>JALIGW010000012.1:13447858-14150358 GCA_023053685.1 Diadophis punctatus similis | reverse complement strand
CCCTTGCTCCTTTCAGCTCATTGAAAGGCAAGGTGACATTTCAAATGCCTTTAGGATGCAAAACACATAGCCAACATCCCACCAAGGACATTGAAGTGTGAGAACCGACGCGGGATGTCATTGAAGAGCAAACAACGCTTTTGGAAAGCTCAGATATCAATCAACGCATGCACATGCCGTCTTTCGTAAGATACGGATAAAACTATCAGCAAAGAACAGGGGCAAACATTGAACGCATTCGCTAAGGTGGCATGGCTAGGTCTTGCTAGCAAGCTGCCAACTTCAGGGGCAGTGAAGAAGAAGAAGTCGTAAATATGGTACTTGTAGAAGCTCTGCTAAACACGACCAAATCCCTGGAGCCATTTTGTTATCTTGGTGGCTTCCTTCCATCGTCAGCTGAGCAAACACGCCTGTTCTTCTGCAAGGGATAAAGAGCTTCAGATATTGCTTTTCAGATGATCTTAGGAGCAGGCTGTAACCTTGGCTGGAAGGTCAATCAAGAACCTGGGACAGAGTTTACATCACATGTAGTAAGGTGACCAATCGTCCTCCTTTAGGGAGGACAGTCCTTCTTTTGTAAGTTCTGTCCTCCCCCCAAAAGTGTCCTCCTACATGTCCTCCTTTTCTATATTTGAAGACTAATCTGTTGCGCGTTATGTGACGTACTTGTATTTGACATGATGATTCGTCAACGCTCGGTACAGTGCGGTATAAGATGCGATTATGAGACACATGCGCTCCGCACGGGAGACCTTGAGAGAAAGCGCCATGTGCAAGTGGCTTTGTTTACTTCTTAAGTTATTTGCTATGTTTACTTCTTATGTTATGTTGATACTCTAGCTGCAGCACTTGCCGTAAAATTCAATATGAAGGATATTTCTTGTTCAGATATTTCCAATATATTGTTAGAAGATGATACATTGACAAAAAATATTAATTCAGTGGAAAAGTACTCATTTAAAAAATAATTGACAGGCATGTAAGCATAATTACAATATAAAATGTTACAAATGTTTTTATTATGCATATATCATATTATAGTATATTATTGTTGCAATGAATAAAATGTTTCTTTTATTTACGATATTTTTTTCAATTTATTTTTCCTCCTTTTCATTGTAAAAAAGTTGGTCACCTTACATGTAGATCACTCTAATCCAGGGGGATCAAACTCGAGGCCCAGGGGGGGCAGATCTGGCCCAAGATATGCTTAGATCTGGCCCGCAGAGCCACCCTAAAAACAGCGAAGGATTGGCCCACGGTGCCTCTGCCAATGAAAATGGATTTTTGCTGGCAGAGGGTTGCAGGAGGCCATCGCAGCCTGAAAACGGAGCTCGGGAGCCCATTTTCTCTGTCAGAGCGCTCGGGCCATAACAGGTGCCCTGACACAAGTGACGTCGAGCTGGCCACGCCCATCCTGACCACGTCCACCCCTGGCCCCCGAGGTCAAACACAACCCTGATGCAGCCCTCAATGAAATCGACACCCCTGCTCTAAGCCAAAGGAGGCTTACCTTTCAAGATGGCTGCACACATGTGTTTCTGTTTTATTTTTATAGTTTTCTTATGTATGATGTACACCAGAGGTTCTCAACCTGTGGGTCGCGACCCCTTTGGGGGTCGAATGACCCTTTCACAGGGGTCACCTAAGACCATCGGAAAACACATATTTCCAATGGTCTTAGGAACCGAGACACCACTCCTCTATCTGTCTCCAGGCGGGTCCACCCACATGCAAATAGACTACTGAAAAAAAATCTGTACCATGGGAACTTCTGAGCATGTGCAGAAGCTGAATTTCCGGCACTGCGCATGCATCACCATCTTGTTTTCGGCTTCTTCTTCTTCTTTTTTGCAATTTTTTTTAAATTCGGCATTGGGCATGCGTGCCTGCCAAAGCGCCCACGCGCCCACAAGGCACGGCCACGCAGCGCAGGAGGAAGCGAACTGGCAGCGAGGTAAGTAAGAACCCACCCCTGAGTTTCCTAATAATTTTATTATTTTATGGTTGGGGGTCACCACAACATGAGGAACTGTATTAAAGGGTCGCAGCATTAGGAAGGTTGAGAACCACTGATGTACACTGATGATGGCATTTAATTTCGTTGTACGAGGTGCAATGACAATAAAGTAAACTGAACTGAACTTGATCTGTTGAAGGTCGTCCAATCTGTCGGGGGCTGCATGCTTAAAAACCTCACAGCTTCAACCTCAAACTGTCTACTGTGGGCCTCACCCCATTCCTAAGAGGTCCGTAAAGGGGGCGTGCATAAGCGCACCAGCGTGCCTACCGTCCCTGTCCTATTGTCCCCCATTTATTTATATTCATTTCCTTCGTTCATATTCACACCTGCTATCTTGTACATGTTAGATAGATAGATAGATAGATAGATAGATAGATAGATAGATAGATAGATAGATAGATAGATAGATAGATAGATAGATAGATAGATGATAGATAGATAGATAGATAGATAGATAGATAGATAGATAGATAGATAGATACATACATACATACATACATACATACATACATACATACATACATACATACATGATAGATAAATAAATAAATAAATAAATAAATAAATGGCTGCTGAAACAAGGAGTGGATGAAGACAGAGTCAAAACGAGAAGGGGAAATTCCTATTTTTACCTCTACAGATCCCGACTCACAATTGTTGTGTGATGCTAAAAAATATATATCCAGAAGGCTCCTAGCAGGCCGGTGAATGTGAAAAAGAGAGAAAAGTTTTTTTAAAAAATAACTAAGACAATTTTGGAAAGTTTCTAAGGCCCCAAGGAAGGGGCTACAAAATTCAAATTGTAAACCCGTTGATCTGTAGTTCTGTTGTATTTTTTGTTTTATTTATTTCTGGTTTTCTGGGCGTTGGTGATCTGTCCTGCTCATCCCAACTCTCAATATAACTGTTTTGTTCCAAAGACAACCGTCATCTTGAGTGGAACTCTGGACGCAGTTCAGCTGAAGATGACACATCCATCTGCAAAGCCACCAACTGGGATATCATACGCTGAAGATTAGAAGGAAATGAAGTTAAGAAGCAGAACGGAGGCTTTTCAGGATCAGCTGGCCTTCAAACCTCCCTCGCTAATAAGTGGCAAGACTGAAGAGATTTAAATTATCCTGACTACTGTCAGCAAAATCCATTTTGAAATAAGAGTTGGGGGTAGAGTAGGAAGACCCAGACGTAAACCCTGCTTTTAATGGCCATGTCTCACTGGCAGGATTATTAGCTGCTTTTATTATTATTATTATTATTGTTGTTGTTGTTGTTGTTGTTGTTATCATCATCGTTGTTGTTGTTATTGTTGTTCTTGTTGTTGTCTCTTTTATTCATTAAACATGAAACTCAGTCAACCAAACATTTTAAAAAGTGTCACAAATATCACTGACTGGTGCTAATGGTTGATACGGGTTGCTGCCAGCATCCTAGATATCAACCAAGTATCTTCTTAAAATATATGATGTCCTGAGTAGTGCAGTTTTTTGCAGTTCCACTGGTGTTATTGCAGGAAGCTGCAATTTCTTGATGTGTTTTGTGAAATTCTTGGACATGGTACCAAGTGCCCCGATGACAATGGGTATCACTGTTACATGTTTCATCCATAGCCATGTAGTTTCGATGGCCAGGTCGTGATGGTGGTATTGTTGTTGTTGTTGTTGTTGTTTTTGTTGTTGTTGTTACATATTATGTATAGTTCATCAGAAGTGATCCCTATGGGGGGATCACTATCCTATGGAGATGTTTCCTCAACCCTTGAAAATATGATCTTTTCCACGCTGATCTCTCCTTTTGCTAGTGTTTCTGATACTGTTCTACTCACTGTTCTATTCATGTTTCTACTCACACACCCTTCTCTTCTGTGTCCTTCATCATTTGTTGATTCAAAACCAGTCTTGAAATGCTACTGCTGACACCAAATATTCCTTTGGTCTTATTTATGTTTTAGAACGCCTGTAGCCAGCTAATCCTTTCTCAGCAGGGCTGCATCTCTGCCTCTTCCAGTTAAGATCTGTAAGAGTTTTGATCAGAAACCTCCTTTGTTTATTCCACCCTGGATTCCACTCTGCGTCTGTAAACATGTTATAAAAGGGGCCCTTGCTTCCAAAAGACACTAGACGCCAAACAGAAGGATACCCATGGGGATGTGATGAATGGCCACTCAAGACATTGTGATAACATGACAACTTGAAGCACTTCTCAGCAGCACCTTAAGTATTTTCCAGCATAGTTATATTTCATTCATGTTTAATTGCTGGGCTATATGGAGGACTGGAGAGTGGTGGCGGTGGCCTAGAGGTAGAGCTTTCGCCTCACAATCAGGAGGCTGTGAGTTCAATCCTAGGTAGAGGCAGATATTTCTCTCTCTGGGCACAATGAGAATATATCTGCTGAACAAAGCTCCACATTGGCAACAGGAAGGGCATCCAGCCAGTAATCACTCAGCTCCATTCAGTTGCCCAGACTCCACCCCGCAAGGGATTATGAGGTCGTTAAATGAAGTTGATGATGATGATGATGATGATGATGATGATGATGATGATGATGATGGAGGACTGGAATTCTGCTCTTACGTTACTTGCAGGTTATAAATTTGATAATGCTGAAATCTGTGCTATGATTGCCTCATGCAACTTCATCTTCATACTAGCTTGCCATTTTTAGGATGGGTTGACTCAGGGGCGGGTTCCTAATTTTTTTACTACCACTTTGTGGGCGTGGCTTATTTTGTGGCCGTGGCTTGCCAGCCATGTGACTGGGTTGGCGTGGCTTCTCAGACTGCTGAAGGGAGGGGAACTGAGATAGCTCCTGCCGCCCATTCCCCCTCCCCTCAGCAGCTCGAGAAGCCTCGAACGTGCGAAAATGCCTGGGATCATCACTGCGCGTTCGTGGCTTCTCGGACTGCTGAAGGGAGGGGAATGGAGATAGCTCCTGCTGCCCGTTCTTTCAGCGTCTCACACGCTCCCTCAGCCATCCTCCCCTGCTTGGACTCACTGTGGGGTAGGAAGGCAGTGCATGAGCAGTGCCAGAAACTCGGCTTCTGGGCATGCGCAGAAGAAACATTTTTTTAAAAGTTAATTTTTTTAAAAAAAAATGGCGGCACCCAGGCACCGGAAACCGACCGCACCGGTACTGTGACGTCACCAGCGGGCCGCTACCGGTGCTATAGAGTGGACCGCACTGGTAGGAACCCACCACTGGGTTGACTTTGAGAAAAGAATCAAAGGTATATTTTATATATTTTTGTAGGGGCGGGGGAAGAACTAACCACAGCCAAGATACATATTAGCAGAACCACAAGCTTGTAACGTACAAAGGTCTTTGGCAAAATAAGAGGCACGAATCCTATTTATCATCTAAACAGCTTAACCAGGCAGCTGACATCCATGCCAGTAAAAACAACGGCTTCTCCCTACACCTTTAAACTTCTTGAACTTTTGCTGATCAAGTTAAGCAACCACATTTCAGAGCTCAGCCAGGATGCTATGCCAAGTTCTGTTGGGTGAGGCTTAATGGTTGAAGCTCCAGAATGAGGCTTCGGGTAAAATAACTTAGCAAAAGAATAGGTTATATAAGGAATTGCCAAGGTGAGGAAAAGGACAAGGGGATCAGTAAATCAAAGGGGAAGAAAGAAGACTCTTAGAGAAAGCTTCTAATGGGACCTTCCCAAACTGGGTACAGAATTACAGCATCCATACATCCACATCAAGTAGAAGAAGAGGGTGCCCACCAATTCACTACTAAAACAAGGACGCAGTTTAGAAGAGACTCGTGAATTTATAAAGGGATCTCAGGGGACGTGGTGGCTCAGTGGCTAAGACGCTGAGCTTGTCGATCAGAAAGGTCGGCAGTTCGGCGGTTCGAATCCCTAGTGCAGGGTGAGCTCCCGTTACTTGTCCCAGCTTCTGCCAACCTAGCAGTTCGAAAGCACGTAAAAAATGCAAGTAGAAAAATAGGGACCACTTTGGTGGGAAGGTAACAGCATTCCGTGGGGCTTCAGCGTTGAGTCATGCCGGCCACATGACCACGGAGACGTCTTCGGTCAGCGCTGGCTCTTTGGTTTTGAAACGGAGATGAGCACCATCCCCTAGAGTTGGGAACGACTAGCACATATGTGCAAGGGGAACCTTTACCTTTACCTTAAAGGGATGTCATTGGGTCTTTGACTAGACAACACAACAAAGAATGCACCTGATGCATATTTAGCAATCCGTGATCGCTAAATAATGAAAAGTGTTAAAACAGTCACAACAAGCAAACCAACATCAAGACCTTATCATGCAAACAATGGCACCTGTAAAAAAAAAAGCCCTCCTTATTATCCCAAAAAGGTTGCCAACATATAAGGAACCGGGAGGTACCTTAAGACTGTTCTTTTTGAAAACCACATAATGTCAAGGCAAAGAGGCTGCAAGAATACGGATGGATTGCGTTCTGCAACAGTTGATGGATAGAATGGTTTCTATTGAGAAATTTTTGGCAAAGAGATTTGTAAATGCAGCAATTTTGCATTTCAAGCAATATGATGTCAGAGTTGGCCTTAAGTTCATGTTGTGTCAGCCAACTACATTGACAAAAAGAAGAAGAAGAAGAAGACATCCTTCTAATCTTTCTCTAAATTGAATTCCCCCAATCATTCTTAATTAGCATCTCTGTGCATGTTTCATCACAAAGGGTTGGGGGGGAGGACACCAGAGGATCATTGAGATACATGAGTCATGTCAAAACTGTATTCTCTTGCCAGCAGTAATTTAAAGGCTACAGATAGGAGATACGTAGGAAACTGAGAGAGAAAGTAGAGAGCATTAAAACCAATCAAGCCAGAACAAATCCTTAGCGTGAAAAGTTTAACAAAAATCACAAAACAAATATCGCAAAATTGTTGATATAAGTTCAACCATTCATCAGCTGGAGATTCCCAGAGGGTTCTCCGTAGAAGATCATGGGTCAGAAATACAGGCAGACAGTGGTGGGATTCAAAAAAAATTACTACTGGTTCTGTGGGCGTGGCTTGGTGGGCGTGGCTTTGTGGGCGTGGCAAGGGAAGGTTACTGCAAAATCCCCATTCCCTCCCGATCAGCTGGGACTCTGGAGTCAGAGAATAGATGGGGGCGGGGCCAGTGGTGGGTTCCTACCGGTGCGGTCCACTCTATAGCACCGGTAGCGACTGGCTGGTGACGTCACGGATGTTGTAACTGGTCATAAATGTGTATGTGTGCGCGCGTGCGTACATGTGTGCATGCATAAGGCTGTCAAAACTCAAAAAACAGGTCAAGTAGCTCTGAGGAGGTCAGTCATAAATTTGAACACTTGCTAAGCAACCGGCCATTAAGCGAGGACCACTTGTATTTGGTTTGCCTTAAGGGTTCAGAGCTGTATGGAATCAGGTTTCTTTTAATCCTTTGGGGGATTATAAAAGGTCCAGATGCAGGAATCCTCGTAGGGGGAACTAGGATCGTGACCACTTAGCCACACCCGCCCAGTCACATGACTATGAAGCCATGCCCGCCCAGTCACATGACCGCCAAGCCACCCCTCACCCAGTCACATGACCGTCAAACCATGCCCACAAATCTAAGCCACGCCCACAAATCTAAGCCACGCCCACAAATCTAAGCCACGCCCACAGAGTGGTAGTAAAAAAATTAGGAACCCGCCCCTGGGCGGGGCCAGTCAGAGGTGGCATTTACTGGTTCTCCGAACTACTCAAAATTTTTGCTACCGGTTCTCCAGAACTGGTCAGAACTTGCTGAAACCCACCTCTGCAGGCAGAGCAATCTTGAGCTCCAAAGATGAAAGAAAGAAATTTAATGAATAGATAAGTTAATCATATCAAGAATTTGAATCTGGGCCTGAATTCCATTTCAATGGAAGTTTAAATTAAATCCCAACTTGGATTTTAACTTTCTTTCTCCTGGTTTCACCAAGGACAATATTTCATCGATGTCTTGATTGGATGCATACACCAACACAGTGTATAAGCTTTTGTGAAGTCTTAACTCCGGCCGGATTCTTCAGATCTTAGCAAAAAAAAAAAAAAGCTAAGCCAAAACATCAGAGTCAAAGATTGAAAAAAATCTGGGCAATAAAGGAGAAATAAAAACATCTTAAATACAGCTAAGAGGAAACATATTCTTGTCCTTTTATTAGTCCCAAATAGCTCACCGTTTCTGACAGTAAGAAAATACCGTATTTTTCGGAGTATAAGAGGCACCGGAGTATAAGACGCACCTTAGTTTTTGGGGAGGAAAATAGAGGAAAACAATCTGCCTACCAGGTATTCATCTGGCTGGCATCCTTAGTCTGGTCAGCTTCAGCACATTATTTTATCCCCTGGTTAGGACTTAAAAAAACCTTCTTCTGAGAGAGTAACAATGAAAGAGCCTGCAAGCCAGTAAGAGCTGGGAAGATCGTTAGCACCTGGTTAGGGCTAGAAAAAAACTTATTTGGAGCAGCTTCAGCACATTATTTTATCTCCTGGTTAGGACTTAAAAAAACCTTCTTCTGAGAGAGTAACAATGAAAGAGCCTGCAAGCCTGTAAGAGCTGGGAAGATCATTAGCACCTGGTTAGGGCTAGAAAAAAACTTATTCGGAGCAAGTAGAGCAATGAAAAAAACCCTGCAAAGACTTAGGGCTGGAAAAACATTCTTTGGAGAGAGTAACAGTGAAAAAGCCTGCAAGGTAAGAGCTGGGAAGATCGTTAGCACCTAGTTAGGGCTGAAAAAAAAAGCTACATTCGAAGTATAAGACGCACCCAAATTTTCAGCCACTTTTAGGGAGGAAAAAGGTGCGTCTTATACTCCGAAAAATACGGTAAGTAAAAGCGAAGAGAGGAACAAGAATGGCCTAGGAAAGTGTGAACATCTCAGCAAACTGTGTCTTGCACGGCGTGGTACAATATTATTCATGCATAACCAACCCCTCCCACCCCCTTGCTAAAAAAAAACTCCCCCTCCTTTAAGCAGACTAATAATCCCAACGCTCTGCTTCAGTTAAAAGCGTTGGATCTTTATGCACAGTCATTCATATGTAGAAGAAACACATCACAAGGTTTATTGAAAGAGGATTTCTAAGTGTCCTCTAAGCTCATTGTGTGCTTTGCTTTGCTATCTCCACATCACAGCAGGAAACATCTTCTGGCCGTGCTTATTTTTTTGTCCCGGGCTTTACATATTTTGGGGCCTCTTGGAAAAATAAACTGGCAGAAAACAGCCCAAAAGTTTAAAATAGTAGCATGCTCATTCTGTTGCTGGCGTGGTGGTGGTGGTGGTGGAAGGAGGAGGAGGAGGAGGAGGAGGAGGAGGAGGAGCTCTGGGAGCTTTTCGAGCCCCGTTGCGAAAGGCGTGCAATCAGATCGCCTCCGATCTGATCTAAATGTAGTTCATAAAATCATATACCAAAATGTCCTTCCTGTTAATGACTACTTCAGCTTCAACTGCAACAATACACGAGCACACAATAGATTCAAACTCAATGTAAACCGCTCGAAACTCGACTGCAGAAAATACGACTTCAGCAACAGAGTGATCAATGCCTGGAATGCACTACCTGACTCTGTGGTTTCTTCCCCAAACCCCAAAAACTTTAACCTTAGACTGTCTACAGTCGACCTCTCCTCGTTTCTAAGAGGTCTGTAAGGGGCGTGCATAAGCGCACCAGCGTGCCTACCGTCCCTGTCCTACTGTCCTATTGTCCTTTTTTATCGTTACTTTTTACTTATGTTTATACAAATTACTACTATACATGTTTGACAAATAAATAAATAAAAATAATAAATAAAAACTTCGGCAGGGCCGGGACAGGCGGCTGCCCGGAGAGAGTCACCCCCTTCGCCCCGAACGCTACAGGTAGACGGGAGAGACTCTGCGAAGGGGATGGCTCTCTCCAGGCAGCCGCCTGTCCCGGTCCTGCCAAAGTCGCGCACGCCTTTCGCGACAGGGCTCGAAAAGCTCCCAGAGGCAACATGCAAAGCGAGCGGAGACCTCGCCGAGATCTGGAGACTTCGCCCGGACGCCGCCATTTGGGTTCTTTTACCCTCTGCGCATGCGCAGAACGCTTTGCGCATGCGCAGAGGGTAAAAGAACCCAAATGGTGGCAGCGGGGTGGGGCACGGGGGGGCGCGGGGGCGGGGTGTGGGTCACGGCATTATGAAGGTTGGGAACCGCTGGTCTAGAATATCATTATTTTTATTTTTCCAAATAATAGTTCGCCGCTTCTGCCCAAAAAAATAAAAAAATCTTCAACTCTCTCTTGAGGTCTTTAAGCTGGAGATCTCAAAATGGTTTTCATAACGCTAAGCAATGCTTTTATTGACCTTTCAAACTGAGACCATCGTCTTGGACGAAACACACACATACACACACACACACACACAATGTAAGTACATTCAAAATCAATTGTTCACGGCAGCCAAAAGAACCCATAAATGTTATAAGAAAATGTTTATAGGTGTCTCTGGGATGCTTGTTTTTTTAGACCTACAATAGCCAAATCGTTTATTTAGTTATAGAAGGTATCTGTGGCCCTCTCTAAAGGACAATCACAGACTATAATAACATGGCTTTTAATAAAGCAGTAAATATAATATCTAAATAAATAAATCACAGAGAGTGCCCCGTGTGGGTTCATAAGAACATAAATAAGCTTTGGCCAACTCAGACCAAGGATTCAAAAAAAAAAGAGCTAGTTTGTAGTTTCCAGCGATGAAGACAATTTTGTTACTCTAACACAGCAGTTGATATAGACGAGCTGTGATGGCGAAACTTTTTTTGCTCGGGTGCCAAAAGAGAGCGCGCGTGCGTGCCCATACCCATAATGCAATGCTCTCCCCCCTGCTCATGCGTGCACAACACCCCACCGTGCATATGCATGCAGGCCTCACTGAAGCCTCCAGACGTCCGGTAAGCCTGTTGGGCCATTTTTTGCCCTCCCCAGGCTTCAGGAGGCTTTCCTGAAGCCTGGGGAGGGTGAAAATGGCCTCCCCTCACTCTCCGGAAGGCCGAAAATCAGCTGGCCAGTTCGCACATTCGCGCTGGAGCTGACATAGGGCAAAGCTTCGTGTGCCCTCAGATATGGCTCCGTATGCCACCTGTGGCACGTGTGCCATAGGTTCGCCATCACGGGACTAGAGGTTCTCACCCTATGGTCTGCAGACCCCAGGGGGAGGGCACAATGTCATCACAAGAGGGTCCACGAAGACTTGATGCAGTCTAGTGCTTTAAACCAGAGGTGGGATTCAATTTTTTTTACTGCCGGTTCTGTGGGCGTGGCTTGGTGGGTGTGGCATGGCTTGGTGGGCGTGGCTTGGTGGGCGTGGCAGGGGAAGGATACTGCAAAATCTCCATTCCTTCCCCACTCCAGGGGAAGGTTATTGCAAAATCCCCATTTCCTCCCGATCAGCTGGGACTCGGGAGGCAGAGAATAGATGGGGGCGGGGCCAGTCAGAGGTGGTATTGACCGGTTCTCCGAACTACTCAAAATTTCCGCTACCGGTTCTCCAGAACTGGTCAGAACCTGCTGAAACCCACCTGTGATTAGAACCTCAGTTTTTCCATCCCTAACCCAACAGCTTCCCCACTACTCTAAACTGGGCCTCAGGCTGAGAAAGGTTGACCCAAAGTCACCCAAAGAGATACTGTGACTAAGGGGAAACCTGAACCAGGATGTCCCCACTTGTAGTCTAACATCTTCACCTCTACTTCACCCAGGTTCTTGGGCTGAGGAAGAGGGACTGGCCCAAAGTCACAAAGGGAGTTTCCATGGCTGACATGGAACTTGAAACACCAGTCCAACACTTTTTACCACTACACTAAACTGTCTCTTGGACTTGAGAATATGAGACTGGCCCAAAGTCACTCAGAGTGGGTGTAGAAAGTTAGGGAGATGTTCTTGAGGGAAAATAGGCAAGAACCGTTAGGTGAAGAAAGAGGGCTGAAAGATTCCTTAAGTCCTGAAAAGCAAGGTAGTATTCAGAAGTTACTCAGGCAGCCTTGCAAGATTCTGTTATTAGAGCCAATTTCTATAAAGTATAGTTCTCGTCTTCCGGTGGATTCAGTTTCCCGATCTGATCTACCTCGTAGAGCTGACAGAGATTCTGTAGCTACAGAAGACCTAAACCAGGATCTTCTTGATTACACTCTAACACAGCGGTTCTTAACCTGGGGGTCACGACCCCTTTGGGGGTCGAATGACCCTTTCACAGGGGTCGGGAGACTTCGCCTGGCCACCACCATTTGGGTTCTTTTACCCTCTGCGCATGCGCAGAACACTTTGCACAGAGGGTAAAAGAACCCAAATGGTGGCGGCGGGGTGGGGGTCGTGGCAGCGGGTGCGGCGGTGGAGTGGGTCACGGTGGGGGCGCGGGGGCGGGGCATGGGGCACGGCATTAGGAAGGTTGAGAACCACTGCTCTAACACTTTCATTACCACACCACATTGTCTCTCAGAAGACTAACATGATCACAGGAACCAACTAAGGACCAAGTTTGGGTATATTTGTCAGGTGTCGTGAAGCAAAACCAGACTTTGTGTCGTCAGATGGCATACTTGGCAATTCTCAACCATATCCACATAAAGATGGAGGGGGGGGAATAAATCCAGATTTCAAAACTCAACCAGCTGAGAACATAAGATTGGCTAAATGTGTGTCTGGCACTTCTTTTCAAAGCGGGATTATTTAAGATCAGCTTTCTTCTTAGATGGCAGGGTTCCCGACCACTTTCCTTTAGACAGGTGCTTAAAGACAACTTTGTTTCATTTTGCTGACTTCTTCTTTTGTAGTGAGGCAATTCTCTTGTTGTGCATCGAGGCTTGCAGGAACTTGCCTGTTTTTATAACAACAAACGATTTTCGCTGGTCCCCAAAGCTTCATGTCTCCCCCTCAATTGTCCAGCATTTTCTCCCCTGTTGTGTTCTCTCTTTGCCTTATTCCCTCTGCCAGTCCAGACAAGTTTCAGAAGCTAGTAGCTTCTAGTCCTTGTTGAGAAAGAGAAGGCTTCTTGTCATCAGCAATCTTTATTTATTTATTTATTATTGGTTCTTCTATGCCGCCCTACTCCCGAGGGACTCAGGGCAGCGTACAGCATTGTATAAGAACACCAAATAATAAACACAGTTAAAAACAATTAAAACATTTAAAAAGTTAAAAATAATTACCATCAAACATACCAGGGGAGGGCTCAGATGGAACTAGTCTCCCCCCCCCCCCTGCCTGCAGGAAGAGCCATGTCTTAACGGCTTTTTGGAAGGCCAGCAGGGTGGGGATGGTTCGGGTCTCTGGGGAAAGTTGGTTCCAAAGCACGGGGCCCCCCAAAGAGAAGGCCCTCCCCCTAGGGCCCGCCAGCCGGCATTGTTTGGCTGACGGGACCTGGAGGAGGCCCACTCTGTGGGCCCTAACCTAACTAATCTTGCAACGTGCCGTGATGAACTCAACCCAATGGCGGATTGTTTGTGCTACTAGGCCCGTGATGGCAAACCTATGGCACGCGTGCCACAGGTGGCACGTGGAGCCATCTGCTGGCACGCGAGCCGTTGCCCTAGCTCAGCTCCAGCGAGCATGTGTGCATCGGCCAGCTGATTTTTGGCTCGCACGGAGGCTCTGAGAGGGCGTTTCTGGCCTCCGGAGGGCCTCCAAGGGGCAGGGAAGGCCATTTTCGCCCTCCCCAGGCTCCAAGAAAGCCTTTGGAGCCTGAGGAGGGCGAAAAACGGGCCTACCGGGCCCACCGGAAGTCGAGAAACAGGGGAATGGGGGAGCTGGTGTGTGTGTGTCGTGCGTGCATGCATGGGGGCGAGGCAGCAGGGGGAGTCACGTGTGCAGGGTGGGGGCAGGGGGGCATTGAATTATGGGTGTGCGCACACACTGGCGCTTTTGGCACCCGAGGAAAGAAAGGTTCGCCATCACTGTACTAAGCCCTGAGAAGAGATGAAACAAATCATGTTGTGAAGTGACTTGAGGGACTCCTCAACATTGTAGTTGTCGGCTTACGACCACAGTTGAGCCCCAAATTTATGTTGCTAAGTAAAAAAATTGGTTAACTGAGTTTTGCCCCATTTTACGACTTTTCTTGCCAAGTTTGTTAAGGGAATCACTGCGGTTGTTAAGTTAGTAACATGGTTGTTGAGTGAATTTGGCTTCTCCGTTGACTTGGCTTGTCAGAAGGTTGCAAAAGTTGATCACGTGACACCTGGGATGTTGCAACTGTCATAAATATGAACCAGTTGCCAAGTATCCATGTTAAGATATTCATGAACTGGGAAAGCCAATGGTAACAAGGTTAGCCGATGAATAGGCACTGCAACTGAGTCAGCCAATAGGAGCTAACCACTTCTGAGTCTGTGCAGAGAATCGAAACTGGAACTTAAGCTTAAGGCTGGGTGTGGCTCCAGTCTCCACTCTGCTCTCTTGTTCACTCTCCTGCTTGTGTTTACCTGTAACTGATTGAAGAAGAATTCTACTTGCGGTATTGTAAACATATATATTACTATGTTTATAAAGAAGTTATTCAATCCAGCTGAATCAGTCATCTATGTGTGCTTCTGGTTTTGATTTTGCAATAAACTTTAATGATGATGTTCATCCATTGTGTTCGAAAAGGACCTTGGCATCTGGGGGGAGGATGTCAAGACTTGCGCGTGAATTGGATTAAAGTGAGGGAGAGGTGCACATAGTCAGCTTCACTCTCTCTTCCCAGATTCCATCTTGCTCCAAATAGCAGGACAAGAGTCGAGACAGTTGGAGATGGGCTGGGCTTTAATAATCCAGATGTCAATCACATAATCATGGGGATGCTACAACAGTCGTCAAGTGTGAAAAATGGTTATAAGTCACTTTTTTCAGTGCCGTTGTAACTTTGAACGGCCATTAAGTGAACCATTGTAAGTCGAGGGTTACCTTTACTCAAATAGATGCCAGGGAAGTAAGGCAAAAGACAGAATTACTCAAGCCACCAAGGTATTGTTGATGAGAATGATCGTGTGCCCTTTAAAACCACAAAAAGAGGAAGACAGGTTAATGCCCCTCTAGGAAACAATATTTCTTTTTTTTTAACAAAACCTGCCATTAACTGGAACTCTCCTCCACACAGTTCTCAATGCACAATCTAATCCTTTCATAGTTGTTAAGCGAATCATACAGCTGTTAGTAACCCAGTGGTTAAGTGATTGCAGCTTCCCCGTTGACTCGGCTTATCTGAAGGTCACAAAAGGCGGTCCCGTGACTCCAGGACACTGCAACCGTCATAAGTACATGCCAGTTGCCGAGCTCTGGATTGTGATCACATGACCACCAGGATGCTGCGACGGTCGTAAGTGCGAAAAACGGTCATGAGCCCCCCCTTTTTTTTACAGTGCCGTCGTAACTTCAAGTGGCACCGAATGAACTGTCGTAAGTCAAGGGCTACCTGCAACACTTAATAGATCCAGGTTTTTACATCGCTGGGTCCATGGTGGATTTCCAACTGGGATTTTAGAACGAAAGAGAAGGGAAGTGGCAGGGGGAAGAAAATATGCTAATATATGCTAGGTTTCTCCACTCTTGTTTCATTAAAGTGAACAATGTCTGGGGTTTTTTTAAAAAATCAATACGTTCAATGCCCTCGCTGCCCTTGACAGGTGATGTTAAAGAAAATCAAGACTACGTGTTCCCCATTCTCCATGTAGCCTTTGTTTCCTAGCTGATCTTACTCGATCAGAGCCTCTCGGGCCTTAGTACTCCCTTTCTCTGTTTAAATTTGCCTCAGCAAAGGCTTTAGTAAATACGTTTCATGGTCAACCAGAGGTAAATCTTCTGCTCCTTTCATTTGGCTGGATATTAGAAGCTTGTTTTTTTTTTAAAAAAAAAAAAGACCATGAATTACAAATTCACATCCCCTTCCTTTACGTATCTTGCAGAGAGTAAGATGAGAATAGTAAAAATTACATTAGCTCGAAAAAGATTTGGATGCCTTCTGTGGCAGGGGCGGGTTCCTAATTTTTTTACTACCACTCTGTGAGCGTGGCTTATTTTGTGGGTGTGGCTTGCCAGCTATGTGACTGGGTGGGCGTGGCTTGCTGGCCATGTGACTGGGTGGGCGTGGCTTCTCAGACTGCTGAAGGGAGGGGAACTGAGATAGGTCCTGCCGCCCATTCCCCCTCCCCTCAGCAGCTCGAGAAGCCTCAAACGTGCGAAAATGCCTAGGATCATCACCGCGTGTTCGGGGCTTCTTGGACTGCTGAAGGGAGGGGAATGGAGATAGGTCCTGCCGCCCATTCTTTCAGCGTCTCACGTGCTCCCTCAGCCATCCTCCTTCTTTGAGTTTAGATTTTTTTTTTAAATGGCGGTGCTCAGGCACCGGCAACCGACCGCACCGGTACTGTGACGTCACCAGCGGGCCGCTACCGGTGCTATAGAGTGGACCGCACCGGTAGGAACCCACCACTGTTCTGTGGGCTACTGGGGATTCGGCAGCGTTCGGGCGATCCTCTACCCAAGGATCGCCGGGGTTTGGCGAACCCGCAAATGCCATCCCTGGCTGGCCACGCCCACCCTGCCCCTCCTCTCCAGCCCCACCCCTCCCAGGAGTCTTCACGCGGCCCGTTCATCATTCCAGGTAAGTGCAGGGGGCAGCACGGAGGGTCTGGGAGGGCAAAAAATGGGCCTACTGGAGGTTCCGGAAGTCTGGAAACTGGCCTGTTTCCGGCCTCCGGAGGGCCTCCGGAAGCCGGGAGAAGCTGTTTTCGTCCTCCTGGAGGCTCGAGGAAAGCCTCCAGACCTTGGGAAGGGTGAAAAATGCCCTCCACCCCACTGTGGTGCAGGTGGCTGACTAGGCCACGCCCACCATGGCCATGGCCACCCAGCAGTGGGGCAGCAAACCCGTTGCTAAAGGATCTGAAGCCCAACCCTGCTTCTGTGCCTTGTCTCTCAGAATCTCACTACAGATCAGAGAAGGTGGCCAGAAAGAGAGAAAAAATGGAGCAGGTAAAAAGTACAGGTAGTTCTCAACTTACAACAGCTTGTTTAGCGACCGTTCGAAGTTACAACGGCACTGAAAAAAGTGACTTTTTTCACACCTATGACTGTTGCAGCATCCCCATGGTCACGTGAGTCATGCTTGACAGCTGACTCATATTTGTGACGGTTGCAGTGGTCACGCAATCCCCTTTTGCGACAAGCAAAGTCCATGGGGGAAATCAGATTCGCTTAACAACCATGTTATTAAATTGACAGCTGCAGGGATCCGCTTAACACACGTGACAAGAAAAGTCATAAAACAGGGCCGAACTCACTTAACAAACTTCTCACTGAGCAACATAAATCTTGGGCTCAACTGTGGCTGTAAGTTGATGACTACCTCTACAGTCATCCATTGAGGACTGCCTACAATAATTCTTACAGATTTGGAAAATGTTTGGTCCCTGTTCCACCAGCTTCCCAATTCCATGCAGGGATCCCAATAAACCATGCAATGAAGGAGTCTCCATCATCTTTCTGGGTAACCGAGATACATTCCCCATCAAGGGACTTTTTAGTACTTTCTCCCCTAAATCAAAAATGTTGTAGAATAGAATAGAATAGAACAGAACAGAACAGAACAGAACAGAACAGAACAGAACAGAACAGAACAGAACAGAACAGAACAGAACAGAACAGAATAGAATAGAATAGAATAACAGAGTTAGAAGGGACCTTGGAGATCTTCTAGTTCAACCCTCTGCTTAGGCAGGAAACCCTACACCACCTCAGACAAATGGTTATCCAACATCTTCTTCAAAACGTCC
Source organism: Diadophis punctatus similis (assembly GCA_023053685.1). Taxonomy (NCBI): domain Eukaryota; kingdom Metazoa; phylum Chordata; class Lepidosauria; order Squamata; family Dipsadidae; genus Diadophis; species Diadophis punctatus. The sequence continues at coordinate 14,132,582 of JALIGW010000012.1, read as the reverse complement.
AGTGTTGGAGCATTCACAACCTCTGGAGGCAAGTTGTCCCACTGATTAATTGTTCTCACTGTCAGGAAATTTCTCCTTAGTTCTAAGTTGCTTCTCTCCTTGTTTAGTTTCCACCCATTGCTTCTTGTCCTGCCTTCAGGTGCTTTGGAGAATAGCTTGACTCCCTCTTCTTTGTGGCAACCCCTGAGATATTGGAACACTGCTATCATGTCTCCCCTGATCCTTCTTTTCATTAAACTAGACATACCCAGTTCCTGCAACTGTTCTTCATATGTTTTAGCCTCCAGTCCCCTAATCATCTTTGTTGCTCTTCTCTGCACTCTTTCTAGAGTCTCCACATCTTTTTTACATTGTGGCGACCAAAACTGAATGCAGTATTCCAAGTGTGGCCTTACCAAGGCATTGTAAAGTGGTATTATTACTTCACGTGATCTTGATTCTATCCCTATGTTTATGCAGCCTAGAACTATGTTGGCTTTTTTGGCAGCTGTTGCACACTGCTGGCTCATATTTAAATGGTTTTATTTAAATATTTAAATTGTAATGAGACAGCTCTTTTGCAGTGAACATTATAATGGCGATGCTGTCCTAGTTCTCTATTCAGAGGTGTTATTCAGCTGGTTCGTCCAAACCGGTAGCGGAAATCATCGGTGAGCTCGCCCACCCGCCCTGGCTCTATTCTATCCTATTTGTGCACGTTTTTGAGGCTGGGCACATGCGCGGAAGGCTCATGCGCGACTAAAGCGCATGCGCATGCTCACATTTGTGAACAGTAGGGAAGATAAGTGAAAACCATCCCTGCCTCTGTTGCTGACTTCTTACGACTACAACAGCCTGTGATTATATTACCAGCAGACAGAAGGTTGATGGAGCTGAGATAGCATCTGTTCGAGATCAAATTCCTTGTTAGTCAAAATTATACCCTTTGTTTTCTTCCTGGTGTCAATGGTTGATTACTCATCTCTTCAGGAGTGAGGAGGTTACTAATGATCTTGGGAGAATCCTGAAATGATACCTCCTCCAGGTGGTAGCAGCCACAACAGGTCCATTGTCTTCTACCTCTTTTATGTCTCCAAAGACCCTCATTTTTAACGCACATCCCATCCACTGTTTCTAGCATTTTTTTTTTTACATCATGGCTTGATTGCTGCATCTCCCTATTGTTGCCTGCAAATCCTAGCAGGACTTGATTTATCGTGTTTTGACAAGGGAAAAATAAAGCCGGGAATCCATTTCAGAACTGATGACCTTTGCGTTCATAATACCAGGACCGTTCATATATCTGTTTTGCTGCTTTGATTGCTTCAATAGCCATTCCTCATCATAATTATGGCTTCATGCTTCTTTTACGTCTCATTTCTAGCAGAAATCTGACAGAACTCAAAAGATCTTACTTCTCTAAATCTCCAGAGATTCTTTTCAGCTCCTGGTTTCTGAGAGCAATTAACCTGGTTTGTCACTCAGCACCAAGCTTCCCCATTTCCATCAAGCTTCACCTTTGATTAGATTTACTCCGTTGCCTGCTTCTCAAAAGTCAAGGTTAGAACAATAGACGGAGCACAGTGCAGATTTGGTATGCAAAGATGTGCATTGTCAAAAAGTTGGCATCGTTTCAAATCTGGGTGGGGACCCTTGAATATATTAGCCAAGTAGTACATTTGCTCAGTAGCATAAAACTGTCAAATGCCCTCATTTGCATGGCTAAAGTTTAATCCAGAGAACATCACTTTTCTTCTTCTTCTTCTTCTTCTTCTTCTTCTTCTTCTTCTTCTTCTTCTTCTTCTTCTTCTTCTTCTTCTTCTTCTTCTTCTTCTTCTTCTTCTTTCTTCCTTCTTCCTTCTTCATTCAAGTTGCTTGCTAGCATTTCATTTGACCCCTTCACTGCCCGACATATTTTATCCATTATCTAATTTATCTCTGTAGCTTACATTCAGTTAAATTACTAACATTAGAAAAACAGTATTCGATATAAAAAATAGGAGTGCCAGGGAAACAATCAGGGGTGGGCTTCAAAATTTTTTAGCAAGGGGTTCTCTGCCCGGTTGCTGGGTGGGCATGGCCATGGTGGGGGAGGGCGTTTTTGCCCTCCCCGGGCTCCGGAGGCTTTTCTAGAGCCTCCGGGGGGGGCGAAATGGCCTCCTCAGGCTCCCGAGGCCCTCTGGAGGCTGGAAACGGGCCCTTTTCTGGCCTTCCCGAACTTCCGGTAGGCCTGTTTTCGCCCTCCCTGAGCCTCTGCGCGCACCCTGCACTTACCTGCATCTAAAACGGGCCGCATAGGGACTCCTGGGAGGGGAGGAGCAAGGTGGGTGGCACTAGCCAGAAGTGGGATTTGGGGATTCTCCGAACTGCACAGAATCTTAGCTAGAGGTTCTCCTCAAACCCCTGCGAACCCCTAGAAACAAAGCTAGAGGCACATTTTAATGACTGTATGCTATGAAGGTTATGATGTTCCCATTAGAAAGGACTCAGTGAAGGAACAAATCTTCCAAAGGTCCAAAAAGATATTATTGGCAATTCTACAAATTAAAACAGGGAAAATATTCAGACTAAGGAATTTCCTTGGCAGTTCACAAAGATGGAATGGACTTGTTCTGTGTACAGGCAGGCCAAAGGGAGCTCTGGAATGAAAAGAAATCTGGAAAATGCATCTGGCAAAGATTTTAACCTGAATTCAGATTCTAGTTCCAGCTCCTTGGAAAACAGGTGTGACGTTGGGTATATGATTCTTTCAAGGCACTGATCCTTCCATTCCCCACCAGTCAGTTAGAACCGAAGAAGCTTCTTGGATGAGAAGTGAAACTTTTTCAAAGAAAAAAAACCAAGAAAGTCCAGTTGCCTTTTGGAAAAAGCACCAGGCTTTGGGGCCTGGATGATTGAGACACCAAGTAGACATCAAGTTTCTTGGATGACAAACAAAGTTTTTGAAGAAAACAGCAAGAAAGTTCTGCTGTCTCTTTGAAAAGCACCTTTGGGACATGTTGACCTTTGCGATTTTAAAGCGGCAGGCAATCTGGTCCAAAATATAATAGTTCCATGCATTTCCTGATTGGCAAGTTTCCATAGAGGTGGAGACCATGTACATTCAATAAAGAAAAAATCATAATATTTCACCAAGATCTAACTAGGAGCCGAGGTAGTGCAGTGGTTAAAAGCAGCACTGTGACCTTCAGCTGATTGCTAGTTCAGCAGTTCAGCTGTTCAGATCTCACCAGGCTCAAGGTTGACTCAGCCTTCCATCCTTCCGAGGTCGGTAAAATGAGGACCCAGATTGTTGGGGGCAATATGCTGAACTCTGTAAACCATTTAGAGAGGGCTGTAAAACACTATGAAGCGGTATATAAGTCTAAGTGCTATTGCTATTGCTATCTAACTGCATGATTTTGTGGATTGATGAATGTCCTCGACAAGAAACTGGAAGTTGGGTGGTTGGTAGTGGACGCCTGCCAATGTTTCATACTTTGAGTAGAAGTAAACAAAACTCTGCTAGCTTGGATGTCTTTCAGGTGAGATGCAAACCCAATCTGTTTCGGAAGTGTTTTTGGTAAAAATTAAATCTGGGTGATACATTGTTCCAATCTGTATCTCTCGTGTGCATACACTGACTTGCAAATTGCAACGGTTGAAATGCTACTGTTGCATATGAATTGACTTATTTTCTTAATTTGCTGGACCACCCCTCAGAAAGAGAAATAAACTGAAAATGGGACCATCTGTTTTTGAACAAATGAGTTAACAAGAGTGTCTTGCTCAGCCAATCAACATCTTGCCTTGGATTTGGTCAACAACATGCACAGACTTGATGCCTTTACCATTATCACCACATGCTCAACGCCTCTTGGCTGGGAGCTTCCAAACACATCCTCATTTTTCAAAATAACATATAATTTCACTCCCAAAAAAAAGTGTGCCCAGCCTGTGCTTCTGCTACTATTGCTGGGTGTAGAGAAGATGTCCAATTCAACATTGCAATTTTGTACACACTGACAGATTACTGCTCTGATCAGGTTTTTCAGCCGAAGCAAAAGAATCGCCTTCCGACATATGTTGCAATCTTGAAGCTTGCTTATATTAAAGAGAGTTTTTAAAAACCCTACTCCCTTCCACAGATAGGCTTATATTTTTAGTCTTATCTAAACAAGCAGCCGAGATGGCGCAGTGGTTAAATGCAGCACTGCAGGCTACTGCTAGTTCAGCAGTTCAGCTGTTCAAATCTCACCGGCTCAAGGTTGACTCAGCCTTCCATCCTTCCGAGGTGGATAAAATGAGGACCCAGATTGTTGGGGGCAATATGCTGAACTCTGTAAACTGCTTAGAGAGGGCTGTAAAGCACTATGAAGTGGTATATAAGTCTAAGTGCTATTGCTATTTTCCCCGCTCAACAGAATTTGAAACCCCCAGACCAACATGAATTTAATATGCCAAATGTGAATTCAGAGAGGGGGGTCCTGGGTGCTCTCTAAGCTTGGTGGTTTTCTTGCAGACATTTCATTACCAATCTAGGTAACAGCATCAGTACACCAGTTTCTAGTCTGGTGCCTTAACCACTAGACCAAACTGGCTCTTGTATTAAATTGTATTTACATTTTTAATACAAGACTAAATGGTCAATTCCTTAAACTAAGATTCCACAAGTGAAGAAATGCTTAAGTCAGAGGTGGGTTTCAGCAGGTTCTGACCAGTTCTGGAGAACTGGTAGCGGAAATTCTGAATAGTTCGGAGAACCGGTAGCAGAAATTTTGAGTAGTTCAGAGAACCGGTAGCAGGAATTTTGAGTAGTTCGGAGAACCGGTAGCAGGAATTTTGAATAGTCCGGAGAACCGGCAGCAGAAATTCTGAGTAGTTCGGAGAACCGGTAGCGGAAATTTTGAATAGCCCGGAGAACCGGTAGCTGACATTTTGAATAGTTCAGAGAACTGGTAATGGAAATTTTGAGTAGTTCAGAGAACCGATAAACACCACCTCTGACTGGCCCCGCCCCCATCTATTCTCTGCCTCCCGAGTCCCAACTGATCGGGAGGAAATGGGAATTTTGCGGTAACCTTCCCCTGGAGTGGGGAAGGAATGGAGATTTTGCAGTAACCTTCCCCTGCTACGCCCACCAAGCCACGTCCACCAAGCCACGCCATGCCCACCAAGCCACGCCCACAGAACTGGTAGTAAAAAAAATTGAAACCCACCACTGGGTTAAGTTCACAAGAATATTAGAGCAAAGAGGCTGGTTAGTGTATTGTAAATACAGTCCCCAGAGTGAAAAGTGGCCATTTCTTAACGATTCAATATGGTTTTAAAACAAAGGGCAAGGTCTCTAAATTACGGAAACCCAGATCAAGTTGCCTTTTGAACCCTGCACTTAAAGCAGCCCTGAAGGTCGAATGTTTGTTGCTCAGAAGAATTAAAATTAAAATTAAAAAGTAGCCCAGTTCTCCAATATAATCTCTCTCTTTGTTTGCCCCTCTGGCTTGGTACTTGAAAATTCAAGCCACAGCAATCAAATTCTAATCATGAAACTTCAAGACAAATTCTTATTGTTTTGACCAACTAAGTCGGCACTTCGGGATTAATAACACTTTTGATGCCTCGCGTGCGAGATGATGGAAAACATTACAGTAATTAACTCTTCTGCTGGGAATCTGGTTTACAGCGCTGAGCAAAACCAGATTCCTCTCCCAGCAGCACGAGGGGCTTTCAAACAAAGCTAATCCCTAAATCTCCCTCGTGTTCAGCAAACTGAAATCCAGAGGACCACGGTGAGTGATGGAGAAGGGAAAAGGATGGTACCCTTCAGCGAAACATTGTTATAGACCTCGTTCAACATTACCTTCTTCACTGATTTTAGCAGACAGGTATTTTTCAAATGAAGATCTTTCAAGTTCTTTCAACACCCAAGGTAATTCATATTTATTTGCTGTAAGAAATGTCCTTTCTGGGTTCGGTTCCAAGTGGGGAAAAAGACACTGGAAACATGGAGGCTGTTTGGAAAGATGGTTTTAATGGTGGACAGCAGGACCACATGATCTGAGGTCCTGGGGAATAGTAGGGTCACATGCCTTGAAGATGTTTGTTTTTAAGTTTTTTATTTATAACACAAGTAAAAAGACAAAACATACATAAAACACAGAGACAACTACGTGACGGATCTTCATCTAGTATACATATTTACGTTTCCTTAATTTTACATCATTGTATCATCTTAAACTACAAAATCAAACACAAGTCACAATCACAATTTCACATTGCATCTACACCAATTTAGTTCGTTATCCTGGATCTCCTTTTTCCTAACCAACAATATAATTTGTTCCAGGTTTCAAAATATTCAGTTTTATCCTTCCCTTTTATTTCTGATGTTAGCCTGTCCATCTCTGCACATGATAGTATTTTCCGTAGAATTTCTTCCTCCGTGGGTGTATCTTTGTTTTTCCAGTTCTGAGCAAAGATTAACCTTGCCGCAGTCAGGATATGTAGCATTAAATGCAATTTATTTTTGTCATAGTTATCTATTGTTATTCCAAATAAGAACAGTTCTGGTTTAAGATCCAACTTCATATCTAAAATTTCCTCCATCCGTCGTTTAATTATTGTCCAGAATTTTCGTGTCTTTTGGCATTCCCACCACATATGATAGTATGTACCACACATGCCTTGAAGATGTTGAAGAAGAAGAGAGAAGGGGCGAGATGCTGAGAGTGCCTGAGTTTTATACCCTCTGTTGGGCCCCACCTTAAGAGTTTCCTGTTCCTGTGTAAGAAATGTATCCCATTGGCTGTCAGACTCCCAGGGGGCGGGGTCTTAGCTAACTTTGTAGGCTTTTGTCTGTGTCCCACCAGGTTTGGCTGATGTAATCTTCTCAGGTGAGATGGCTTTGGGATTGCTATTATGGTTCTTCCTGTAGATGCTTGTTATGTAGAATAGACTGCCCATTGACAAAGGTGGGGGGAATGAGTGAGCTGGGCCCATTCCTTGATGGCCCATTGACAAAGGTGGGGGGCTACTAGGAGTGAGTCTGTTTCCTGCCCAAAAACATGTTTCTCCATTTTCTCATCCAGGGAAATATAATATTCTGCCTTTTTAATATTTCCTAAAATATTTCATTCCTCTAGGAGTGGGGTAGGTGCTAACTTCCTACATATTAAAGGGTCTCAAAACAAAGCCCTCTCTCTAAAAACTCCCTGCCCGTCATGTTTCTCCAAACTGTGGGGGAATGTAATTACAGTAGCTTCATAACACAGTTATTTTTCTCAAAAAGCCGCAATGCCATTGGTACCCATATTGTGCACTTAGTCCTCTTAGATCAATGGCCTCCAACATTTGGGGCACCAGGGTGTTCTGACCCAGCCTTAGCAGAACCAAGAAACATACTCCTTGTCCTGAAAAAAAACCCTCTTTATTTAACTACTGTGAATTCATGGCATTCACACACAGAAAAGTCCAGGCAATAATCCTTCCAAGGGTTAATTGCAATAACAGCCCTTATCAGTCCTTGGATAATTGCCTGGCCGAAAGCTTCCAGTCACAAAGCTGTAAATTAATTCCTGGCAGGAAGTGCTTACGAAATATGAACTGTTGTCTCCTGCAACCACCACTCCTCTTTTGCGTCTATTTATTCCGCAGCCAGGGAGGGGCCATTCAGCGTCCACGTGTGCCTTTCTTCCCGAGTCGGCTCCTGTTCCTCAGTTGTTCTCCTCTCCTGACAGCTCTGCGCATGTGCACATCTGGAACAGGCCCCAGCTGTTCTTCTTCCCCACTTATCTCCGACTCCGAAGGCAGCTGGGAAATGTCAGACGGCCCTGGCTCTGGCTCTGCTTCCCATGCAGAGCATCCATCAGAGCCTTCCCCAGACTCCAGGACTGGCCCAAGTTCCACCCCAACCTCCTCCTCGTCTGAGTCTGGTGGGCCACAACACAGGGACCAGTTTCATGGAGAGAGGTTTTTCCATGGACCGGAGGGGGCGTGGTTACGCATGCCGCCTGCATCCCACGGATGGGGCTTTGCTTGCTTGCATGGCTCAGTTGCTGGCATGCCATGGCCCAGTGCTGGGGCTTGGGGATCCCTGTCTTAGATGACATATTTGATGACACATTTGGTCTCTTTCGGGGTGGAGTTTTGGTGCTAAGTAGGACAAACCCTTGAAGCATTATCCCATGGGTTCCAGTCAACGACAAAATGTCAGCACACTCATAAATAGGAAATTTGCTTGATAATTTTACAGGGTCCTCCAAAAAGACCTCTCTGTCTAATACTTTATTTATTTTTATTTCATCAAGCATGTATTAGATAACAGATATAAATATAAACATGATTATGAATACATGAAATGGATACGAATAAAAGGGAATATTAAAACATTAAAACATTAAAATAATATTAAAAGGTGGTCCTTGACTTACGACCACAACTGAGCCCAACATTTTTTGTTGCTAAGGGAGACAGTTGTTAAGTGAGTTTTGCCACATCTTATGACCTTTCTTACCAACGTGGTTAAGTGAATCGCTGCTGTTGTTAAGTTAGTAACGTGGTTGTTAAGTGAATCTGGCTTGTCTTTGCTTGTCAGAAGGTCGCAAAAGGGGATCCCATGACTTTGGGACATGGGACCCTATTTTGGGTCATAAATAGGAACCAGTTGCCAAACATCCGATTTTTTGATCACATGATCATGGGGATGATACAAAGTTCGTAACTGTGAAAAATGGTCATAACTCACATTTTTCAGTGCCGTAGTAACTTTGAATGGTCACTAAATGAACTGTTGTAAGTTGAGGACTACCTGTAGTAAAAGTGAGAGTGATTTGCTTTCTCCTTCATTCTGTTCTTCTTCTTTCACTCCATCTTGTCAGCTCTTGAAATGGCCCTGGTTCGAATCTTACGCTCTTTATTCGGTTTTGCATAAAGAAGTTGTTTTAGTCTCAAATTTTTCTTTGCGCAAAGCAAAAAAAGAGAGGTTGCAATGGGCAATCCATCCAGGTCAGTTTTGCTTGGACCGAAACTCATCAGCCAAACACTTGATTCTGGCATTTCATTTGCTACTCTGTTTTCTGCCCTCCACCAGCCAAGCGCACTGCATGCTGCTTTATCTCATATATGCAAATGTTACCTTTACAAGGTGGCTAATTTTCGCTCTTCTTCAAATGGTGCTTTAAATGTGAAGTGTGCCGCAGTGACATCCTCACTCCCATTAGTAAAGTACTTTGTGGGGTCCCACGCGTGCATTTCAATTTTTATTTTGGAGTCACGAGGGGGGGGGGGGATTAAAATATTTGGAGTATTACCATGGAAAACTCTGCTGCTCAATTTCTCCAGGACCCCAACAAAAATCTTTTCCTGTAATTTCTGCTTTCTCCTTTATTTTTAGAAGATCGGAAACCTTCTTAGAGATTTCTCTCGCTGGATTTTTTTTGGGGGGGGGATAATTCTTGGATGTGGAGACGAAGATAGAATTTCTGGTGAAGGTATTTTATGGCTGGTGGTTTTATTTAATGGCTGCTTCTCAACCTGAAACTTCCTAATAGTGAGAATAATTAACCAGTGGAACAGCTTGCCTCCAGAAACTGTGGGTGCTCCATCACTGGAGGTTTATAAGAAGAGACTGGATAGCCACTTGTCTCAAATTGTATAGGGTCTCCTCAGGGGTGAAATCCAGCAGGTTCTGGCAGGTTCTGGAGAACTGGTAGCGGAAATTTGGAATAGTTTGGAGAACCGGCAAATACCACCTCTGGCTGGCCCCTGAGTGGGGTGGGCATGGAGATTTTGCAATATCCTTCCCCCAGGAGTGGGGAGGGAATGGGGATTGTGCAGTATCCTTCCCCTGGAGTGGGGTAGGAAGGGAGATTTTGCAGTATCCTTCCCCTGGAGTGGGGTAGGAATGAGGATTGTGCAGTATCCTTCCCCTGCCACGCCCACCAAGCCACGCCCACCAAGCCACACCACGCCCACCAAGCCACGCCCACAGAACCGGTAGTAAAACAATTTTGATTTCACCACTGGGTCTCCTGCTTGAGCAGGGGGTTGGACTAGAAGACCTCCAAGGTCCCTTCCAGCTCTATTCTGATAGATAGATAGATAGATAGATAGATAGATAGATAGATAGATAGATAGATAGATAGATAGATAGATAGATAGATAGATAGAGATAGATAGATAGATAGATAGATAGATAGATAGATAGATAGAGATAGATAGATAGATAGATAGATAGATAGATAGATAGATAGATAGATAGATAGATAGATAGAGATAGATAGATAGATAGATAGATAGATAGATAGATAGATAGATAGATAGATAGATAGATAGAGAGAGAGAGATAGATAGATAGATAGATAGATAGATAGATAGATAGATAGATAGATAGATAGATAGATAGATAGATAGATAGATAGATAGATTGAAAAACTCCATGGCACCAGTTTCTTCATGAGACCATTACTTGCTTTTAGAAGAAGCTACAGAAAGTATAACATTCAGATGGTTTAGCCCAGTGATGGCGAACCTTTTTTGGTTTGCGTGCCAAAAGGGGGGGGGAATGCGGGGGATCACGTGTGTGCGTGCCCACACTCATAATTCCATGCACCCCCGAACATGCACACATGACCCCCCCTGCTCCCAGCATGCAATGGCACGCCCATTTTTCGCTCTCCCCAGGCTCCAGAGCCTTTCTAGGAGCCTGGGGAGGGCAAAAACAGCCTTCCCCACCCCCTCTGGAGGCTGAAAACAGCCTGTTTCCCGACTCCCAGTGGGCCCAGAAGGCCCGAAAATCAGCCGGCTGGTGCACACATGCACGCCGGACCTGAGCTCGCGTGCCCACCGATATGGCTCCGCGTGCCACTTGTGGCACCCGTGCCATAGGTTCGCCATCATGGGTTTAGCCCAAAGGAAGCTAGGCAGATTGGTATATGTAGTGGTTAAGTCATCGGGTTAAGTACCAACTTAGGGACAAAAGCAACTGGCTGACCTCAGGCCAGTCACTCTATCTCAGCCCTAGGAAGCAGACAATGGCAAAGGATTCCAAAATCTTGCCCGTGAAAACTGCAGGGAACGTATTCCGGGCAGTGACCAAGAATCAACATGGACCCGAGGGGACCGAAACAAATAAACCCAGACGAAGTTTCTGCACAAAAACTGTACTGAAATTTGCTTCCAAACCATAAGGTTAAAATCTTCTTGGACAATTGACAACCGGTTTCCAAAGCATGTTGTTTTACTTTATGGGTATGTAATTTAATGTATCTGGAGCCAGCGATGTTTGGTATCCTATAATTGGGAGAGTCCATCAAAGCAGGAGAGAAAAAGAGCTAAGATTACATTACTCAAAGGGCTAAGAAGGAAACCTTGGCTAACGTGAGTGTCCAAGTTTACAGCATTATTTATAGCACAATATTATATCTTTTATGTACACTGAGAGCTTATGCACCGAAGGCAAATTCCTTGTGTGTCCGATCACACTTGGCCAATAAAGAATTCTATTCTATTCTAATAGTGTGCCCAATTAAATATCATTTAAATATATACCGTATTTTTTGGAGTATAAGACGCACCTTTTTCCTCCCTAAAAGTGGCTGAAAATTTGGGTGCGTCTTATACTTCGAATGTAGCTTTTTTTTTTTTTCAGCCCTAACTAGGTGTTAACAGATCTTCCCAGCTCTTACCTTGCAGGCTTTTTCATTGTTAATCTCTCCAAAGAATGTTTTTCCAGCCCTAAGTCTTTGCAGAATTTTTTTTCATTGTTCTACTTGCTCCGAATAAGTTTTTTTCTAGCCCTAACCAGGTGCTAACTATCTTCCCAGCTCTTACGGGCTTGCATGCTCTTTCATTGTTACTCTCTCAGAAGAAGGTTTTTTTAAGTCCTAACCAGGGGATAAAATAATGTGCTGAAGCTGACCAGACTAAGGACGCTAGCCAGATGAATACCTGGTAGGCAGATTGTTTTCCCCTATTTTCCTCCCCAAAAACTAAGGTGCGTCTTATACTCCGGTGCGTCTTATGCTCTGAAAAATACGGTAATTAAACGGATTCTCACCCAACCTAATGAGATTGCTCTCCGGTCACGCACTGAAACATTTCTTCTTCTTTTGTCCCATTAAGCATTGGATTTGTTGACAACTTTCAGGTCAGTTGTGTTTGTCTCTTCCTTCTAGCCTCAGCCCGTTCTGGCAATCTCTCTGATGACTGTTCATTTGGTGTTTATTTTAGATCCAAGCTGACATTTGCCTGTTTTATTAGAGACATTGCTTTTTTCTTTTCATACGTTGCGTGAGTCAGTTATTATTTTGGGGATATCGCTCTGATGATTCATAAACCAATAAGCAAACCAGAACCTTTTCGGCAGCAGGTTGCGTCTTCCAGGAAGCCGACGGGTGGAAAAGCAGAGGTTTTTTCTTATCTCTTTCCGTGACAACATTAGAAAGGTAGAGAAGACGCTCTGTACTTCTAAAGCAAAATTATGAAACTGAGGTCCTGAAATTCACAGATCATCCAAAAATCTTCGGGTGCAGCCCCCAATGATCTCCAAACAGTCATTGGTAACAAGGCGGCAAATTATTAAAGAAATTGGGATGTTTAACATCAGGGTTTTTTTGTACATAAAAGGGGTGAAGATAATATATATGTTTAGAATTCTTCTGTTGTTAATGATAGTGGGAATGTTTGAATCTTCCAGCTTTTTCTCTCTGCAGATTCAGTCATGTGTACCTCTGCAGTTCCAAAATTCATTCACTACAAAGGTAAGGTAAAGGAAAAGGTTCCCCTCACACATATATGCTAGTCGTTCCCGACTCTAGGGGGCGGTGCTCATCTCCGTTTCTAAGCCGAAGAGCCAGCACTGTCCGAAGACATCTCCGTGGTCATGTGGCCGGCATGATTAAACGGCGAAGGCACACAGAACGCTGTTACCTTCCCATCAAAGGTGGTTCCTACTTTTTCTACTTGCATTTTTACATGCTTTTGAACTGCTAGGTTGGCAAGTAACAGGAGCTCACTCCGTTACGCGGCGCTAGGGATTCGAACCGCCAAACTGCCAACCTTTCTGATCGACAAGCTCAGTGTCTTAGCCACTGAGCCACCGCATCCCTACTACAAAGGTACACTATTACTACTAAGTGGCCATCTATTTTGATATACAGTCCTTTATTTCCTTCAAATTCAAAACAAAATCAGAAGGTTTGCATAGCTAACCCAGAGTGACTGATTATTGCAATGCCATTAATGAAACATTTATAGTGTATAACCTCCATGCCAAGGTTAGATGGCTCCAGAGTTTTCCCCCAAAAAAGGTTCTGTAATCAGGTTTTGAGCCAAAATTACTCTTGATATTTGAACCGATATCATTCTCCGTCAACACAAATTCTCTTGTATATCACTTTAATTTTAAAGCACAGAACACAAGGCAACTTGTGTTGATGAAGAGTGCAACAAGAAGTGAAAAGAAGAAAAAGGGATGACATGATAGCAGTCTTCCAATATCTCAGGGGCTGCCACAAAGAAGAGGGGGTCAAGCTATTCTGCAAAGCACCTGAGGTCAGGATAAGAAGCAATGGGTGGAAACTAATCAAGGAGAGAAGCAACCTAGAACTAAGGAGAAATTTCCTGACAGTTAGGACAATTAATCAGTGGAAGTTGTGGGTTCTCTATCCAGGGGTGGGCTTCCCGAACTTCCGGTAGGCCCATTTTTCACCCTCCGCGAGCCTCCGTGTGCGCCCTGCACTTACCTGCATCCAAAACAGGCCGCGTGGGGACTCCTGGGAGGGGCAGAGCAGGGTGAGCAGGGCCAGGCAGGAGTGGGATTTGGGGGTTCTCCAAACTGCACAGAATCTTAACTAGAGGTTCTCCCGAACCCCTGCGAACCCCCAGCAGCCCACCCCTGGCTCTATCACTGGAAGTTTTTAAGAAGAGTTTGGACAATCACTTGTCTGTAAGGGTGTAGGGTATCCTGCCTGAGCAAGGGGTTTGACTAGAAGACCTCCAAGGTCCCTTCCACCTCTGTTATTCTGTTAGTCTAACATAATTTGTGCTTATTGTGGAAGTAGGTAACTTCCATAATAAGCACAAATTCTACCAACTCCCATCTATTGGGAATTTGAAAATTAAATCAAGGACTACAATTCATAATTCTTCAAACCACGTCCCGAACACAAAACAAAATCATGATAACTCATCATAAATTTGGAGCAAAATGAACCGGGGAGGCTCCAGAATTCTTAGTTCTTAGGACCTTTGGAAGTCTGTTTTCAAGTAAAACGTATTTTAGAACGAAGAGCTGCAAAGTTGTCCATCAGCCAACAGTTATTAATTGCCGATGGACTAAGCAGAACAACTACTGCTGTCTTTCTCACTATAGGAAGGCATGCTTCCTTTAAATGATAGCAATTATTTCTACATTTGCAACTCTAGGCTATAAATCAACTATGAAAATTTTATGCATACAAGCATCCTCTTTCTTTGGCATGTAGAGGAATCGCCCTCCTGCAGAGAAACAGAAAAAGGGAAGAGGTACCGTATCGTGCCCTGGATTCTCTTCCCCACAGCTAAATCAAGCGGATCTCTAATAGGACTGGTTTATTGGTTGCCTTCTTCCCTGGCTAGTTATGGGAATAAAGGAAAAGTCTCTAATACAAGGCCTACTAACCGAGATTCAGCTGCAGAGGCAGTGACAGCTGGTCAATATAATAGCAATAGACTTAGATACTGCTTTATAGTGCTTTACAGCCCTATCTAAGTGGTTTACAGAGTCAGCCTATTGCCCCCAACAATCTGGGTCCTCATTTTACCCACCTCGGAAGGATGGAAGGATGAACCAACCTTGGGCTGGTCAGGATCAAACTCCTGGAAGTGGGCAGAGATAGCCTGCAACACTGCATTGTAACAACTGCACCACTATGGCTTGCTTGCTTGCTTGCTTGCTTGCTTGCTTGCTTGCTTGCTTGCTTGCTTGCTTGCTTGCTTGCTTGCTTGCTTGCTTGCTTGCTTGCTTGCTTCCTTCCTTCCTTCCTTCCTTCCTTCCTTCCTTCCTTCCTTCCTTCCTTCCTTCCTTCCTTCCTTCCTTCCTTCCTAAGCTGTAGCAGACTTATATACCACTTTACAGTGCTTTGTTACAGTCCTCTCTAAGCGGTTTACAGAGTCAGCCTATTGCCCCCAACAATTTCGGTCCTTATTTTACCCATCTTGGAAGGATGGAAGGCTGAGTCAACCTTGAGCCTGGTGAGATTCGAACTGCCAAATTGCAGGCAGCCGGCAGGCAGCACAAGTAGCCTGCAGTACTGCACTCTAACCACTGCGCCACCGTGGCGCAGGCCCATGATCAAACACAGTGCCTCTGTACTGTATCTGAAAATGCATTAAATGTAATTTGTAATGAAGGTCCTAATGCAAGAGCTCTGGGACTTTCTAAAAATCATTATTACTAACGCCAAAGAGAAAATCTAGCACAGTGTTTTGGACAGAATTTAGAAGCTCAAAATTTCGGGGGGAAACAAACAGCGTGGCCATAATTTTCTCATCACTGTATATTTGTATAGCTGCCCATCTCACATATGTGACTGATGCATTCACTGTGGCTTATAACTCTCCTATGAGAACTAAAAAAATATCCGGTATTTTAAAACATCTAATTTCAACGTAATCCAGCTATGAGAAGACCGGGTTCTACCATACCTGGATCGACTGAGGAGGTTCAAATTCCTTTTCAACCCTTGACATTCACCTTGGGCCTGTCAACATTTTCCAGGGCTACCATCTCATGCTGTTGTTTTGAAGATGGAAATAGATTTCTCCTTAGAACTGCAGAAGAAAAAGTGGGATATAAATGCCAAGAGGCGAAATCAAAGAAAATGCAAACAGTAAGAGAAATATGCAAAGACCACTCCAAGAGGAAAAATGAATAAATGCTGCTTGTGTGACAGAAGGTGACAACTGAGAAAGATGTCAGCTAGTTTATCGTTATTATTATTTTTAAAATCGCGAAAAGAATGAATTACATCCAGATTGCCAATCTCAAAGGAAAGGACAGGGAGATACTGCCACCCAGAGGAGAAATTATTGCTAAAATGCTAGTTTTAGAGTTTGCTTGACAGGTAGTTTTCATTTAGTAACCCCAATTGAGAGCCACAACTGGGTCATCAAGTGAAGCGGTCGCTAAGTGAAACTTCAGTTGTGTTTAAGATCTTTTTTTCAGCTTTCCTTTGCTTTACAGGCTTACAAAGTTCATCAATGCAAGGATTGGTTGCAAATCGTTTCATCCCCATAGTAACCCTGAATCAGAGGTGGCATTCAGCCGGTTTGCACCGGTTCGCACCGGTTCACCCGAACTGGTAGTGGAAATTGCGGGTGGGCTACAGGATGGGGAATTGAGCGAGGCAAGGATCAGAATGAAGACGTTTGAAGAAAAGTAGGCCTTGCGGCTAGTGGAGCTCAACTTTATGGTTGGTTGGTGTCAGAAAAGAAAGAAAGAAAGAAAGAAAGAAAGAAAGAAAGAAAGAAAGAAAGAAAGAAAGAAAGAAAGAAGGAAAGAAGGAAAGAAGGAAAGAAGGAAAGAAAAGAAAAAACCCTATTCCAACCAGAAAGCCAAATCAATTGTAAACCATCTGTTCAAGAATGAACCCCGGAGAAACTAAACACAATGCAATCTTTATTACCAACGTGGCTTGAAAGAATCATGTGCCTCAAGCAAAGGGAAAAAAACATCAAAAAGAGAGATAACTAAAGAAACGGATACAAATGACTTCCAACTTTCTTTCCAACAGATATTAACAAACCCATTATCTCCCTTTCCTCTTAACTATTCCAGAGACCCTTTCTGCCCCTTATTTAATCCTCATCTTTTAAAATCATTAAATCCATAAATCATCGTTTTCACCCACTGATTGATGCTTTCTGGGTACAACTCTTTAACAAAACCAATTGTAGGTTGGAAGGAGCTGCGTGAACATTTATTTTCTCCCAATCATTAACCAAAACAGGCTCCATGTTTCTTCAGTGTTCGCATTTTATACAGACACCCTCGGACTACACAGGCCAATGGTCCAAATGGAGGAAAAACAGATACCTTTGTTAATATCAATTTTATGACCGTGATAGAGTAGTATTTTCACTCAGATGCTCAACAAAAGCTGGCCTGAGAAGCACTTGCAATTTTCATTAATTGATTGTTAATAAACTAGGGTGACATGATAAGCAGTCTTCTTGTTGGGATTCATTGTTGGAATGTATTTCTATGCAACAACTACAGTAGTATTCAGCCAGTAAATGGCAGTATTTACAAGCTTGGATCTATGGTATATACCAGTGATGGCAAACCTTTTTTTCCTCGGGTGCCGAAATAGTGTGCGCACACGCTATCGCACGCTCGTGCATGCCCACACCCATAATTCAAAGCCCCCCACTTGCCCCACCCACCTGCGCATGCATGCGTGACCCCCCCCCCCCACTCCCCCATTTCCCGACTTCCAGTGGGCCCAGTAGGCCCATTTTGTGCCCTCCCCAGGCTCCAGAGGTTTCTTGGATCTTGGGGAGGGCGAAAACGCTCCCCCCTGCCACCCTGGAGGCCCTCCGGAGGCCAAAATTGCCCTCCCAGAGCCTCCGCGTGAGCCAAAAATCAGCTGGCATGCACACACATGTGCGCTGGAGCTGAGCTAGGGCAACGGCTCGCGTGCTGGTAGATATGGCTCCGCGTGCCACCTGTGGCACCCGTGCCATAGGTTCGCCATCACTGGTATATACTCTATGCTCTTTTGTTCTGAGTAGAGTTTCCTGTTTCCTGTTACAGTTAAGTAGTTGAGCAGTAAATCACATGGTGACTGTACTCTTTGTTTGCTCTGTGTGGTGCTTTATATAAACAGAATTTCTAATACGTCTAATATTTGAGGGATTGTCACACAGAAGAGGGTGTCAACCTATTCTCCAAAGCACCTGAGGGCAGACAAAAAGCAACAGATGGAAACTTATCAAGGAGAGAACCAACCTAGAACCAAGGAGAAATTGCCCGACAGTGAAAACAATGAATTAGTGGAACAACTTGCCTCCAAAAGGGCACTCCGTCACTAGAGCTTTTTAAGAAGATAGTTTTGGAAACCATTTGTCTGAAGTGGTATAGGATCTACTGATTGAGCAGTGGGGTTGGACTAGAAGATCTCCAAAGTCCCTTCCAACTCTCTGTTATTCTATAAATAAAACATTCATATTCATAGTTCTTATCTCAGTCTTCTGAACTTCATTTGCATCTCCCATTTCAGGCTTTCCAATACACCAGTCACCTTTTTGACATCAAGGAAAGTCATTCAAAAACAAAGGTCTATAACTGCTTTGAACAAATAACCTCAAAAACGATCCCCCTAAAGCCGGAGGTATTTATTAGGTATTTTCAGAGAAAAAATGACGAATGAAGACAGATATATAATTCTACACATTACAACAGCCGCAAGAATTATATATGCGCAAATTTGGAAAACCGAACAAATCCCAACTACGTTAAATCTCATTAATAAAGTATTTGAATGCGCAGAACTTAGTAGGATGTCATTGGAAATGCAAGACAAAGATGACTCTGAATTCTATAAAACTTGGGACAGGTGGTATAATTGGCTTAACCAAAACAAATATCAAAAATTGCTATAATTATGTGTCATGATCTTAGACAGTATAAATAATAACAAATGTCTACTTTTTCGCAAAGACCGGAACAAATTATCGGAATATATACAATTTTACAAGGTTTTAAAATATTAATCAAGCTGAACAAAAGAACCATTGTTGAAAAAGGAAAAATTGTTTTATTGTAATGATAATAGACTGAACATAATATAACAAGAGAAAAGAATAAGGAAAATATTGGAAGATATAAGAAAGATAATGATGTAAATAATAACTATAAAGAATAAACATGTTTTTGTATCACTAGGCTGTAAAAGGATAGTGTCGACGAGATGGTTGACATGTATGTCCAATGTTTTCTATACCCAAAGATATTTGATATTCTATTTATATATACATATGTTTATACATGTTTTTATGTTTGTTTCTATGTTTGTTTGTCTTTTTAACATAATTAATAAAGACTATTTTTAAAATGCAAAAACAAAGGTCTACATTAGGAGAACTGATAAACTGGGAAATTATCTACAATTCACACTCACACCTTTCAAGGCATTTGCACCAAAGGCTGACGTAAGACACCCCCCCCCCCCACTTCCCAATCTGCCATCTTCAGAAGAAATAAACCAGGGGAGGAGAATAAAAACGCAAGATGAAACATGAAAACTCTGCCTTTCCCAAGATGGATACCCTGGCAGCCTTTTGCCAGCCACTATAAAAGCAAATGAAAATTTAAGTGCAGATCAGAAAGAAATGTGAGCACAGCATGGTTACATTTAAAACCACCTGGCAACAGGCAAGCCAGTCATTCGTTATCTACAAATCCACTAATGTGGGCATTAAGCTGTTCTCGGCGCGCTTGGAGATTTAAAAAAGAGAGAGAGAGAGGAAGGAAAGAAGAAATGATGTTTGGTTCTTATAAAATTGCCATCCGTCAAAAAGTAACGCAAGGTTTATTACTTTAGAGCAGGATCACCACGCTGCCTTGAATCAATCATCCTGCCTTTCTTCGTCATCCACAACAGCCAAAGATATAAATCACGTGACCTTGGGGATGCTGCAAATGGTCATAAGTGTGAAAAATTGTCATAAGTCACCTTTTTCAGTGCCATTGTAACTTTGAACCGTCACCGAGTGAACGGTTGTAAATCGAGGACTACCTGTATATAAAAATTGTTTCCGTACTGATTGGGAGGGTGGGTGGGTGTGTGTGTGTGTGTGTGTGTGTGTGTGTGTGTGTGTGTGTGTGTGTGTGTGAGTGTGTGTGTGAGAGAGAGAGAGGGGGGGGAGAGAGAGAGAGAGAGAGAGAGAGAGAGAGAGAGAGAGAGAGAGAGAGAGAGAGAGAGAGAGAGAGAGAGAGAGAGAGAGAATGGATATGGGAGAATATGAAAGAATATAAGAGAACAAATGATAGAGAGACAAGCAGAATCAATTTACCGTATTTTTCGGAGTATAAGACGCACCTTTTTCCTCCCTAAAAGTGGCTGAAAATTTGGGTGCGTCTTATACTTCGAATGTAGCTTTTTTTTCCAGCCCTAACTAGGTGCTAACAGATCTTCCCAGCTCTTACCTTGCAGACTTTTTCATTGTTACTCTCTCCGAAGAATGTTTTTCCAGCCCTAAGTCTTTGCAGAATTTTTTTTCATTGCTCTACTTGCTCCGAATAAGTTTTTTTCTAGCCCTAACCAGATGCTAACGATCTTCCCAGCTCTTACTGGCTTGCAGGCTCTTTCATTGTTACTCTCTCCGAAGAAGGTTTTTTTAAGTCCTAACCAGGGGATAAAAAAATGTGCTGAAGCTGACCAGACTAAGGACACTAGCCAGATGAATACCTGGTAGGCAGATTTTTCCCCCTATTTTCCTCCCCCAAAAGGTGCATCTTATACTCCGGTGCGTCTTATACTCCGAAAAATACGGTAGGCATTTTCTGAATTTTTGACATGCTGAGCCCAAAAGATTTGCCTGTTCTAGTCCATCAAGGCTGGCGCTGCCAAAAACAAGAACTTCTCGGATTTCTGGAATGATTGTTAGGAAGATACTAACAGAAATTTGAAAACCAGCCAAAGCAATTCACCCGAACAACTTACATCCAGTGTAATTAAAGTGGAGTTGGGCTGAGTTGCTTTCTTATACTGCCTCCTCTCTCCTGGACCAAGTGATTTTTTTCTTTGATGGTCTTGCTGCCTTCTCATTTCCAGTGATGATGATCTTCGTCCATCGTATTCGAAGAAGACCTTAACATCTAACATAGACTTGAGTCGCCTGTGAGCAGGTCCGCAACTACAGCTCCCGGTGTATCCACACCTGCTGCTTTGTCGCTCGCCCATCGCCACAGGACTTTTCACAGGACTTGAGGGGGGATGTCAAGACTTGTGCGTGAATTGGATTAAAGTGAGGGAGAGGTGCGCATAGTCAGCCTCACTCTCTCTTCCCAGATTCCATCTTGCTCCAAATAGCAGGACAAGAGTCGAGACAGTTGGAGATGGGCTGGGCACAGTGGTTGACCAGGGCGTCTTTCATGTCTTGCCGTGCTCTTAGTGTACCACATCGCTTGCAGAGACCGCTTTCATGACCGTTGTCCTATTCTAGTAGGTTTCATCCGCTCAGTCCACCAGAATCTGTCTTCACATGCTCGGGATAGACAAGTCCCTATCTCACCGAAGGTCGATGACCCAACGGCTACTCTCAACCTGGTTTGGCCAGCCTGTCGAAGCTGTTGCCCAGGGTGTGGCCGCTGCGCATGCTACAGCTGCTAGGAGCCACAGGTGAGAGCTGAGTGACAGGTGGGGACCAAAGGTGAATGAGCTGCCCTAAAAGCTGCCCTAAAATGAGCTGCTGTAAAAGGACACGACATGCCCCTACACCAGAGGTGCTACCCCTCCCTGAACACCCCATACACCCCTCCAGTGATAAAATGTCTGCAAGAAAAACCCCAAGGTCAGAGGGCTCCACAGTTCTCTTCCTCCTCCTCCTCCCCCTCCTCCTCCTCCCCCCTCCTCCTCTTCCTCCTCCTCCTCCTCCTCCTCCTCCCTGAAAACCCTACTCCTTCAAGCACTGATGATGTTACCTAGTTGGGTCATGAAATGTCTGCAAGAAAACAACCAACTCCGAGAGCATCAAGAACCCCACAGTTCTCGTTGTTGTGGAATAAGAAGGGGAGATGGAATGGTAGAAGAGCAACACAGACTACATGTTTTAATTTTAGGATGAGGGATAAATTAATACAAATGCTAAAAGATAAGGCAAACGATGATTAACGGTTAAGAGATTGTATATTTGTGTATATGTGTGAGAAATAAAAAAATAAAAAATTGTAACAAAATAAATAAATAAATAAAAATTTTAAAAAAAGAACCCCACAGTTCTCCTCCTGCTCCTCCTTCCCCCTCCTCTCTGCCTCCCTTCTAGCACTGATGAAGTTACCTAGTTTAATAACAAAACATCGGCAAGGAAACCACCAAGGTCAGAGAGCATCAAGGACCCCACAGTTCTCCTCCTCCTCCTCCCTGCAGACCCTCCTCCTTCTAGCACTGATGATGTTACCTAATTGGGTCATGAAATGTCTGCAAGAAAACTGACGAGAGGCGAAATTTATCTCACAAAGGAAAATTAGATCTTTTCCCGGACATCAGGCATTAGAAATGAAACCGCAGTTTAAAAGTCTAAGTAAAAATATTTATTTCGCTACAAAAGCAATAAATTTTATTAATTCTACATGTCTGATATAAAAGTGTGTCTTGCTTCAATAGAAGCCAGGAACAGAAAGGAATGAATGGAGAAAGGAATGTGCACATGCGTACAAGAACATATCAATCACGTGCTCAGGAATAAACCATTATATTAGATAGGGATGCTTCTCCCTGCATATACATGTAACAGGCAATAATCACTGCGTGACAAAAACAACCAGCTCAGAGAGCACCAAGAACCCCACAGTCCTCCTCCTCCTCCTCCTCCTCCTCCTCCCTTCTAGCACTGATTGGGAAGTTACCTAGTTGAGTAACGAAACAGCAAGGAAACCACCAAGCTCAGAGAGCACCAAGGACTCCACTGTCTTTGATTTCACCCTTCTCCTACGCATTGCAGGGGGTGAAGCCACCAAAAGCCACCGCCAGAACTAGCAAACCTGCACGAACTGGAGTGATTGTGGGGGCAACCCTGTCCCTGAATCAGTTCTCTCTCTCCCAGTTTAAATACCTGAAGTCACTTCGAGCTGTACTGTATAAATAGTAAGATGAAAACTCTGTATAGTCAACACTACATTAAAAGGTGCCACCTTTTTCCCCCCCTCCTATTGCTGTTTCCACATAATGGAGAAGAACCGCAGGCCTCGATTTTCATCTGTCCTGGACTTCAATCCCAACGCTCTGCTATTATCCTGCCTGCATTATTACCTATCCCTTTGGTTGCCTCGACGGTCTCTCCTCCTCTTCCTTGTTATTATTAAGAGAAAACGCTTTATATCTTTACACCCGGTGTGAAGGCATCCCACAGCCCATCTTTTCATCACAAAATCCTTTGTGTTAGCAATTCCGCCGCCTTTTTCTGTTCTTTTTCCAATACCTCGCAAAATAATAGCTGCCTTCTTTCTCTCTCTGTTCTGGGCTTTCTGTCTTCTCCATTTTTGTTCCACAAAAGTGTTTCCTTTCTCTCCCCTTGATTTTTATACTTCCTAATTTTCTTTTTCAGGGCAATTTCTGCCCTTTATTTGAGATATATATCGCTTTCATCCCCGTCGAGCAGGAAAGCTCTCTGTTGGTCACCTAAGGATGTTCAGAAGCATTCCAACAGACGTGGGTTTGTTCTCTACTCCGTGGGCATGTTTGCGAACATCCCGTGCCATCCAGGGGCGGGTTCCTAATTTTTTTACTACCACTCTATGGGCGTGGCTTATTTTGTGAGTGTGGCTTGCCAGCCATGTGACCGGATGGGCGTGGCTTCTCGGACTGCTGAAGGGAGGGGAACTGAGATAGGTCCTGCCGCCCATTTCCCCTCCCCTCAGCCGCTCGAGAAGCCTCGAACGTGCAAAAATGCCTAGGATCATCACCGCACATTCGTGGCTTCTCGGACTGCTGAAGGGAGGGGAACTGAGATAGGTCCTGCCGCCCATTTCCCCTCCCCTCAGCCGCTCGAGAAGCCTCGAACGTGCAAAAATGCCTAGGATCATCACCGCACATTCGTGGCTTCTCGGACTGCTGAAGGGAGGGGAACTGAGATAGGTCCTGCCGCCCATTTCCCCTCCCCTCAGCCGCTCGAGAAGCCTCGAACGTGCAAAAATGCCTAGGATCATCACCGCACATTCGTGGCTTCTCGGACTGCTGAAGGGAGGGGAATGGAGATAGCTCCTGCTGCCCTTCTTTCAGCGTCTCACATGCTCCCTCAGCCATCCTCCCCTGCTTGGACTCACTATGGGGTAGGAAGGCAGCGCATGAGCAGTGCCGGAAACTTGCTTCTGGGCATGTGCAGAAGAAACATTTTTTAAAAAGTTAATTTTTTAAAAAAAAAATGGTGGCACCCAGGCACCGGCAACCGACCGCACCGGTACTGTGACGTCACCAGCGGGCCGCTACCAGTGCTATAGCGTGGACCGCACCTGTAGGAACCCACCACTGGTGCCATCATCCCTCACGTGTCGACAATTCCTACTGGAAACCACAGCCGTGCAATTCTACACAGACAAACACACAGACAAACACACCCTATTTTTAGCGCATCGTGAATCACACTTGCTACCTAATCATCTTTTTTTTCCCCTCTTCTTTTCCATAAACGGAAAAAAGACCAAAGACAAGCAATTCTGCTTTGAGGCATTTCTACTTGAAGAAATATTGGAGCCCAGAGGTGGAGGAAGATGAATTTCGATAAGGCAACAAATAGGGGCTCCATTTCAAACCGGATGCTTATGAGACTTGTGGAGGCAGGAAATTGTGGTGTCCAGGTTTTCACAAAAGGAGCTTTTTTAAAAAAAGAAAAAGAAAAAAAAGCCCCCTCCTGTTCATATTATAAAAGCTGACGAGCCAAAATGCCACTGTTGTGCAGAATGAAAGCGGCTATCCGTTAAAAAGAAGGACACGGCTGTTCGAATCTTTAGGCCTAATCTGAAATGACCACTTGAACGCGAGTTAATTTTCTGTAGCCGTAACAGAGCTGGAGGGGAAGGTGACACATTTCTTACCCATCATAAAAAAGATTAAGGAATCGCTCTAAAAGGATTGAAACAAACAAGAGCCAGACTCCTACATCAAATTGATGCCCCTTTATAAAAATGATAATAATACCACCAACGGACACTTTATCCCTTTCTTTAATTCAGAGCTCTAAAATCAAACAATGTTTGCCTTGAATTGCAGGTAGTCTTCCACTTGTGACCACGGTTGAGCCCAAAATTGTCCGTCGCTAAGCGAGATGGTGGTTAAGTGAGTTTTGCCGCCATTGTGCGACCTTTCTTGCCACTGTTGTTAAGTGAACCACTGCAGTTGATAAGTGAGCAGCACGGGGTTGTTAAGTGAATCTGGCTTCCCCATTGCCTTGGCTCGTCGGAAGGTCGCAAAAGGGGGATCACATCACATGATCACATGCAACCGTCATAAAGATGAGCCCATTGCCAAGCATCTGAATTTTGATCACGTGACCATGGAGATGCTGCAATGGTCGTAAGTGTGAGAAACGCTCATCAGTCACTTTTTTCAGTGCTGTTGTAACTTTGAAGGGTCGCTAAATGAATGGTTGTAAGTCAAGGACTACCCGTGATTTGGAATCAAGCAAGGCTGCTTGGTAAGATCTGGTTTAATATGTTCCTATAAGGATAGGAAGGGTATTGAGCCATGGTGGCGCAGTGGTTAGAGTGCAGTACTGCAGGCTGTAAAGCACTGTAAAGCAGTATATAAGTCTAAATGCTATTGCTATATATCTACAGTATCTATCTATCTATCTATCTATCTATCTGTCTGTCTGTCTATCTATCTATCTGTCTGTCTGTCTGTCTGTCTGTCTGTCTGTCTGTCTGTCTGTCTGTCTGTCTGTCTGTCTGTCTGTCTATCTATCTATCTATCTATCTATCTATCTATCTATCTATCTATCTATCTATCTATCTATCTATCATCTATCTATATCTATCCTTCCAGTGGCACAGTGGTTAGAGAGCAGTACTAAAGGCTACTTGTGCTGCCTGCCGGCTGCCTGCAATTTGGCAGTTCAAATCTCACCAGGCTCAAGGTTGACTCAGCCTTCCATCCTTCCGAGGTGGGTAAAATGAGGACCCAAATTGTTGAGGGCAATAGGCTGACTCTGTAAACCATTTAGAAAGAGTTGTAACAAAGCACTATAAAGTGGTATATAAGTCTGCTACAGCTTGGGAAGGAAGGAAGGAAGGAAGGAAGCAAGCAAGCAAGCAAGCAAGCAAGCAAGCAAGCAAGCAAGCAAGCAAGCAAGCAAGCAAGCAAGCAAGCAAGCAAGCAAGCAAGCTATAGTGGTGCAGTTGTTACAATGCAGTGTTGCAGGCCATCTCTGCCCACTTCCAGGAGTTTGATCCTGACCAGTTCAAGGTTGATTCATCCTTCCATCCTTCCGAGGTGGGTAAAATGAGGACCCAAATTGTTGAGGGCAATAGGCTGACTCTGTAAACCATTTAGAAAGAGTTGTAACAAAGCACTATAAAGTGGTATATAAGTCTGCTACAGCTTGGGAAGGAAGGAAGGAAGGAAGGAAGGAAGGAAGGAAGGAAGGAAGGAAGGAAGGAAGCAAGCAAGCAAGCAAGCAAGCAAGCAAGCAAGCAAGCAAGCAAGCAAGCAAGCAAGCAAGCAAGCAAGCAAGCAAGCAAGCAAGCTATAGTGGTGCAGTTGTTACAATGCAGTGTTGCAGGCCATCTCTGCCCACTTCCAGGAGTTTGATCCTGACCAGTTCAAGGTTGATTCATCCTTCATCCTTCCGAGGTGGGTAAAATGAGAATCCAGATTGTTGGGGGCAAGAGGCTGACTCTGTAAACTACTTAGATAGGGCTGTAAAGCACTGTAAAGTAGTATATAAGTGCTATTGCTATTGACACTTTTGAACTTTGGGGTTGGAGAAGGATCCTGAGAATATCAAAGATAGCCAAGAAAACAAACTGATCCAACCAGAGTTCTCCCTTGAGGCATAAATCGCTAGGCTCAAATTGCTCTCAATCACATTATGCAAAGACAAAATGTGACTTTGAGAAGGCATCTATTATTGGGGAAGGTGGACATAAAGAGGAGACCAATAAAGGAAACCATTTGTAGTTCAGGGTTGAGGACAACAAAGAGGAGAGGACAACAAGAAGCAAAGTGGACCATGATTGGGGTCAACATTGACTCCTTTGGAGAATCCTAGTTTAAGTATTGTGGCTGAGGCATGAAAATATGGACCTTAAAAGAATCAGATGTAGTTCCAAAACCATCTATCCAGGGGTGGGTTCTACTTACCTTCACCAGCGGTTCGCATCGCGACGTTTCGCGCGTGAGCACTCGCTCTGCTCACGCGCACATGCATCCCCTTGTGCGATTTCGCTTCCGCGCATGCTCAGAAGCAGGAATTAGCCCGAAACACAGCTGAGGAGCTCATCAGCTGTGCTTTAGGTGAAGAAATAAAGTCAAAATTCACCCACGGGTGGGCGGGCGGGCCCTTTTTCAAGCCGCGGAAAGGGGAAAATTCACACAAAATCCCAAAAAAAGATGGCGGCGTGCAGAGAACGGCACCGACAGTGATGTCACAAGCAGGTCGCTACCGGTTCGGGCAATCCGGTCCAAACCGGGAGGAACCCACCCCTATATCTATCCATGTTCTAAATTTAGTCCAATTTTTTGTTATTCGTGTAAGCTTCATGGAGGAGAAGGAGCAAGTGTGTTTGAAGTGTGATTTCTTAAGGTCGTCACTGAGAAGTCTCAGCCGCACACCAGATATTTACTTGTGAAACAATATCAGCCTTTTTCTGCAGCTTTTTACTAATGTGCTGATTTTTTTCTTCCGTCTGTTGACTTCCCTGCCTTTTCAGTAGAGAAGAACTTCACTAATTTACACTAATGGCTGACCAGGGCACCACAAAAAACCAGTCGACTTTGCAAATTAAGAAACTAGCCAACATTCCTAACACACACACCCCCGCGGAGGTGAGGATGTGTTGTGTTGTTGCTTTTAATTTATCTTCATGCAAGTTATTCATCTGCGTGGGTTTTTTTTCTTTATTTCTCCTGTTATAGCTTTATTGGAAAAATAATTCTAATGTATCTTTTTTTAAAAAAAAAAATCTTAACTATTGATTTACCCATATGGGATGCTATTTTTAAGAACCCACCTTTTGCGGGAAATAAAGGTTGAGGAACGCTGTCGTCTTTTCAAAATAATCTTTTGATTTCTGGGTTGCTGTTGTTGTTGTTGTTGTTTTTGAAAGGTTATTAGAAGGCAGCATTCTTTCTGAAAATATTCTCGGTTGAAATTGCTCTCAAATCGAAGTCCAGTTAAAAAATAATTCTGAGAAAGAGGCCGTTTTTATTTTTGCTTTGTCTTGCTTTTCCTTTTGTGTGTTTCTATGTCACCGCTGCTTTTTTCTTTGCCATAAATCTTGATTAAAAACAAACACTCTAATCCCTTCCTCCACAAATTCCCTCTTTATGGATTACGTTGCGGGAACATTACTATTGTTTATAGTAATTATTATATTAATGCCTTCTGCTGTCTCTCCTTGGTTAAAATTTAACCAAATTCCTTCAGAGGAAAAGCACAAATTTTGTTGTTGCTCTTGTTCATTACTTTGTAAATCACTAAGTACATTAACAACACTACATAAAAATAATGGCAATTACTTATCAAGATTCTTTTTCTAATGTTCTTACCCTACAAGCATTAGAGATAATTATCTACTTCTTTTCTCTCTCCTCTGTTGGAGTTGTCAATTTTGCAGTATTACACAGACACACACACACACACAAGGAGGGGACGGGAGGAGAGGAGAGGGAGGGAGGAGAGGAGAGAAGAGGAGGGGAGAGATGGGAAGGGGAGGGGGAAAGGGGAGGGGAGGGGGAGAGGATAGGATATTTGCTACTGGGCTTCCTGTGTTTACAAAGCTTTTATTTCACCTTCTGCACACTAATTTCTCCATTTCCGCTTATTTTTCACCCTCCCTTGCTCAGAAGCCTATCTATCGTCATCTCATTTTTTGGTGGCCCAGAGTTGTGTTGCAAGTAGGGAGAGATCACTAAATGAATCCAGAGGGAGAGGCTGGTGTCACATATTATATATCTATTTTCCCCTGGGGTTTCAGAGAAGAAAATGCAGTGATTCACAACTCCCCAAGGTTTCAAATGCACCTGGTGTCTCACGGTTTGCCATTTTCACCCACTGAAAACCCAAAAGATGAACTGTAGTTTTACTCTCTAGGTGTAGACTGGTAAAAAAAATCTAAGTTAGAGGAAGTGACTTAGAGCAAGGAAGTGACTTAGAGCTCGCCCTTTCCCTTTTCTTCTTTCTTCTTTTCTTCTTCCATTGTACACTTAGAACATTCTACTTTCTAAAGCAGTCTCTCTCTCAACCTTGGCAATATTAAGATGGGTGGGCTTCAACTCCCAGAAGTCCCCAGCCAGCCATGTTCTGTTGCACTCTTAAATGGGATCAGTTTTGTGATGAGCCACAAAATCAAACAAGGGGCATCCTTGAGCAGCTCAGTGGCCCTCTAGAAGATCCCTGGAATTAGGTGTTCCAAACAGAATATTTACAGGACCTAAGTTAAAAATTAAATAAGTACCTAGGTATACAAACAACATGCAATAAAATTTTGCTTAGGAGAAAAACCCATTGGCTAACATGGAGCCATGTTCATTTGTGGGTGGATCAGCTTACCAGAAACTCTTAGCAGCTCAAGACCAACATGAGACATGCGCCAATCAGCAAATGATGGAGGTCACCCTTTTATAACTTCAGATCATTTGCCCGTAGTCCATTCAATCTCTAACTTTGTTTGGAGACCTCTTACCTTTTGGGGCCCCAACGCAGGTGTATATTTTGCCTTATCCTTAAACCAACCACCCCATCCCAAAGAATCTCAAGAAAGCCAGATATGAATTTAGAAGTGAAAAGATCTAAACAGGTTAGGCTTGAGAACATTTTCAGGACCCTGGAGAGCTCATGGTAAGAGACTTGCCTCTGCCTGAAGCAATTGAGACCTTACAACAGTTGGCAGGGCCAAAAAATACTTTAGCTGCAATCCTCTTGTTGACCCTGGGCTTCATGAATGGGATCACACAACACATAAAACTAGGGTAAAACAAAAGTAGGTCGTTTGTGGTTTGCAGTTACTGTGGGAACTCATCATATGCTATGTAAAAATGTAGCTCATTTGTTTGATCATTGCACATACAGCAATGTGAACAGAATAATTGTAATGTGTTAAGTCTAGCTTTAGGGTGGATTGTGGTGTGTGAACCCAGCCAAACAGCCCATACCTCCTTCCAAAATTATGAGCCGTCCTTTAAAACTGAGCAGTTAATATACCAGGAGGGCTACATATACAGGGAGATAGACCACAAATGGAAATGCTGAGATATTTCACTGAATTGTAATGAATCTTAAATTCGTTACAGAAATCTCTCAGATCTTTCTAGGCTCCTCCTAAGGGAAGTAAGTGCTTTCTAAAGCTCTTTTTGCATTGATTGATAAGATCGCTGCAGTATTGATTTGGTTTTGCTCCCGATTTCTCTTTGAGAAAAACCATACTGTGGATGAAAGAGGTTTTTTGGGTTTCATTGTCTCTGTCTTTTCAAAGTCAAGAAGCAGCTATAAGGTTACAATTACCTGATTAAGACAACATGGTCCTAAGCCATGATTATGAACTGCAGTGGCTGAGCGCACTAAGTTGAAATGAAATAAACTTCCTGATGGCTTCATACAATAATCCAGGAAACTAATCTGTGTGTTTAATCCAGCCCTGCAGATAAAAATCATAAAGGTTTCTAGTAGCGTATAAGTTATATTAGCAAGTCTAAGAAGCTGGACTCCAGTCATTTCTTATTATGAATAACAGCATAGTTTGTTGTTACTCTCTCAGCCATAACTTGCTGAACATGAGATCCCATTTAGTCATTATGATAATCCGTGCAAAGAATTGGTCTCTATGGAGTTCTCCTGTTCCTCTTTCCTAATGCTGTTAGTGTTCCTGAAACTTGTAGCAACAATTCTCACGTTGAACTTTGCACCACATTCTTGCTCCTTTATGTCTCAAAGACTTGTCGTTGTTGTTAGTTGTGAAGTCGTGTCCGACCCATCGCAACTCCATGGACAATGTTCCTCCAGGCCTTCCTGTCCTCTACCATCCTCTGGAGTCCATTTAAGCTCACGCCGACTGCTTCAGTGACTCCATCCAGCCACCTCATTCTCTGTCGTCCCCTTCTTCTTTTGCCCTCAATCTTTCCCAGCATTAGGCTCTTCTCCAGTGAGTCCTTCCTTCTCATTAGGTGGCCAAAGTATTTGAGTTTCATCTTCAGGATCTGGCCTTCTAAAGAGCAGTCAGGGTTGATCTCCTCTAGGACTGACTGGTTGGATCGCCTTGCAGTCCAAGGGACTCGCAGGAGTCTTCTCCAGCACCATAGTTCAAAGGCCTCCATTCTTTGGCACTCAGCCTTCCTTATGGTCCAAATTTTCACAGCCATACATTGCAACTGGGAAAACCACAGCCTTGACTATACGCACTTTTGTTGGCAGGGTAATGTTTTTGCTTTTTAGTATGCTGTCTAGATTTGCCATAGCTTTTCTCCCCAGGAAAGACTGGTGGAGTGATAAAAGCATTTGATTAAGCCTAAGAAAACCTAGGTTTAAATCTTCATTCAACCGGGAAGCTCAGTGGGAGACTTCAGACCAGTTAGATTTAGGTCTATTTTAAAAAGATGAGCTTCAAAATTCAGTCGCTTAGCAACTGACTCATATTTATGACAGTTGCAGTGTCCCGGGATTATGTGACCACCTTTTGCAACCTTCTGACAAGCAAAGTCAATGGGAAAGCCAGATTCACTTAACAACCGTGTTACTAACTTAACAGCAGCAGTGATTCACTTACCATCCGTGGCAAGAAAGGTCTTAAAATGGGATAAAATTCACTTAACAACTCTCTTGCTTAGCAACTGAAATTTTAGGCTCAGTTGTGGTCATAAGTAGAGGGCTACCTGTATAAAGGTGAATGGGGAAGCCAGATTCGCTTAACAACCATGTTGCTAACTTAACAACTGCTGTGATTCACTTAACAACTGTGGCAAGAAAGATCACAAAATGGGGCCAAATTCTCTTAACAAATGTTTCACTTAGCAACAGAAATGTTGGGCTCAATTGTGGTCATAACAAGGACTACCTGTACTTTAGGAAACTCTTCTGGATCTCCCAAAAGCCTGTAGCTGGCTCAAATGGTTAAACAAGTGGCAACTTCAAATCTCAACCAACAAATGCTCTGTCTTACACATTGGCAAAAAAAATCAAAACATAAAATGCAAACTGGATGGACACGACCTTGTAGACGACCCTCACTCTGTCAAAGACCTTGGAGTACTCATCTCTAATGATCTAAGTGCCAGAGCCCACTGTAACAACATTGCCAAAAAGGCATTATGAGTTGTTAACCTAATCTTGCGTAGCTTCTTCTCTGGTAATATTGTACTGCTAACTAGAGCATACAAAACATTTGCTAGACCAATTCTCGAATACAGCTCATCTGTCTGGAACCCGCACTACATATCGGACATTAATACAATTGAGAATGTCCAGAGATATTTCACGAGAAGAGTCCTCCACTCCTCTGCTCGCAACAGAATACCTTATGCCACCAGACTTGAAATTTTGGGCTTAGACAACTTAGAACTACGCCGCCTTCGGTCTGACCCAAGCGTAGTTCATAAAATTATTTACTACAATGTCCTACCTGTCAATGACTACTTCAGCTTCAACCACAACAATACACGAGCACACAATAGATACAAACTGAAGGTAAACTGCTCCAAACTCGACTGCAGAAAATACGACTTCAGCAACAGAGTGATCAATGCCTGGAATGCACTACCAGACTCTGTGGTTTCTTCCCCAAACCCCCAAAACTTTAACCTTAGACTGTCTAATGTTGACCTCACCCCATTCCTAAGAGGTCTGTAAGGGGCGTGCATAAGCTCACCTATGTGCCTAATGTCCCGGTCATTCATATCCATTTCATATATTCATAATTATGTTTATACTTTTATCTGTTATCTAATGCAAATGTATAGGAGTACACAAAATAAATAAATAAATAAATAAATAAATAAATAAATAAATAAATAAATAAATAAATAAATAAATAAATAAATAAATAAATAAATAAATTTAATTGCTTCTCTTTTTATTTTTCTTTACTAGGATACTAAAGCAACTGTCTTTTCTAATCGGTTTTGCAGAAATCTGTGACTTAGGTCAACATAAAACCCTCCACAGCAAATACTTTTCAATGTACTCCTACACATTTGCTTTACCTCGCTTGTTCTTCTTCGGTCTATTTTCCTATTCATGTTCCACCACCATCATCCCCCAAACAAGCCACCCTGGGTCAAGTCACCGCTCCTGGCAGGTCAGTCGATTTCCCAAGAGAATGTAATTGCATCCTTATTTATGGGATGTTCTTTCAGAGTTGCTATCAAAGGCTTCAGTGAGCACAAAGTTGCAAGGCGAATGTAATTAGAACAACAGCCACCAATTTGCAAGCCACGTTTAAAGAAAGGAGGGAGGAGGGAGGGCTTCCTTGGGAAAGCAAGACACACTGGGAATAAAAATGCAGATCATGGATGGGTTTGCATGGGCATTTTCTTCTGCAAAGTGAGCAATCAGTTCATGGTAAAATTCTGTCCATGGACAATCTGGAACTGCGCCGCCTGCGGTCTGATCTAAACATAGTACACAAAATTGTCTGCTACAATGTCCTACCTGTCAACGACTACTTCAGCTTCAACCTCAATCATACACAGGCAAACAATTGATACAAACTCAAGGTAAACCGCTCCAAACTTGATTGCAGAAAATACAACTTCAGCAACAGAGTGGTCAGCGCCTAGAATGCTCTACCCGACTCCGTTGTTACATCCTCAAACCCTCACAGCTTCAACCTTCAACTGTCTACCATGGACCTCACCCGATTCCTAAG
Source organism: Diadophis punctatus similis (assembly GCA_023053685.1). Taxonomy (NCBI): domain Eukaryota; kingdom Metazoa; phylum Chordata; class Lepidosauria; order Squamata; family Dipsadidae; genus Diadophis; species Diadophis punctatus. The sequence goes on along the minus strand of JALIGW010000012.1, from coordinate 14,098,849 downwards.
AGGTCCGTAAAGGGGGCGTGCATAAGCGCACCAGCGTGCCTACTGTCCCTGTCCTACTGTCTCTATTTATTTGTATTCATTTCCTTCATTCATGTCCATGTTCATATTCACACCTGCTATCTTCTACAAGTTTGACAAACTAATAAATAAAAATAAAAGAACCACCAGAAGATCATCTATGTTGCTCTGAGTTTTCCCCAAAATATATTGACTATGAAGAATGAGATCTTGTCCATGCTTCTTCAGAAGTCAGGGGATGCACACTTAAGTAAACAGACATCAGAGCACGGGCAAACTGCATTGGGTTGAAGGAGTTACTGAAAAGACTTGGGAATATGACATCGTCCATTTAGGACTTACGATGCAATCTCCAATGTGCTGATATATTAATTGACTATATTGCTTATGGCCACTAAGAATTGTCATCTACTCTTAGTGACCATAAACACCAGGTGGAATTTTTCCATGATGAGCTGACCCTAATCTGGTCTTTGAAATAATAGAAAATATTTGTAGTTCAGGTTTTAGATTTGGGTGATGGTTTGCTCTCCAAGCTGGTTTCAATTTAGTTTCTGAACGTTTCGTTACCAGATTAGGTAACATCAGCAGGGTTTTCTTGTCCTATTCTCCTTAGCTTATAAATGTCTTGTGTGCCAGTGTGGTCAGTTGGTCATTCTAACCTAATCTGGTCTTCCAGATCTTCCACTGATGCAATCAATGCCTCTGTAACTTAATCCATCCACTTCAATGCCCGTCATCCTCTCCATCTCTTTCCTTCTATCTTCCATGGCATCATCAGAGCATTATCCAGAAGGCTAGGTCTTCACATAATCTGTCCAAAGTAGGATCCTTTCAGCCTGGTCATTTATTCCTCAAGTGAGAACTCTTAAGTTGAGTTGTTCAGTGATCCATTGCTTTATTATTATTGGCTGCTCATGGTGTCCTTCTCCAACTCCAAAAGCAACGATGTTCTTTCCGTCCAGTTTCTCCAAAGTCCACCAGTTGCTTCCACAGAGTATCACAGGGAACACCACTGTCACGGTGTGAATATTGCCAGTTGTATGTATATGCATACATATACATACAATACAAAAAAATATTTTTTTTATTTTTTATTTTTAATTTTTGAACTTGGTTTTAATTAATGTTTCTAGTGTTCTTGTATATTGCTGTACGCCGCCCTGAGTCCCTCGGGAGTAGGGCGGCATATAAGAACCAATAAATAAATAAATGAATGAATAAATGAATAAATAAATAAATAAATAAATAAATAAATAAATAAATAAATAAATAAATAAATAAATAAATAAATAAATAAATAAATAAATAAATAAATAAATAAATAAATAAATATGCAGGGTGATGCATCCCTACTCTAATATTATGGTAGAATCCATTACAAGCAGAACACGTGATGTGATCTTCTGTGCATGTGTGCATTCCTGATTCTCCATTAATCACTTCTGCCTTTGACTCTGACTGGAACGGTCACGATTTATTAGCAAAGATGTAACTATTCAAGATTTATTGTTTTTGTACGGAAATAAATATTTTCTATTAGACTTTTAATATCGGTTTCATTTCTAACTGTCTGGATTCCAAGAAAAAATCCACATCGCCTCTATGAGATTTATTCTCACCTTAACAACCACTGTTTGCATGTGAAGCATAGCTACATCACAGTACTTTTCCAAGTATATATTATGCCAGAAAGTTAAAAACCAAAAAAAAACCCTTCCCATCAATTCTTTAAAATCCTCATTATTCTGAGATGCTTCTACGATTCTCCTTGCTGTTCGTTTACCCCCCCCCACTTTCCTTCCTCAATCTGCCACCCTCCAGATGTCTGCGTTGAGACAATGCATCTCAGAATTCCTCGCCAGCAGTCAACTGTCTTAGGCTAACGTCATCCACGGGATCAAAAGCTTCTTTAAAGAAAGAGTACTTTTAAAGAGTACTTAAGGCTGGAGGAGCGAGAAAGAAATCTTCTTGCAGCCTTTCCATGGGACTATTTTTCCCCCCTTCAAAGAAGCTCAAAGAAGTCCCCTTTTATCTCCGGCAAGCCAATTTTTGCAGCTTTTGCAGAGAGCTTCATCAAAGAGGCCCTTTCATTATAGATAAACAACTATGAGGAGGCTGAGACCCCAAATGCTTTGTCCTTCTGAATCAGTAAGATACAGGATGGGGGGCAAAAAAAGGGGGGGGTAGCCCAGATAAAATAGAAGAGGTGTCCTGAAGATAAAAGAGAGAGAGAGAGAGAGAGAGAGAGAGAGAGAGAGAGAGAGAGAGAGAGAGAGAGAGAGAGAGAGAGAGAGAGAGAGAGAGAGAGAGAGAGAGAGAGAGAGAGAGAGAGAGAGAGAGAGAAATATGTCGATGGGAGGAAATGGTTCGCTTTCTTCTGTTGCCATCTGGAGCCCTCTGGCTGTTTACTAAAATAATATAATTATACGTCTATCTGCAGAGTTTACGGTAGAAAGTAGGGGTCCTTGGGGCTCTCTGAGCTTGGCTGTTTTCTTGCAGATGTTTCGTTACCCAAACTAGGTAACATCATCAGTGCTAGGAGGAGGAGGAGGAGGAGGGGGGGAGGAGGAGGAGGGGGGAGGAGGAGGAGGAGGAGGGGGGAGGAGGAGGAGGAGGACTGTGTGGTCCTTTGTGCTCACTGAGCTTGGTTGTTTTCTTGCAGACGTTTCATTACCCAACTAGGTAACGTCATCAGTGTTGGAAGTGGTGGAGGAGGAGGAAAAGGGGGGAGGAAAGGGGGGAGAAGAGGAGGAGGAGGAGGAGGACTGTGTGGTCCTTTGTGCTCACTGAGCTTGGTTGTTTTCTTGCAGACGTTTCGTTACCCAACTAGATAACGTCATCAGTGCTAGTCACTAGCACTAGCACAGTTCCATCAGCACTGCTGAAGTTACCTAGTTTGGGTAACGAAACGTCTGCAAGAAAACAACCAAGCTCAGAGAGCACCAAGGACCCCTCGTTTCAACCCTGAGCTACAAATGTTTTCCTTTAAAGGTGGAAATTGAAACCTTGCAATCGTTGGGCTACAAGCTACCAGAGCATTCAACCAGCTTGTCAGAGTTATGAAAGAAGCCATGTTTGTAACTATTCAGCACATTTCTGGAGAAGAGCAATCATGATGCGGGAAAGGAGCAATTTGGTTAGCCTAATTTCTCAGCCTCCCTAAATATGAATTATGGGCCTGGTTTAATCAAAAATAGCTATCAGGCTTGTGTAATCATTCCTGGAAGCTTGCAAGCAGAGCGGTTTTCAAAAAGGAAATGTGAACAAGCTGATTTGCATTGTTGGATCACACAGATCCATCATTGGCTTGGCCGGGCTTGGTTTGTCCTACTATAGCTTGCAAACCATGGTTTAGGACAGGGGTCAGCAACCCGCGGCTCTGGAGCCAAATGCGCGAGCTGTGGTGGGTGTACCCAGATGCACCCACGTAACACCAATTCTCCGCCAGCTGCATTGGTTGCCCATTAGTCTCCGGATCCAATTCAAGGTGTTGGTCGTTACCTTTAAAGCCCTACATGGCTCAGGGCCAGGTTACCTTCGGGACTGCATCCTGCCGCATACCTCCCTACGACCGGTTAGGTCCCACAGAGTTGGTCTCCTCCAGGTCCCATCGACGAAGCAATGCTGGTTGGCGGGGCCGAGGGGGAGAGCCTTATCTGTGGGAGCCCCCTCCCTTTGGAACCAACTCCCTCCAGAGATCAGGATTATCCCCACCCTGCTGGCCTTCCGTAAAGCAATAAAAACTTGGCTCTTCCGGCAGGCAGGGTATGAATGAAAGTTTTTTTTAAATGGATAGTATTTTAATATGGCTCTTTTTAAAAACTGTTTTACTTTTATATGTTTCTATACCTGCTGTGAGCCGCCCAGAGTCCCCCGGGAGTTGGGCGGCATAGAAATTTTAATAAATAAATAAATAAATAAATAAATAAATAAATAAATAAATAAATAAATAAATAAATAAATAAATAAATAAATGTGGCTCTTTCATCCCTCTGCTGTGGCTCCCTGTCGCTCAAAATTATGCGTCACAACTGCCAATGTGCGACACCCACCGACACGCAAATTATTAAGCTTTTTGACCCTCGGTAGGCCAACCATGGATAAATCCAAGAAAAGACAAGTTTCAGAACAAAACAGAATCTTTAATTCAACTATATGTGCTAGTTTTGTGGCCGCTCAGGAAATAGTCAGGCACGGGAAGAGTTTTGTGGCTCCCGGTGTTTTCTGTGGGGAACGGGTTCAAATAGCTCTCTGAGTGTTTAAGGTTGCAGACCCCTGGTTTAGGATTTAGTGTCATGGATTGAGACCGTAGCATTAAGGATTTTTTTTTTGTTGTTTTAAAGAAAGAAAATACATGGTACTGATAGAAGAGAATATTTGTAGCTCATGGTTGAACTGTGGAGTCCTTGGTGTTCCTTGAGCTCGGTTGTTTTGTTGCAGACATTTCATTACCAAGCTAGATAACATCATCAGTGCTAGTACTGATGATGTTACCTAGTTTGATAATGAAACGTGTCTAAGAAAATCACCAAACTCAGAGACCACCAAGGACCTCACATATGTAGTACTGCAAGGGAACATTAGGTGGATATTCAAATGATGGGAAGCACTCTGAATCCAAATTGAAGGCAAGAAAAATAGTGTGTTGGTCAGCCAAAGTAATGGGGAGTTTCATAAAGGGGAGATTTAATGTATTACTATATTTATCTCAGCTTGTTTACTCAAAATGGATGCTTTCCATACCAGTCCACAGAGACAGAACCTCTCAATGCAGAGACAATTAGGTCAGAATGGAATTCCATCATCTAAAAAGAGCTGGGTTGTGTTCTGACCCAGCTCCCAAAACATAACAAACCCTCTGTAGTTAACTAAATGTTCTCTCTCTCTCTCTCTCTCTCTCTCTCTCTCTCTCTCTCTCTCTCTCTCTCTCTCTCTCTCTCTCTCTCTCTCTCTCTCTCTCTCTCTCTCTCTCTCTCTCTCTCTCTCTCTCCTCCCCCCCCCACAGGGTAACAAGTCCATCTGGCAGGGCAATGAATAGTTGTCTGCCACACCTATTCCCTGTCTTTTGTCCCCAGAGCTAGGGTGGGACTTCGCTAACAGCGGTGGCTCTTCCGTCCCAAGGATCAGCCCATAGATTTCCACTGCTCTCCTCTCCTCTGCCTTCTGTGCATCCACATGTCAGACACTGGACCCAGCTGTTCCTCTTCTTCCTCATCAGCCACCTCCAGACCTGGGGGCTGTTGACTCTCCATCTGAGGGCTGACGGATGGCCCAGGCTCCATCTCTGTCTGTCTCTCTCTCTTTCTCTCTGACAGCTCCATTCCCTGTTCCCCCTTAGAGCTCTCTGATTGCCTTGATGCTGGCACATCTGATTGCCTTGATGCTGACTCCCATGCCGCCACCTCATCTGATTCGGCTGCTGGAGGGGCCGGCAGCCGACAGGCCACAACAGGTTGGTGTAATGGTGAATATGCTGGACTAGGAGCCGAGAAACCTGGGTTCTAGTTACCTTCAGCCATGGAAGGTTCCTGGGCAGAGGTGGTATTCACTTACTTTCCCTACCGGTTCACAAATGTTAGCGCGTGCTCCTCCGTACACGCATGGGGCTTTCGGTGCATGCGCTTTACTCGCATGCGTGACTTGCACGCATGCGCGCGGCTTCAAAATGTGGCTAAATAGGACAGCATAACACCGGGGTGAGTGTGCGGGCCCACCCGCAGGTCGCTACTACCGGTTCACCCGAACCGGTCCAAACCGGCAGAATACCCCTGTTCCTGGGAACCATCAGCCGCACAGAGTAGGGTTTTTTTGTGGAAGAAAAACAGGAGTTGGGGGCCCTGTCTGATAGGATAGAAAGCCAACAAATAAATAAATAAATAACAGCTATCCCAGAGAGAGAAAGAAAACAAAGAACTCATTCATCCTCTCTACATAAAGATCAATTGCCTTTGACCTTTTCTTAATCAACCCATTAATTAATTACTGGGGTTTCTGTGTCCTTCAGGTCTAATGAACAGAGGGCAGCTATCTTCCCCAATTGTTTCTATCTGAGCGGAGCATGAAAGAAAAGCTTGTTTTTTGTCCTTTCTCTTCATCGGTTTTCCCTACGCGTCATGTTTTTTGGATTATAAAGCTAAGGTCGAGGAGCGTCTTGTACAGATATTTATAAGCTGCCCTGGGAGACCTTTTGAGGGAGAGGGGAGAGAAAATTTTGAAAAATGAATAAATGCATTTATGCAGACAGAAGGAAAGAGTCAGCATCCCACTAAGATCTAATCCAATAAGCCAGTCATTCGTTGTGGCCGGTAAAGCTAAGTAGGTTGGGTGACTGCAGCAAAGGTTTTTGCTACCAATCTTAATAAAGGAAACAGTGGCTTTGTGTGGGCTACACATCCCCGAAAATGAGAGCCATAAGGTGTGATTGAAACCTTCTCTTTCCTTTTTTTGCATGCATTGCAGGACATCTTTGGAGCGGCATGATGGCCTAGCGGTGAAGACTCTCACCCTCCCACTCAGAAGGTTGAGAGTTCAATCCTAAGTAGATGTTTCTCTCCAAGGATGCAAAGAAAAAAATGTCTGCTGTGAACTCCGCATAGGTGTCAAGAAGGGCGTCTGGCCAGTAAACACTCAGCTCCATCCAGTCTCCCCGCCCCCGCCCACAATAGGGTAGTAAAAAGTTATTGCAGGACACATACAGGACTTTGCTTATGCAGTTGTAGCAGAGGTGGGTTCCTGCCAGTTCGGACTGGTTCTATAGAACCAGTAGCAGGAATTTCCCCCCGCCCCGCTCGCTGAACCAGCAGCGATGGTCGGCTGGCCACGCCCCCGAACCAGCTCTCTCAACAGCGCCATAGGTGCCACCATCTTGTTTTTCGCTTCTGCACATGCGCAGAAGCTGTTTTTTGCTTCTGCACATGCGCAGAAGCAGGGTTTTTAGCACTGTGCATGCGCGCGTGCACGCCCATGCAGCGTGTGAGGAAGCGAACCGGCAGTGAGGTAAGTCAGAACCCACCCCTGAGTTGTAGTTGCCACATTGGCCATTTTTTAACCTCTGTCCACAGATGCCCCTAGTACAGTAACTGTTATATTCTGGATAATCATCAAGGCTTCCAGTTGCCAAGCCCAGAAGTTAAAGATGATTGTACATTTTGTACATCTTCTAGGCTAAAAGCATTTGATCTTGGTTCCAATGAACACTGGCCTAACAATTTCTTATCCTCTAGAAGATTCAATCACTCATCAGAAGACTTATGAATCTACTCTCAGTGTTGTAGATCTTATTTTGATTGATAGATTACACATGCCATCAAATCGGTGTCATCTCTTAACCATCGCATTCTTCATGTCTTCCAACGGGGTCCTCATCACCACTGTAATCGAATCCATCCATCTTGCGGTTGGTCTTCTCCTCTTTCCCTTTTCTTCTACCTTCCCACCATTGCAAACTTCTCCAGAGAGCTAACTCTGGAGATTAAGGTGACAAGACATATTAATTTTACCCTGGTCGTCCATTCTCCAAGGAGAAGTCTTGATTGATTTGACGACTCCTTGATTTGTTTTCTTGACCATCCGTGGTACTCTTAGGAATCTTTTACAGTGATGAAGTTCAAAAGGATCCACATTCTTATTTTTATGGAAGACGTAACATAGTACTTATTTCACGGCATACAAAACATCCTGCAATTATAGAGTGGGTATGACACAATTTTTATTTTTTAAGAAAAAAAAATCCTAGAAAAAAAAAGAAAACCAGAAGAGTAGTTTCCATAGGTAGCTTCCTTTTGGCTTCTCTTATCTGAAAGCTGCAGCTGTGTGTTCTGACCTAGGCTTCCCAAGAGCATAAAGCAGACGCCTCGTCCCGATAAAACCTCTTTTATTTAGGTTAAAGGGAATTCCTCTCCTCAGTCCCAGCAAACAGTATTTCATGAGATTTCACAACTACAGACCTTTATCAGGTTTGGAGAGTTGCCAGGCCGATATCTTCCAAACGCCACGCTGTAGCAGCAATTCCTTGGCAAGAAGTCAGGAGCAGAACTTCACCCTAATGAATTGAACTAATTGTCTCCTGAAAACTCCCCTCCCCTTTCGCTCCTCTTTATTCCCTATGGAAGGGGCCATTCACCGTCCACCTGTGCCTTTACTCCCGAGTCGGCCCTTGTTCCTTAGCTCTTCCCTTCTCCTGGCAGCTCTGCGCATGCGCACATTGGGAACAGGCTCCAGCTGTTCTTCTGCCCCACTTATCTCCAACTCCGAAGGTAGCTGATAACTGTCGGACGGCCCTGGCCCCATCTCTGCCTCCGACGCAGAGCACTCGTCAGAGCCTTCCCCAGACTCTAGGACTGGCCCATGTTCCTCCCCAACCTCCTCCTCGGATTCCTGTCTGAGTCTGCCACCAGCTCCGCTGGCCGCTGGCGGACCACAACACTGTGATGGAGGAGAGTAAAGGAAGAAGAGTGGCAGCTATCCGCCCCAAAAAGGTGAGTGTGGTTTGTGTTATACATCAAATGCCAGGCCCACTCCTGAAGATGAAAACATAACTAGGCATATGCCTACCTTCGAAATGAATCACACAAGATGTTCAGGTTTATCTGAAAGATAGACAGATCTCTGGAGAATAAAGTGAGAACACACGAACTCACACCTGAGCACAAACTTCTCAGCCATCATTTCAAAACTGACAGCTTTTTACGTACAAGGGATTGTCTCGTAGAAATTAAAATGTCAATCTGTTAACACATGAAAAGGGGGCAGGGCTTCAAATGTGTGGCTGCAACCACCACTTTGATTATTTCAACTCTCCCTGTGGATATCGAGACATTCTTCGTAGGAATCCCACTTCCTAAACCAGTTTTCGAATGGCTGAACATCCGCGCGCTCGGTCCCAGATGCCAAGCATCATTCTTACTTGATTCTACTTTGTCTCAGATTTCCGTCTCCTAACTTATTGATTTAAAACATTGGCATCTGCTGAGTATGTATGAAAATCCCACAGCAATCCTGGAAAAGCCACGTTAGGAAATCAAAATTACCCATTGAAACTAGGACGGGGTTATAGTTTGAAAGGCCAACATAAAGATTCTTTTTAAAATGGTGGTGGTGGTGTCATTACATCATTGTCAACTCTTTGAGACCACGTACCGTATTTTTCGGAGTATAAGACGCACCGGAGTATAAGATGCACCTTAGTTTTTGGGGAGGAAAATAGGGGGGGAAATCTACCTACCAGGTATTCATCTGGCTAGCATCCTTAGTCTTGTCAGCTTCAGCACATTATTTTATCTCCTGGTTAGGGCTGAAAAAAAACCTTTTTAGGAGGGAATAGCAATGAAAACAAGCCTGCAAAGACTTGGAGCTGGAAAAAAACTTCTTCAGAGGGAGTAGCAATGAAAAAATCCTGCAAGCTGGGAAGATCGTTAGCACCTCGTTAGGGCTGGAAAAAAAGCTTTGAAAAAGCTACATTTGGAGTATAAGACGCACCCAAATTTTCAGCCTCTTTTGTGGGGGGAAAGGTGCATCTTATACTCCAAAAATACAGTGATATTTTTTTTTAAGGCTGTATCTAAAATAGGAGTGTGGGACCGAGGGAGGGCATTTCATAGGATAGCTGTCTTCATAGGGAAAGAAACTTCTTTCCTGTCCACTGCAGGTAATCGAGAGACTTAAGGCCCCCATTGAGCCCCAAATTTCTGTTACTAAGCGAGACAGTTGTTTTGCCCCATTTAACCACCTTTCTTGCCACCGTTGCTAAGTGAATCACTGCAATTGTTCAGTTACTAACACAGTAACAGAACAGAATAACAGAGTTGGAAGGGACATTGGAGTCTTCTAATCCAACCCCCTACTCAGGAAATCTGCTATCCCACTGCTCAAGAGACCCTATACCATTTCAGACAAATTGTTGTCCGGTCTCTTCTTGAAAGCCTCCAGTGATGAAGCACCCACAACTTCTGGTGGCAAGCAGTTCCACTGGTTAATTGTCCTCACTGTCAGGAAATTTCTCCTTAGTTCTAGGTTGCTTCTCTCCTTGATGAGTTTCCACCCATTGCTTCTTGTTCTACCCTCAGGTGCTTTGTAGAATAGCTTGACTCCCTCTTCTTTGTGGCAGCCCCTGAGATATTGGAAGACTGCTATCATGTCACCCCTAATCCTTCTCTTCATTATCTGGCTTCCCCATTGATCTAGCACAGTGTTTCCCAACCCTGGCAACTTGAAGATATCTGGACTTCAACTCCCAGAATTCCCCAGCCAGCATTTGCTGGCTGGGGAATTCTGGGAGTTGAAGTCCAGATATCTTCAAGTTGCCAAGGTTGGGAAACACTGATCTAGCAGAATGAAATTTTTTCCTGAGCAAAATCTTCCGCTTCAGCCATTATCCCTGGATGTCCCTTTTCCAATCATGGCAAAATCCACACAATAGCATTTGAGGGGAAAGAAAGCACTTGTCTCCTTCAGAAGCATCTGAGGTGCTTAAAAGCTCTCAAGAACAGCCCAGCAGAAGCATGAACCGAATCAAAGCCTCAGCTGCTCTCTTTGTGGTTTTAAATCATGATATATTAGTGACAAATCTGTTTGCCGGCCAAGATTCAACAAATGGCACACGGCCAGAAGAAGAAGAAGGGAGGAGACCGCTCCATCTGTTGTTAAATTTAGCCCCCATTTCAGCTTTTTTGCATCAGTTCTCGGAGATTGCTTGCTACAACAAAATCACCAAGTGTTAACCGCAAGGACGTTGTCTAAATAAAAGCACCACAGATCTAATTTCGAGGGGAGACAGTTGAAAAAAGATTGAACTGGGACAATCATAACCTGGATGATTGAGAATCTCCGTAGACGTTTGAGATATGTCCTCCCCACTTTCTTGACACATGATCTGTGGCCCTTTTCAGCACGCGTCCTTCTCTCTTTCTGAAAAGAACGGACCAACAATGCTTGCAGAAACCTGGCATTTATCAACAGATTTCCCCTTCTGAGCCTGAAGCCTTCTCTCTGTCTCAAAGGAGAAATATGACAAATCTGACAATGCCACCCCACTCCCTGGCATTGCCAAGAACCTCAGAAGCAATCTCAGACTGTTGTTGTTGTTAGCGGCGAAGTTGTGTCCGACCCATCGCAACCCCATGGACAACGTTCCTCCAGGCCTTCCTGTCCTCTACCATCCTCTGGAGTCCATTTAAGCTCACGCCGAATGCTTCAGTGACTCCATCCAGCCACCTCATTCTCTGTCGTCTCCTTCTTCTTTTGCCCTCAATCTTTCCCAGCATTAGGCTCTTCTCCAGTGAGTCCTTCCTTCTCATTAGGTGGCCAAAGTATTTGAGTTTCATCTTCAGGATCTGGCCTTCTAAAGAGCAGTCAGGGTTGATCTCCTCTAGGACTGACCGGTTGGATCGCCTTGCAGTCCAAGGGACTCGCAATCTCAGACTAGCCGGACCCAATATTTCAAGCGCAAATGGCTTAAATCAGAGGCTAATTCCCAAGTGCTCTATCTATAATTAGTTTAAAATACCAGTTCCATGTCAGAATGGCATACAACTAACCGTCTTGTTTCATTTAGTTGCTAAAGGAAAGGCTGTTTTGACAAGTTATCACGTTCTTGGATATTTACAGAATGGCAAGGTAATATTAGATGTCTTTGTGTACTACCCTATCATCGATGTTCTGCTTTGTTAACGGTAAAATCTATAAAGATTTCTGAATGGAAGGGGAGGCTGTAAAAAAAAACCATGTAAATGAGTCAAACCATCAGGAATGGTAACACTGAAGAGGCAATATTGAGAAGAACCACAAAGTGGCCTACATATTTGGGCTTCAGCTTCAGTATCTGACCTTCCCAAAAAAGCCAGGGTTGATTTCCTTTTAGGATGGTTAATGTTAGGTCGTACCTTCCTACATGGAAAGAATCGGCCTGGAGGACTGGTGGGAGAGGGGGAAGCATAGCCCACCCACATCTGACCCACAGACATAGTGTCAATTGTGTCCACAGGAGTCAGAATTCAAGAAGCAACTGGTGATCCTCCCACCCGCCTTCTTATTCCATGCAACTAATAGGCCGAAATATCTCCACGCAAATGATAAGCCGGATTTAAATGCACCATTATTTAATGGTATCAAAATACAAGTGTGCAAAATTGACATGAAAATATTTACCAAAGCTAGCAAGCTGTCTAATTCAATAGAGCCGTAACTTGGCATCTCGCCTTTCAATAGCCCGTCATTATTCCCAGACAGATAAAAAAAGGCTGTGTCTTGAAACAGGCGAGTGTATTAGCATTTAATCCTTAATTACACGGATAGCTGAGATGTTGAAAAAGGGCATCTGAACAAACTGGGGAGGAAGTAGCTAAGGAGTTTTGTTGTTTGCATGCTGCCAGTTGTTTTGGGTTTTTTTTTCTCACTTGGATAAGAATCCTTTTTTTAAAAAAAATGCTTAAATTAAATTTTGTATTCTTTGTCCGGAATCATCTAGGTGTGAGTTGTGGGACTCACACATGGGTAGTCATACAGATTTTTTTAAATAAATCAAATAAATAAATGGGAATCTTTTTCCTACTGCCTCTCCCCCATCGAAGCAGAGTTGGGGGAGGTAGAAATTCCCAAAGAATTTGAAAGTGTCCCGTGGACATTCACGGGAATATCCGGGACAGGGAACGTGTCCTGTGACAGTTAGAACAATTAATCTGTGGAACAGCTTGCCTCCAGAAGTTGTGAATGCTCCAACACTGGAAGTTTTTAAGAAGAGGCTGGATAACCATTTGTCTGAAGTGGTGTAGGGTTTCCTACCTAAGCAGGGGGTTGGTCTAGAAGACCTCCAAGGTCCTTTCCAACTCTGTTATTCTATTCTATTCTATTCTATTCTATTCTATTCTATTCTATTCTATTCTATTCTATTCTATTCTATTCTATTCTATTCTATTCTATTCTATATTCATTCTATTCTCTATTCTATTCTATTCTATTCTATTCTATTCTATTTTCTATATTCTATTTTCTATTCTATTCTATTCTATTTTATATTCTATTCTATATTCTATTCTATATTCTATTCTATATTCTATATTCTATTCTCTATTCTATTCTATTCTATTCTATTCTATTCTATTCTATTCTATATTCTATATTCTATTCTATTCTATTCTATTCTATTTCTGGCTTCTCTGTCTAACCAACGCAATCATCATTGAGTTTACAGTTTACACCCTGAGTTTGCTTATCTTCATTTTTCAACTCAGGCTGGGAAACTTCTACAGCACCTTCAGGCCAAAAGTTCCTTCCGAGTCTACCTTCAGCTAAGACAGGCTCGCCAACCGTTACAAGATCACCAAAGTTTAAGACTTCAAAGAATCGTTCAGTAACAACCAACCCAACAAGGATGCAAGTCGTGCGCAACGGCGCACGAATTCCAACATGAAATTAAGCTCGTCTCTGTCTAAAAGGACACCGCATAAGCGTTAGTTGAATCCCTTCTAGCCTCGCAATGTTTCTCTTCCCCGACGAAGAGCTCTGAGGGACCCGAAAGCTTACAGAGGTTTTTTTTTTTTCCCCTGCGCCAAATTCCGCCGCCGCTGCCAGCCCTGGTCGGCTGATTTCGCGCCGCTTCCCAAAGTTTTTTCTTTCCAGGACTTTAAGCCTCCCTCCCTCTCAGGCCCCCGAGCCCGACAAGGCCTTCCCAGCGGACTCACATGATGCCCCCGCAGCCCCCGAGCCCGGTCTCCTGCCTGCCTGCCTGCCCGCCCGCCCTGCCCAATGCGCGGTTCCAGCCTTGCGAGATGTATCCAACTCAGCGTCACCCCAAAAGCCGCCGGGCGCCCTGCGTGGTAGCCCTGGGTCTGGGGCTGGTTTGGGGGACCGGAGGCTTTGCAGGGGGGCTTCCTTTGCCGGGGGCGAGCGCTCAGCACCTCCGCGAGGATCCAGGTAAGGCCGGGCGAGTTCCTCTTCCCCTTTTGCAGCTGCCTCTCCGAGTCCTGCGCGCACTGCCCCGGGAAACGGGGTCCTTTGGGAATGGGGACGGTTCCCCTCTTCTGGACTCGTCTACTTGTGAGTAAGTTCTACTCGGTGCAGCCAACTTAATCTCAGATAGGTCCTTGCAGGCACAGGAAATGAATTAGGAGGATGAAGGTGATAACAATGCATGCATTCTGGTTTCAATTCATGGGATCCCCTCAACCAGGAGCATTGATAAGGATAAGATGGTCTCAGGATTTGGTTGACAAAATCAGAAAAGAGGAGGCGATCAGCCGCCTGGGAAAGCCAAGGGAAATCATCAAAACCATTAAAAAAGCGAAAGTTGGAATATTTTGGACATGTGATGCAACACCCGGGAAAATACGGCATACTTCACTTAATCCTCCATGGAAAGACTGAAGGCAAATGAGGTGCAGGCAGAAAAAGAACATCATGGCTTCAAAATTTGGACAAAACTCAACAGCACTTTTCCGTGCGGCCATTGATAAAAATAGGATCGCCCACATGATCGCCAATGTCCGATGACGGATATGACACAAGAAGAAGAAGGCCTCAGGATTGTGACTTTCAGGGTTTGAATCAGGGGTGAAATTCAAAAAATTCTCCCTACCGGTTCTGTGGTTTGGTGGACGTGGCAGGGGAAGAATATTGCAAAATCTCCCTTCCCACGCCACTCGGGGGGCCAGCCAGAGGTGGTATTTGCCAGTTCTCCAAACTACTCAAAATTCCCGCTACCGGTTCTCCAGAGCCTGTCAGAACCTGCTGGATTTCACCCCTGGTTTGCATTCCAGAGGGTGCTTTGGAGAAGGGCTCTCCAACCTTAGCAACTTTAAGACTTGTGGACTTCAACTTCCAGAATTTTGGGAGTTGAAGTCCACAAGTCTTAAAGTTGTCCAGGGTTGGAGACCCCTGTTTTGGAGGGTGTGTGCAGTCATTGCCAGCTTGGAAATCCTGCTGAAGTGGAAGGGCTTGATTTCTGCCTGGGAAAGTTGACTCTTGTTTGGGGATGTCGCAAAGGGCTTTTATGCGTCCCCATACTTTCTGCTAATAGGTGGGGAACAGTAGTGGGTTCTAAAACTCGTTACTACCGGTTCGTTGCGCGCTTGTGCGTGCCGCTTCTGCACATGCACAGAAGCGTCCCGGGTGGGCGGAGCCTCCCAGCGCCGGCGCTACCAGTTCTAAGAACCGGGCCGAACCGGGAGCAACCCACTGCTGGTGGGGAATGATTAGGAAAAGGACCACACCTGTAGGGATGATGGGATTACTGGTGGTAGAGGTCCCAACATCTTTTTCTTCCATGAGCAGAAAACATTTTGGGCATTGTCCGAAAGGTGCTTTTCCAAAAGGCAACTGGACTTTCTAGGGTTTTTTTTCCCTTGAAAACGTTTCGCTTCTCATTCAAGAAGTTTCTTCAGTTCTGACTGAATTCTTCAGAACTAAAGAAGCTTCTTGGAGGAGAAGCGAAACATTTTCGAAGGAAACAAAACAAGAAAGTCCAGCTGCCTTTTGGAATAGCACCTTTGGGACAACCTTGACTTGGAGGATTGAGAATCTCCATCGACATTTTGGAGAATTAGATGAGAGTACTACAGTAAGGATAAATACATTTGGGGGGGAGCCATGCGCTTTATTTATTTTTTTAAGCGAAGTCTTTTTTAAGCTATTTCTTCCAGAAAAGAAGGACACCATCCTTGTAACTTCTTCCTTGCCCTCCGGTTCTTCAAAGTAAATCTACTAAGGCAGACGAGATGTGCTTTTTATGAAATTAGGATTTCCTAACTTGTTTTACAGAAAACAAAAGCCGGTGTGTTCTCTCCCCATCGTCGGAATTCCCCGACGGGTTTTTCACACCGCAAGAACGAGTAGAAGGCGGCATCGTGATCTATTTTATCATCATTTTGTACATGTTCCTGGCAGTGGCCATTGTCTGCGATGACTACTTCCTCCCAGCGTTGGAGATGATCAGTCATAGTAAGTCTGCCGTGGGCTATCTTATCCCCTTCCCAAAACCGAATTGCCGTTGGAGACAATTCTGTGCACAAGGCCACTGCAGTTAAGGAAAAGTTATGCGGTGTTTTGTGGCTTGTTGTAGGGAAAAGGATCCAAAGCCAGGCGCATTATGGCTGGCAAAGAATTCAAGGATTATCTCTTGGGCTTGATCAGTACTGAACAAATGGCCTCCTTTGTAGAGTCGGAGCGCTGGGAGCGTATTCATCTCCTCGGCAGATAAAAAGGATTTGGGAAAGCAGCTATGAAATGTGTTCTGGGCAAAGCCAAATTTCGAAGAATATTGGCAGCATCCACATAATGGGCCGGCCGAGCCGTGACTAACTCCTTTCTTCATTATTTCAATTTGTATGGTCATTCACTTCAAATACATGCATGACTGCAGCAGGGGTGAGCTGCTGGGGGTTCTCAGGGGTTCGGGAGAATCTCTAACTAAGATTCTGTGCAGTTCATCTACAGTATATCTATCATCTATCATCTATCTATCATCTATCTCTATCATCATCCATCCATCATCTATCCATCCATCATCTATCTAATCTATCTAATCTATCTAATCTATCTAATCTATCTATCTATCTATCTATCTATCTATCTATCTATCTATCTATCTATCTATCTATCTATCTATCTATCTATCTATCTATCTATCTATCTATCTATCCATAGAATAATTATCATCCGTGGCTGTTTTTAGTCCTATTATATCAATATCTTGTAAGTTGCTTGAAGCCAATGGACATTGAAGGGAAATATGTAGAAGTAAGAAAAATAAATACGTCAAAATAAACCGCATTATAATTCTAAGGTATAAGATATTTATTTCTTAACAAAAATAATAAATCACATTCTGGCTATAAACATAGATGTTGCTTCGTCAGAAGCAGAGAACAAAAGGGAAGAATCAAAAGAAAGGAATGTACACATGCGTACTAGGAACATATTAATCACGTGCTCAGGAATAAACCATTATATTTGATAGGGATGCATCTCCCTGCATATACATGTAACAGGCAACATAAAATCACTGCCTGACAGAAAATGTAAGTAAGAAAAATAAATACAGAAATGAAAATAAAGAGCCGAGGTGGCGCAGTGGTTAAAAGCAGCATTGCAACCTACTTCAGCTGATTGCTAGTTCAGCAGTTCAGCTGTTCAAATCTCACCAGGCTCAAGGTTGACTCAGCCTTCCATCCTTCCAAGGTGGGTAAAATGAGGACCCAGATTGTTGGGGGCAATATGCTGAACTCTGTTAACCGCTTAGAGAGGGCTGTAAAGCACTATGAAGCGGTATATAAGCCTAATTGCTATTGCTGTTCCTTGATTTTTACCCATCCCTGATGATCGCATGCCTTTTTTCTCTTGTCCCCATTGATCCTTCCTGTAGCTCTTGGCCTCTCTCAAGACGTGGCAGGAGCAACCTTCATGGCAGCTGGCAGTTCTGCTCCTGAATTAGTCACCGCCTTTCTTGGTAAGCCACCCTTTAACCAACACACAGTTCAGTCTTTGCAACAGCAAACGTCAGTCCTTTTCAACCAATGCTTCATTTTTAGGTGTTTTTGTCACGAAGGGAGATATCGGAGTCAGCACTATCCTCGGCTCCGCCATCTATAATCTTCTCGGGATCTGTGCAGCCTGTGGACTCTTAGCTGGCATGGTGCGTGTGCTCTTTTATGATTCCGCCTTCTACTTAATTGCAAAGGGAAATTAATTTGGGGGCCAATTGATGGTACTTCCCATCCCAGGTAGGATGTTATCGATCGGGGATAACCCAAAAAAGCTTAGCGTCATAAGTTACTGAGATTTTGGTACTTTTAGAAAGTTGATGCATCCTATAACGAGTGGTATCCAATAATTTCCATATTGCAGATGGAAATATCTTACGTTAAGTAGAATGAAGTTGCTTACTGGGCGTATTGACATTTTTAAGACATTCTCCGATGAAATTTGGAACACGTCAACAAAAGCATGACTGATGGTAGTCATGAAGATCAGTGGCTATTAGTCTTCATGCTGGTAGGACTGCCTCTGAAGGCCATCTGCTGGGAGATGGTGGGCTTCCATCTGTACTTAGTTGGTCCCTGGGAGAATGCACAGCTGGACTGGATGGGTCAAGATCCAATCCAACAGGGAACTTCTTATGTCCTTGAAGGACCCATTTGTTACGAAGACTATGAAAAAGCTCACTTAATCCAAATGTTGTATTGTCTGAATGGTATTCTCTAGGTTTCACACCTGTCTTGCTGGCCATTGTTCAGGGATTGCTTGGCTTACATTATTAGTGCTGGGGCCGTTCTTGCCATAATTGTGGACAACCAAGTTTATTGGTAAGTGTTCCCTGGAAGTACCGCTCTCTCTTATTTTGTTCAGGTGAAACAGCACAGAAAGAACCGGCTGCTCATAGAGGCATTGCAGATCTTTTAGACGTCACATTTTTTTTTATTTTTTTGCTTTTCCACACTAACTTTAAGGTGCATGGTTGGCTGGTTTCATAAGTGGATTGATTGGTTGTTTACACTTAAAGGCACACTTTAAATATTTGGGGAAGAGGCGGTACTGAGTTGTTAACAGTGACTTGGGAAGCATATACATTTAATAATTGAGGACCCAGATTGTTGGGGGCAATATGCTGAACTCTGTAAACCGCTTAGAGAGGACTGTAAAGCACTATGAAGCAGTATATAAGTCTAAGTGCTGTGCTGTGCTCTGTTTTGACTAGAACACCAAGTTCTACTTTAAAGGAAAGGGATGCTATAATGGCCAAGGATTGAAACATCTTCCCCCAATTAACCATATGCTGGCTGCTGTCACATACACTGGACCAGGAGTGTCCAATCTTGGCAATTTTAAGAGCTTCTGGACTTTAACTGCCATGGCTGGCTGGGGAATTCTGGGAGTTGAAATCCACAAGTTTTCAAGAGATCTGAAGAAGCTTCTTGGATGAGAAGCAAAACGTCTTCAAAGACAAACAAGGACGTCCAAGTGCTATTGCTATTGCTATTTCTGCAAGGAAAAGGAAACACTTTTCAAGCATTATTTAGCTGCCTAGGTTCATTAGAGACAAACTGCTGGGATTCTTTGCTCTTTGAACTGGCAATCCAGCATGTGGAGTGAATGTGAGCTCTAGATCAAGTGGACAGCCAGCTCCCAAGCAGGCACTATAGCAAGTCACAATGCTACACAGAGGTGTGGCCAGCTCTTCATTCAGATATTTTAGCAATAGAAGATATGGAGCGTTCGATTTTTCATGCCACGCCTCTGCAGTTGAGGGCCTGAATCCTCTCGAATGGTTTTTATGTGAGATGAATTCATTGCCACAAAGAATTATTCTCCAACCACAGATGCAACCTGTGTTATCTCTTGCATTTGGGTCACGCTGGTGGATGTTTGGAGATGTAGTGAAAATGCAGAGCAAATGTTCTAGGGAAATCTGCCCATTTTTGATGCAGAATCTGATAAGAGCCTGATAACACTTTTGACCTCTTCTGGTCACCCGTATCTCACACACCAAGTCTGCAGTTGGAGTTAGGCAGACCTAGAAAATATTGTTCAATATTTTAAAGCATGTGTATTGCCATGAAAAAGTCCCCAAATTCAAGCCGTACAATCTGCGAGAACAGCTGGAAAATACTCATGTTCCGAACTCAAAAACAATTGCTAGTGCAGTGGGAAATGTAAGGACAGTTTTTCCCCCATGCCATCACTCTGCTAAACAACTAATTCCCACAACAAACTATCTAAAAAGGCAGCATTATCATCATTATTCTCATCTTCCCCATTACCTATCTCCTTATGACTATAACTTTGTTGCTTATCACTATTGTTGTATGTACACTGAGAGCTTACGCACCAGAAACAAATTCATGTGTCTAATCACACTTGGCCAATAAAGAATTCTATTCTATTATTCTATTCTATTCTATTCTATTCTATTCTATTCTATTCTATTCTATTCTATTCTATTCTTTGCAAGATACATTGACTTGCTTCACGCAACAGTCTTGTCACGGCTGGTGAATGGACCAGCTGCGACTGGCTAGGTTTGCCTACCACATCAAACCAAAGTGGGTGGTTTCACACAACCTGCTAAGCCCACATTGACGCAAAGTTTTCACTTTGTCTTAGGTATGAATGTGCTTCACTCCTGTTAATATATGGAATCTATATTTTAGTACTCTGCTTTGACATTAAAATCAACCAATATCTCATGAGCAAGTTTAGTCCTTGCTGCACCTGCTTCTCGGTGACCAAGGAAGAAGCCGAAGACCAGCCACTGTCAGGATGGAGGGACGAGACTCAACCTCTCATTCGGCGACAATCGAGACCAGACAATGACATTTTTCATGAGTCTGATTACTCTCAACTTTCAGCAAGCTTACACGGACTTGATACCATTTCTGAAGGTATTTTTTTACCCAGGGCCTCTTTAAAAACTGTTGTAAGAACAACTGCTAAGATGTATTTTTTGGAATCCTAACCCCCAAATTATGAGGCATGTAGTATTTTTTTTTATTCTTCATATTTTTCAAATGCTGGAAGTTTAGATACGAAGGTACTTAAACATCTAAGTATGTCAAGACTATGTCATGACTAATTTGTAAAACGGTTGTGATTAAGTATACAACTCCCCAGGTCAATACATTGGCTCCTGAGATATCTGTGGGGCAAGCCAAGGACAAATACCTAATTTTTGCTTTTTGTTATTTAATTTCTAAGATACAAGCTTCCAATTTTCAGATTTTTACATCTAGAGAAAAATTTAATGGAATAATAAAGCCCTATGTTTATAATAAAGACAGCTTTGTAAAGAACTAACTACATTATCAGGAAAACCGTATTTTTTAAGCATCAGGATCTCATTTCTTCAAATGATTCTTTTCATCGGACAGATCCCCCAAGCGTGTTTACCATGCCTGAAGCAGATCTGAAGAGAATCCTGTGGGTGCTTGCCCTTCCCATCACCACTGTACTATATTTGACGATTCCAGACTGCAGAAAACTCTTTTGGAAAAAGTGGTTCATGCTTTCCTTCTTCATGTCAGCAATGTGGATTTCTGCTTTTACGTACATTCTCGTATGGATGGTGACCATAGTGGGTAGGTTTACAGAGGGCTAGTTTTATTAGCCTTCCTGCTCCAACCAACACGTTAACAGCATCTCAAAAATACCAAACTTGATTTCAGGTGATACTACTGCAGAGATCACACGTTAAGACTGCAGATTAGAGTTGAAGCATTAATGCCCAATATTCACACGATACTGAGGGCCGTGTACGTGTCTAGAACAGCCAAGGGTATGTCTCTTTAAAAAAAAAAGTCACTTGAGGGTTGTGTCAAGCCAGTCTACATGTCCCAAAGTGTACGGCCATCTTAAATGTGTCGCTCCTGGCTTAGGTAACCTACACCTCCAGAATCTGAAAGATTTTACTTGAGCAGGTAATGCAAAATGCTGCAGGGATGGGCACCTGCTGAAGGCAAAACCATTCGAATAGAAGGATGATATAAAAGGAACTGAAACCTAGAACCCTCAGACTGATTATGCCCTATAAAAGAGCTAATCTGGACAGGAAATGTTTTAAGTTAGTAAAGAAACTGACTTGCCAAGTATCAGAGATTGGCGTATTTTGACTGTGCGTTCCTGAATAAGCCACAATGGCTGATTACAGAAATTAAAAACCACTAAGGCTTAGAATGGTGCATGAACTGTGTTCTTCCAGTCCAGCATTTGTCAAAGTGAAGACGTTTTTTTCCCATAACCCCCCAATTTAATGCTTTCAAGAGAAGGAACTAGAGTCCTTCCATATATTCCACATATCAGATGCCCTATAGCAGGGGTCTCCAACCTTGGCAACTTTAAGACTTGTGGACTTCAACTCCCAGAATTCCTCAGCCAGCAGAGCTGGCTGAGGAATTCTAGGAGTTGAAGTCCACAAGTCTTAAAGTTGCCAAGGTTGGAGACCCCTGCCCTATAGCACTGGATTGCAGTCCTTGGCCCAAAGACCCAACACTTGCCTGCAATTACATTATCTAGAAGAAACCTATCCAAGGACGTCAAAACCACCTTTAGATTGTTTCTCATCCATCACTACGCCAGTGAAATAAATTTGAAACAAGTTGTTGGGTAATAAATCTAGATTTTTGCCTTTTAAAAGTGAGCCATTATTGGCTCGATTTATGTTAAAGTAAAAACTCGCATGAAAATATATTTTATAGCAGGAAAGACTGCTTTTCACCACTATTCTACAAACCAAATGTCTCCCTTTTCATGAGACATTTAGTTTTGAGAGAGCAAGGATTATTAGCAGGCTCCAGACCCCTCCCCCTATGAGAATGCAAGCATTTTTCCCCCAAGAGTAGATTATTGAGAGAGGTTAGTGCCTCATATGATTTCAAAAAGCTCATGTGATGAAGATACCAAAGTAACTGAAAGGATTAGGCTGGTTGTAGCTATTCCAAAGAAGGGCTGCGGCTGTCAAGAATAACAACCAGACTTCTCTGGTATTTGAAGGAAAGGTTATATAGCTTTTCATAATATTCAGTGACCAAGTTTTTCAAAGCTACATCGCTTCCTCTGTTCAACTCATGCGGTTGAGGGATTATCTGCTTTCAGAATAAAATTATAGCCTAGTTCATTAAGCTACCAGGCTGATGTATTTGTCAGGTCATTTTGACTTTAAAACACAATTCTCTTAAAATATTACGTACGATTGCTTCCCAATTCATTCTCAAGGAAATGAGAGATTTGGTTTTGGATTTTTCTGATTACAGGGGAAACCCTGCATATTCCTGAAACTATAATGGGCCTTACACTACTAGCAGCTGGAACCAGCATTCCAGACACAATTGCCAGTGTTCTGGTGGCTAAAAGAGGTAAGCCCTTTGCATGTTAAGCTAACATGGCCAAGTTGGTAACCATATGACGAAATGGGACATATTTCCAGTTTTTGACATCTTTTTGACACCTAAATTTGCTAAATTAATAAGCTGGCTACATTCAGAAGTGCAAGCGGTCCTTCCAATTCTTTTACCTAATAATTACTGGGATGAGACCATTGCCATTCTACTTGGGAAGTGAGTAGTCCCTGTTAAAAGACAAAACACTAATTTCACTCTATTTTGGATGAGCCTAGCGGTGTCACTTTTAACATTGATATGAAGGTATTTTCAAACTTGTTAAGGCCACAGATGACGGTCCTGTGGACAAGATGTAGCAAGTGTCTTTTAAATGTAAAATTGGGTCACTTTCTGTGAGTTGGGCAGTCATTTAGATTTGATTAATAAATAACAAATAAAATACCACCGTAAACTTCTTAAGGTTGACATGCATTCTGAACAGTTTTTATCCCAGAGCTATAATTGCACTTAATAATGAATTAAAGGGTCACCATCAGTGAGCTGTTGGATAGTATTACTTGGTCTGTTGTATGGATGTTTGAGTGGTTCAGGATGGGGAATTCGTGGCAGGTGGGGCGTGTTTTTAGGGATTGCTGTGTGTTGGGACTGGTCTTGAAGCGTTATGTGAATTTCGTTGTATGGGTGTACTGTGTGTAAACGTACAATGACAATAAATTATTATTATTATTATTGTGTTCTATCTTGCAGGGAAAGGAGATATGGCCATGTCGAACATTGTAGGATCCAATGTGTTTGATTTGTTGTGCTTGGGGTTACCTTGGTTTATAAAAACTGCCTTTGTTGACCCATCAGGTCCTGTAGTTGTGAACAGCAGCGGATTGACTTATACGGCCATTTCTCTCATTTGCTCCATTGTTTTTATTTTTCTGGCTGTTCATCTGAATGGTTGGAAATTAGACAAAAAGCTGGGAGCCATTTCCCTTCTGATGTACTTAGCCTTTGCCACGTTATCGATTCTGTATGAACTTGGAATCATAGGGAACAATCCTATAAAGAATTGTGGCAACTAATTCGTTTGTGGCTTTTGGTTTTTGTATAAATTCACAATCATGTGGAATAAGGAACAGAAAGGGTCAATCTCTTCGTTTCGCCAAGAAATAAAAACTCCAACATCTCCATGAGCTGTAAAACTTATTTAGAGAAAAATCCACATCATGACTTTTTTTAAAAAATCACGGTTAATGATGAATGCGATCAAGAATTAATAAGAACAGCAACAACTACTAAAGCTTGTAAAACAACATGGATGGGAAGAGAAATGAAAAACCCGCAGGCTTTACAATTGCAAGACAGGCAAAGCTGACAAAAAAACAAATTCCACTATACAGACTTTTAATAAACAGAGAAAATGGCTTGTTTTATTAAAAACAGTAGAACCATTCATTTAAACTGAATGACTAGAAACACTTAGCATGATTTTTAAAGAGGCATGAAACAGCCACAGTTTCTGAGTACAAGAGAAGGTGGGGCGGTTTTAGGCCACTGAACAAGTCAGGAAAGTTTTCTCTTAAAAATCAAAATGTAATAAGAATTAACAAGTTCACACAGTATATTAAACACTATACTGTTAAAGGCTGAGGGGGTGGGAATGAAGGGCTGTTTCAAAAGTATTGTTTCTTCAACTCAAATAAAGCAGACAGTGCTACTAAAAATGACTTACTGGGAAAGGGAAGAAAGGAAGGAGCTACAGGAAACTGTCTAAAGGAATGTTCCCCAACATGTACTTTATAAATTACGCAATGCGATCCAAACGTACGTCAATTTCTCTGCCACTGATTTTTATACCGTTCATTATTCTACAGGCTTTTTCTGCCGATTCTGGCGAGTCAAATCTGACTGTTCCACAGCCTTTTGATTTTCCATTCTCCATTTTTATTTCTGCAAACATTACATGACCTGAAAAGTTAAAGCTCAGTTTAGCCAACCATGTGCTGATAAGTAGAAATCCTATAATTACCATCAACGGTTTTTCTTAAAAAAAAAATCAAGTTTACCCACTCTGGGAAAGCTAGTTATCGAAGCAAAGGATTAAACCACACAGAAAATATTAAATTAGCTAGCAGATTATGTTATGCCATAGTATGTAGTCACACTGAAGGATGTCTCAATGCTTAGGGTATCACCTCAAGTCTTGCTGCATGCCACCCCCTTTAACTCCCCCCCCCCTTCTGATTCACTCCATGTTTCCTGCTTTCATCACTTCAAAGCAAATATTCTTGTTTCTACCGTTAGTTTGTTATGTAATTGATAATAGATCTTGGTTGTACGACTGGACTTTTTAAGCAAAATACAACTGAAATAATTTAATGGCTCTTTAATGTTTCGGTCACTGGGGTATATCCAAACAATGACACCTATGGCTTTGCTGAACTAAATGTTTGAGTAATGTTAAATACTTTTGGATATTGTGAGCCAGAACCTAGGCATTGCTTATAAATAAAATAAGAACAATGTTGAAGAGGCCCTCTTGGGGCACTTTTAGTTGATCTAGTTAAGCCCCTATTCACATTAAGAAAGAAAAACAGAAGCCAGGTTTAAAAACACAGAAAGCATAATGTCTAAAACTATATATAAATATCACTTTATGAAGAACAAGTGTGAAAAATCTTGTTTTTTATATATTTACCACAGAATATGAAGAACATTGTGGATTTCCTGCTTTTTAAAGTTTTAGAATGGACAACAGATAAGAACATATTTTTCTAGTAAAATGCTATTAAATATAAGATAAACATATTTAAAGCTATTCATTTATATATACCAAAACAAGTTTTCGCTGCAGATTACAACATATTGAAGAAAGCAGACTTATCTTTTATAAGTAAAGAAATATTAAGTCTTTTGTTAGAAATTGCAAAATCATTTTTCTCTTTGTGCAAGTTTTCAAATGATACAAAAACCCTTGACATTTTCAGAAAAAAAATTAAGACATACCCTACTCCCTTTAAAATTCAAAGTCTTTTGTTCTGAACCTGAACTCAATGTGAAACTAAATAAATTTTAACGTATGTATTTGACAGAATATAAAGATTATGCCCCCAGAAGTATTTATGTCTGTATTTCGTAAGAATGTCAAAAGCTAAATTGTTGCAATATTCAGATATATCTAAAAAGGTCTTACTTATCAAATACCAGTTTTTTTTTTCATGGCATCCAACCACCAAGCTAAAAAATTTTTAACCCTCACTAATTTATAAATAAGCCATAACAGCATAATTTGTATATTACACTATATAAAAAACAAAGCCATGCTATAGATTAGCATTATCCATGAAACACATTTACAGTATTTCAAGTACTATAGATTATTGCAATGTAAATGTCTATGGAGATTCTCAGTCATCCAGGTTCATGGTTATCCCAAAGGTGCTTTTTCAAGAGGCAACTGGACTTTCTGGTTTTTCTTTGAAGGCGTTTCGCTTCTCATCCAAGAAGTTTCTTCAGCTCTGACTGGATAGTGGGGAATGGAATCCAGAAAGTCCAGCTGCCTCTTGAAAAAGAATATTGCAATGTAACTAAACCCAGTCAAAGTCTGAATCATAGTTTGAAAACCTGTTTGGGCAATCACATCTGGATCAACGAACTATAATTTAGGGTAATATACTACCCTCTGAAATCAGTGATAGTCCAGAGCCCGATCTCTTACAAATACATCGGGCACATAATTCGTGGCCTAAGAGGAAGCTAGTCTGTTCCTCAAGGGAAATACCAGAAAGGAACTCAAAGCTTCGCAGAAGGGACAGCTCTTCTCAACCACGCACTTCAAGGGAACACGACATTCCCAAGATGCCTGCGCATGTGCCCTCATCTTCTGCAGCATGCTGCTGCAGGTCAAGGCAGACATCAAGAGGCTCCACAGAAGAGAAGAGAGGAATTGGGTCAGAAAGCCACCGATACAGACACTTGTCGTGGCTTGTTAATTCTGAGAGGCAGCCTTATTTGTGCCTAATACTTACCGCACTGGCTGAATTTTTCCTTAAGCTTCTGCCAGGTCAAGTCAAAAGGAAGCTGAAATGAAGATAAGCATAGAGTAGTAACCTTCGGGAGAAAAAGCGGGAGAATTATGCTGCTCATCGGTTTTAATTCAGAGGCTTACATTTCTGACAAATATTTGGTTGCCTTTGGTGCCTACTCGGTCTCTCAGACCACTTCCCATGGGGCCAGGCACAAATCCTCGATCCATATCCATGTTTCTCTCCAGGGCAGTTCCCATGGTGGGCCCCATCCGATCAAAACTGCTGCTCATCCGATCCATTCCCATTCCCATTCCCATTCCACCGGTCATGCTATTCATGCCACTTAGTCCACTACCTGCAAAGACAGAGAAGGACAGACAGGGGGAAAGTGAGTCTTTTAGAATCCCGGGGGGGGGGGGAATCAAGTAGAATTGGGTTTTGTTTTTGTTTTATTTTTGCAAAGGCAGAGGCATTTCAGCAGAGGGAGCTAAGTAATTCTTCTCAATTGCACCGACTAATGAATAGTACTTCTGCGGCTTTTTTCTATTATTATTCAATTATGTCTGATTCTCGGAGACTTCCTGAACAAGTCCATGCAGTTTTCTGGACAAGGCTTTTCAGAAGTGGTTGCCATTACCTCCTTCTTAAGGACGGAGAGAAACTGACTGGCTCAAGATCACCCAGCTGGCTATGTATCCATGACGGGACTAGAATTCACGGATTCCTGGCTTCTAGCCTGCTGCCTTAACCATTATACCAAACGTGGTTCTCTAGAGATGTCAGGCAGATCCTGCTGCACGTAGAGATGCCAACTTTATCCATTTCCTTCCGCCTTCCGTTCAATCTTTCTAGTTAACTCTCAGTAATTTATGGCTGCAACAGTGGGTGGCCCAGGGAAAGGGAAGTTGCCAAACACTGCAAGGCTGAATCTCAACCCAATCTATTTTGAGGCTGTTTCTATTGGGCCACGATTAAGGCTAATTTCAGTTGCCAATGCCCTGTAGTGAGTGAAAGCCACGGCTTTATAATAAACTCATTAAATCGTGCAGCAAGCCATTGATTCCAAAAAGAGGCTCGCTCCATAGGATATTATTAGTTCGGTTACAGCAGCCTTCCAGATATTCTAGTTATTCTGTGACTGGGGTCAGGCATCATGGCTTCACACACCATCTAAACATGCATGCTATGATTTAGACCTCTCGGCCTGTGTGCCTGCTATTTTGCTCAGTGCAGGAAAGGACCGTATCTTAGTGAAACTGCACACCCTTCAGATGCAATCTCTAAGGTCCAGATGTAAAGGTCTCAGGTTCAATCTCTAACATCTGCTTGGATATAAAGCCAGCTTTCTTGGCTCTTATTATGAAAAAGCATTGGTTTTTCCAAAAATAAGCATAATGGTTCGCATGAGGATGGAAAAGCCCTGGAGGAATGAGAACTTGCAGCAGGGGTGAAGGCACACAATCACACTTGCAACGCAAAGCATTAATGCACATCCATTTCATTTATCGAAACAGCCATGCATGACAACTCAGTGAATCTTCCTTTTACACATTTAAACCGCCCATGTCATTTATATGCACCTGAAGTATCATGCAGCTAGAACTGTCCCTACAATTTTCCTCAAACCCATTATTTCCACAGTTGCCCTAGAAATACATGTTCCCTAAGCAGCAAAACTGGCGCACAAAAAGCTTGGTTTCTGAAATGCTCTAATATAGGGCTAAAAGCTAAACATAGAGCCAGATGCAAGATATATACAGATCTTAATAAACTCCAATTACAACTAAGCCCCGCGATCTAGGAAATCCTATTTCTGTGGTGGGGAAGCAACAGCTGATTTCCCCACCCCCTAGATCCACCTCAAATGCTAAGAAGCCTTTCTACCACTGGATTTATTCTTTGTTGGAACAGATCAACCTACTCATTCCAGATCCTACTGGGCCCATATTAGAAGCTCCCATGCCTCCTGCAAAACCACCAATCATTGCACCACCTAAACAAGGACAGAAAAAAATGAAGTTACATAAATCCATTTCACTTTAAGCTGGGGAATTCTTCCAAACTTCTGTGGGGTTTTTAATAATCATCCACTTACTTCTTCTGAGCATACTATTCAAACAGATCTACATTTTTTTAAAAGTGAGGAAAATACCACAAGAGAAGACTCATTACAATTATTCTGACGTATAAATTAGAGAGTCTGTAAGGCTGTTAAGCAGCAAAAGCACCTAAGATTAAAAAAAAATCAGGCTGCTGACTTGGGTTTTATTGTCTCAAAAATATACCGTGTTTCCCCGAAAATAAGACCCTGTCTTATATTTTTTTGAACCCTGAAATAAGCGCTTGGCCTTATTGCCATGCACTCAAAAGCCCGATTGGGCTTATTATCGGGGGATGTCTTATTTTGGGGAAAACAGGGTAGTACAAATGAGATCCTGCATAGTGTCCCTTTCTGGAGTGAAAGAACAGGTTTTTTTAAAAGAAAACCATACTGAGAAGAGAGATAAAAGAAAGATTTTGAGTATGAAGTGACATCATGCTCATTTGTGAAAATGACTTGCATGCTGGGTGGGAAGTGGGGGTGGGGATTGGTTGCCCGGAGTCATACCCATTCTCCCAAAAGTGTCTCCAAAACCACGGCTCAAGGCCATATCGCTTCGACCAAAGTCTCTGTCAAGAGTTCCTCCCATGCCACCACGGAACATTTCTGCAAGGAAAAGACAGCATTCAGCGCTTCTTTTGATTCCTGAGCGATGCACAAATCACAATTCAGATGCTCCGATAGTACAAAATTGCTCTTCAGAGGTGGTAACTTGAGAGAATGAAAAAACTAATTAGCTAACTGCTGTTAAATGGCTAAGGAACTCGGCCACTGTGTATATTTATTTTAGATGTTTTGTTTTAAAAAATGGTTTTTATTGCTTTAATTGTTCTTATACTTGTGAAATTGTAAGCCACCCAGTCATTGATTGAGATGGCCAGCTATAGAAATCGAATGAATCAATGGATGGATCCATCAATCAATCTATCAATGTGAATGAGAAGCCTCTCAAACAGCTCTGTAAGGGGATCATTGAAATTTACTTTTCACAGAACTTTTTAATTAAGTAGAAGGCAATCTACTTCTATATTGTTTATTATAACCTCTTAAGCCATAATAGCCCATTTAAAAAAAAAGTTTACTTTGGAAGAATAGGCTAAATAAAGCTAAACTTACCTCCCATCCCAGCAGCCATGCCCGTTCCTAGGCCACCACTCATTCCGCTACCGATGTTCCCTCTGAAGTCATCTACGCTTCCCATACCTAGAAAGATTTTATTTTTAACACTATTGCCCGATAGCTTAACATTTTGTATTGTAATGAATAAACGTTTACCTACCTCCCAGTCGGTTGACTCCGCCAAATCCTCCCATATTTGCCATTCCTTTCATGCCACCAAAACCACCAACACCTGAACCGTAAATGAAGAGTTTTTCTTATGAATGCCATAACATTTACACAGAAATAAAGGAACTGGTGAACATACTTACCTCCGCTCATTCTATTCATTCCTCCAAAGCCTGGGCCATCCACTCCCATTCCTTAAAATATATGAAAGGAATCAATGCAGAATTACAGCTTTTCTCTTTATTTAGCATAGATCTGTAGGCATTTATAATATAGCAAATAGACTGATATATTTCCTTCCTTCCTTCTCTCCCTCCCTCCCTATTAATCAGCAATCCAGTTAACTGTTAATCTAGACTGACAGTTAATTTTAAAAGCTGGATGTCCAAACGAAGAATAGAATTGGGAAGGTTATAGCTATTTTAGGGGGGAAAGAGTACCATAAAAAGTGCCAGCATCGACTTTTTCCCCTTTTAAGTCTAAGTTAAGAGACCTAACACATCAGTCTACATTTAGCACCTTCTATAAAAGTCCAGATATTTTCCCCCTTGTCTCAAGATCAAAAAGAGAAAGTCTGCTAACCTCCTGGAGTCACGTTCCCCATTCCACTTCCCATGCTCAGTTGGGTGGCGCTGATTGGCTGTCCCCCAGGACCAAGTCCCATTCCGATCCCTCCAAGTCCACCTTCAAAAGCAAAAAACAAAACAAAAAACCCTCTCCATAAAATTTTAAGGGCTATGGTTTCTCCAGAATGGTATTGTAGCCACATAAGACTTGAAGACGGAGCTACTTTCTGAAAAGTGAACTGGTATCCAAAGCCAGATTAATAATTAATAATTAATAATTATAACCATACTCACGGGGTAACTGAGGTGTCTTGCTATCGGCTGCGCGGAAATCATCATGAGGAATTGATTTGTCATCCTAAAAAAAAAAAAGCCAAGGCTTTTGAGTGATGTTTCCACAGCTGGGACACCACTACCATCACACCCCCTCCGTGTGGAAAAAGCAAAAAGGCACAACTCACCATTTTCACATGCATGGGTCTGTCAAAGAGGAACTGCCCATTGAACATTGCTGAGCACAGAGTCAAGGATCCTTGCTTTTAAAAATGAGATATTCAACCAAAAAAAAAAAGATCTTTCTCTCATATTTACACTACTGTTCATATACATGAGGTATCACCAATCACTAGTACATCAGTATCAATTGGAACTACAGGAGCTACATTCCAAGAAGCAAGGGACAGAGCAAGGGAAAGACTAAATTTGATTTCATTAACATTTATAAATAATTAAATATAGCTAATAAGTTTCTGCTATCACACGTTCAATTACATGTCGCTTTTTTCATATTTAAAATTATGCTTCAGTTGTTCTCAGGGGAGGCTACAGTTAAGGCTTCAGATTGTCCACCTCTGATCTAATTTAACGATTCAATCTGCACTGCTGCATATGCAAATTTCAGGCGGGTAGAAAGCACTGAACTGCATGTCAACACTGAGAATTCTGGTCGATGGCACAAGAGCAAATTAATTCCCTTTTAAAATGGTGCCCGGTTGCTGAGGAGTTGGTAAATGCACACGGTATGCAAGTGTGATTAAATAAAACCGCCTTTTTCAAACACTAATTCAAACCAGGCAGTGAACCACTTGTGCAGTTTCTCCAACTGCAGGAAAGCACTGAATTTCGGCCTCGGTGTTTGGATGACATCTCTTGCTTATAAAAGCTATTTTGGGGAGGGGGGGTGAAGGAAAACTGGGAATTCTGACTTTCATTATCAGCTTCCCTACATTTCATAATCCAAGTAGCATTGCATCCCGGCTGACTAGGAGCACTTTCGCCTAACAGAAAATAATTATCTGAAAACTAATTATCAGAAGAAAGCAATTTGAATGCCAACTACGTCACTGATTTAAGTCTTCTTCAACCATAATTTAAGAGCTTTATTATCAGAACACTTTTCTTACACACAGCAGTGACACACAACACCACAAATACTATTTATTTTCCATATCATCTACCTACTTTTGCCAATTATTCTGTTAGTTATTCAAAAAGGTAGCAATTGCTACCACCAGGGCGTAGCAAAAAATAATAATTAAATCAGTAATAAACAGCTTTTACAGTTGGATTAGCAAAGTATTTGGAATTAACACTCTGGCTTCTTTGTTTTCCTCCAGATGATTTTTCCCCCCAAACCAAACCAACTCTCAATCTACCTGCTTGCCATTCCTCGGAAAATGGTCAGGTATTAATTCAGGGTGCATATCAATTCTGATTAAATCAGAAATCTAATTATCTGCTAGGATCCAGTACCAAAATCCCTTTCTAAAACAGTGATCCATTCCAACAGTGCAGGAGTTTGGAATTTCAAGATGGTATTGAACCATGACCCTGAAGTCATGGCCAACAATGAGGGGTGCTAGTGGGTCACAGGTTCCCATCTATACAATTCCAGAAGAGAAATATACAGTTTCTAAGCCACTACCCTGTTTCCCCCAAAATAAGACATCCCCTGATAATAAGCCCAATCGGGCTTTTGAGTGCTTGGCAATAAGGCCAAGCGCTTATTTCAGGGTTCAAAAAAATATAAGACAGGGTCTTATTTTCGGAGAAAAACGGGTACAAACTTCTATAATCCCCTTAATAGCTGCCAATCTACCCCTACACTAATACGGCCTCCAACAGATACCCTCCAAAATACAGGATCAGTACTGTAATTTCAGTCACTGTTCAAAAGCATGCTCTCTGTCAAAAAGATAAATTGCTGGCAGTGTTTACACGCAACCGAGCCCTCTCTGAAGTCAAATATGGTAGGAACAATGTTTTTAACTTGCTTACACAGACTAAACCTGACAACATCGCTCTTTGATCAGATTGACTTGTGAGGATACATATTGCCTGAACAGCTTCAATGGACTGCTCAAAAGTCACGGTTCCCATCCCCCGACTTTTGCCGTCTTTGTCTTCTTTGATATCCGCACGTTTTACCGTTCCAGCAATGCTGAACACTTCCTTTAATTTCTTCCAGCCAACCTTAAAGTCAAGCTTAAAAAGACAAAGATTCCATGGGATAGAAGAACAAAATTTTGCCTCTCTTAAAGGCTCTTCATTCTGTTCATGGTCTCGACGCAACTGCACCTGTTCTTTCGTTTTTCAACATGCTGACAGAATAAAAGAAGCAACACCCCTCATTTCCTAATGAAAAGTTATTAAAAAGGCAAATAACGAAAAGTATTAAAACACGATTATTCATTTCCCCTTTATTACAATGTCCACCCGAGCAGTTCGTGAACTTTGAAAGCAGATTACAAAAACATTTGAGCTAAAAATTCTTTTTAAAAAGGTAACTAAATCTTAGAACTTGAAGAATATTAAAACATGCAGAGACAACATCAAAGGATATTTATCAATGCTCGACATCCCATTAAAATCAGCAAAGCTCTTCTCACTTGATGATAATTATACTATAGCAATTGCCTAGGAATCTCCACTGCTTTCCTATTACTTACATTGGCAACAAAAATGGTGGAGCCAAGCCTGCCAGCTTGTAGGTTGCTGATAATCTCAGGAGGAATGTTTGGGTTATTAAGTATAGAAGGCGGCAAATTCATTAAGCCAGGTGCTATATCTGGACCGTGTCCGCCTGTAAATGGCCCACTCCCACGCTGCAGTGCCCTGCGGGCGTGCTCACCATCCAGATCCTACAAAATAGATAACAAAGAAAATATGCATCAATTGATCCTAAGTCACTAGTAATAAACATGAAGACAATTTTAAATTCCATGGAACCTCCACAAAGCAGGTAGCATTCTTAGCAAGGGCAGCAGAAGGAACAAATATTTCATGTTGATGGAGACCTAGCTCCCTCACTTCTATAAGTCGTCTTGAAAGAAATATCATCCATTGTCACTTCCTATTGTGTTACTTAGCCCAAAGATCACAAGAAGGTAAGTCAAACTAATGTTTCTTCCCAACATCAAATTCAACGATTTTAGAATTATCTGTTAATATCATCTGTGGAAGATATATTTCATGAAGGCAGGATTCACAACACTTGGGATAGTGACACCACATTCATTTCCACCCTGGTTCACAATTAGGCAGTCAGAAGATACACAGATTCAAGTCATATAGTGTTTAAAAATCATTATTCAACCAACTCTAGATTTAAAGCTTGTAAGCAAGTAGGTATATTTCAAGTCTTACAGGAAATCAGTGGTGCTTGACAAAGCACTCTTACTTGCAAGTTCCATTATTCAGAGGCCTGAGAATTTTCTTATGAAACATTAATAAGGCTGGAACCTACTGCATTATCATTTTACATAGAACAGAAAAAGAGGGATCATATATATATTTGCAATTTTAAAAAAGAATTTTGACATACATTGTTTGTTTGCAGAAGCTTATCATTTTGCAAAATATCTGTAGCTCTATTCCAGTTCTTTTATTTTAAAAGAAAGCCACAATGTTCTGCGGTAAAAATACAAACATACCTCTTTTATGTTAAGTGGTCTTCCGTTAAGATCATATTT
Organism: Diadophis punctatus similis; assembly: GCA_023053685.1. Taxonomy (NCBI): domain Eukaryota; kingdom Metazoa; phylum Chordata; class Lepidosauria; order Squamata; family Dipsadidae; genus Diadophis; species Diadophis punctatus. The sequence goes on along the minus strand of JALIGW010000012.1, from coordinate 14,064,067 downwards.
ATTCATGGTCTCCAGTGCTTTCTTTACAAATTCTTCATCTTTGAATTCAACCACACTGGATTAAAAAGAATTAAACGCTTATTTATTTGTTTACTTTTCTAAATAGCATAAATATTAAGGGGGGAAAAACATAAAACACACTTACCCACAACCCTATATCCATGAGGTGGTTTGTCAATGCAGGAAAGAACAAAAATAAATGAAATATAATCAGTAAATGTCATTGTTATACTAAGATTTTTAGACAAAATGAAGAATAAAGTCTGAATAAAGAACAGAAATGTTGGAGTGGGAAGGCCAGTTTTAACTATAATTTTATCCTACCACCATTTACTCAAAACATTTTAGTTAATTTGAAAGGCAAAGAAGGTGGGCATTCAATTTGTTTTATTGCAGGTTTTTTTCTATTAGGATTCTCTTAAGCCAAATCATATAAAGAATGTGGAAATGGCACACAGACAGCTTTATCCACAAAAAACCTGAGAATATCCATTACTATCCTTGAACTGTTATCTTGAGGAATAATATCCACATTTTCTATAACATGTTATAGAAGTTATTAACAATTGTTGGTGTTGTTGCCTTCTTTAAAAAGAAACATTTGATTTTTAAAAAGTTACTCTTTAACCAGCTTTGGTTTTATTGATTTATTTATTTAATAAAAATTCCCAAGGGTCAAATGAAAATTGCAGTTAAATAAAAATCTTAAGGGGGAAATAATCAAACACCAAACAGGTATTTCTGATTACATCTGAGTCAAACCTGCGTTTCTTGTGTTCACAGAGCAGGCTCAGACTTACTATAGTTTGAACGTTTGACCCTTTTAAGAAGAAAGACACAAAGCAGCTTTAAACATTATTTGCACAAAATTGTCTCCCTTGTTGCAGGTATCTCCTACCTAACAGCCAACTTCTTCCATTCCTTTTTTTTTTAAACCTAGACAAGTTTTTTTTAAAAAAACCTAGACAAGTTCAATAATCCAAAATAGTCCTGCACTCTTAAGGCTCATCAAAGTTTATACTCAGCCTCTAGTTAGAATGCTACACTTGATTTATCATTTCAGTTATTTTTTTTCCAGTCCTCAACTTAAACACACTGAACACAACAGAAATCCTAAAGTGAGCTGCTGTTTTAAATTAATTAGGTAAATGCCATTTATTTAAAACACATATTAAAAGGGCTTGTCCCTTGCATCCAACTACACAAATTTAAATAAAGGTTGACAAACTGTATCTGATACAGAAACCTCTGTCTGTAATATCAATATTTAAAAAATGAAACTTACTTTCCAGTTACTGGTACAAGAATTATACAAAAGTAAAACTGCTGAGGAACTTTAAACCTCTAGCAGATGTTTGCCCATGGCACTTACCCTTGATTTTCCTTCTGCATCCTTAAACAGCTCCACGTATGTAACCTCACCAACTACATAAGACATACAAAGGGAAAATACCAAGAGACAATGCATTTAAACACCAGTGTCTTTCTTTGCTGTGTCCCTGTGCACAACTCTACAGAGAAACACCTATTATTCACCAACAATCAAAACCAGACCAACATACCTCCTGTCAAGGGCTATATAATTTAGCTAATTTTCAGGAATATGCAACAGCCACATTCTCAAAAGCTAGAAAAAACAACTATGTTTAACCTAATTCATACTATAGATCATATTTTGGCCAGTATGATATGGTTGGTGAACAAGTTCAGATATACAGATAGTCCCTTCACCTATCGATTAGAACATCAACAATAAACACTTTTCAGTGACATTTGTCATCCTGCTAACAACAGCTGTTTTAAGGTGACTTTCTCCCTGAATATCTTCAAATAGTAAAGAGGTTGCCTTCAATAGAATAACCAATTTACAAGAGTCAATAAAATTTCACAGCAAGCCACACACTTTCTAAAATAAAGTTTCATTGCATAAAACCAATCATATAGTCACGTCACCTTACAACAGATACGCCTAGCACAATTAAAAGGTTTGTTTTGATTAAAATACCTAGAAACCAAATATTCTTGGCATGATTTTGAAGCAATCGTATTTTCCCACATTAATACAAAACTAGCTTTTGACATTTCGTGAGTTGAGATTTCACCTGTCCCAGACCTGCCCGTGGCAAGAAGTTTGAGACATTCAAATAGTTCTGTCAAACTACAACAGTAGTCACACACTTGATAAGAGCTCCAGAGAGACAAGTCATGGCAGAAGTGACAAGGCAGACATAAATAATTCCACAGCCGGATTCCACCAAGGAAAAATACTGAAAAATCTTTTTGAGAGGTATCCTTTATCTTTCATTCTTAGGAACACACTAAGTAGTGCTTATATTCAGAACTATGGCTAGACAGAACACACTCCCTTTAAAAGTTCATTCATGAGAATTGGCATATTCACTACACTGTCCGTTGTCATTCTAGTATAGGAGACTGGATACTTCGTTCGTTTACCAGACTGTCCTGCAATGCAAATGTCTCCAGCGAAAGAAAAAGGGGAAAATAAGACATATGAGCAGAAGTTGGAAAGGACACACCAAATTTGCATGATTTTATAATACTTATGATATTTATGATTGTCCCTTTTTGTGCACGGAGAAGCCGGCAAGAAGTAAGTTACCTTTCTCTCTCATAAGATCTTTAATGGACTGCCATTTCATGTCATATGGGATGTTGCTAATGAAAACTCTATTACGATTAGCACTCTTCTTTTCCCCAGTGCCTGCACTCTTTTCCTTTGTGTATGGATGGAATCTATTCCTGTGTCCAAGAGATGGGATTGCCTTTGGTTTTGAAATATACTTTGCTTTCGCTGGTAGGGTCTCATCTTTTCCTGCTTCATCGTTTTCCCTGCATTCGGAAAGAACAAAGTTACGATGGCTTTGGAATGTATGATTATACTTGCTTTTAAGCCAGTGTTTCTCAACCTTTAAGATGTGTGGACTTCAACTCCCAGAATTCCTCAACCTCCCATAGTTTAACCAAATAAGCCACCTAAACATGAACAAAATTCTCAGAAGAACTATGAGATCCTGCTGCGTTCTGGTTATACTGTACCAAGTGATCATATAAGTCCTCTTTGGATCTTCTCGCTCAACATGGTCAAGATTTAAATGATGGATGCATAGGTAAGGTAAAGGTTCCCCTCGCACATATGCGCTAGTCGTTCCCAACTCTGGGGGGCGGTGTTCATCTGTTTCAAAGCCGAAGAGCCAGCGCTGTCCAAAGACATCTCTGTGGTCATGTGGCTGGCATGACTAAATGCCAAAGGCGCACGGAACGCTGTTACCTTCCCACCAAAGGTGGTCCCTATTTTTCTACTTGCATTTTTACATGCTTTCGAACTGCTGAAATTCTACTACCGGTAGATGTATTTGTATCTGGATTACCTTGTTTTTATGAAGGACTGCCACATTAATGAATCCAGACTGTAACTGTGCATGAATGTATGAAACATATAAAAACACATGAAGCAAAACCAAAGTATATATCTAAATATCTCAGGCTGGCATGCTTAGATGCATCCTTAATTGTTTGAAAAGACCAAATGAGTTGTTTGCAAAGCAAAGAAAGTTAATTTCTCTTCTATGAAGTTATAATCACGAGGGACAGGGTTATTGCCCTTAAAACGGATTCTCTTATGAACTATGCAGATAAGTCACATAACTGCTTTGCTTTCAACAGATCCGGAGAGGTGACTTGAAGACGGTAAACATCTTTTTACAGCAGCAAATGTATAGCTGTTGTACAATTAGTGTAAGATTTCTACAAATAGCACTAGCACTTAGACTTATATACCGTTTCACAGTGCTTTTACAGCCCTCTCTAAGCAGTTTACAGAGTCAGCCTATTGCCCCCAACAATTTGGGTCCTCATTTTACCCACCTCCGGAAGGATGGAAGGCTGAGTCAACCTTGAGCCTGGTGAGATTCGAAATGCCAAATTGCAGTCAGTCAGCAGAAGTAGCCTGCAGTACTGCACTCTAACCACTGCAACCCCAGGCTCTCAAATGGTCCTACAGCCCAGTTTTTTGTCATGAGATAGGAAGCTTACAAGAAGTACCTAGAGGTGCAATAATGTACTATAATTGTATCAGATGTTTGATACAGCTGTCACAGCAACATCTTGTAATTAAAATGGCAACTTGCATCTGATTAATACTGAATGCCACCTATTTATGAATAAAATGCCACTTGTTTGCTTTGTACTATACTGACCAGTTCCACTACACCAGAACAAGTTGAAATTATAGAAGTGGAAAGAAAAGACAAAACCCTTTACTATTCATGATTATCCAAGGAGTGGGAAAGTCAAAAGCACACAGATATCCACATTCTACCTAATTATAACCATCCTGCATCAGTTGGACATGTGCAAATTCCCTCAGACTCTTCTCTAAGGGCAGGGCGGCTTGCTTGTTACCTGTGGAATCCATCCCAGAACAAGGCTGAAAAAGCAATTGCAGGAGGTGAAAGCTTCTGCCAAAATAAAAGGCCGAAAAGGGTCAGTATTTTTGGTTTAGTAGTTGCAACCTTCTAGCTCAGTGTTTCCCAACCTTGGCAACTTGAAGATGTCTGGACTTCAACTCCCAGAATTCCCCAGCCAGCATTCGCTGGCTGGGGAATTCTGGGAGTTGAAGTCCAGACATCTTCAAGTTGCCAAGGTTGGGAAACACTGTTCTAGCTGGTTTTTAATTCAGAGGTTGGGCCAGCCAACAGCAAACATCCCACCGCAGGCTGGTTCAACTGGGGTTTATCGTGGACAATCAGGGTGTTTCTTTCATACCATAGGACCCGTCCAGGGCCACAGGCTATGCATTTCTTTTCCCCTGCTGCTTTTTACAATCTACTTGAGCCTGCAAACAATGGCAGGAAGAGGAGGAGGAGGGCAGGTGCTGCAGCCCTGAACAATTTCTGCTCCAACCATCCCTTCCCCCTCCGTTTGAAGATGCAGGTTTACCGGCTAGGGGGGACCAAGTCTTCCCCCCCACCCTCAGCTCAATGAACTTGACTCCCCTTTTAAAGGGTCTACTGAAAGACTATCCCTCCTTCCTCCGCTTAGGGCAGTCCCCCCTTTTGTCTGCGAAGACCCTCAAAAGGCTTATTTTTTATTTTATTTTTATTTATGTGTCTATCATGTACAAGATAGTAGGTACTGGTATAAACATTAGCAAAGTGGGTACAGGTAAATTAGGCAATACGACAGGGACGGTAGGCACAGTGGTACGCTTATGCACGCCCCTTACAGACCTCTTAGGAATGGGGTGAAGTCGACTGTAGACAGTCTAAGGTTAAAGTTTTGGGGGTTTGGGGAAGAAACCACAGAGTCAGGTAGCCCTCGTAGTGAGGGCTTCCTCGCCACTAAGGCCCCCTTTTTTTTAAGACGGCCAAGCAGCCCGCCTGCCTTCTCTCACCACGAAGAACGGGGGGGGGGGGTTTCATACACAAAGAGGGTAAATTAGAGGGAGGGGAAATTCAGGCGACTGCCTTCGGATTCCCCCGGGGCGAGATGGGACCGGCAAACCACCGCTCTTCCAACCCCCTCGCCGCGCGGCCTAGGAGGCTCGCCGCATCCCCGTCCTCAAGTAGCGGATTCGGGCCCGACCGCCACGCCCCCTTCCCGGCCAAGACCCGCGGAGCGCGAGGGCGCGTGTGCGCAGGCGCGAACTTCTCCCCCCCCCTTCCCTTCGGGCGGGCGCGCGCTTACGTTTTCACCCCGTTTGTGCTCCCGCCGCCTTCGGTCAGGCCCGCTCCACCCGCTTCTTCCTCCTGCTGCCGGTCGTGGTCGTTAACGGCGGCCTCCTCGGCCTCTCCCATCGGCGGCGGCGCGGCCGAGCCGGCCTCGTACTTGTCATCCTCCGCCATTTCCTCAGCCGTGTGCGAAAAGGGGACGCGGCTCCTCCTCCTCTTTTCAGCCCCTCAGCCACTCGCTCCGCAGCGGCTGTGCCGAGCTCTCGCGAGAACCGAAGCATCGCGGGAACGGGAAAGAGGAGCCTGGGAGCGAGACGGGCCGCGCCTCTGTTACTATGGCGACGAGGACTCTTCCACCCACCACCTTCCCCTCCCGCCTCGAAGAGGCGAGCGTGCGGAGTGCCTTGCTCTACCAGCTGTTCGATTCCCTGCTTCCTCGCCAGTTCGTTCATTTTTTTAAAAAATTAAACTAATTTATATTGCCGCCCAGATCACACATAGATGACTCAGGGCCCCCAACCTTGATGGTGATTTTTATGTCCACCATCGAGATGGACATTTATTTTATGTAATTATCTTAATCACATGGCTGTAATTCTCACACACTGGAGGGGGGGCATTATTTTTTGGTTTCCTCCAAGAGTTATTTATTTATCTATTTCTTAGATACTATCCCTGCTTCCACATCCTTTCACATGGCTGTATTCACATTGTTTTTCTTTTTTCATTGTTTGTTCTATTACTACTGTTACATTTACACTTATTTTCATTTCTCGGTTTTTACTGTTGTAAGCTGCCTAGAGTAGCGAGATAGGGGGCAAATAAATTTAACAAATAAAGTGCAACCAAAAACATAGTAAAAAGTCATATAGTGTTCATATATAGTGGATCTATAATTCAGAATGAATCACTTGGGACCCTTGAATTTCAATACACCAAGGTGGAGAACTTGGGTTTCCCCCCCTGAAAATTCTCCATTCGTAGCATTGTTTATTTGGGAGAAATTCTTTGAAGCAGAAATTTTCCTCCTTTTATTGATGAGTTATTTTCTAAGGATCAGAGAACATTGTAAATGTTCATCAAACAGGAACACCAGAGGTAGATATTATGCTGATAAGAAGACCAGTAGTGGGTTCTAAAACCCTATACTACCGGTTTGTGTGCGCGCTCGCGTGCACGCGCAACACTTCTTTGCATGCGCAGAAGCGTCCCGGGTGGGTGGGCGGAGCGTCCCGGGTGGGTGGGCGGAGCCTTCGCCGCCGGCACTACTGGTTCTTAGAACCGGGCCGAAACGGGAGCAACCCACCACTGAAGTAGACAAAGTAGACTCTGATTTTTTAAAAAAAAAACCTTAGCTATCAGCACCTAAACGTTAAAAAAAACCCTCCATACTATTTGCCCATAAATACCAAGTTAATGGAAAAGTCTATAAGGAGTGGAAATTTTCATTTTAACCACCCTTTACAGTTTGAGTGCTCAGACACAGTAACTGGTTGATGTACAATGAGTAGCACATGAAGGCCAAAGGTCAGATGTCCCCAAGCTGTTTTTCAAAACAGAACTGGACTTTCTAGGGGGTTTTTTTGTTGTTGTTTGAAAACATTTTGCTTCTTATCCAAGAAGCTTCTTCAATGAAGTGGACTGAAGAAGCTTCTTGGATGTGAATCGAAACATTTTCAAGGAAACCCAATGGTGCTTTTTCAAGAGGAAACTGGACTTTCTGGTTTTTCTTTGAAGACGTTTCGCTTCTCATCCAAGAAGCTTCTTCAATGAAGTGGATTGAAGAAGTTTCTTGAATGAGAAGTGAAAGGTCTTCAAAGAAAAACCAGAAAGTCCAGTTGCCTCTTGAAAAAGCATATTTGGGACAACCATGACCTGGATGACTGAGAATCTCATAGACATTTAGCTATAGCAATAGCAATAGCACTTAAACTTATATACCGCTTCATAGTGCTTTACAGCCCTCTCTAAGCGGTTTACAGAGTTCAGCATATTGCCCCCAACAATCTGGGTCCTCATTTTACCCACCTCGGAAGGATGGAAGGCTGAGTCAACCTGGAGCCGGTGAGATTTGAACAGCTGAACTGCTGAACTGGAGTGCTGCATTTTAACCACTGCGCCACCTCGGCTCTTTGGACCAGAGCTGAAAAAGCCTCTTGGATGAGAAGTGAAACATTTTCAAAGAAAAACCAGAAAGTCCAGTTGTCTCTTGAAAAAGCACCTTTGGGACAACCGTGACCTGGATGACTGAGGATCTCCATAGACACGAAGTCCAGATCTTTTATTTCATCCAGGACATTTGCAGCACCCCAAGAGTTGCTTTAACTACTAGGCAACTCTGGAAATTGAGTAGTGGTTTCAAGCCCAATCTGAGGGTGATCTCAAGTCAACGATTGGCTTAATGAAGTCTAATTCGGCTTTTTGTTCAGCTGTCCATAATGGTTCCTTGGCCGTGGCAACATCAAAATAAGCCAATACACAAGTCTATTACGGGAATATTGTTTCTTCTTGGCAAGGTAAGAACCCAGCTATTCTTCTCCTAAATTCCTTGAAGGAAGGAGGCCTGGGAGGGAAAGAATGGAAGCAGGAAAACAACATCCATTAAAAGGAGGTGGGGGAAAGATTTGATCCAGCATCGGTCAAACACTGTTAGTACCTCTGTCCGGATTCAGGATAACACAGAGCAGCTGCATCCAGGATTGGAACGTCAGAATCCAACCTAGAGGGGGACGAAGCTTCGCTATCAGGTTCTGCATGGGAATACAGGTAGACAGTCCTTGGCTTATGAGTCCACAATTTCTGTTGCTAAGCAAGACAGTGGTTAGGTCAATTTTGTCCCATTTTGCTTGTGAAAAAGTGTTGGGCAATTCCTATTGCGGCTAATGGCTTTCGTCCTGTGTTGGATCTTAGCATTCTTTATGTTTTTTATGGGCCGAGGTGGCGCAGCGATTAGAGGCAGGTACTGCAGGCCACTATAGCTGACACTGATCCACAGGTCAGTGGTTCAAATCTCACCGGCTCAAGGTTGACTCAGCCTTCCATCCTTCCGAGGTAGGTAAAATGAGGACCCAGATTGTTGGGGGCAATATAAATATACATTGCTTACTGGTGTAAGCCGCTTAGAGAGTGCTTGCACTGTGAGGCGGTATATAAATCTCACAAAATAAATAAATGTTTAGACCATGTTTTAGAATTATTTATTGGCCAAGTGTGATTGGACACACAAGGAATTTGTCTTTGGTGCATATGCTCTCAGTGTACATAAAAAGACAAGATACATTCGTCAAGGATCATAAGGTACAACATGATAGTCACAGGGTACAAATAAGCAATCAAATCATACTAGGAAACAATCAATATAAATCATAAGGATACAAGCAACAAGTTACAGTCATGCAGTCCTAAGTGGGAGGAGATGGGCGATAGGAATGACGAGAAGATTAATAGTAATAGTAATGCCGACTTAGTGAATAGTTTGACAATGTTGAAGGAATTATTTGTTTAGCAGAGTGATGGTGTTCGGGGGAAAACTGTTCTTGTGTCTAGTTGTTCTGCTGTGCAGTGCCCTATAGCATTGTTTTGAGGGTAGGAGTTGAAAAAGTTTATGTCCAGGATGTGAGGGGTCTGTAGATATTTTCACGCCTCTCTTTTTGACTCGTGCATCTTGGATGAGGGGCTGCTTGTTCTAATCCTACCATTCTGCCTTTGTTAGCCGTCAAACTTTGCTGCAAGGGTTTTTTTTGAAATACCCTGTCTTGAATGGATTACCAAATCTGCCTTTCTAAAAGTTGGCCTTCTCAGTTTCTGCTTGGGGGCAGGGAGACTGGTGCTGGTTTCTGCCTCCCTTTCCCCCATTTTTTCCTTTAGGGAAATATAATATTCTGCCTTTTTTAAGATTTCTCAAAATATTTCATTCTTCTGGGGTGGGGTGGGGAGGGGAGGGTGGCTTCCCACAAAACTGTTTTAAGTCGAGGGTTACCTGTAAAGAACCCCAGGTGGCTTCAAAAGCCACCTCGACCACTCCCAGCGCTGGGGTGGGGGAGTAATCCGAGCCCATTCGACCCTCCCTTCGTAACCCCGGGTGACTTCCTGCCAAAGCCCCCTCCCGCACCTTCTTGGCTTGGCAACCCCAATACAAGGCGGAGCTCCCTCCGGCCGGTTCGAGACCCCCCGAATGTAATAAAGGAAATAAATAAGACCGAGCGCTGGAGGGCCGCTCCGTTTTCCGTCCGAGGGGCCCCGAGGGAAGCAGGCAGGAAGCCGAGTCTCCCTGGGGTTGGGGGCTGAAAGCATCTGGCTTTCAGACCGACCAGCTTCGCAAGCAGCGATCCGGCCACAGGCCAGCCGCCTCCGCTGCAGAGAATTTGGGAATGCCTCGCACGTAGCCTTCGGCAGGAACTTTCCACGCGCCTTCGGGGCGAACCTGAATCGTTTGGGAAGGAGGCTGGGGGCGGCGTCCCAAGCGGGGCTGGGAAGAGAGAGGGGGGGTCTCGCCTTCACCTCGCCCCCCACCCTCCTCCATCACCCCCTCCACGCTGCGCACACACACACCCCACAAATCCAGACCCCGGTTCTTGCCTTTGACCGAGCGGGAGACCCCACCCTGAAGACACACGCGTGGAACCCGGCGGGAGGCACGCCCATAGCAGCCGTGGGAGCCCAGCCCCTCGGGAGAAAGAAGGAGTGGGGCGGGGGGGGAATGCCTCGCTGAAGATGAACCCTGAAGATGGTCTGGCGGCTGGGCTTTGCTGGCGGGTCGCAACCGGATCCTCTTGGAGACCTTGAAACTTCGACCGGGGGGGCGAGCAAGCGAGTGGGCTGTCCACTCAGGATGTCTGGCTGGAACAGGGGTGAGTAGGCTGGGGGGGGGTGAGTTTAGAGGGAGGGAGGGGCTGGAGAGCCTGATGGGCCAGGAAGAAGAAGGGTGGTGGTCGGCTTGGGGTCGCTCATCGGAGCCCTGCTCCACGCAACAGGATGCCCAGATCTTGCTTTGCGGGGTAGTCTGGGTTTGGGGGACTGCTAACCCAGAATCGTGGTTATTTTCATCGTTTTACTGCCTCTGTCTGCTTATGGCCAGGTAAGACCTGACAGCAGTGCTGAAGAAGGGAGGGGGAAAGGATCCGGTTACCATTAGCAGATCCCAACGCTCGGGGTAGTAGCGCCTGTCAATATTTGCGCTTTAAAATGCCAGCTGCTGCAGCTAGCCGTTACCGGCCGATCCGGAGAGATTTAACCACCCGTCGCCTCACCAGGGTTACTGGAAAACAGATCCTGGTGGTTTCCATGAGGCTTCCCCATGGGGGTGCAGTGACAACTGCAGCATTTAGGAGAGAGCCGTTATCCCAGGAGGGAATCGGTTGAAGTGGGAATCAACAATTGGTTTATTTTTTCCCCCCTGCTTTGCACAGCTTGTTGTGATATGGCATCCACTGGTGTGTTCATAAGCAGCCTGTTTAGGCTCGGCACAACGATATGGTTTTAGGACAGGGGTCCCCAAACTTGGCAACTTTAAGACTTGTGGACTTCAACTCCCAGAATTCTCCAGCCAGCTAGCTGGAGAATTCTGGCAGTTGTAGTCCACAAGTCTTAAAGTTGCCAAGTTTGAAGACCTCTGTTTTAGGACATAACCATCTCCAAGAATACTTGGCAAAACAATTCATGAAATTAAAGTTCAGGAATTGCTACCTGTTCATATGTGGTTTTCTATGGTCTATGTTGTGGGGTGAACAAACCCAACAATTGACAACAGGTTGACCTTGTCTTGGCTCAGAAGCTAAGCAGGATCAGGCTTGGTTAGTATCTTGGAAGAGAAACCTCCCAAAATTCTAGGACTGTAACTAGATTGAGAAATTGAAAGATCCCAAAAGGTGGCAATTCCAAATCATTTTGGTAATGGTGTTGTGAAAACAATACAAATGTTGCCTGATTGAAAATGTCAGAATTGACCTGGACTTAAAGGAGATTTCCGCTGGTTAGAACATACAACACAATAGCCACTTAGTGGATTTCCTTGAAGACTCAGTGGCTATTTACACTGTAACAACAGGAAACACAACACAGAAGGTAGTCGGTGTTGGGTTTTAACTCTCTGAAGAAGAGAAATAATGCAAATTTGTTCCATGCAATTTATTTTATTTTATTTTTATTTTATTTATTTATTTTTGTCAAGTACGTGTTGCTAATATACATAGATATAACATTGTTTATATACATAAGATGGGTACTAATAAGAGGGAACATTAGGACAGGGACGGTAGGCACGCTGGTGCACTTATGCACGCCCCTTACTGACCTCTTAGGAATCGGGTGAGGTCAACAGTGGACAGTCTAAGGGTAAAGTTTTGGGGGTTTGGTGGCGAAACTACAGAGTCAGGTAGTGAGTTCCAGGCATTTACCACTCTGTTGCTAAAGTCGTATTTTCTACAGTCAACTTTGGAGCTTGACTGTAGGTGGAGAATTGTTATTCATTTCTTGCTGTAAAGCAAAACATCATTTCTATGTTAGCATCTGGGTTGTGGCAAATATTGCATTTTCCCAACGCTCCAAGGCCAGTGGTCTGCTATTGGGGAAACATGATTTGCTCACCAGGAAATGTCTTGCTTGGACTGTCCGGAATCGTGGTTAAGAATTCTAACTGCCTGATTGTGTCCGTGCTCGGGCTTTGCAATCTTGTGTAATTCCCACCGTATTTTAGTGGGGTTCATATCCAAATAACCATGCATGGCCTTTGGGCCTTGAAGATGTGTTGTATGCATCACAGCATAGTAGCTCTGTATGTTTCAATTTAAGGAGACTATGACTTCTTAGGCATGAAAGCCAGTGGGGTAACTTTGGACCAGTCGCTCCCTCTGTCCAACCCACCTCACAGGACTGTTGTGGTGGGAAAAATAGGAGGCAGGAGTAGGTATGTTCATCACTTTCAGAGAGAGAGAGAGAAGGAGGGGGGAGAGAGGATAATCAGATAGATAGATGATGGATGATAGATGATAGATAGATGGATGGATGGATGGATGGATGGATGGATGGATGGATGGATGGATGGATGGATGGATGCAGGGGAGGGTTCCTCTTACCTGGCTACCGGTGCGCTGCGCACGCATCATCAGGTTTCACGCGTACACTTGCTACGTGCGCGCGTCCCCTCACGCGATTTTTCTTTTGCGCATGCGCAGGAAGCAAAAAAGGGCAAAAATTCAGGAAAAAATGGCGCCGCGCGACAGACTAGCAAAGATGGCACTAGAGCCGTCGCACGCAAATTGCACAATCGGCAGGTCCCTACCGGAATGGCACACTGGACCGTACCAGTAGGAACCCATCACTGGATGGATGGATGGATGGATGGGTGATGCGATGGCCTAGAGGTGGAGTTCTCACCTCACAATCAGGAGACTGTGAGTTCGATCCTAGGTAGAGGCAGATATTTCTCTCTCTGGGCACGTTGAGAATAGATCTGCTGAATATAACTCCGCATTGGTGACAGGAAGGGCATCCGGCCAGTAAACACTCAACTCCGTTCAGTTGTCCAGACTCCACCCCGCAAGGGATTATGGGGTCATTAAAAGGAGATGATGATGATGATGATGATGATGATGATGATGATGATGATGATGATAGATAGATAGATAGATAGATAGATAGATAGATAGATAGATAGATAGATAGATAGATAGATAGACAGATGAGAGAGATTATATTTTTTAAGAAAATTAAAGGGTGGCATAAAAATCTGATAATAAGCATATTAAAAATTGCCTTTTGAAAATTAATAGGACTAATCTATTCACTATCCCATCCAATTCCATTAATTTATGAATAAACAATAAGATAATCCATGCAGCATTTTTCCTCTTTTCACTAATGAACCACTGAAATCTTTACCAAACCTGGCAGGGAACACAATGTTGTAATGGCATGTCCTAGACTAGAATAATAGCAAGGCTGAAGAAGTGAAATCCACGACTTGATGGCTGAACTGCAATTTTCATCCGTTCACTGCTTCCGCTAAAGGCAGGGGGGGGAAGTGTGTGCGCGTGTTTTGTTCTGTTAAATGTCCATAGTTGTTTTTTTTAATGTGTCATAATACACAAATGAACTGGAGCGAGAAGTACAGGCTGCTTTTGACCTTCACGATTAGACAATTTCATTTTGAAACCATTCTTCCAAACGCCAGTAACGATGAAATATGAGACAAGTCAGGATGAAATACTTCCATGTCTTCTAAAACACTCCTTCTTTTTCAGAAAAAAGAGTTGCGGGATTAGTTTAATGGTAGGGGGAAAGTCCAAGATTGGATACTTCCAGTGTTTTTTTAAAAAAATAAAGGAAATCTAATTATTAAGCAATAAACCCAACGAGATGGCAATGGAGCAGCAGGTTAAACTCTGAACTAGAGTAATAGAGATGAAGAGCTTCTAAAAGTCCTCCTCCAAAATCAGTGGGGTGTGGGTGTGAGTGTTTGTGGAAAACAGCAGCAGTCCCTCAGCAAAACTTTTACTACAGTCTAGCTCAGGGGTGTCAAACTCAATTTCATTGAGGGCCGCATCAGGGTTGGGTATTACCTCGGGGGGGCGAGGTGGGTGTGGCCACAGTGGGCATGGTCAGTTCGACGTCCCTTGTGTCGGGGGCACCCGTGGTGGCCCGAGCGCTCTGCCAGCGAAAAAGGGCTCCCGACCTCCGTTTTCAGCTTTGATGGCCTCCTGAAACCCTCTGTCAGCGAAAACAGAGCTAGGGAGGGCCACACATGGCCCTCACAAAGTCCGTTTTCGGCTGCGACGGCCTCCTGCAACCCTCTGTCAGCGAAAACAGAGCTGGGGAGGGCCTCATGCGGCCCACCTGATCTCCATTTTGGCTGTCAGAGGCACCACAAGCCAGTCCTTCACTGTTTCCAGGTCGGCCCCGCAGGCCAGATCTAAGCACCCCGCGGGCTGGATCCGGCCCCCGGGCCTTGAGTCTGACACCTCTGTTCTATCTTCTTTGAACCTCTTATTCTAAACCTAAGAGCTGAAGTGGTGCAGTGGTTAAATGCAGCCATTGCAGGCTGACTGCTAGTTCAGCAGTTCAGCTGTTCAAATCTCACTAGGCTCAAGGTTGACTCAGCCTTCCATCCTTCTGAGGTCGGTAAAATGAGGACCCAGATTGTTGGGGGCAATATGCTGAACTCTGTAAACCGCTTAGAGAGGGCTGTAAAGCACTATGAAGCGGTATATAAGAAAAGTGCTATTGCTATTGCTATTGCTTTGAAGACTATTATACACATAACCATAACCTGATGACCAAGGGATGTTGGGGACACAGATCAGAATGTTTATGCTTGCTTATAATTTTTCAGAGGGGAAAAAAACCACTGTGGAAAACAGTGTCTTGATATTTGGACTGGATTATCCCAATCGAAATAATCTTGAGAAAGGAAATGCAGCTAAAAAGGAAAATTCTGAACCCACGAAGGCAGGCAAAAGAAATGGGGGTTCCGAGAAGGTCCGTCTGCAAATTGGCTGTGAAAAATATGCAGCAGGTGGCAGCTGGAAACTCTCCCAGCATAATCTGCCATCTCGGAATTGACAACTTGCTGAATCCCCCTGGGTCATATAAGCCTGGCCACCATGGGTTTGAAGCTACGGTACTTGAAAGTCAGAAGGAAGAAAAACATCTCAGCTAAAATGTTTATATCAGTACATCCCAACCTTGGCAACTTTAAGATATGTGGATTTCAACTCTTACAATTCCCCAGCCATGAGAATTCTGGGAGTTGAAGTCCGCATATCTGAAAAAGTTGTCAAGGTTGGGAAAGACTGGTTTAGATCAACATAGAGACCAGAGTGGTTAGAAGAATAGCAGGAAAGAAAGGTGAGGTGAGGTGAGGCGAGGCGAGGCGAGGCGAGGCGAGGCGAGGCGAGGCGAATGGAGAGGAGAGGAGAGGAGGAAGGGAAGGAAAGGAAAGGGAAGGAAAGGAAAGGAAAGGAAAGGAAAGGAAAGGAAAGGAAAGGAAAGGAAAGGAAAGGAAAGGAAAGGAAAGGAAAGGAAAGGAAAGGAAAGGAAAGGAAAGAAGAAAGAAAGGAAAGGATAGAACACAGGTATGTGGGCAAAGTCATAAACAGTTGATTGATTTTGTACATTGAATTCTTATCTGGAATTCAGCTCAGTACTTTAAAGAATGTTATCCTAACCCCAAAGTCTCACTTTTTTCTTTTTTATATCTCTACAGCTGTTCAAACTTCAGGAAACTCTGGAATTGTGCCTTACGTGAATGCATCAGGTAGGCATTTATTATATCAACATTGAGATTTGCCTTAATCACTGCATTTAATTGGGACTCCTAGCTAGTCAGCTAAAAACAAATACACCATTTCTTTCCATTCTTGAAGGAAGAATTATTAAGAAAAAAATGAGGAGGAAAAGGAGGATGGTTTTTTGATATGAATCAGTAAGACTGAGCACCATTCGGGATGAAATGAAAAATAAAGCAGGAATGGAGGAAAAAAGAAAGCAGGAATGCAGAGCAAACCTAACACCTCCTTGAGGAACAAATCCAGTAGAGGATTTAGATTAGCAAAATTATTGCAGGGATGAAATTGTTGTAGGGATGAAGGCAGCTCATAATAAGCTGCCACCAATAGATCAAGTTTACTCCAAAACCGGTGCTTAAATGCCAAATTCCATCACCGCGGTTGTCATAGATTAATCACGGGTTATGCCATTCTGTATTAGCATTTATATGCAGTTTTTGATATAGGAAATGAATAGTGTATTTGATAAGACAGGGGCGCCTCAGTTGCCACACAAGAAATGGAAACCAATATATCTGAGAGGCACCTGAGGGAGGATAAATTAAGAGGAGATGTCAGTTTCCTTCAGACATGTTGGAATGAAGAATTTGAACAAATGGGTGGAAAGTGCAGAGTTGATGCAACATGGGGGAAGGCAAGATGGGCTCGGAGGTATAATGGGTCCTCAGATGCCTTCCTTGGTGTGTTCTGGACTTCCTGCCTCATCTGACTTGTTAAAAAAAAATTGGGAAGCTGGTATACTGCAAAATAAAGCACCCGTCTCTAGCTTTGTATTTATTTCCCAGAATGCCTTTGGGCAGCATCAAGAACTCAGAAGGGTCAAGAGAAGTCATCCAGGAGATGTTGCTGTGTCTGAGGGATGTTGAGATGTCTGATCGTAGACATCTTGGCAGCCATTTTTGAACCCGTCTGCATCATCCTCTCAAAAAATCTAACATTTGGGCCACATCAAGAAGTCATAAGGGTTAAGAGAAAGCATCCTGGAGATGTTGCTGTATCTGAAGGATGTTGAGATGTCTGATCGTAGACATCTTGGCAGCCATTTTGTGAACCCATCCATGTCACCCTCTCATAAATCCAACCTGAGGAGAACATCGAATCCCCTCAAAACTGGCCTGTCCCTCCTATCCTTGGATGCTGGGTGGGGGTGGCTAGACATCTGAGACCCCTTCATCAGATCCAAAACGGTCTCTCTTCTCTCGTTGTTGTTGTTGTTGTGTTTTGTACAGATGAAGCGCGAATCCTGAATCAGCAGAATGTGAAGCCCAGAGATGAGCAGTAGCTACTGCAACAACGCGTCAGTGACCATGAGCGTCAACGAGGTGTCCAGTTTCCCGCTGACCCTGGAGCAGAAAACCGGTTTCGCCTTCGTGGGGATCCTGTGTGTCTTTCTGGGACTTTTGATCATCAGATGCTTCAAAATCTTATTGGACCCCTACAGCAGTATGCCTTCCTCCACCTGGGAGGGCGAAGTTGAAGGCCTCGATAAAGGGACATTTGAATATGCTCTTGCATGAAGCAAAATCCTCAAAACGTGTCCTGCCTTAATCCCGATTCCCCCCCCCTCAAGCGGTGGAATTCGAAAGAAAGTCTTTGTAATTGACAGCCATGTTTGGAAGCTGTGGCGGTAGCCCTTTTTTTGGTTAAATAAAGCTTTGTGGCCGACTCAATGAAACCACTTCCATCATTAAATGTGTGTTTTTTGTTTTTTGTTTAACTGGGAGATGTTTCAGGGGAGTCTTCACTTGGAGAATAAAAAGGAAGAAGAGAAATCATTCACTATGAGTAGGAAAAAAATAACAGAATTTAACAGAATAACAGAGTTGGAAGGGATCTTGGAGGTCTTCTAGTCCAACCCCCTGCTCAAGCAGGAGACCCTATACCATTCCGGACAAATGGCTGTCCAATCTCTTCTTTAAAACTCACAACTTCTGGAGACAAGTTGTTCCATTGGTTAATTGTTAATTGTCCCAACTGTCAGGAAATTTCCCCTCAGTTCTAGGTCGGTTCTCTCCTTGATTAGTTTCCATCCATTGTTTCTTGTCCTACCCTCAGGTGCTTTGGAGAATTAATAATTTAAGTTCTGGAGTGTATGGGGTGTTCAGAGAGGGATAGCACCTCTGGTGTAGGGGCACGTTGCAGTGGCCACACCCGGGCAACAGCTTCGACAGGCTGGCCAAACCAGGTTGAGAGCAGCCGTTGGGTCACTGACCTTCGGTGAGATAGGGACTTGTCTATCCCGAGCATGTGAAGACAGATTCCGGCGGACTGAGCAGATGAAATCTACGATAGTTCATTTAGTGAGCGTTCAAACCTACCACATCGATGAAAAAAGTGACTCACGATGGTTGTTCACATTTATGACCGTTGCAACATCCCCATGGTCATGTGATCAATATTCAGCCTCTTGGCAATGGACTCATATTTATGATGGTTGCAGCGTCTTGCAGCGATTCACTTAACAACTGTAGCAAGAAAGGTCGCAACAGGGGGCAAAACTCGCTTAACTCTTGCCTAGCGACAGATATTTTGGCCTCCTTTGTGGTCGTAAGTCAAGGACAACATGTACCTCTTTTGGAATCATTAAAGACAGACACAACTTCAAGGTCACCTCTTTGCTCACAGAGAGGAGGAGCAGAAGTGCCAAAACTGCTTTGCACAGCTCTTTTATTCCATTTTAAGAACAGTTGGAACAAACATTTCATTTTAACACTGTTAACTTTCATTAAAGTGTGCTCTAAGAACTATTCAGATAAGGCCAATCAGCTCAGACAGATCGCTCCTCATCTCTATAATTTAATATGGCGCCGTTTGCTTTATAATCTAGACAGATGACAACTGAGGGAATTGTGATTCTGTCGGCTAAATGAAATGCCACTCAAATCGTACTAGAAGTTACAAGAAAAGCCAGGAGGAACACATGGTACAAAAATAGGCTCAGACAGAGCCAGAAATATGGATACAATGCAGCACAGTAATGTTAAAAGCACACATAATATACGGTGTGTGTGTGTGTGTGTGTGTGTGTGTGTGTGTGTGTGTGTGTGTGTGTGTGTGTGTGTGTGTGTGATGTGTGTGTGTGTGTGTGGTGTGTGTGTGTGTGTGTGTGTGTGTGTGTGTGTAGATCATGTAGATCTTTGGGTATTCGGGTTTTCTCCCGCGTGGAATTGGAAGTGTCTTGGCGACATTTCGATGAAGTCTCATTCATCATCTTCAGGCTGGTGTCTTCTGCTTCCTGCTTATATATATTTATATATATATATATATATATATATATATATATATATATATATATATATATATATATATATATATATATATATATATATATATATATATATATATATATATATATATATATATATATATATATATATATCCATCCATTTTTGTGCTTGTTCCTATAAATGCTTAGATTTCTGAATGGGATTTTAGTAATATATGCGATTTACAAGCAATTTCCTTGAATATGTTTTGTCTAATCCTTCACAACTATTGTAAACAACCTAGAATTTAAGGAGGAGCTAGAAACATCTCTTCTTCTTTTTGTAAATAATCGAATAAGAATGATTTTGTGTGGATTTGCCACTAGTTAAGTGCATTTTGTACACATTTTTTTAAAAAAATTGAAGAACTATGTTGCAGGATTTGAATCCACAACATTTAGATCAATTCGCACATTATAATATAAGATAGTATTCTTTTACACAAAATTTGAGATGTCAAAGGAGAATTAAGCACCATCAAATGTGACAATAACCTATACATGAAACTTTGGAGCAACAGGAAATCCTCCTTCACTATCTATTTTCCAAATCCAACACAAGAATAATAGTTATCATTCTTTGTGCACCTGCTAAGCAAAGCCCACGGAACTAACTGTAGCGGTGAATTAACTGCCATAGGATTGCAGTGTGATTCTCTTTCCCATCACTGATTTTAGATTTGACCTTCCATTTATATAAAAGAGCCAATAAATATCCAACATTGTCACGATGGTTCTAGACGTGTCTCTTAATTGAAACCACCATAAAAAATAAATTGGATTCTGCTGCTTTTTAATTGTCGTCTCCCTTCAAATATTTTTAACGTTTTAAATTACATGATTTAATTG
This sequence comes from Diadophis punctatus similis, assembly GCA_023053685.1. Lineage (NCBI taxonomy): Eukaryota > Metazoa > Chordata > Lepidosauria > Squamata > Dipsadidae > Diadophis > Diadophis punctatus. The sequence continues at coordinate 14,043,980 of JALIGW010000012.1, read as the reverse complement.
GTGCTTGACTTTTTAAACTATTGATTGTATACTTGATCAAGCAAATTTCAAATGAATAGCAATAATTGAGAGTCGAAATATGAAATATTTGCAATCATAATTATTTTGTCCTATTGTTGGAGCAAGGTTTGCTCTATTGCTGTCCATTTTTCATTTCATTTCATTTTTAAACAAGTGTGTATGGTCATCCATCTGTCAGAAGGAATTTAACATTATATTGGCTAGCCCAATTGGACGTATCTGCAATATATATATTTATCAAATATATTTTTCAAATCCCAGTAAGGGTATGGCTATCTGACGAGAGCTAAGTAGCTTGAAATAGATCTATAATAGTCTCCCTTTATTTTCATTTATCAGCAAAAAATGCTACACACACACACACACACACACACACACACACACACACACACACACACACACACATGACAACCCAGATTGTTGGGGGCAATATGCTGAACTCTGTAAACCGCTTAGAGAGGGCTGTAAAGCACTATGAAGCGGTATATAAGTGCCAAGGTGGCACTTAAGAGCCAAGGTGGCGCAGTGGTTAAATGCAGCACTGCAGGCTACTTCAGCTGACAGCTTGTTCAGCAGTTCAGCTGTTCAAATCTCACTGGTTCAAGGTTGACTCAGCCTTCCATCCTTCTGAGGTCAATAAAATGAGGACCCAGATTGTTGGGGGCAATATGCTGAACTCTGTAAACCGCTTAGAGAGGGCTGTAAAGCACTATGAAGCGGTATATAAGTGCCAAGGTGGCACTTAAGAGCCAAGGTGGCGCAGTGGTTAAATGCAGCACTGCAGGCTACTTCAGCTGACAGCTTGTTCAGCAGTTCAGCTGTTCAAATCTCACTAGGCTCAAGGTTGACTCAGCCTTCCATCCTTCCGAGGTGGGTAAAATGAGGACCCAGATTGTTGGGGGCAATAGGCTGAACTATGTAAACCGCTTAGAGAGGGCTGTAAAGCATTATGAAGCGGTATATAAGTGCTAAGTGCTATTGATATATATATATATATATATATATATATATATATATATATATATATATATATATATATATATATATATATATATATATATATATATATATATATATATATATATAATTTTTACTGAAGCAAACATTTTTTGATTCCCAGCAACACATTGCTAAACCGAGCCTGGAGAATAATGGCTACCAAAGACCTTTCTCTGCTTCAAGGGTAAAAATAAAATATATTACCATGAATATTTAAGGAGTTTTTCACACTGCTGCATAAAAGTTATTTCAGTAGCGCATGACTGCTTGGGAATATGGTGTTGCTGTTTCATCTGTCATTTATAAACTTAAAACAGTAGCGGTTAAGATTTTGATGAGCATGTAAATGACTTTCATTAGATCCACTGACTTTCGGTAAGAGACCAATGCAAGATTGGACTCCTACCATTCAAAGTATTAATGAGTTCATTACAAGCTAATATTTAACAGACTGAAATGTTCCTCGGGGCTAGGGGTAACTAAGGCTTGTCTGCTGAATTCTAGGATTGGCTGATTTCCTTGCTAATTTATAGAGAGACCAGTAGAATATGGTCCACAGTGAAGGACGCTTAAATTTCACCCCCAAATAAGAAATGAAACTACTGCTTCATTTAATAGAGCGCTAGAAGCAGCTAAAACTATCTTGGATATGGTAGCTGATTTTATACCTAGTTTGAATATACTTCAAGAGGAAGAGCTGCAGCAAACAGGCTCCCGAAAACACACAGTGCCAATACTTGGTTAAGAGGTAAGGGTTTTTATGTATTTCATTTCCAGCTAGAATTACAAGTCGTTCCTAATTTATGTTTGAAAATCTGTTCGCTATTTTGAAAACAGCTCATCCGTAACAAATAAACTTTTTTTATGGGAAGAACCAGACCACATTTTTCACATTTAAAAAATCCCAACAATCGAATTGGTAAGTGTAAGTTATATCAATCTTGAGAAAATGGCTTCACTGACGCATATGCTGTTGCTAAAGTACAATTTTTATCACACTTAAATTTGCGCCAGATGTTCACAGACAAGCTGGATGTTCGAATATTCACACATGCTCTAAAAATCTGAATGTGGGCATTTGTGTGCTGTAGTAGGTTTGTAACTGGCAAACTGGTGTCTTTTTTCCCCCTGCTTGGATGTTAGATTAAAAAATGACTGGTACTCTTTACATTTTTCTTCCCAAAAATCTTCTGTTTCCAGTAGCGGCTTATGGTCTTCAGCTTAATAGCCATTTGCTACCAGAGTTCTTTGCTCTTTAAATTCCTACCTAAAGATTTTCTCCTTCAGAGCAGCATCTGAACATAGTTTAAACATCTTAATTTTTTTTTACCTCAGGAGACCTCCCTGCTTTTCAAAATGTGGTGTACCCCAAATGAGCTTTTATAGTAATAATAATAATAACAACAACAGAGTTGGAAGGGACCTTGGAGGTCTTCTAGTCCAACCCCCTGCCCAGGCAGGAAACCCTACACTACTTCACTACTTTTATTTGTATGGGTTATGTTTATCGATATTTACCATATTAAACATTAAAACTGACCCATTCTTTGCCACTACTGCTTCTCAGTAGTGCTTTAATACTGTATTTTTTTTTCAACCTAGGCTGGCAAATTATTTTGATTTAGAAGACCCCCTCAGGTGGCCTTGGGGGACCCTCCCAAAAAGTCCTAGACCACATTTTGCTCTAGAAGTAAAAAAGGAGAAAGATTCTCATGAAATATAGAGTAATAGTCATTTCGAATGGAAAAATGGATACTCGTCTCCTTTCATCATTTTATCTTCTCTGTTTTAAGTTGTCAATAATAATTTTTTTTTGGGGGGGGGGAATTAAGATCATTACTTGTATTTGACTTTTAAGAAACCTATAGTCTGGAACACCAGAAGGTGGGAGAGCTGGATGGACAGGTGAACGGACCATATTTGTGTTTTATATTTAGTTAAAACAACATTAATTGATTTTTGAAACTGCTCCTCAAAGTCTTAGACTTTCTTCTGGATTCATTCATAACCATTTACTGTACAATTTAGAAAGATCCAGATCACGAGAAGATGAAAAACACAGCTGTTCTTTCCTCCTTAACCAGTTTCACAACTATCGTTTTAATAAAAAAATAACCAGGAAATCTTTGTAGGTTGTAACTTTGGTAGGTACAGATTGCTCTCAGTGAATGAGTACATTTGACTGACGAAAACAGCACAAGGTGGGAATCGCTAATGGTACTACTAACTAACCCTTTGTCACTAAACCGAGACAGAAAATAGAAAGGAGTAATTTAGACAAAGAAGCACTGGAAAATTATTCCCAATTACCACTTCTTGCCTTCTGTTTTAAACCTAAATCTACATTCCTTCCTATAATGCAAAATACCTTTTCTCCCCACACTATTTCTTCTAGTTAGTTTCCATTGCAAAAAAAATGTCCTTAAGAGAAAATTAAGGGAAAATAATATTTGGGTGAGAAATGCAAACTTTATGTCCTTTTTTATATTATGGTGTTTGAGAAATTATTTTGGGATTGGAAGAAATAAACTGACCCCTCAAATTAAAACTGCTCAAACATTAAGTAAACCCAGTGTTGAAGATCATAGCACTATAAAAAATGTTGTTCCCCTCCTATTTTAATGGCTAATCATCTAATTTTAAAATACCAGAATGCTACCTGTTGATCAACATTGATCAGTAATGGATCTAGGCTTCCATTTCATGTACTTCAAGGCGCAACCATTTGGAAAGCTTATTTCACCCTCACTATAAAACAGGAACATAACATGAAAGAAGTACAAAATGAGTTCTTGGTTTTAAAAACAGTTAGCAGCTGAAATTTTTCATAGTCATTTACCATTGTTGTTACCGATTATAATTTATCTTAATGTTTAGAGATAAATTAGCTCTTTTTAAAAAAAAGTATTTCTGTATTTGAAGGCAGAGTGAACAGCTTACTTTCACCTACGGTACAGAACATCTGAAGAAGTGTCCGCTAAGTGAATCACAAAAGATAATAATAATAATAATAATAATAATAATAATAATAATAATAATAATAATAATAATAATAATAATAATAATAATAATAATAATAATAATAATAATAATAATAATAACAACAACAACAACAACAGAGTTGGAAGGGACCTTGGAGGTCTTCTAGTCCAACCCCCTGCTTAAGCAGGAAACCCTACACTACTTCAGACAGATGGTTATCCAACATCTTCTTAAAAATGTCTAGTGTTGGAGCATTCACAACTTCTGGAGACAAGCTGTTCCACTGATTAATTGTTCTAACTGTCAGGAAATTTCTCCTTAGTTCTAAGTTGCTTCTCTCCTTGATTAGTTTCCACCCATTGCTTCTTGTTCTACCCCCAGGTGCCTTGGAGAAAAGTTTGACTCCCTCTTCTTTGTGGCGACCCCTGAGATATTGGAACACTGCTATCATGTCCCCCCTAGTCCTTCTTTTCATCAGACTAGACGTACTCAGTTCCTGCAACCGTTCTTCATATGTTTTAGCCTCCAGTCCCCTAATCATTTTTGTTGCTCTTCTCTGCACTCTTTCTAGAGTCTCTCTAGATCATCTAGACAAACCTGTTGCCTTCTGGAAAAAAAATCTGACAACACAGAACAGCGATATCGGGTGAAATAAAGACCGGTTATCCACAACCATGTCTATGAATAATTCTACAAATGTATTCTTGGACCCGCATTTGCATAGATTTCAGGTTAATGTCATTAATGAAAGCCACGAGAACTCGGTTCAATCTCAGGGTGACCCCGATCCACAACGTTATGAAGAGACCTCTTTCGCTAAAGATGCCACTAAGAGACTCCACATCAGCTACAGGCCTGGAACCCAAGAATCCTACGACCGTTTCTTCCAAAATAGCGACACTGCCAAAACTGATGGAAGCTTTCATCCCTATGACACACACAGTGACACCTATTATCTCAAAACCTTTGGACATAACACCATGGATGTTGTGCCAAAAATCGATTATTACCAGAACACTGGAAGCATCAGAGGAGCCAAAATGAACCGGCCAAGTCTGATGGATATTCACGAACACTTGGCAAAGGTATGTCAAAAGAAATGAAGGAAAACGTTATTTGGTCTTCCTTAAACAGCCAGAAGGAAAGGCATTCTTACTTCTTAGGAGTCCTAAAAATGTGCAGAAACCTAAGGTTTCCTTCTTCTGGGAGAGTTGTAACTTGCACAAGTATAGTTATAGAACATAAACCATCTGAGATTGATTCTCTCCCCCCCCCCCAAATATTTGCTGTAGTAATAAAGGAGAATATTTGTAGCTCAGGGTTGAAATGAGGGGTCCTTGGTGGTCTCTGAGCTTGCTTGTTTTCTTGCAGACGTTTCATTACCCAAACTAGGTAACATCATCAGTGCTAGTAAGGAGTATGGTTTGCTGTCAGTTTATATTCTAATGTCTTGCCCTGTTAGTGTTGCTTGGGGTGGTCTTACAGGTTCTTTGCTTGGGCTGTTTACTGTTGATTTCTTTGGCGGTTTCTTGATTGGGGTATTGCTTACTTAATTGTTGGTCTGATGTTAACCTTGGAGTTAATCTATGTTGATCTGGATGCTGATTGCTGGTGGAGAAGTGCTGGAGTCTTTTTGTCCTTTTTTGGGCTAGTTGATTGACTCCTTTGCATAGTCTATAGATGTTGGTAATGTCTATGTGTCTATTGATGGCTGATTTGTCAGAGTGCCAGGCTTCTAGAAATTCCCTGCCATTTTTGGACTTTGCTTGATCTAGGATGGTCACATTTTTCCAATCCAAACTATGGATAAATCTCTCCATATGTTAACGGGCCCGTTTCTGGCCTCTGGAGCCTGGGGAGGCCGTTTTCACCCTCCCGGAGGCTCAAAGAAATTTAATTTCACAATTAAATTTCTTTGAGCCTCCGGGAGGGTGAAAACGGCCTCCCCAGGCTCCAGAGGCCAGAAACGGGCCCGTTTCCGGCCTTCCCAAACTTCCGGTAGGCCCGTTTTTCGCCCTCCCAAGCCTCCGTGCGCACCCTGCACTCACCTGCATCCAAAACGGGCTGCGTGGGGACTCTTGGGAGGGGAGGGGTGGGCGGGGCCAGCCAGGAGTGGGATTTGGGGGTTCTCCGAACTGCACAGAATCTTAGCTAGAGGTTCTCCTGAACCCCTGCGAACCCCCAGCAGCCCACCCCTGGAACTGACACGGCTCATCTCTTTACACTTGAAGTATTTGAACCTAGCTATTATTGTTTTAAAAATGAAAAGAAATAATTTTACACTTGATACTGCTGCAGGTTGTTCCGCTCGTATGGATTTCCCACCTACACACAACACCGTCCCTTTGCTATGAATTCCAGTAAAACAAGCTCTTTTGTTTAAAACTGTCTCATTAGAATATCACAGTGTCTTCGGGTTCATTGGATAAATTCAGTAAAGCAGATGGCAACGCAGAAGAAGCCGAATTCCACAAGGAAGAAGAAAATAAAGGCATAGTGAAATTTGGATGGGTGAAGGGTGTCCTGGTAAGCAGCATTTATCTTGTGACTGTACAAGTACAGAACATCCGCTTTCAAAATTTTAAAAAGTTGGTAGTGCAACTTCCATAATTCCATACGGCAGAAAAAGTAGGTAGATACTTCCACCGGAGGTTTATTTAAAATGAGATTTTCATGTCCATCCCCAGCAATGAATATGTATGAGGCTGATTTGAAGTAATCCTTTCGTACGACTAGTTCCTCACATCTCTGTTCTAATTCTTTTTTTTTAAACCATTCAAATGTTAACATTTTAAATTTTACATCAAAATTTCTACTACCAGACAATGACTGTTCTGTCAGAATGACTCCTTTCTAAAGATATTTTATAAAATATAGAATTTCTATATTTTATAGAAATTATATAGAAATATAGATATTTCTATATAAAATATAGAATTTTTATTTCAAGCTGTTATAGCTTTAAACTTTTTAATGCATTTGTTCTTTTTTCATAGAACTGTTTTTACCCATTTTAAACTTGTTGCGTTCTGTGGTTAGATGTTGATACAATTATTTTTGTTTAATATGAGATGCATGTTGAACATCTGGGGTTTTATGCTATTTATTCGACTTTCCTGGATGTTGAACATTTTCAATGCATTCAATGCATTTAAACTTTTCAATGCATTTTTAATGCATTCATTTTTTTCACACAACTTTTTTTTATTCATTTTAAACCTATTGCATTCTGCGGTTATATGTTGATACCATTATTTTTGTTTAATATTTAGGTGAGGTGCATGCTGAACATCTGGGGTGTAATGCTATTTATTCGTCTTTCCTGGATCATTGGTCAAGCTGGAATTGGTAGGTTGTTTTTTTTTAAAGTATGGTATAAATTTTTATTATGGCCAGGAGAAACATCAGTTACTTTAAATTGCCTACATGTTGTAGTCTTGAATACTAACTACCAGGCGTGGGTTCCAACTTACCTCGCTGCCGGTTCACTTCCTCCCGTGCCATGTGGCTGTGTGCGCATGCGCAGTGCAAAAATCGCAGTGCGATTTTTTTTAAACCACCAAAAACAAAATGGCAACCCATGCGCAGTGCAGGAAACCCGGCTTCTGTGCATGCGCAGAAGATTTAAAAAAAAATTTTTTTTTCAAAAAAAAGATTGCGGCGCCCACGGATTGGCACCGACCAATCCGGCTCGGTAACGTCATCGTGACATCACCAACGGCACTACCGGTTCAGGCGAACGGAGAGGAACCCACCCTGTCTAGTTTGTGCCTGGGCAAGTTCTACAAAAGAATTTGTAAAATATTAGCAAAAAGTATATGATAGATAGATAGATGATAGACAGACAGATAGATAGATAGACAGATAGATAGATAGATGAGAGAGAGATGATAGATAGATAGATAGATAGATAGATAGATAGATAGATAGATAGATAGATAGATAGATAGATAGATAGATAGATAGATAGATAGATAGATAGATTGACTGACTGATTGATTGATTGATTGATAGATGATAGATGATAGATAGATAGATAGATAGATAGATAGATAGATAGATAGATAGATAGATAGATAGATAGATAGATAGATAGATAGATAGATAGATAATGTTTTTAATGAATTGGACAGAAAACCTATAGTTGTAGAATTTTGCCTGCCCTGCTCACATACATAGATATATAGATATAGATATGACTATTTCTGAAATCTAAAGGATTTCCACTATTTTTCTACCATAAAAAATGTATGAGAAGGACTCTATGTGCATCTGGCCTGTCTTCTGTCATCAATGCTTACCGGTTTTCAAAGATAAAAGAAGAATCTTCTCAGTGATCCATAATTTTCCGAAATTCAGCTTAAAAATTGTTTCCTCAAAAGCGGTTCATTCAAAGCATCTAACTGAGATGGGCTTGTACTACAAAAACTAGGCATCAATGATACAGATATTCTCCTAAAATGAAAACAATTTCATCAAAACTCTATTTAATTTCTCTCGCAAACATCTTTTTTTTTAATTTTACAGAGATTATATCTAAATCTAAATCTAAATCTAAATCTAAATCTAAATCTAAATCTAAATCTAAATCTAAATCTAAATCTAAATCTATCTATCTATCTATCTATCTATCTATCTATCTATCTATCTATCTATCTATCTATCTATCTATCTATCTATCTATCTATCTATCTATCTATCGCAATAGCACTTAGACTTATATACCACTTCATAGTGCTTTCCAGCCCTCTCTAAGCGGTTTACAGAGTTCAGCATATTGCCCCCAACAATCTGGGTCCTCATTTTACCGACCTCAGAAGGATGGAAGGCTGAGTCAACCTTGAGCCGGTGAGATTTGAACTGCTGAACTAGCAGTAGCCTGCAGTGCTGCATTTAACCACTGCACCAACTCGGCTCATATCTATCTATCTATCTATGCAAACTTACAAAGAACTGATAAAGAAATAAAGGGAGACTGGTATAGATCTGTTTCAAGCTATTTAGCATTCATCAGCTAGCCATACCCTTATTTATTTATTTATTTATTTATTTATTTATTTATTTATTTATTTATTTATTTATTTATTTATTTATTTATTTATTTATTTATTTATTTATTTATTTATTTATTTTAGGGTTCTTATATGCCGCCCTACTCCCTGGGGACTCATGGCAGAGTAGAACATTTTAAGAACAACTAAACAATACAAAAATTTACTAACAATTTAAAAGAATTTTAAAAAAACATGCAAAACCATACATAGGTGGGGGAGACCTAAGATGAAAGGTCCATCTTTCATCTTAAGTCTCCCATCTTTCATCTTCCAGAGAGAGGGGGCCCCCACAGAGAAGGCCCTCCCCCTAGGCCCCGCCAGCCGACATTGTTTGGTTGACGGGACCTGGAGGAGACCCACTCTGTGGGACCTAACCGGTCGAAGGGAAGTATGAGGTAGGATGCGGTCCCGGAGGTAACATGGTCCTAAGCCATGTAGGGCTTTAAAGATGATAATCAACACCTTGAATTGCACCCGGAGACCAATGGGCAACCAGTGCAGCTGGTGGAGTATGGGTGTTACATGGGTGTATCTTGAGACACCCACCACAGTACGCGCAGCCGCATTTTGCACCAGTTGAAGTCTCTGGATACTCTTCAAGGATAGCTTCATGTAGAGCACATTACAGCAGTCCAATCAAGAGGTGACAAAGGCATGAGTGACCATGAGTAGAGCCTCCTTCTCCAAGTATGGTCGCAATTGGTGCACCAGGCGAACCTGTGCAAAGGCTCCCCTAGCCACAGCTGTAAGATGTTGGTCTAATTTTAGCTGTGGATCTAGGAGAACTCCCAAATTGCAAACCCGTTCTGAGGGAGTTAGTTTTTCTCCCCCAAGAACCAGGGAGGGATAGTCGACATAGTCCTTAGGGGGCAATATCCAGAGCCACTCAGTCTTAATAGGATTCGAACTGGGGCTGACTTGCCTTGTTAGCTTTTAGCTCTCATCAGCTGGCTTGGAGGTTAAAGGTACTGCCTTGTGGGCAGGCTGCCCAGGTTCAAATCCCAGTAAGGGTATGGCTAGCTGATGAGAGCTAAATAGCTTGAAATAGATCAATACTAGTCTCCCTTCATTTTTATTATCAGCAAAAGATGTGTTACACATAGAGAAAGTAGTTTGTCGTTTATAGCAACTGCCTGGATGGCCCCTGGAGGGGCCGAAAGGCAAAAATATTTAGAGTTCCTTGGAATTTTCCTGTGTCCCTAATCATGGAAACTTTAAAGGGCTATCCGTCCACTTTAGAAAACAAGGAGCAGGCAGGAAAGAAGCAGATGAGAAGTGGGAACTTTTGCCCATCAACACAACTTTACAAGTTTGGCAATCTGCCCAACAATAGTGTGCTTAGGGAATTTATGAAGCATAGCAAATGAAGCTTTGCTGCTGGAAATCCATTGAAGTATGTGCCTTGCCATGTGATGCTGCATATTAACATTGCCAAGACTTTGCTCTGGGGTGTCACGCAAAATTGGGTTTTGGGGTTGTTGTTTTTTTTAATGGTAGCTTAGTAACTTATTACCATCATCAAGGAGCATTACTTTGTTCTAAGGTATGAAAACAGCTAAGGGCAAGAGTAATTCATTTAAATGTTATTTAATGACCTTGCAACTGGGTTTTTAATCTCAACTTTAATCAGAGCTCAGCCTTAGTCGGTATAATCAGAGCAGTTGCAATGAGCCAACATGGCACATTTCATTCTGAAATTATGATTTGCCAGTCATCAAATTTTGAAATGCAATCTCAACTTCTCGGGGGAGGGGAGGGGAGGGAAAGGGGAAAAAAATAGGCAAAATAGCTGTCTTTCCTCCAGTCTGTATAAATATATAAGTACAGGTAGTGCTTGATTTGCAATCATTCATTTAATTATTATTCAAAGCAGGGGGGGGTTCTAACTTATCTCGCCGCCGGTTTGCTTCCTCCCATGCCGCATGGCCACGTTGCTGCGTGCGCATTGCGCGCCACATGGCTGCACCATGTGGGTGCGTGCATGCTTTGCACACACGCGTGCACATGTGCAGTGCCAAAAATTCACCTAAAATTTAAAAAAAAAGCCAAAAGCAAGATGGTGGCACATGCACAGTGCTGGAAAGTCGGCTTTTGCGCATGCAAAAAGAAAAAATCAGCAAAAAAATCCCCCAAAAAAATTCCAAAAAAAAGATGGTGGCGTCCATGGACCAGCACCGACAGAACCAGCTCCGTGACATCACCAGCGGTTTGCTACCGGTTCTATAGAACCAGTGCGAACCGGGAGGAACCCACCTCTGATTCAAAGTTATAATGACACTGAAAAAAGTGATTTATGACCGTTTTTCACTTGACTGATGCAGCATCTTCATCAGAGGTGGGTTCCTGCCGGAGCTGCCCAATGCGCAGCTCCGGTAGGGAGCAGGCGATTGCGCAATTTGCGCGTGACCATTCCGGAGCCCTCTCTGCCGGTCCACCGTGCGCGTTGCCATTTTTTTTCCTTTAATTTTTGAGCGATTTTGCTTCCGCGCATGCGCAGAAGCAAAATCGCACGAGGAGGCGCGTGTGTGTAGCGAGCTTGCACTCCACTAAACTTGGAGATGCGCGCTCAGTGCACCGGCACCGGTAAGACAGCAACCTGCTACTGATCTTCATGGTCACATGATCAGAATTTGGGCAGTTGGCAACTGGCTTGTACTTATCCAGGGGTGGGCTTCAAAAGTTTTAGCAAGGGGTTCTCTGCCCGGTTGCTGGGATGTGTGGCCATGGTGGGTGTGGCCTAGACAACTTAGAACTACTACGCTTCGGTCTGACCTAAGCGTAGTACACAAAATTATCTGCTACAACGTCCTACCTGTCAATGACTACTTCAGCTTTAACCACAACAATACACGAGCACACAATAGATACAAACTCAAGGTAAACCGCACCAAACTCAATTGCAGGAAATACGACTTCAGCAACAGAGTGGTCAATGCATGGAATGCTCTACCTGACTCTGTGGTTTCTTCCTCAAACCTTTAACCTTAGACTATCTACCGTTGACCTCACCCCATTCCTAAGAGGTCTGTAAGGGGCGTGCATAAGCGCACCAGCGGGCCTACCGTCCCTGTCCTACTGTCCCCCATTTCTTCGCATTCATTTCCTGTACTCATAATCATGTTTATACTTACTGTATATCTGTTACCTTATACATGCTTGACAAAATAAATATAAATAAATAAATAAATTTGATAAATATTCTGGTTTGCAGAGATGCTCATTTCTATTACAATTTAGACATTTAATCCCAGTGTCCCAGGGCTCTGCAGACTATCAAGGCTCTTAATCCTTGGTCCCAGTAGCTTATTTAACATTTATATTACATGGATATAAATGGATCTACAATAAAGACCAGAAAGGATTTCCTCCAGCAGTGGGGATAAAGATGTTTTCTCAGTGAAAAGCGGATTCCTTCTCATTTAAACCGCTACCTCAGAGAACCGTTTTGAAAAGTTGCAGACCGTCAATTATATTTTGTCATCTTCTCCTTACTGACAGGTCTTGGAGTTATCATAATCCTCCTTGCTACTGTGGTTACTTCCATTACTGGCTTATCAACTTCTGCAATAGCAACTAATGGTTTTGTCCGTGGAGGTAAAAAATAATAATAATAATCTTGAGGGTTTTCCCCTTTTCCACAGTGCTCACAAACATTTGAATTAGTTCCCTGTTTATTGTCTTGTAAATCAAACGTTTTCCACTGTAATAAGCCGCCCAGGTCATGGTCATCCCAAGAACCAACAGGTAAGCCATACCTGCAATGCAATTAACCTTCTATAATTAATTAATTTGCAAACACAAAGCCGGGTTCAGTTCACGAAGGCCTCGGACCGATGGGAGAATGGAATCCATTTTTTCCAGATTTTTCTTTCTTTTTTTAAAAAAAAAAATCAAATCAAAAATTACAGGTTGCGTTTCCTGGAATGGACTGGATTTGATGATCATTATTCCTTTCCTGCTAACACTTATTCAAGTTCCCTGAAAGGTATTCATTCATTCTTCTGCTTTTTTAAAAAAAATATATATTTGTTTATAGTATACGCTCTATCCATGAGAACCAAGACAGTCAGCTCCGATGGAAGCAGGATTCACAATTCTTGACAGGTATTTCTTTAACTGTGATGAATAAAGAGTGTGTATCAGCTATTGTCAGCTCCAGTCAAACCTTCCCTTGAGCGATGGCTTCTTATCCGAGGAGACCAGCTTCCTGTTCATGGATTTTAAAGTAGATGATATAACCAAGGTACTTGGGTCAAAGATCTCTTTTGGCACTTTTTCAGGTCTTGGAGTCGTAGTCATTTCCCTGAGTGTGGTTGTTACAACCTTAACAGGTATTTCCATGTCTGCCATATGTACCAATGGAGTGGTAAGAGGAGGTAAGTCCAAATAAAGGATAATATTTGTAGTTCAGGGTTGAAATGAGGGGTCCTTGGTACTCTCTGAGCTTGGTGGTTTTCTTGCAGACGTTTCATTACCCAACTAGGTAACGTCAGCAGTGCTAGTTATCTGGTTTGGGTAATGAAATGTCTGCAAGAAAACCACCAAGCTCAGAGAGCACCAAGGAGGTGAGTCCATTTCCTGTTGGGATAGAAAATATGGTTCCTTCTGGACAAATGATCACCAAATAAATGAGCACAGAACTAAAACATAGCAGGAAATAATCTGAGTCATAAAGAAACATTTCTGATATAAAGAGGAGGATGGCAAATTGGAAAGCTTGTAGAAGAACAATACTTTTGAAAAAGTATTTTTAAAGAAGTATTTTTAAAAGTAAAAAAAAAACCCTAATACTTTCTAAATCTTTAAATGAGCTGAATCAGTGAGGGTTGAAACATCTGTTTAAAGTAATTGTGAAAATTACTGCTGCATTAACAGAGAGATAGAATCAAGATCACACGAAGTGTTAATACCACTTTATAATGCCTTGGTAAGGCCGCACTTGGAATACTGCATTCAGTTTTGGTCGCCACGATGTGAAAAGGATGTTGAGACTCTAGAAAGAGTGCAGAGAAGAGCAACCAAGATGATTAGGGGACTGGAGGCTAAAACATATGAAGAACGGTTGCAGGAACTGGGTATGTCTAGTTTAATGAAAAGAAGGACTAGGGGAGACACGATAGCAGTGTTCCGATATCTCAGGGGTTGCCACAAAGAAGAGGGAGTCAAACTATTCTCCAAAGCACTTGAGGGCAGAACAAGAAGCAATGGGTGGAAACTAATCAAGGAGAGAAGCAACTTAGAACTAAGGAGAAATTTCCTGACAGTTAGAACAATTAATCAGTGGAACAGCTTGCCCCCAGAAGTGGTGAATGCTCCAACACTGGAAGTTTTTAAGAAGATGTTGGATAACCATTTGTCTGAAGTAGTGTAGGGTTTCCTGCCTAGGCAGGGGGTTGGACTAGAAGACCTCCAAGGTCCCTTCCAACTCTTGTTGTTGTTGTTGTTGTTGTTGTTGTTGTTGTTGTTGTTGTTGTTGTTGTTATTATTATTATTATTATTATTATTACTTTCCATTAGAAAAAAAAGCAAATTTAGATGATGTACTGTAGCTAAATAATATTCTTGATTTTGCAAGAGTTGAGAAATAAAATAAATTGAGGGAAATTGCTCCTGTTTGAAGTTTACTGTATAGGAAGAGACTCAAGCGGCTTTCTTATCTGTTGCCCTCCTATAATTCTCGTTATTTTTAATCAGCAATAGCAATAGCACTTTACTTATATACCGCTTCATAGTGCTTTACAGCTCTCTCTAAGCGGTTTACAGAGTTCAGCATATTGCCCCCAACAATCTGGGTCCTCATTTTACCGACCTCAGAAGGATGGAAGGCTGAGTCAACCTTGAGCCTAGTGAGATTTGAACCGCTGAACTGCTGAAGTAGCAGTCAGCCTGCAGTCACAGCATTTAACCACTGCACCACTTCAGCATGAACCTAGTGGGCACCAGCTTAAAGAAGATGCCCGAGCATTTAAATCATGATTGACTACTACTTCTTTAAAAGTTTTTCAACACTGTACTTCATGAAATCCAAAGAATCTGATCTGGCACGTTGCAAACTGAGGATTTGCACAGGAGATTATCCTCCTGGAGACTCAGAAAGAATTAGTTTCTATCTCATCTCTTTGTGTTTTTAAAACTAGCGTTGTAATTCTATTGAATATAAAGAGATTATTGTGAACAGTTTACATTAGGGAAATTCTATAGAGCCCCCTTGAGAAGCAGATGGAGGTGGCTTTCCTGTGTTTTGACATATGTTCCCATTCATTTCAAGCTCTTTATGCTTTATATGGAATATGCTCAAATTCAAATGACAAAAACTTTTTAAAAGGCTTAGTAGAATGAAACAAAACCTTAACAGACTTTGCTAACTTTCAGCACCTTTTTAGAAGAATCCATAATGCATCTCGGAACCCAAAAATATTGCTCTGTAACGCCATAGCAGGTGATATCCTAGTCACATTCAATGTAAAGGAATCCTCCAATTACAACCACAATTGACCCCGAAATTTCCATTGCTAAGTGAGACAGATGATGAGTTTTGCCCCATTTTTCCAACCTTTCATGCCCACGTTCTTAAGCGAATCACAGCAGTTGTTCAGTTAGTAACACGGTTGTTAAGTGAATCCGGCTTCCCCATTGACTTTTTCAGAGGGTCGCAAAAGGGGATCACATGACCCCGGGACACTGCAGCCATCATAAATATGAGCCAGTTGTAAAGTGTCCAAATTTTGATCACGTGACCACGGGGATACCGCAATGGTCATGTGGGAAACGATCATACATCACTTTTTTCAGTGCCATTGTCAATTCAAACGGTCAGTAAAGGTATGGTTGTAAGCCGAGAACAAACCTGTGCAGGGCTCTCCAACCTTGGCAACTTTAAGACTTGTGGACTTCAACTCCCAGAATTCTGGGAGTCCACAAGTCTTAAAGTTGCCAAGGTTGGAGAGCTCTACACAGGTTTGTCCTCGACTTACAACCATACCTTTGGAGAGCCCTGCTGTATAGTTAGTTCTGCATGCTTCAATTAAGGCCAAAAAAAAACCCCTTGGATTTTCCTTGGATCACATACTGTCCTAGGAAAGAGTGGTGCGGTGGCCTAGAGGTGGAGCTCTTGCCTCACAATCAGGAGGCTGTGAGTTCGATCCTAGGTAGAGGCAGCTATTTCTCTCTCTGGGCACAATGAGAATATATCTGCTGAACAAAACTCCGCATTGGCGACAGGAAGGGCAGTAAACACTCAGCTCCATTCAGTTGCCCAGACTCCACCCTGCAAGGGATTATGGAATTGTTAAAAGAAGATGATGTACTATCCTAGGAAAATGCAAAATCACATGCAGGTTTGTCCATAGGATGACACAAGTCTTTGTCATGCTGACAGGTGGAGCTTATTACCTCATCTCACGGAGCTTAGGTCCTGAATTCGGAGGCTCCATCGGTCTCATATTTGCCTTCGCCAATGCCGTGGCAGTGGCCATGTATGTGGTTGGCTTTGCAGAAACAGTTGTGGAACTTCTCAAGGTGAGCATCCTTCTTTGGATACTGCTAAATTTAAGGACACCTGGTCTTTCTTCTTCCTTCTTCCTTCTTCCTTCTTCCTTCTTCCTTCTTCCTTCTTCCTTCTTCCTTCTTCTTCTTCTTCTTCTTCTTCTTCTTCTTCTTCTTCTTCTTCTTCTTCTTCTTCTTCTTCTTCTTCTTCTTCTTCTTCTTCTTCTTCTTCTTCTTCTTCTTCTTCTTCTTCTTCTCCGTAACGATCAGAAGTCTCATAAAACACAAGTTCACCCATTGGAGTTCCTTCACCACATTGTTTATTCTACTCATTCGTAAAGTTTTGATTTGGATCAAAGGAATGTTTCTTAAACAGTACTGAAAAAGTTTTTAAAAAAAACTACAGGTAGCCCTCGAGCGAGGACCACAATTGAGCCCAAAAATTTATGTTGCTAAATGAAACATTTGTTAAGTGAGTTTGTCCCCGTTTATCACTTTTCTTGCCACAGTTGTTAAGTGAATCATGCATTTGTTAAATCAGTAACATGGTTGTGAAGTGAATCTGGCTCCCCCATTGACATTGCCGGTCAGAAGATCACAAAAGGGGATCACAGAACCCCCTTGGTCATAAATATGAAGCAGTTGCCAAGAATCTGAATTTTGATCACGTGATCCTGGGGAATGCTGCAGTGGTCATAAGTGTGAAAAATGGCCATAAGCCACTTTTTTCAGTGCCGTTGTAACTTTGAACGGTCACTAAACTAACTGTTGTAAGTTGAGTGTGACGTTTCCGAAAGATGCCCTAATTAATTCATGAGCCGCAAGCCAAACTTCAAAAGAAATATAGCCATTTATTAGGAGCTACATTTGGGCAATACTCCAGATGCAGTCAGAACTGAGCTCACGTAGGTTACGTGCCCTCATGACCCTGTTTCCCCCCTACTCACTGGACATGTCATAAATCACATTCTCCAATGAACCACGTTGGCGGCCTGTGAAACCAACACCCCTCCTTCTGACTCGGGTAAACCTAGGACACAATCAGTAAAAGAAGCGTTTGTGGAATGTAGTTTCAGTTAGTACAATCAGCCACTCCGTCTGCTCTCCCCCCTCCTACTTATGGCAACTTGAAAGCTTTGCAAGTTGACATCGAAGACTATCTGTACTAAAGGGAATTAGGGCTCTAATTAGGCAGCCTATAACCTTGATGGATGAGGTCCAGGCAGGATACGAAATGCAAAATTCAAAACTCATTACCCATGAAATGCAAGGAATCCCTCTGTAGAAATTCCCTGGTATTTTGCCAGGCTACTCGAACCATCTTACAGAAAGTATATTCTTAATAATTACTTTTTGCTGGGTTTTTTTTCCAGAACAGTAATGCCATAATGGTTGATGCCACCAATGACATCAGGATAATTGGCGTCATAACTGTTGTGATTCTATTGGGTATTTCAGTGGCTGGCATGGAATGGGAAGCCAAGGTAATTTTTTTTAAGTATAAGAGTTTAGAAAAACTCAAATATTTGGCCATTCTGTCTTGTAGAGGATTATATTGTTGCATCTGACCATTTAGTCTCATTTAATTCTTACTTGGGTGTATGGGCCCCGACTAAAGAATTATTTCAAATAAATCTATGATTTAAAAAATGTTCTTTCTCTTTCCTTGCAGGCCCAAGTGGTTCTTTTAATTATACTTCTGATCGCCATCGTAAATTTTTTCATTGGGACTGTTATCCCTAGCAATGCAGAAAAGAAGGCGAGAGGTTTTTTCAATTACCAAGGCAAGTCTTCTAATGCCACAGGGCTTCAGATGTGAAAAATCTGTCACGCTAAACAAGACTCACATTAATACGAAGTGGCAAGCTGCAGGGGAGAGCCGCTGCAAATAAGCAATAAGAAAAGCAAGCAGTTAGAGGAAGTCCTTGACTTATGACCGATTGCTTAGTGACTGTTCAAAGTTACGATGGATAAGATGACCAAGCTGAGCCCGAGGGAGGGGTCAAACACGTTATCAGTTTCAAGTCCCTTCGCATTCACAAGAGATCTAAGTCCAGCCAACCTTGAATTCCATTGACTCTTATCTATTTGTTTTGACAGTTAGTACATGCCGTCCTAGACTTATGACCACAACTGAGCCCGACATTTCTGTTGCTAAGCGAAACATTCGTTAAGTGAATTTTGCCCCATTTTACGACCTTTCTTGCCACAATTGTTGAGTGAATCACTGCAGTTGTTAAATTAGCCACATGGTTGTTAAGTGAATCTGGTTTTTCCCATTGACTTTGCTGGTCAGAAGGTTGCAAAATGGGATCAGAGTCCCCCGGGAGTTGGGCGGCATAGAAATTTTAATAAATAAATAAATAAATAAATAAATCATATGACTTCATAAATATGAGTCAGTTGCCAAGCCTCCAAATTTTGATCACATGACTAAGGGGATGCTGCAATTGTCATACGTGGGGAAAAACGGTCATAAGTCACTTTTTTCCCTGCTGTTGTAACTTTGAATGGTCACTAAATGAATTGTTGTAAGTCAAGGACTACCTGTAGTTCCGATTCTTGTAGAGAGCATAAGCTTGCAATAAACCTTTATATTCTTTTGAACGGCCTGGACTTTCTGATTTTCCCGTATTTAACACAAACCTTTGCAGAATTAGAATAGAATAGAATAACAGAGTTGGAAGGGACCTTGGAGGTCTTCTAGTCCAACCCCCTGCTTAGGCAGGAAACCCCACACCACTTCAGACAGATAGTTATCCAACATCTTCTTAAAAACTTTCAGTGTTGGAGTATTCACAACTTCTGGAGGCAAGCTGTTCCATAGATTAATTGTTCTAACTGTCAGGAAATTTCTCCTTAGTTCTAAGTTACTTCTCTCCTTGTTTAGTTTCCACCCATTACTTCTTGTTTTACCCTCAGGTGCTTTGGAGAATAGTTTGACTCCCTCTTCTTTGTGGCAACCCCTGAGATATTGGAACACTGCTATCATGTCTCCCCTGATCCTTCTTTTCATTAAACTAGACATACCCAGTTCCTGCAACCGTTCTTTATATGTTTTAGCCTCCAGTCCCCTAATTATCTTTGAGCAATTGAGCAAGTACCTTTCGTGGCAAACAACCAATGACATTCCATCAAGTAATCTTAGTTGTGCTCCTCCCATTAGAGGTTTTTGAGAAGAGATTGGGCAGCCATTTGTCTGAAATGGTATAGGGTCTCCTGCTTGAGCAAGGGGTTAGACTAGAAGACCTCCAAGGTCCCTTCCAACTCTGTTATTCTCTAGAATGAATTTTGGTGAAGGAGTCTGTGGAAGAGAGGGAGAGAAATATAAAGTCAGTCACAATGTTTAAGATAACAGGCACAACTTGAAACGTCCATACCTTTCCTTACTTCTTGTGCGTTTGGTTGCAGCATCCATATTTACAGAAAACTTTGGGCCAGAATTCAGAGGGGACGAAGGTTTTTTCTCGGTGTTTGCCATTTTTTTCCCAGCAGCCACTGGCATTCTGGCAGGAGCCAACATCTCTGGAGACTTAGAGGTGTGTACATCTGAACAGTTAACCATAACACCACAACACTGTTGTGAAAATGTTGCCTTAGATAACCTAATGTCTTTTGGGGAAACAGCAGCAGGCGTTGAATATTAAAAATATGTTCAACACTGAAACAAAGAGCAAGATTCAAAGAATCCTATCTGCAAAGAGAACATTTCGTATTGATTTGGAAAATGCTGTTTGCAAGAACTTGTCAAGTGTATAATTAGTAGATGTCACTGGAGAAAAACTTTGGGATGTAGTTCCATCCTTTTACCTAATTTATTAGTTTACATTGCTTTCTTGCTTTTCAACAGTCAAGACTCGATTATAGAGGTAGAGAATCTGTGGACATCCAGACATTGTTGAACTCCCAATCCATTATAATAATGGTAAAGGATGATGGGATTTGAAGTCCAACATGTACACTAGAGGCGTAGAACCAGTGTCTCCAATGCTGTAAATGTCTATCCAAAATTTTGAATCTGGTTCAAAACGCTTCTAAAAATTACCACCATGTTACAATTGGAAGCCAACTGAAGGGTAAAGGGATTAAATACCTGAAAAGTAAACATTTGAATTCAATATAAATTACATTACATTAAATCTTGTCTTTCTCCTAACCTTCTCTTCTGTTCTGGCCATGGCTACAATCACCGTAATTTTTTTTTAACTGTAATATTCCAGGATCCACAAGAAGCTATACCCAAAGGAACAATGCTTGCCATTCTGATCACAACTGTTGCTTACATAGGAGTTGCAATCTGTGCAGGTAAGAAGACATTTGCACTCACGTTCAGAGTGCTACTATCAACGTATTTTAAAATCCTTACACCCATCAATCTCATTACAGGTAGTCACTGTCTTGGTGACATGTAGCCCTACTCAGGGGTGGGTTCTAACTTACCTTGCTGCCTGTTTGCTTCCTCCCATGCCGCATAGCCATGCCTCGTGGGCATGCACGCGCACATGTGCAGTGCCGAAAAAAAATCCAAAAAACCCCCGAAAACAAGATGGAGACGCATGCGCAGTGCTGGAAACTCGGCTTCTGCGCATGCGCAGAAGGAAAAAACCCTGGGGAAAAATTCTCCCCCAAAAAATTCCCCCCCAAAAAAATCCAAAAAAAAAGATGGCGGCGTCCACGGACCGGCACCGACAGAACTGGTTCTGTGATGTCACTGTGACGTCACCAGCGGTTTGCTACCGGTTCTATAGAACCGATGCAAACCGGGAGGAACCCACCTCTGGCTCTACTACAGAGACATAGTTCCCTCTACTGCAGTTTTTTTCAAAGTGGAAGGATGGGAATCCAGTTTGTTGTTACTGTTCGCAGCAACGATTAGTTAAAGTAATATTTGTGAAATTGTTTTCATATAATAAAAGCTTGGGGATCGATAAACGATCAGGAACTTCACGAATTAAAGAGTTTGGGGAGCCCTGCCCTACTTTATCAACAATGCTTTATTATTGTTCGAGATGTGGTTGGGTCTCTACCGACTTCCTCTCGTATTAAGTAAGGCGCTTTAGGTTTAATCCGTTTTCTGCGGTATGTTTTATGTACGTTCTCATTTGCTAAATCGGACAGTAAACCCAGTAGAACCATCAAACAATTTTAACCAATGGCCCCATTATTTGCAACCTACACGGCCTCAGGATAACAGGCAGAAATGTGCATAGAACATCAGCCACCTAAAATATAAAGGAGCCCAGTGATATTATCTTGCTGTCACAAGGAAGAGAAATAATAATACCCTGCTATTTCCACAGCTGCTTGTGTCGTGCGCGATGCTACAGGGAATGTCAATGATACCGTGGTATCCGGGATGAATTGCAATGGATCATCGGCTTGTGCCCTGGGCTACGATTTCTCCAGCTGTAAAATCCAGACATGTGATTATGGGCTGATGAATAATTTCCAGGTTCAAAAGCATGCTAATTATCCAATTTGTATAACTGCATATGTGTGTGTGATACTATATACTGTACATAATAGCGTAAACTAATATTCACATAAGCGTACAGCACATAGTGGCTATTGGTTGACTTTTCAAGACTTCTACTGACAATTTAGAGCCCGAGGGTGGAGTAGTTACGTATGCATGCAAAGTGAAATGAAAAAGTGGGGTCCTTGGTGCTCTCAGAGCTTGGTTGTTTTCTTGCAGGCATTTCATTACCCAACTAGGTAACATCATCACTGCTAGAAGGGAGTTGGTTTTGTGGAGCGGAGGAAGAAGAGGGTTGTGGGGTCCTTGACAGTCTCTGAGCTTGATTGTTTTCTTGCAGACATTTCATTACCCAACTACATAACATCATCAGTGCTAGAAGGGAGTGGGGTTTGCAGAATAGAGGAGGAGGAGGATTGTAGGGTCCTTGGTGTTCTCTGAGCTTGGTTGTTTTTTTGCAGACATTTCATTACCCAGCTAAGTAACATCATCAGTGCTAGGACAGAGTGAAGTTTGTTCTCCCTTTATATACAAGTGACTTGCCTTGTCAGCCTTGGTGGGAGTGTTCTGAAACAGGGGTGAAATCCAGCAGGTTCTGACAGGTTCTGGAGAATCTGTAGCGGAAATTTTGAGTAGTTCGGAGAACCGGCAAATATCACCTTTGGCTGGCCCCAGAGTGGAGTGGGAATGGAGATTTTGCAATATCCTTCCCCCAGGAGTGGGGAGGGAATGGGGATTTTGCAGTATCCTTCGCCTGCCACGCCCACCAAGCCATGCCCACCAAGCGACACCACGCCCACCAAGCCACGCCCACAGAACTGGTAGTAAAAAAAAAATTGGATTTCACCACTGTTCTGAAATGAAAGAGCTTTGATAGAGTAGTGCACCCAAACTATATTTTATGTTCATCCTCATCCAAATGATCATGAACTATGACTTTAAGGAGCAAGACAGCTCAGGAGGACAGCATAAGTTTTCCACATGCAAAGTTTCATACATAGCTTGTACCTCATAGCTCCAATTAAGATCAACAGAAATAGGAAAACCCCTTTTTGAGAGGATCTTCTATTAGACAACAGACAATAGTTTAACACAGGGACACGGTGGCTCAGAGGCTAAGACACTGAGCTTGTCGATCAGAAAGGTCGGCAGTTCGGCGGTTCGAATCCCTAGTGCCACGTAACGAAGTGAGCTCCTGTTACTTGTCCCAGCTTCTGCCAACCTAGCAGTTCGAAAGCATGTAAAAAATGCAAGTAGAAAAATAGGGACCACCTTTGGTGGGAAGATAACAGCGTTCCATGCGCCTGTGGCGTTGAGTCATGCCGGCCACATGACCACGGAGACGTCTTCGGACAGCGCTGGCTCTTGGGCTTTGAAATGGAGATGAGCACCGCCCCCTAGAGTCGGGAACGACTAGCACATATGTGCAAGGGAAACCTTTACCTTTGAGTCAGTTTTTGTTCCTAAGTTTCTGCAAAATAACATTTTGTTAAATGAACGGAATGAGAATACAGACTTCCTACAGTTCATGATCTAAACTGGGATTCCATCAAAACTTTAGACTGGAGTAATTAATTGCAAAGTGCACAGTCCAATTAAGTGCTAAGTGATAGAAAACGTTTAATCAAACCACACCATGAAAGATTGTGGGAACTTGGACGTTTACTCTTTTAGAGATGACTTTAAAAAGTATATCTACTGGAAATACCAGTAGATATACTTTTTATTTTCTTTTATGTACACTGAGAGCATATGCACCAAAGACAAATTCCTTGTGTGTCCAATCACACTTGGCCAATAAAGAATTATATTCTATTCTAAATAAATACAGTTATCTGTGATTTATATCTCCATGAATAAAATGCCTCACAAAAGGTCTCTCTTCATTATCTAGGCTCTGCAGTAACTTCCCCACATACTAGTTCATTGAAATTGTTGATAGAACTTTTCTTAAGTGGGTGATACAGTAATATCTCTATTTATATACATGCCTGGATTGGAGATCGTTACACATACAAATTCTCTTTTCCTGATTCAAAGATCGCTTCCTCCTTAAGACATACGTAGCTTGCTTTTTACAGCCTCTTGTTCCTAATACGAGTCTCTTCTGAACGGCATCATTTGCAGAAGAAATAAAAAATGATGCCTTTGGCTTCAAAAGGAACAAAACACGATTCAATTAAAGAACAATCTTCTCCGTTAAGAGCAAACTGGTTTTTTTCCCCAGTTTTTTTTTTGGGGGGGGGACAACAAAAAGTAATTTGCTGTGCTGAAGGAGACTCCCTGACAAGCCGTTAATGGATGACTTAAAAGATAATAGAGAAGAGCCAGAATAACAATGGACGTGGTTATAAATTTAACAATGGGAGGGATTTGCAAATTCTGTTTTATAGTCTAGCTTGTACAAATTTAATGGCTTGCTTTTATGTTATATATATTTTTTTCTTCCCAAAGGTGATGAGCATGGTTTCAGGTTTTGGACCCTTAATCACTGCTGGGATATTTTCTGCCACGCTGTCCTCGGCATTAGCTTCGCTTGTGAGCGCTCCAAAGGTTTTCCAGGTACAGTCAGAGGCCAAACATCTTTTGTATCTTTTCCCGTATCTCTACAATTTGTTAGCCATGCCTATCCTGACCAGTTGATCAGCCGGGGTGTATGTCTCAAATACAACAGGTGCGTGTGTGTCTCAAATACAACAGGATAAAATGCCATAGATTTGATGTTAACACACTTTGCAAGATATACATTTGAGAGGTTTTAAAAAAGGGCTGGAGGAAATATCTAGCATCACTTAACAACGCCAAGGGGCTTTCTTCTCTGTTGTTTGAGATGTTCTCCTCACCCACACGCTTCCCATCAGGCCACTACAGGTAGTCCTCGACTTACAACCATTCATTTAGTGACCGTTCAAAGTTACGACAGCGCTGAAAAAAGTGACTTATGACTGTTTTTCGCACTCACAATCATTGCACGTGATCAAAATCCGGATGCCTGGCAACTGACTCATATTTATGACAGTTGTAGGGTCCCAGGGTCATTTAATTCCCTTTTACAACTTTCTGACGAGCAAAGCCAATGGGGAAGCCAGAATTCACTTAACAACCATATTACTAATTTAACAACTGCAGGGATTCACTGAACAACTGTGGCAAGAAAAGTCATAAAATGGGGCGAAACTCACTTAACTACTATCTCACTTAGAAATGTGGGACTCAATTGTGATTGTAAGCCAAGGACTACCTTACTACAGAAATGTTACTTTTGATGGTGGGGACCTTGATGGGATGTATGAAAACATGGGGGAGAACACCAGTCACAAGATTACATGTACAAGCCAGTATCCCACACAAGGGTGCAGATCAGAGGTGGGTTCCTCCCGGTCCGAACCGGTAGCAACCCGCTGGTGACATCACAATGACGTCACAGAACCGGTTCGGTCAGTGCCAGTCTGTGGGAGCCGCCATCTTTTTTTTTGAATTTTTTTGAATTTTTTTTTATTTTATTTTTTTGAATTTTTTTTTCCTGAGCATGCACAGAAGCCAAGTTTCCGGCACAGTGCATGTGGTCGCCATCTTGTTTTTGCCTTTTTTTTAAAAAAAATTATTGTTCGGCATTGCGCATGCTACGCGAGGCGCAGCCACGCAGCGCGGGAGGAAGCAAACAGGCAGCGAGGTAAGTTAGAACCCACCCCTGGTGCAGATGGAGTTATGGAGTTATGACATCTTTCATATGCCCTCAAAGGGTCACTGTGCTCCCAATGTTATCAGATTAATGTGAAAAGAGGATGTGCTAAGCAATTTCCCATTCATCATGATGTAAAAACCAAGACTTTAATGATACCCATTTCCCCGAAAATAAGACCGGGTCTTACATTATTTTTTTGCTGCAAAAGATGCATTAGGGCTTATTTTCTGGGTAGGTTCTTATTTTCAGGGAAATATGTCACTAAATGCATCCGTCTGGCTGACAATCTTAACTGGGGCTTATTTTTGGAGTAGGGCTTATATTACGAGCATCCTGAAAAAATCATGCTAGGGCTTATTTCGCAGTTGGGTCTTATTTTTGGGGAAACAGGGTTACATCACTTACAGTTTGCTGCTCTTCTGACAATAAGTAAGAGACCAAGAGACCAAGAATTAGATTTCTTAACCAGAATTTGCTCTTTTGACAGGCTCTCTGCAAGGATAACATCTATCGAGCGCTCCACTTTTTTGCCAAAGGATATGGGAAAAATCACGAACCCATCCGAGGATACATTCTGACGTTCTTCATTGCTCTGGCCTTCATTCTGATTGGTGGGTACAACTCAGCGAGTGCTGGCTTGGTCTTTGCAATGGGAAGATATATAGCAGTCGAAGTCTAAAATATCACCGAACACATTTATTTTTTTATTTAGTTTTATTTATTCCATTTCTGTAGCCGCCCAACTCAACCAAGTGAACCAGGAAAAGGAAGAAACAATAATTCTGATGGAAATGTATCATAAAAGGCCCGTCTAAATTCTGGTCAACAAAAATTAGATGATGTAAACTTCTACTAGACTAGTGACTAAAACAGCAGGGACCAAATCAAAAGCTGCCCAGAATCACTTTAGATAGCGAGATGGGTGGCCTATGAAAGTAATAAATACATTTTAAAAAGAGAAGATACCATTCACTGAATGAGTAAGTGACTGAGTTTAAGTATCAGGCTAATGTGTTAACGTTTGTGCCTTGGGCCTTGCACTGGGTCATTCAAACCATGATGGTTAAACAAGGTGTATCATGGTTGCACAAGGTATGTGTTCTGACCCAGCTCCCCAAACATGACAAACCCTCTATTTAAATCAACGATTCCTTTATTAGGAGCATCAGCAGCCCCGGCAAAAAGTTTCTCTCTCACCGCAGGCTAACAAGTCCGGCTGGCCGGAAGATGAATAGTTGTCTGCCACACCTATTCATCTCCGCCCCTTGTCTTTTATCCCCAGAGTTAGGATGGGGCTTCGCTAGCAGCGGTGGCTCTCCATCCCAAGGACCGGCCCATAGATTTCCACTGCTCTCCTCTCCTCTGCCTTCTGCGTATCCGCACGTCAGGCACTGGACCCAGCTGTTCCTCCTCTTTCTCATCAGCCACCTCCAGACCTGGGGGCTGTTGACTCTCCATCTGAGGGCTGATGGACTGCCCAGGACCCACCTTTCTCTCTCTCTCTGCCAGCTCCATTCCCTCTTCCCCCTGGGAGCTCTCAGGTTGCCTTGATGCTGACCCTGACTCCCACACCTCCTCCTTCTCTGATTCAGCTGCTGGAGGGGCCGGCGGCCGACAGGCCACAACAGTATGAGAGTGGTTGACTCAATGGAAGCTTTGCTCTTCCAAAGATTTGGCTACAGATGCTCACGTAGTATATATGCACCTTGCTCAGTTCCTTAAGAAATCAAGCAACTGCTTTTTGAAGTTATCTTCTCTGGGGGGTCTTTCAATGTAGCGTATAGTCTCAAAGGTCTGCAAAAATGAAAGGTCTGCTGTTCCAAACCAACAGCACAGTGTATTCTACCTGCTTTCATAATAGGTTCACAGCGCTGATCCCCGAGAGATTTCTGCTAGAAACATTTCCATTTGATCATTGTCCTTTTTTTTTCATCTTACGCTGTTTAAAATTCCTTTGTGATTTCCTATTTGGAATACACACAAAGATTTGTCACTTTTTACAATGAAGGCTTTTTGGTTTTGGTATCTACTCCATTCTAAAGAGAGAAGAAGAAGAAGAAGAAGAAGAAGAAGAAGAAGAAGAAGAAGAAGAAGAAGAAGAAGAAGAAGAAGAAGAAGAAGAAGAAGAAGAAGAAGAAGAAGAAGAAGAAGAAGAAGAAGAAGAAGAAGAAGAAGAAGAAGAAGAAGAAGAAGTCTTTGATCATTTTTGTTATATTTTCTTTTTAAGAAACAATTACAGGTAGTCCTCAAAGTGACAACAGCACTGGAAAAACATGGCTGTTTTTTACACTTACAACCGTTCCTGCGTTCCTATGGTCACGTGATTAAAATTCAGACACTTGGCAACTGACTCATAGTTATGACGGTCGCAACGTCCTGGGATCATGTGCTCACTTTTTGTGACCTTCTGACAAAAAAAAGGCAACGGGGAAGCCAGATTCACTTATCAACGCTGTTATTAACTTAACAATTGCAGTGATTCCTTCAACAACGGTGTCAAGAAAGGTTGTAAAATGGAGCAAAGATACTTAACCAACGTCTCGTTTAGCTGCAGAAATTTTGGGCTCAATTGTCGTCGTAAGTTGAGGGTCACCTGGATATTTTAATGAAGTATTTCTGACTAAAGTTAAATCAGGTTAATTTTATTTATACCTGGCTTTGAAATGATGACATGAGTCCAAACAGAACACGAACAAAATGCAAAATAGAACACAATCCATCATATCACCTCTCCCTTCGTAGACACAATCCATCACCCAAATATTTTGTCTGTTTTTTTTTTTTATAGCCGAGCTGAATACCATTGCTCCTATCATCTCCAACTTCTTCCTGGCTTCCTACGCGCTCATCAATTTCTCTTGTTTCCACGCGTCGTATGCAAAATCTCCAGGTTAGTTTTTCATTGCGGATTTTCACTTGCATCTAGAGGGTATCTATCTGGTAACTCACTTTTTTAGACCTCTTCCAACAGCAAATAATTCCAAGAGGCTTTAGCAGGAATAGGGACTTTAACATTAAGGGGACCCGAGGACTGCAAATCTTGCATAACAAGCTGAAGAACAACAACTGTGTTTTACTCCTTGGTGGCTTGCCTGTTATATTATGCGGCATATGTTTTATTGGGCAACAATTGTGTTTTATTAGATGCAGAGAAATGACTGAGGGTAGTAAATATATGTCGGGGTAAGGCAAGCTGGATCCTAACAAGTGAGATAAATCCAAACAGCCCTGTAGTGTCAGCTGCCAAGTGCTTGAACAATCCTCTCCTTATTATTATTTTGCGACTTTACCAAATCCATAGGAGATCAAAACAAAAATCATGTAAACAAAAACAAAAATTAAAAGTCATGGTTTAAAACCTGCCTGGCAACTCCAATTCCCACGCTGGCAGTCATGCTTATTCAACAGAGGAAGACAGAGGAAGGAATAACAATAGCACTTAGACTTATATAGCGTTTCATAGTGCTTTTACAGCCCTCTCTAAGCGGTTTACAGAGTCAGCCTGTTGCCCCCAACAACCTGGGTCCTCATTTTACCGACCTCGGAAGGATGGAAGCCTGAGACCACCTTGAGCCGGTCAGGATCGAACTGCTGGCAGTTGGCAGAGTTAGCCTGCAATACTGCATTGTAACCACTGCGCCAGTGGTGAAATGCTGCCGGTTCGGGCGGGCCAGTCGGTTGTTGCAGAGCCGATGGAGCTGGTGGCGGTCGCGGCGCGGGGCTTCTCCCGCCCGCTTCCCCCGCCCGGCTGGACGCCGCTATTTGGGTTATTTTGCCCTCTGCGCATGCGCAAAGCGTTCTGCGCATGCACAGAGCATAGGACTCAAATGGCGGCATCCAGGCGGACGGGGGAAGCGGGCGGGAGAAGCCCCGCGCCGTGACCGCCGCCAGCTCCATCGGCTCTGCAACGACTGACCGGCCCTCCTGAACCGGCAGCATTTCACCCCTGCACTGCACCGCCACGGCTCTTCCAATAACAAGAGTTGGCAGGGAGCTTGGAGGTCTATAGGGCAGGAGACCCTATACCACCCAAGGCAAATGGTTGTCCAGTCTATTCTTGAAAACCTCCAGTGATGGAGCACCCACAACTCCATTCTGATCACAACCGTTGCTAGATCGTATGGGGCAATACTAAACATTTACTCAGTCCATCCATCCATCCATCAATTCTCTGTATCTGGCTGATTACGAATTGACCCACTTTTTCTGACTCCCACAGGTTGGAGGCCTGCCTTTAGGTATTACAACATGTGGGTGTCTCTGTTTGGAGCTGTGCTGTGCTGTGGCGTCATGTTTGTCATTAACTGGTGGGCGGCTCTCATCACGTATGCAATTGAGCTCTTTCTTTATATTTATGTGACGTACAAGAAGCCAGGTAAGGCTCAGAATGAATGAATGAATGAATGAATGAATGAATGAATGAATGAATGAATGAATGAATGAATTGCTCAGGGTGGGAGGAGAAAACTTCAGTAGAGTCTATAGAACATAAAACATAGAATCACGGTGCTGGAAGGCACCTCAGAGGTCTTCTAGTCCAACCCACTGCTCAAGGCAGGAGATCCCATACCATCCAAGGCAAATTGTTGTCCAGACTATTCTTTTGTTATTCAAAGAAGTTTTATTAGTACAAACTTACATAAGTAGTAGCAAAATATTAAATATAAAGTACAAACATTTTTGTTTTTTTCTCCCCCCCCCCAAACCCACCCCCTTCCCTCCCCACCTCCCCCCCGGACTTCCCAGAGATAATACAGGGCATAATAATAAATTTAAATTGTTAATAAAAAGAGAAAGAAAAAAGGAAAAAAAGAACACTATTTTTAAAAAACTTCAACTCCAAATTATACACTGCTAATATATCGCATTTGTATACAATAGTAAAGATACAAAAAAGAGGGAAAAAAAAGAAAGAAAGAAAGAAAGAGAAAACTCTTTAACAATACAAACAAACAAACCTCCTACCTCCTCCCTTCAGTCCTCTATCTTATACAAGGTAAATGTTACATAAGTAATAACTAAATATAAAATACACAAATCTTAAACTAATATTATTGACATTAAAAATAACCTCTAAGATAAAACTTAACTAAATGTTACATAAGTGATCATCAAATATTAAATTTCATCATGATATTAATAAGATAATATTATTCTAAATTAATTCACTAACTTCAATAAACAAAAAAAGAAAATGAAAGAAGAATAAACAAATCTTCAACAAACTATATATATCTAATATTATCAACATTAAAAATAACCTCAAAATTATATAAAACTTAACTAAATATTGCATAAGTAATCATTAGATAGGGAAAAGATAAAATACAATCATATTAGTCTCTATCCGTCCAATATATTTCAACATCACATCGTTTTGTATCTTGATAGTTCATCTTTTAATAGTTCAATAAATTCGAATTTGTCGAGTCGTCTCCCGTCTAATCCCAAACCTCCATCTCCTTTTCCCCAGCTATCTGATTCAGGCACTCCTTTTGGATTTTTGAATCTATTTCCTTTTGATCCATCAAAGGTGGCTTCCCCTCCTCCTCCTCTTTTATTTTCATACATCCTTCCTCTGGAATCTTGGATATATCAGCCTTTAGAACATTGACATAAAATTCAGTAGCTTTTTTTATCGTGTTGAGCCGGTATCTTTTTCCAGAAAATTTCACTGCTACTCCAACTGGCGCTTCCCATTTATATTGTAAATTTAATCTCTTAAATTCATCAATCAAAAAAGTATAGCTTTTTCTGGCTTTAAGCATTTTAGAGGGGATTTCTTTCCAAATCTTTAGTTCCTGACCATTCACCATAAGATTATTGTTAAACGTTGCTTGTATAATTCTGTTCCGTAGAGCTCTTGTGGTAAAATATATGACAATATCCCTTGGTAAATGCTTTTGTTTAGCGTACCACGAATTGATTCTGTATATTTTGTCGATTTGTGTAGCCAATTCCGCTTTAGAAATTCCAGACACCTGATCCAATATGTCAACCATCCTGCCTTTTAAATTTTCATATAATCCTTCTTTCAAACCTCTAATCCTTATAGCAACTTCCATGGATCTGAACTGAATCATTAAGACCTCTTTTTCAAAATTTGCAATGTCATTTTGGATTTTATCTATGTAGTTCACCGAAGTTGCCAAAGCTTGTTTATTTGTTTCAATACGTTCTGCCAAAACTTCAATATTTGTTGCTAAGCTTTTGCAAACCTCTAACACATCAAATCTTAGTTGTTGATTCATATTCTTCAAAGCAGCCTGCATTTTTTTGTCTATCTCACTTATTTTCTGGTTAAATTCCAAAGTAAGTTCATGTTTCATAATCTTTAAATTATTTAATAAATTTTCAGGTGTCAAAAGCTGTGGAGGTGTTAGCTCAGTGTTAAATTGCATTTTAGAAATATATCCAGATGAATAGTCATTTCTTTTAGTCATAACAATCTTTCCAGACTTTGAAGCCATTGGTGTTTCAAAAGAGTACAAAAAAGAAAGAAAGCCAGATGCCTGATTAAAGTTCTTTCCAGTTTAAAAATCAGATAGTCTTTTATTATTGGAAATATTTCTATTATAACTTTAATCCAGAGTTAGGAGACAGAGAGAGAAAAAACCATTTTTCCAAGTTAAAAGTTTCCATAAGAGAGAGAGAGGAAAAAAAAAGCCTCTGGGAAAACGAAAGTCACTTTCACTTCTCAATCGCCATATTGTTACTCTGTTTCCTTTGTTCCCTTGCCGAAGTGAAAGCTTGCCCAGGAGTTGAAAAAAAAAGGAAAAAAGAGGTTTCAGTACTTGCCCATCTCACGCCTGTTTCTCTCTGTCTGCTTCTGTAGTTTAAATATAATTATAAATCCCATTCTTGAAGCAGCGGCTGGTCACGACATCTAGCTCTGCAAAAGCAGAGGTTTCCTGATCTTCGGAGCTGGAGACAGGCTGCATGGGGAGCTCTCCCTTCGCGCCCTACCAGATGGCTCCTAGGGCGCTGGGGGGGCTCTACCCCACCTGTCAGGCTCTCATCTCTCCCCTTTGCCCGGGGAAGAGATTTCAAAGCCGCCAGACAGCTGTTCTGGCGGCTTTTAACAAAGATCGGAAAGGCGTCCAACGAGGGACGTCCGCGATGAAGCGCTCCAAACCGGAAGTCCGTCCAGGCTATTCTTGAAAACCTTCATGTGATGGATCCCCTATAACTTCATTCTGATGAAATCCTCCTGGTTCGCTCTTACCTGTTGGTCGCCGCATAGCCAAAGAACCTGGCGGCGTTTGCAGCGTGGGGCTCCCCCGCCCGCTTCCCCCGCCCGCCTGGACGCCGGCATTTGCGTTCTTTTGTCCTCTGCGCAAGCAGAATGCTTTGCGCATGCGCAGAGGGCAAAAGAACGCAAATGCTGGCGTCCAGGTGGGCGGGGGAAGTGGGTGGGGGAAGCCCCGCGCCGCAAACGCCGCCAGGTTCTTCGGCTGTTAGGCGACCAACAGGTAAGAGCGAACCGGGAGGATTTCACCCCTGTTCTGATCACAATTGTTGCTGGATCGTATGGGGGCAACAACACCCCAAACAGTATTTAGACTACATCATTGAACCAAGTCATTAGATCCTCTAAGTAACTGATTAATCAATCATTTAGGAAATTGTCGTTTTTCAAGACTTCCAATTACAGCAAAGAAAACGGGATCATCGGCACTTTTTAGGGGTTTTTCCCCCTCCTCATCAGTGCAGCAAAAATATCTGTGGTGTCATGTCCGGGATTGATATTGTCACTGTTAGACTGGAGAGATTTAACAGGATAAGAGAGTTAGAAGGGACCTCAGAGGTTTTCCAGTCCAACCCCTTGCTCCAGGCAGGAGACCATACTATCCAAGGCAAATGGTTGTCCAGTCTATTCTTGAAAACTTCCAGTGATGGAGACACCCCACAACTCCGGGAGGCAAGCTATTCCATTGATGAACTGTTCTCACTGTCAGAAAATTTCTCCTTAGTTCTGGGTTGGATCTCTCCTGACAACAAGCTTCAACCCATTACTTCTTGTCCTGTCCTCTGATGCTTGGGAGAACGAGTCAATCCCCTCTTCTTTATGTCAGCCCCTCAAGTATTGGAAGACAGTTCTTTATGTCAGCCCCTCAAGTATTGGAAGACCGTTATCATGTACTCCCTAATCCTTCTCTTTGATAGGCTAGATATGCTTAGCTCAGGGGTGGGTTCTAACTTAACTTAGCTGCCGGTTTGCTTCCTCCCGTGCTGCATGCAGTGCCGAAAAAATCCCAAAAAAATCCCCCCAAAAGCCAAAAACCAGATGGCGACCGCATGCACAGTGCCAGAAACTCGGCTTCTGTGCATGCTCAGAAGAAGAATTTTTCTAAAAAAATTTCAAAAAAATAAAAAAAAAATAAAAAAAAAGATGGCGGCGCCCACAGACTGGCACAAACCGAACTGGTTCCGTGATGTCATCGTAACATCACCAGCGGATTGCTACCGGTTCAGGCGAACCGGTCTGAACCGGGAGGAACCCACCTCTGGCTTAGCTCCCTCAACTGTTCTGGGACAGAATTCTTTGTATTAGAAATAATTTCTAATACGAGGCTCAGCTCTTATTCCTTTTCTGCCCATTGTTAGTTAAAAACTCACATCCCAAAAGTTTTGCCTGGAACTACACCCTAACCAATCTGGCAGTTGAAAAAGTTTGACAGAGACAAAAGAAGCAGAAGTAATCAAAAGAAGCACACCCACACACAAACACAAAACAAGACAAAAGCCATAGGGTAATTTACAGTTGGTTTTCTTTTTGTTTTTCTTTCTCACGGCATGTGTGACTTGGATAGGTCCACATCGAAATCCATCAACCTTTCACTGTCACATCTAATTTAGTTACCAGGGGGGTGTTCCTAGAGGAATCATTTTAAAAAGAACATTCCGATTTCAATTTTTCCTTTCTTCGTTCTTCTGCTTGTCCCCGGGGTGCTTTTTAATGCAGCTCAGTTGAAAAGATTTCAAACAACCATACACTTTTTCCCCACGCCATGTATTCGCATCTCTGATAACTAATCCTATCTGTCAAATGACTGCTACCATTTTAATTCTCAGGGGGGATCTCCAAAGGTAGCTTTTGAAAAATTGTTTCTTTGTAGACTATCAACATATTGCTAGTAATGAGGTTTTTATGAGTTCTATAGAGCAGCATATTGTAGCTTTTCTACACAAAGCAAGGGAATTAACCAGAAACCTTGTCTTGCTTGCTTGCTTGTTTTTATTATTATTATTATCATTATTTAGAAGTCTTATAGTTACGCCATCACATTCACTTTCTGTCGATTCCCTCATTCAAAGTAAACAATATTTCTTTAGCTTGTGTGAACGTTGTGCAAGCTTAAAACATGTGTTGGCTTTCTCTGCTTTTTTCTTTAACGAGCCTCTTTTTCTATAAAATACTATATTATAAGCGACGTGATTCTCAAAAGGAGTGGAAAAACATTCTTGCCCACTTGTGGTTCACATAAATAGATATCACAGTTTGCTTTTGAAACGTTGCTTCTTCTTCTTCTTCTTCTTCTTCTTCTTCTTCTTCTTCTTCTTTAACTTAATAGTGAAATTTGGCAGCAGGTTGTTCAGAAGCCAAGTGAGGCTTTTTAAAAGTAAGACAGCACTGTCTTCAATTCTAGAAAAATCTCTAAATTGGACAGAGACAAATAAGCTTGAAACTTTCAAGTTGAAAGTGATGTAAATAGCCAACACCACTGCAAATGATCG
The DNA here is from genome assembly GCA_023053685.1 of Diadophis punctatus similis. Classification (NCBI taxonomy): domain Eukaryota; kingdom Metazoa; phylum Chordata; class Lepidosauria; order Squamata; family Dipsadidae; genus Diadophis; species Diadophis punctatus. The sequence goes on along the minus strand of JALIGW010000012.1, from coordinate 14,008,540 downwards.
TGATGAACTTCCAGGATTGAGAATGTTGAAGACATCGAGATGACAAAATGTTTAGAAGCTCACCCTGTTTTCACTAGGTTGCATAGAACCAAAGAGACAATAGGTTATTTCAACCAACGTGAATTTTTATCTGGTAAGACTGGTTAAAAAAAAAAGAGTCAAGCAGGAGAGATATAAAGAAAGATAGAGAGAAGGAATGAGATGATTGTTAAAGGAGGAGAAATACCAACTCCGTCCTGAGAAAGTGGAAAGCATGAGAAAGAAACTCAATATAATGATCAAATAATCCATAATCAATGTCTTGTTTATGTAGCTTTGATAGGCTTACAAATAGGGGTGGCCAATTAATTTTCCCAAGGAGCCACATGAGAAACTGGGACTGTTGTGAAGGGCCAAATTGATAGAGTTGTGAAGATGATAGCATGCATGCACGCACATACATAAATTGCGGGGGTGTGGGGGGGAAACGGCAGTTGCCTTCAAAATAGACGCAATCCATGCAGCGATGGGTTCTAAATCCCATTGCTACTGGTTCGCGCACGTGCAGAAGCGCCCAGGGCGGTGGGCGGAGCCTCCCGCCGCAGCCGCTACCGGTTCATAGAACCGGACTGTACCGGTAGCAACCCACCGCTGAATCCATGCGGACCAGAAAGGGACAGCCAAAGGGCCAGATGTGGCCCTGGGGACCTGACTTACAAGGTTCGGTTATTATACCCTACAACAAAAAACGTAATTTTCCTGGAATCTCAGCAATGTCTATTTCTTGATCTAGCCTATCCTGAAGGGTTGAAAAGAAGACAAGAATGCTACTTATAGTCAACAGGGAAAATCTGGCAACCCCGTTGAAGGAGTCTGCATATATATTGTCAAAGTAGATTAAAAATTCAGTAAGGCTTACTTCCATTAGCTGGGCATAACATGATCGTTTGCATTTGGCATTCCACATATAAAAACCAAATACTACCCATGTTTCCCCAAAAATAAGACCGGGTCTTATATTAATTCTGCACCAAAAGACACATTAAGGCTTATTTTCTGGTTAGGTCTTATTTTCGGGAAAATACGGCAATACATGCGTCTGTCTGGCTGACAATCTTAACTGGGGCTTATTTTTGTGGTAGGGCTTATATTACGAGCATCCTGGAAAAAATCATGCTAGGGCTTATTTTCTTGTTGGGTCTTATTTTGGGGAAAACACAGTACTTCTTGTTACAAGGGATTAAAAACATGTTATCTGTAAAATGACTTTTGTTAAATATAGAAGCTAAAATTGATGTGGGTTTGTTTGTTTGTTTTTGCTTGTACCACAGAAGTAAACTGGGGGTCATCTGCCCAGGCCCTATACTATATTAATGCTGTTGAGAGCGCCCTGGAACTAACGACAGTGGATGACCATGTGAAAAACTTCCGGTAGGTTGTTGAAGGAACTGATTCAAATAAACAGAGGCATAGAATCAAGATCATGTGAAGTATTAGCGCCGTTTACAAAACCCTAGTAAGACCACACCTGGAATACTGCAACCAATTTTGGTCACCATACTACAAAAAAGATGTTGAGAATTTGGAAAAAAGTTCAGAGAAGATCAATTAAGATGATCAAAAGCCTGGAGACTAAACCATAGGAAGAACGGCTGCAGATTTTGGGTCTGGCTAGTCTAAAGAAAAGAAGAATTAGGGGTGACATGATAGCAGAATTTCATTATTTGAGGGGCTGCACAAAGACGAGGGGGGTCAAATTATTCTCCAAAGCACTAGAGGGTAGGACAAGAAATAATGGTTGGAAACTAAACCAAGAGAGGAGCAACCTGGAATTAAGGAGAAACTTCCAAACAATAAGATCAATTAACCAGTGGAACAGCTTGCCTCCAGACATCGTGGGTGTTCCATCACTGGAGGTTTTTAAGAAGAGACTGGACAGTCACTTGTCTGAGATTGTATAGGTATAGCTTGAACAGGGGGCTGGACTAGAAGACCTCCAAGGTCCCTTCCAGCCTGGGGTGGGTTCTATTTATCTTCCCTGCCGGTTCGCATTGTGACGGAAGTACACATTTTGCACGCACATGCTTGCTTCCCTCGCGCACGCGCGTCCCTATCTAGAAATGACTCTCTGCGCATGCGCAGAAGCCTTTGCGCATGCGCAGAGGTTTTTTGGCAATCTGCGGCGACAGGAGGACTTGTTCGGGGACGTGGATCGCCAGTCATCACTGCCGGTTCGGTGAGTGGCGGGAAGTTTCCACTACCGGTTTTATAGAACCAGTCCAAACTATTCTATTCTATTCTATTCTATTCTATTCTATTCTATTCTATTCTATTCTATTCTATTCCATTCCATTCCATTCCATTCCATTCCATTCCATTCCATTCTATTCTATTCTATTCCATTCTATTCCATTCTATCCTATCCTAATATTCTATTCTATTCTATTCTATTCTATTCTATTCTATTCTATTCTATTCTATTCTATTCTATTCTATTCTATTCCATTCCATTCCATTCCATTCCATTCCATTCCATTCCATTCCATTCCATCCATCCCATCCCATCCCATCCTATCCTAATATTCTATTCTATTCTATTCTATTCTATTCTATTCTATTCTATTCTATTCTATTCTATCCTAATATTCTATTCTATTCTATTCTATTCTATTCTATTCTATTCTATTCTATTCTATTCTATTCTATTCTATCCTAATATTCTATTCTATTCTATTCTATTCTATTCTATTCTATTCTATTCTATTCTATTCTATTCTATTCCATTCCATTCCATTCCATTCCATTCCATTCCATCCTATCCTATCCTATCCTAATATTCTATTCTATTCTATTCTATTCTATTCTATTCTATTCTATTCTATTCTATTCTATTCTATTCTATTATTCTGCCCCGCCCTGCCCTGCCCTCCCCTGCCCTGCCCTACCCTACCCTACCCTACCCTATGCTCAGATGTAAATGCACCACCAGAGGCAATGCATCTCCTCCCGTCTTTTGCAGGCCTCAGTGCATCGTTTTAACAGGAGGTCCTATGACAAGACCAGCTTTGTTAGACATTGCTCATTCATTCACGAAGAACCACGGTCTTTGTCTCTGCTGTGAAGTGTACATGGTAAGTTTGGACCATACACATCTTTACGTGATTCACAAAAATGGCTGTCTTGTGCGGACAACTGGAAACTGCAGGTTTTCTACCCGGAAAGCTAAGTCATTGAAAGATCTTCTTTGTTAGTGAACCCTACAGAAGCTTCCTCCGTATACAGGTAGCTTGTAACCATTCCTTTAGTGACTTTTTTTTATTATTTTTTATTTTATTTTGTCAAGTGCGTGTTAGTAATATACATAGATATAACATTGTTTATATACATAAGATGGGTACTGAAAAGAGGGAACTTTAGGACAGGGACGGTAGGCACGGTGGTGCACTTATGCACGCCCCTGTTTGAAGTTGACTGAAAAAAAGTGAGTTATATCAATTTTTCACACGACCGTTGGAAGATCCCCATAGTCACATGGTCAACATTTGGACCCTTGACAACTGACTTCTTGATGGTTGCAGCGCAAAAGGGGGTCATGTGATTCCCCTTTTGTGACCTTCCAACAGTCAAAGTCAATGGGGAAGCCAGATTCACTTAACAACCGTGTTACTAACTTAACAACTGCAGTGATTCATTTAACAGCCATGGCAAGAAAGGTTGTAAAATGGGGCACAACTCACTTAACAACTTGTCTTGTTTAGCAACACAAAATTTGGGGCTCAATTGGGATGGTCGGTCGAGAGCTACTGGTATAAAATAAACTTATTTTTTACAAGTGACTCTTCCAAATAATAAAAACAGCACAATTCAATAAAGGATTTTTTTTTGCCCCGTTAATTTATAACACTTATGTTTTACTCTTTATTCCAGTGGATATTTTATTCCAGTCTATAAAAGTTTTGGACAGGAAGGTTTCCAATTTTTTAACTTATTGGTTTCTAGTTTTATATGTCTGCAAATATTTTATATAACATGTTGTTATATATGGTTTAGGTATTTTAATTTCCTTCTCTAAAAAGTTAGCAACATTTAGTTTTATGGACTAATAAAAATTGGCATAATGAACTATTGTAAGCTATTTGGCTGGGAAAATAAGAGAATCGGCTATCAATACGACTCCCATTAAGATTCTAAATGATTCTTACTTATATCTATTAATGCTTCATTTAGTTTGTATTCAGCTGATGCACGAATCTAAATTTTGGTAGCCATTGGGAAAAACTATGGTTAAGTACCTGTTTTTATTTATTTTTTAATTGCTGTAGAGTGTGCTGTTTATACGAATAAAAGAGAATATTTGTAGCTTAGGGCTGACATGAGGGCTCCTTGGCGCTCTCTGAGCTTGCTTGTTTTCTTGCAGACGTTTTATTAGCCAAACTAGGTAACATCATCAGTGCTAGTAAGGAAGGGTTCCGAGGGTTTTCTAGTGGCTTGCATGTCATTGTTGGCAGACCACTCCCCCACCAAAACTGACAGAAAAAAGCCACTAGAATATAAACTGAGAGCAAACCCCACTCCTTACTAGCACTGATGATGTTACCTAGTTTGGTAATGAAACGTCTGCAAGAAAACAACCAAGTTCAGACAGCACCAAATGCCGTTTATCCTAAGCCTTGGAAAAAATGTGGCCAAACTACATGAGGCATACAATATAGAAATTCAAAACTACACTTTGTCAACTCGGGGACCTTATTCTGTATCCCAAATTTAAGGCCAGTGCTAGCAGCCGAAAACTTAGCATTAGGATCCTCTACAGAAGTGTTCAGCGATTCTCAATGGGTGCTGCTGACACAGGTAGTCCTGGACTTACAACAGCTCATTTAATGACTGTTCAAAGTTACAGCAGCACTGAAGTGACTTACAACGGTTTTCACGCTTACGATCATTGCAGCATCGTCCCCATGGCCACGCGATCAAAATTTAGCCGTTAGGCGACTGGTTCATATTTATGACAGTTGCCGTGTCCCTGGGGGGGCGGGTCATGTGATTCCCCCTTTACGACCTTCTGACAAGCAAAGTCAATGGGGAAGCCAGATTCACTTAACAACCATATTACTAATTTAACAACTGCAGTGATTCACTTATCAACTCTGGCAAGAAAGGCTGTAAAAAAGGGGCCAAACTCACTTAACAACAGTGGTGGGTTGCTCCCGGTTCAGCCCAGTTCTAAGAACCAGTAGTACCGATGGTGGGAGGCTCCGCCTACCCACCTGGGACACTTCTGTGCATGTGCAGAAACTTCTGCACATGCGCAGAAGCATCGCGTGCGTGCGAACCAGTAGTAAAGGGTTTTAGAATCCACTATTGCTTAACAAATGTCTCACTTAGCAACAGAAATTGTGGTCGTAGGTCGAGGACTACCTGTATGAAGCTTTAGCAATTCAGTCCTTAAATAAGCCCATTATTTTCAGCATACCTTTACAGTAGTGGGTTCTAAAACCCTTTGCTACCGGTTTGTGTGTGCATGACGCTTCTGCGCATGTGCGACGCTTCTGCGCATGTGCAACGCTTCTGCGCATGCACAGAAGCATCCTGGGTGGGTGGGCGGAGCCTCCCGCCGCCAGTGCTACATGTTCTTAGAACCGGGCCGAACCAGGAGCAACTCACCGCTGTATCTTAGCCCTTTCGAGACAGACATGCAGGCTTAATCACAAACGACAAAATAAACCTTTTCACAATTGCTTTTCGAATTCATATTTTCCATAGCTAGACTGGAAAGCACTGCCATTACACGGTCAACAGATTTGTAAACTGCCATGTGTCAAAACTGGGATTCATCGGCATATGTTTGTTTACATAAAACATATCCTCTCCGCTTCTAAATGTTGACAAAACATTTAGGGCAGCCAACAGTAATAAAACTCTCCAAGAAGTTCCAAAGCTAATCGAATTTGAAACAAAATAATTGGAAAGCAAAATGCAGGTGGGGGGGGTTGAATTAAGAGCCGAGATGGCGCAGCGGTTAGAGGCAGTACTGCAGGCCACTTTAGCTGACTGTGATCCGCAGGTCAGCGGTTCAAATCTCACCGGCTCAAGGTTGACTCAGCCTTCCATCCTTCCGAGGTAGGTAAAATGAGGACCCAGATTGTTGGGGGCAATATAAATATATACATTGCTTACTGTGGTGTAAACCGCTTAGAGAGTGCTTGCACTGTGAGGCGGTATATAAATCTCACAAATAAATAAATAAATAAATAAATAAGACAGTCTATGTGACATCATAGAGCTGAGGAGCTGAGATAGCGCAGTGGTTAAAAGCAGCATTGCGACCTTCAGCTGATTGCTAGTTCAGCAGTCCAGCTGTTCAAATCTCACTAGGCTCAAGGTTGACTCAGCCTTTCATCCTTCCGAGGTGGGTAAAATGAGGACCCAGATTGTTGGGGGCAATATGCTGAACTCTGTAAACCGCTTAGAGAGGGCTGGAAAGCACTATGAAGCGGTATATAAGTCTAAGTGCTATTGCTATTGCTATCAGGTGAAATCAGTAGCCAGTTATCACCGAAGGGAATTGCAAATTCCTTCTCCAGAGAAAAATAAATACCCTCCACAATTTAGAATGCCCTTTCTTTGGTCCCCATCTGCTGCTCTATTCTTTTATGCAAAAATGCCATGCCTAAATCCCTAGCTTAGGAAGGCTTTCACACAGAAACTATGAACTACGAACATTATTTAATGTTCGTAGTTCATAGTATAGTTCATAGTCATTTTTTTTAAAATAACGGTGAATACAGTACTTGGAGTCCAATTACCATTGAGCTCCTCTGCTAATCCTTCATGACTTCAACGTTAATTAAAACTCTCCCAAAGCTGAAATTTCAAAATGGGTCTTTTCTAGTTATCACGAAACTTAAGTGGCTCACACAGACTGAACGGAAAATGAACGATTTGTACCAGCAAGCTCCTTTTCAAAAGATTGAATCTCTTGCGGGCAGGGGAATCTTTTGTGGGGATCTAATTTTTTTCCTCTTGACTCACGTCACAGCCCCTCACCGAGTCAATTCAGTCCCTCCCTCAAAATCACACTATTGTGCTGGGCATAATGCAGAGCTCCTCTCTAATGTATGATCGTGTCACACAGGGCCCACGCAAGCTGTGCGTTACAGAGATGAACAGTGGCATGACAACGAAGCAGGCCTGGCTTGGGAAGAACAAAAGGAAAGCGTTTTATGCTGCGGTGGCAGCCGACAGCTTTAGAGATGGAGTCAGAAGTCTTCTTCAGGTGAGCTGCTTGAAGTGCGGCTTCGAAGCAGCCTCCGGTACCCATGAATGTTGGCTTATTCATTAAGGTTTACATTCAGAAAGCATCGGGGAAATGCAGAGGGTATCCTGGGGGCACTGCTCTTTGCATTTTAGCTTACTTCGGGGATAACTCTACTTTGAGGCAATGGATCTATGGGGCGGGAAAATGAATCAATTCCATATTCTAGTCCCGTGATGGCGAACCTATGGCAAGCGTGCCACAGGTGGCACGCAGAGCCATATATGCCGGCACGTGAGCCATTGTCCTAGCTCAGCTCCAGCGTGCATGTGTGCGCCAACCAGCTGATTTTTGGCTCACGCGGAGGCTCTGGGAGGGCATTTTTTGCCTCCGGAAGGCCTCTGGGGGGCGGGGGAGGGCATTTTCACCCTCCCCAGGCTCCAGGGAAGCCTTTAGAGCCTGGGGAGGGCAACAAATGGGCCTACCGGAAGTCGAGAAGTGGGGGAGTGGGGGGGTCATGCATGCATGTGTGGGTAGTGGGGCAGTGTGGGGGGGTCACACATGCATGCGCAGGGGTGTGTGGTGTGTAGGGGGCATTGAATTATGGGTGTGAGCATGCGTGTGCGCTCGATAGCGCACACATGTGCGTTTTCGGCACCCGAGGGGAAAAAGGTTCGCCATCACTGTTCTAGTTCCAAAGGTGCTTTTTTAGGAGGCAACTGGACTTTTTTTTTTATTCAAAAAGTTTTATTAGTACAAAGTACAAACATTTTTCTCTTTTCTCCCCCCTTCCCCCCAGACCCCTCCCCACCCCCCTTACCCTCCCCCCTCTCACCCACCCACCCCCGACTTCCCAGAAAAAGCACAGGGTATAGTATTCAATAAACATAAAATTAAAATATACTAACAGATTATTAATTTCAAAATTTTTCTAGTTCTTTAACTTCTTGTTACTCAAAACCTTTTAAACATAATCTAAAAATCAGGCATATATCATTAACAAACTAACATTCCAATATATCAAATTATTAATTTCACAATTATTCTAGATCTTTAATTCCGTATAACTCAAAACCTTTTAAGAGTAGTCAAAAAAAATTTTTTTAACATGTATCATCTCTAGTCCATTACACTATATATCTTTCATTTAAATAATCTTTAAAATATAATAATAAAAGAGAAAAAAAAATTCGCCATCTTTTTTTGAAGACGTTTCGCTTCTCATCCAAGAAGCTTCTTCAGCTCCGACTGGATGGCGGGAAGAAGCTTCCTGATGAGAAGCAAAACGTCTTCAAGGAAAAAAAACAAGAAAGTCCAGTTGCCTCCTGAAAAAGCACCTTTGGGACAAACATGACCTGGATGACTGAGAATCTCTATACATTTCCATATTCTAGTGTTTCTCACCTTGGTAGCTTGATGGGTGGACTTCAACTCCCAGAATTCTCAGCTATTATGATTTGAAGGTGTGTAGATTTCAACTTCTGGAATTCCCCAGCCAGCATGGGAGTTGAAGTCCACCCATCTTCAAATTGCCATGTCTGAGCAACATTGCATGCTGGCTGGGGAATTCTGGGAGTTGAAGTCCGCCCATCTTCAAATTGAGAAACATTGCCATATTCAATGAACAACATCCTCAGTTAAACAGAGATGCTTTAGAGCAGTGGTTTCCAACGGGGCAATTTTATTTTTAAAGGGGGCAATTTGATTTTTAATGGGGGCAATTGGAATCTTGTTTAAACCTAGTTTTTTAGGCTTCCTCCGCGTGAGTAGGAGTTCACTTTTTGAATAGTAAGAATTATATAAGTATTATATAATTATATAAGGGGCGTGCATAAGCGCACCACTGTCCCTACCGTCCCTGTCTTACTGTCCTATTGTCCTCATTTATCTGTACTTCTTATGTTATGTTTATACAAACACCTACTATCCTGTACATGTTTGACAAACAAATAAATAAAATAAAAATAAATAAATATATGTCGCAGGGGGGTGGCATCAGGATTTTAGAGATGCTTAGGTGGGGCATGGCCCAAAAAAAGGTTGGGAACCACTGCTTTAGAGGAACTTAAATGTCTCAGACTACTCAGGCAATTGCCTACACTTATGTAATAGTACCAGTATTTTATATCGGATCACAAAAGATATTTTATACAGTGAAATTAACACTTCATCTTCTAACATTTCACATGGATTTCACAGGGGAAAAGAAGCTCGTTATCATACAAGCAACCAGATGTTCTAATTGCTGTGAAATTAAACAATGAGTTTATGATCAGAGTATTAATTTGATTGCTACACCATCAGATATAATGAGAGCACTAATGCTTCTGAAACAAGAGGCCTCTGTATTTCCATTTTTTTTTAAAAAAATGGCTAGGCTGTCTTTTCAATCAGAAAGCACTCACGATTTTCAGGGGGTGGGAAAATCTAAAGAAGTGAAGTGGAAGATGTGCTTGTTCTTAAAAAAAATCCAACTGTTTTCAAAAAAGGTTTACTCTCAGATAAGATTGAGAGTATCTTGAATGTAGTAGCTGTCCTATAAAAGGCATTATGTAGCAATGTTATGGCTCTTTAAACATATAAACATCATCCTTGCTTTATATAGTTTTTTATCTTATTAAGGGCACTGCAAATCCTGGCAATGATTCTGTTAAAAACAATCAACTGGATATGTCTAGCTTAATGAAAAGAAGGACTAAGGGAGACATGATAGCAGTGTTCCAATATCTCAGGGGCTGCCACAAAGAAGAGGGAGTCAAATTATCCTTCAAAGCACCTGAGGGTAGAACAAGAAGCAATGGGTGGAAACTAAACAAGGAGAGAAGCAACTTAGAACTAAGGAGAAATTTCCTGACAGTTAGAACAATTAATCAGTGGAACGACTTGCCTCCAGAAGTTGTGAGTGCTCCAACACTGGAGGTTTTTAAGAAGATGTTGGATAACCATTTGTCTGAAGTAGTGTAGGGTTTCCTGCCTAAGCAGGGGGTTGGACTAGAAGACCTCCAAGGTCCCTTCCAACTCTGTTATTATTATATTATATTATTATTAATCACACAACCAGTAGCCCGAAAATTATGTTGATCTAATTTTCAAAGTTTGATTTTTGAATCCAAAGGAATGCAAATGGATGCTACTATAGTCAATTACATTTCTTGCAGTTTAAAAAATCATTTTATAGCTGAGATGATTTAGAACTAATCTTTATATGTGCTGCTTGGGTACAAGCATGAAGGACACTTGCCAAATAGATTTTAATCTTAAATCCCTTCAGAACATCACTGTACTCCCATTATATTTCCGCATCACTTCTAATTTTAGATAAACCTTGCACATGCCTTGTTTTAAACACTGTATTTTATACTGGCAGGCCTCTGGTTTGGGAAGAATGAAACCTAACACTTTGGTGCTTGGATTTAAAAAAGATTGGAGACATGCCACTGCAATGCAAGTTGAAAATTACACAGGTGCCATACAGTAAGTGTGAATTTGGAAGTATATTATGCTGCTAGGAATTAGAAGCATCTCTAAACAGCTTGTTTTTTTTTAAAAAAAGGGCTGATTTATAAAATTATTTTTGAACTTGCAATTTAATAGCAATAGCAATAGCACTTAGACTTATATACTGCTTCATAGTGCTTTCCAGCCCTCTCTAAGCGGTTTACAGAGTTCAGCATATTGCCCCCAACAATCTGGGTCCTCATTTTACCGACCTCAGAAGGATGGAAGGCTGAGTCAACCTTGAGCCGGTGAGATTTGAACAGCTGAACTGCTGAACTGCAGTGCTGCACTTTAACCACTGCACCACCTCGGCTCCTCCTTAAGATTCTAAACATCTTGAAGACGAAAATGGTTATTATTGCTTTCTACGCTCATGAAACAAAATTATGCTTGTGTGCAAGAAAAGACTACAGTGTGTTCTAGAGGCTTGCACAGTCTGAAAATGATTTAGAAATATTTCAGATTTCTTGAAAACACAGTACCTTGCTGCTAGTCATTAAGGCAGCCAGGTGTTGTTTTTTTCAGGCTTCCTTGCAAGTTCAAAGAATGTCTTGGCAAACATTTTTGAAGCAGACACTGATGTAGTGCCTACTTTATTTTTATTGTCATCTTCTAACTTTGATTCAAGTTAAAATTTACTTAACAGTCATGGCTTTACAGTAACTGTTACTATTGCAATGCTGGTAACTCAATCCTTTTTTAATGTTTCTCTTTTTTCATCCTCCTTCTTTATTTTATTTTTATTTATTTGTTTGTTTGTCCAACATGTACAAGATAGCAGGTATAGGTATAAACATAAACATAAGCAAAGTACAGATAAATGAGGACAGTAAGACAGGGACGGTAGGCACAATGGTGAGCTTATGCACGCCCCTTACAGACCTCTTAGGAATGGGGTGAGGTCCACAGTTGACAGTCTAAGGTTAAAGTTTTGGGGAAGAAACCACAGAGTCAGGTAGTGCATTCCAGGCATTGACCACTCTGTTGCTGAAGTCGTATTTTCTGCAATCTTAATCTTAATGTAAACTTTGTTCCAGTGATGCGTTCGACTTTGAATTTGGCGTGATAATTGTTCGAACGAGTCAAGGGTTCGATATATCGCAAGTCCTCCAGGTTCAAGGTATGTCAAGACTCAGGAAAATTTCAGACCATTCCTATGATAGTTATGCTTTCTGGGAACAAAAATATTCCCCTAATAACTGTACTAATGTCTAAACACATGGATACAAATTTCTTCCTTGAAAAAGATGGCAGAGGAATTCTGGGAGTGGAAATCCAGACATCTTAACATTGCCAAGTTTGAAAAACACTGCTCTAACATAGTTGGTACAGAATGCAATTCTGCGAATAGGTAGAAGCAGAATGCCACCTGTAGTGTGTGAGCTGCTGTAGCTGCTGTGGTTTTCTGGCTCCATCCCAAGAGCTGGTCATAACCTTACAAAGCCCTTTATGTCTTGATTTCCTCTACCATTGGACATACTAGCCGAGGAATTCTGGGAGTTGAAGTCCACATATCTTAACGTTGCCAAGTTTGAAACTATAGCTTCTAATGCCACCTTCAAGAGCACCCTAAGATAAAGCAAACTTTAGCAACTTACGTGGGAAATGAGAAAGCATGCTTCCTTTCCAACTTCCTACCTAAGGGATATCATTGTACTGCCTAACTAAAGGATATCATTTATCTTCTGTGCAACCCATTATTTGACAATCATATCCCCATCACTATCCTGTCCTTTCTGCAGTTGGTTTGAAAAAAAAATTACCAGGAGGAATTAAATGGGGGAGGGGGGAAACAGCAAAATGAAATTTTGCCTATGGAATAGGTCATTTTCTATGCTGTTCTTATTTTAAAGTGTTTAAATAGAATTTGACTTTTACCAAATGAACTAAGAATAACCATGATTTCTACTTCAGATATGTCAAACCTTAGCTAACGGGAAATCAGAATTCATAAACTATTTTCAAGCTAAAGTTTCCAGTTGGGGTTTATTAACAAAAAAAATGTACCTAAGGCTAATACAGATGTTCAGGCAAAATATAATTAGGCAAACTCAAGCCTATTCTTAATGCCATGTATAGACCAGGCCATTAAGTATGTATTTATGACTTCGTTTTTGCTTAAAATCAATGTGTGAGGTAGCTGCCATAAAAAATTGTAACCGTCTGCTGCCACCTGCTGTCATTTTTGTGTGTTTCCACACAATTGATATTTCCACCATTGCCAAAATACATGAAACAAACTGCAGAAGTCAAATATTTGTGCCCGATGCATGCATGTTTTCAATCTAAAAATGCATTTATGGATGTCCTGAGGCAGAAATCCATTACAGAACAAAAAATGCTGAAGAAGCAGTGGCGTCTTCATTCGAGGGTGGTCTGACAGGAGGCAATCATTAACAGGCGAAAAGGAAGCAGAAAAGCTGATATCTCAGGTTCAGTGATAGAATAGTAATTGAATCCTATCCCTGTTTTTCTTGGACAATTCCTAAGTAGTCACACCACCGGTCTTTCTTTTGGTTAACAGAGGAGCTGAAGAAGATGGAGCAGGAGAGACAAGCCCTAGAAGCAGCTCTGAAAGATAACGAATTTGAAGAACAAAATTATGGCATCCGTAGATTCTTTAGAAGAGCCACCAAGCTCAACTTTACAAAGACGATGCCCCAAAAAGGTATACGCTTAAAAATAATGTGTGCATAAGACCTGCCTGTAAGCTTTTTTTTCTTGAGGAGCTACTTCAAGAACAGACTGCCATTCAAAGTCACAGTAGTCTATTATAACGAAATCAACAATATTCTAGAAGCAACTTAAAAAGCAGATTGATGGAAACCCAAGCTGTCATGGATGATCAAAAAAGAGGAAATAGTTCAGCAAAAAATACAGATTTGCAAATTTTATGCTAGTCACATTGGCGATGTGATGTTTTCATAGAGAAGCAAACTGGGAAATAATTGCTAGAATCAAAAAAAGAAAAGTCATATATCTTACCACAGTGCAGAAAATTCTTTTGCTGGGTGACTCTTCTGGCCCTATTGTAAACTGCTTAAGTCTCTCTTGCTAATGGTCTCCACGTGGTAGTAGCTATGGTTTCTCAACAGTTCCTCCAATTATGGCACAGTCTTTGAGCACAGAACTTTTTAGGAAAGATCTACTATTTTCTCCACCCTTTTTTTTCAAGTGCTGGGACCTAAATCAAGAGGTAAATCCCCAAATAGAACAAAATACCAAAGATGATGAGTTACCAAATCACGTGTGTTTGTGACGCATGGATGTTCATGGATTCCAGTCTTTTGGTTCGCATCATCTTTTGAGTGATATTTTAAAACCCAAGAATTTGCTTTTAACATTATTTACGTAACCGGAACAAAAAATGTCTACAACTATTATTAAAGCTAACTATTAGCTCGTCTCTCTCATTTCAGATTGCAGCATTAGCACAATCTCTTCAGTACACGTTGGAGAATTCAATCAACGGCTGCTTGAAGCTAGCATTCAGTTTAAAAAGAAGCAAGGAAAGGGTTCCATCGATGTGTGGTGGCTGTTTGATGATGGAGGTAAGCCCCCAAAAGACCACCACCCACCTTAGGTACCAGGATCATGTAAGATCTTACAACCCTATGTAAGATGTGCAGAAACAAGTAACCAAAAAATGTACCGTAATTTAAAAAAACATTTTTAAAGTCAACGACCATCCATTTTCAATATTAGTGGGGGGAAAAAACACTTTCCTCTTAATTATGCAGTGTTCTGACTTGCTTCACTGGTGTGAAGGTATAACTTGATCTAATTTTTTTCATGTAGGGTTAATCCTCCTAATTCCCTACATTCTGACACTCCGGAAAAAGTGGAAGGATTGCAAACTGAAGATCTTTACTGGTGGAAAAGTTACTCGCCTTGAAGAAGAAAAGTTGATGTAAGAAAATCCATCTCCTTACGCTGAGGATAAACCTTTACTGCTTCTTTGTCAGGCTCCAAAAAGCAAGACATTTTGTGCACATTTTGTTCTTCCAAGCAGATTTCATGTTTGTTCCTCATCTGAAGACAGAATCTTGATGAACACAAATATGCTACTACCCCCATAAAGGAATTGTTAGGGATGAGACATCTTCACCGTCTTTCTCTCACACAAACTATCTGAACCGACTTGCATCTTGCTCCTTTGGAATGCAGCCGCTTTTCCTCCTGGGATTCCGGAGTAAATTCCATCACATTTCCAAAAACTATTTGCATATATAGGAGGAAAGGAAGAAAAATGATGTAGGCCAGGGGTATAAAATTCAAGGCTCGGGGGCTAGATCCTGCCCGCAGGGTGCTTAGATCTGGCCCGCGGGGCCGTCCTGGAAATAGCAAAGGACCGGCCCGTAGTGCCTCTGCCAACAAAAATAAGAGCTTGTGAGGGCCATGTGTGGGAACCCCAAGCTACGTTTTCACCGGCAGAAGATTGCAGGAGGCCGTCACTGTCAAAAATGGAGTTCAGGAGCCCATTTTCACTGGCAGATCGCTCGGGCCACCACAGGCCACGCCCATCCTGGCCACGCCTCCCCGGCCCCCACGAGGTCAAACACAGCCCTGATGCGGCCCTCAATGAAATTTGAGTTTGACACCGCTGATGTAGGCAAAGTGGCTTGAAATACCTAAAGCACTGTGTAACCATTAGGTAGTAGAAGTAAAACTTGGATAAGTATTCTGGATTCTCTTTTATGTAGGCAGACAGAATGTAGTCTTGGAAGAACTGCATTTTATACATCAGACTGCAATCTGAGCACGCTAACTTACTTCACTGTAAACAAGTTGCATTTTGCAATCCAGTGCAAAGGGTTATCTATCAAAAGATTGCATCCCATGCATACTGACTATAAGGCAGAGGTCTTCAAACTTGGCAACTTTAAGACTTGAGGACTTCAGCTCCCAGAATTCTGGGAGTTGAAGTCCATAAGTCTTAAAGTTGCCAAGTTTGGGGACCCCTGCTATAAGGTATCACAAGTCAAGCTTTCTGAATTTTGGAATTAAAACAGCTTCCCTTTTTTTAATTTTTCAGGATGGCTTCACTATTAAGTAAGTTCAGAATAAAATTTGCCGACATCAATATAATTGGAGACATCAACATGAAACCCAATAAAGAGAGGTAAGGTTCAGCAAGTTTCTAAGAAGTGCATTTTTTTTTAAAAAAAGGGAACATCTAAAAATGGAATATGTAAAACCTATTGTTGCTGCTGGTTAAGTCTTACTTTTCCATTTAGGAAAAAATTCTATGACTGCAGAGAAGGTAGCAAACTGCCAAAGAAAAATGGATTTTTAAAGTATTATTGTAATAGCTGGGCGTTCCTGAAGCAGATATCAGGCAACCATAGACATCCACTTTCTTTTAAAGGATAATATGCTTATTACCTAAATAACTATAATTCATTTTCATTTGTACACACACACACATACACACACAAAATAACTTTAACCACTGTTGTTCTGTGAGGTCATTTGGATGAATTGAAAGATACTTTATTCTGTCTTGAATTGTGGCTAATCATATGGCTTATAAAGGCTATAATTTGTTTGGTAAATGTTAAATGAACGCTGGAATTGTAGTTTATTATCCCAAATGCCAGGGTAAGTACATGATTTGACCCCCACCTGGCTATACTGCTGAGACTTTTCAGAGGCTTAAATATGCTACCAAAGTGCACTTTATCAGTAATCAAGGTAGAGTGCAAGTTAAAATCTATTGTATCACATTCAAATCTTTCTAATGCCATTATTTAGAAAGTCTATACGAGCTTAGTATTAGTTGTTTAGATGTAGCCAATTTACTTCAACATTATATTTATTGGAACTAATTTCCAGAGATACCTATATTACATCTGTAGCAACAAAGAAACATAGTGTAGCACCTTTGTTTTTATATGAAATAATTTCACTTATGTTCAATGGAATGGAGTTTGAATCTTACAATTCAATAATAATAAACAGTAATAAAAAAATAAAGCTAGTAGTATGGTATAACGCAAGCAGACATTTTCCCAGTGGTGAAATGTAATTTTTTTTGCCACTGGTTCTGTGGGCACGGCTTAGTGGGCATGGCTTGGTGGGGGGGTCATGTGACTGGGTGGGCATGGCCCAGTGGTGAAATCTAATTTTTTTACTACCGGTTCTGTGGGCATGGCTTGGTGAGCGTGGCGTGATGGGCATGGTGTGGCCTGGTGGGCATGGCTTGGTGGGCAGGGGAAGGATACTGCAAAATCTCCATTCCCACCCCACTCCAGGGGAAGGATACTGCAAAATCCTCATTCTCACCCCACTCTGGAGCCAGCCAGAGGTGGTATTTTCCGGTTCTCCGAACTACTCAAAATTTCCGCTACCGGTTCTCCGAACTACTCAAAATTTCCACTACCGGTTCTCCAGAACCTGTCAGAACCTGCTGGATTTCACCCCTGCATTTTCCCCAAAAAAGTCCTGTTTCTCGTGTACACAACTATGAATATACTCTGCAGTACTGTGAAATATTATGTATAATTTTATAATAAATTCAATATGGAATATAAATTGACAGCAATGACAAACATAAACTTGAGGAAGTGTTACTATGCTGCAATGGCTATGCCCATGCTTAAAACCTGATAAATACAGTTTAAAGGTTTTTTTTATAGAATTCAGCTATCATTCCACAGCCAAAAGCTTGTCCGATCTTAAGAATATCTGTAAAGTGAAGAGTTAAGAGTCCTGCTGTGAAGTCTCTTTATAATTTCTGTTACAGCTGGAAATTCTTTGAAGAAATGATTGAACCATACCGCCTTCATGAAAGCTGCAAAGATTTAACAACTGCTGAGAAATTAAAGAGAGAAGCACCATGGAAAATCACTGATGCAGAGCTGGAAGCATTCAAGGAAAAGGTAACCAGCCATACCTTTAGTTACCTTTGACACTATAAAAGAGCTATTTGAAAGAGAAGGCAGGCCATATAGATTACCACCAGGAGAAAAAAATCCATAATATCCATGGTTTATATCACCTGCTCCTTCTAACCAATTTTTACGCATAATCGTTTTAAAGCAATAACTTTGATCGAGATTATTCATTTTATTAATACAAAAAAGCCCTCTACTTGGAGAGACCTTTTGAGTTGGCAGAAACTTTGCTTCAAAGTTTCTGCCAACTCAATCCTGGCAGTTTAGATGGCTGGGTTTCAACTCCCAAAATTCCCCAGCCAGCATTCTGGGAGGTGAACTCCACCCATCTTCGAGCTGCCAAGGATCAGGAACACTAACTTAGAAGAGAAGGCAATGTTTCTTTAATTGCTCTATAGCCTATGCCCGTGATGGTGAACTTATGGCACGCGTGCCACAGGTAGTATGCGGAGGCATAGCTGCGGGCACGTGAGCCATTGCCCTAGCTCAGCTTCAGCGTGCATGTGCATGCCGGCAAGTTGATTTTGGGCTGGCCCCGCCCATGCCGCCCCTCCCCTCCCAGGAGTCTTCACGCGACCTGTTTTGGATGCCAGGTAAGTACAGGGCTCACACGGAGGCTCTGGGAGGGCATTTCCAGACCTCCAGGAGAGGCTGTTTTCGCCCCCCTCAGGCTCCAAGAAAGCCTCTGGAGCCTGGAGAGGGCGAAAAACAGGCCTACCGGGCCTACCGGAAGTCTGGAAATGGGCCATTTCCAGCCTCCGGAGGCATCACGCCGCCCTGAGTCCTACGGGATTGGGCGGCCTATAAGAACTTTTAATTAAATTAAATTAAAAATTAAATCAGGGAGGCCTACTAGGCCCAAAACGGGGCATGGGGGGGTCGTGCATGCATACACGGGAGAATGTGGGGATCACGCGCGCATGCGCAGGGGGTGGGGCGCATGGGGAGCATTGAATTATGGGTGTGGGCACGCGCGCGCTAGCGCACACACAGGCACACTTTTGGCACCCGAAGAAAAAAAGGTTCCCCATCACTGGCCTATGCTTTCCAAAATCTGTACAAGTAGTCCTCATTTAACAATCCTAACTGGGACCGGAATTTCCACCACTACACTATGTGGTCCTTAGGTCAGGTCCACTTAGCAACAATAATTTCTGTGGTCCTTGTTCCTCATTAGAACTCACAGTCTGCTGGTTTCTAGGCCAGCACCTGAACAAGTACCCCAACTGGGATTCACTCTTCAGGAGGTGGATGGGGAGAACATCCAATACAAGAGATACATAATACAGTACTGAATCCTGCAACAATTTCTGTCATCCCACATCAAAGCATTTGAGGAAAACATTAACCCCAAACCTTTTCTTTGCACTGCTCAAGCTCCAATAGTGAATGTCAATATACAGTATGTTAGCTGAATGGGACCAGTACATGTGACACTTAAACTTCATGGTATATTCTCTCAACATTAAGGATAGCATTGTCTGGGATAGTTGCCAGAGTAGGATCAGAGTAGGATTCAGTAGGATAATTGATCTGAGCGCAAGACTAATTGTACATTTTAAAAATCCTTCCAACTCTTAATGTCTTTAAATAAATTTATGTTCATAGTTATTATATTCCATAGCCATGAGTATTTCATTAAAGAGGTAAGATAAATATGGATTCATATTGATTTAATAAGAGAAAATAATTATCCAGCAAAGCTGTTTCTTGCTTCCAATTTGCAACTTACGTACTTCAATTTGCAAAAATCGTATTTCAGTCAACAGATTTATCCAAAGACAGGCAGAATAGTACAGGAACTTCTTTCAAAGTTATTCCTAAAGAAGGATGTCTGGAATGTATTTAGACTAAGGATGATAGAAAAAATAATTTCTAATGTAATCAACTTTTGATTTTAAACAGAGTTATCGTCAGGTCCGTTTGAATGAACTCTTACAGGAGCACTCTCGAGCTGCTAATCTAATTATTGTGTAAGTTATACATTTTTAATTTGTTGTCCCTACGGAGACTTTGGGGCAAGATTGTAAATTGAAATACAGTCATTCACAGTTTGAAATAGAGCTTTCTGTAGCTGTTTGCTTCCATCTGGTAACCTAGCCTAGGAGACTATTTTCCATATTTTTCTGACTATAACACACACTTCCACCCCACCCCACCAAGGGGGGGTTGGTGTGATGCTGATCAGCTGTTCTAGACGGTGGGGATTGCTATTTTGAGGGGACAGCACATTTACATTGTTATACAAGCTGTATACTCACTACTTTACATTGTAGCCAACTGTCATTTCTTAAGTGTTGTCACATGAAAAGATATACTTAAATATTTACAAAAAGTGAACGGGGGCACTCACTTCTGTGACATACTGTATACAGTATAGACCAGCAGTGAGTATTACTAATACTTCCTCCTATTCAATTCAACAGGAGCCTACCAGTGGCAAGAAAAGGAATTATATCGGATTACCTCTACATGGCTTGGTTAGAAATCCTCTCCAAGAACCTACCTCCAGTTTTGCTCATTCGAGGCAACCACAAAAATGTACTAACGTTTTACTCATAACTTCCCCCCTGGAGTCCATTACATGCATTCTGGACATAGAAATGGACTTAATATATCAAATAGACTCCCAACAGGATATTTTGCTATCAGCATCTCAGAGTAAAAAACATATCATATCTGCAAAAACGGGAGAAGAAATGGAAAACCAAGTTTGTCAGGGCAAAGTAAAATGGAAGGGTACATTGGAAAGAAAAAAAAGATCTGCATTCCACATTTCAAATCCCACTTTAAAAGTCTAGCTTTCTTCACAAAGAAAGTCCCCTTGATGTCAGAATATACACTAACTTCCATTCCTATTATGAACATATTAGGTTTAATTACTGCAGTCCTGTGGTCCACAGTATTGTACAATTTAGTTATGCAAAAACTTCCATTCTCCCCCAAAGAATCCAAAATGTCTGATTTTCTGTTTCAATGCGACACCTGCTTACATAACTTCAAAGTTTTTGTTCCATAATTGCGATACCTGCTTACATAACTTCAAAGTTTTTGTTCCATAAATAAATCTGGTTGTAATTTTTTTTTCTATTCATGACAGTGTAACTGGGGAGCAAAATTTCATGACTTATAAGGCATAACATATAATTTCAAATTATCACCTCAAGATAAGCTGAAATCATATTCAATCAACACTTAAGACAACTTTGAAAGCAAAAATATGTGTACTAACCTAAAAATTTTTTAAAAATCATGGTGATATTGATTTCTTTAGAACTATAAATGAAAGTAAACTAGCACAGTGCCTTGGCATTACTTAGAAATGGTTTGTAATAAATTTTAATCTTTTTCTGACTGGTAAGAATATTTGAACTTGTATATTAATTTAATGTTAACAATAAAAATGAATCAAAGGTTTATCCCTATTGCATACTTTGATTTATTGATTTTTTTTGTTTCCATGTGAAAAAAATTCAGAGGCATCTTTATTAAATTTATTGCAACATAAGCTGCACTAAACATTAGAAAAACTAACACATTCATCACAAATTTGTGTGCACTAAAATTCCTATTATCCAAAGCATCATAAACTTGCAACAAAAATACGTGGTTTGTCATAATTCAAATGATAAATATTACTAGCCATTCATAACATTTGACACACAATGATCTTAGAATAGTTAATTTCATCTAAATAATCAGAGATTTTTTGAGTTTTGATTAGACATATTTTATTAGATAAGGTTTGTGTTACTGATACAGCATCACCAAACAATATTAGTTTTGTAGAAGCATTCTTGAGAGCAGAAACTATCGGCTTTGTAATAAGAGACAGGAATGGATATAAATCCATTTATTCTTCTTGAAAAAAAGCTCAGCATAATATACAGGATTGTTGGCGTAAGTATACAAAAGCAAAATTATCAAAGGATATTTAAGTAGTTTTGGGGGGAGTAGCGAGAGAAAGTATTGACAAAAGACATCAGAATTCAAAATGAGACAGCACATGGGAAACAAGTGTTATTTTAATCAACCTTTCTCGACCCAGCAGAACTAGAGTTCCAAGAATTATCGAGCAAGTCCTAATTCAACATTTTGAAATTGCCTTTTGCAAGATGCAAAGATAGGAATTCATAGTTTGCTGGCATGAATATAGTGTTTATTTCTGTGTACTGCTAGCGATCTTAAAAAAAAAAGGCAGGGACAAATCCATACAGGATAGCTCAGCCAATACTGTAATATTAAGAATACCCTTCATGTTGCCAATAGTGTGCTTTTCAGGGGATTTACAGAACCTCCAGAAACAGAGCCAGCTCAAGACCAATGTAGGCTGACCTGCCTTCAGGGGCTCTCCTTCAACTGGAATTACTCCAGGTGACTTACCTTGCAATTTTGCCAGACTGATATGGGAGCCCACTGCATTTCCCCCAAAATGCCTTTGGGTTTGTTAGACTCCCCACTCTCTCCTACACCCATAACCTGTCCAGGACAGCCATAACCATGGCAAGGCCATATCAGCTTCTAAAACCAACCAAGGCTGGTGAAGAGGCTCAAGAGGCTTCCTCCAACTGGTATTTTTGAATTTTTAAACAATGGAAATTCAAATGATGCCTTGGTCGTGGGTGCCTTCTTTTTGTTTAGGGAGGCTGACTTTAAAAAAAAATCAGATTTCTCCAAACTTGGAATGGCCTCCTACTCTTTGTCTGAACAGAAAAAGGAGATTTATCTTCCAGAAATCTATTAAAACATGGTTTTTCCAGCAGGCTTGAGGAGCCCATGGAAATAGGGATCTACCCAGAGTCATCTTGCAGCATAAAAGTTTAATAAATAAAATTTAAAAAGGGAGCCCACAAGGTTACACTGGGTGTAGGATGGTGGTCCATTTATTGTATTTACATCTGTTTCTGTTATATTTATATGTTTTTAATGGCTTGTTTCTCATGTGTGAGATAAGTGGCTATATAATCTTGATGAACAGAGTTCCCAAGATGGGCAGTTATACAGGTAGTCCTCAACTTACGACCACAATCGAGCCCAAAGTTTATGTTGTTAAGTGAGAAATTTGTGAGTTTGCCCCATTTTACTACTTTTCTTGCCACCGTTGTTAAGATACTCACTGCAAATGTTAAGCTAGTAACATTAAGTGAATCTGGTTCCCCCCATTGACTTTGCTCGTCAGAAGGCTGCAAAACAAGGGATTACATGACCCCGGGACACTGCAATGGTCATAAATATGAGTCAGTTGACAAGCGGCTCAATTTTGATCACATGACCTGTGCTGGATGCTGAAATGGTTGCACATGTGAAAAATGGTCATAAATCACTTTTTTCAATGCCGTTGTAACTTTGTAGGAGCTGCGGTAGCGCAGCGGTTAGCATGCAGTACTGCAGGCTACTTCTGCTGACTGCCGGCTGCCAGAAGTTTGGCAGTTCCAATCTCACCAGGTTGATTCAGCCTTCCATCCTTCCGAGGTGAGTAAAATGAGGACCCAGATTGTTGGAGGCAATAGGCTGACTCTGTAAGCTGCTTAGAGAGGGCTGTAAAGCACTGTCAAGTGGTATATAAGTGTAAGTGCTATTGCTATTTGAACACTCATGAAATGAACTGTTAAGTCAAGGACTACCTGCATAAATTTGACTGATAAATGAATAAACACATACATAGATATCATCCGCAAGGTCTCTGGGTAGATCAGGGTGGTTCGTTGCTAATCTTCCATTCCATTCCATAGCACTGCACACCAGAACAACTAGACACAAGAAGAGTTTTTCCTTCGAACGCCAACACTCTGCTAAACAAATAATTCCCTCAACACTGTCAAACTATTTACTAAGTCTACACTGCTATTAATCTTCTCATCCTTCCCATCACCCATCTCCTCCCACTAATGACTGTATGACTGTAACTTTGTTGCTTTGTTGCTTGTATCCTTACGATTTATATTGATTGTTTCCTGCTTATTTGTACCCGGACTATCATTAAGTGTTGTACCTTATGATTCTTGACGAATGTATCTTTTCTTTTGCGTACACTGAGAAGAGCCCTCCACTCCTTTACTCACAACAGAATATCTTACGCAACCAGACTTGAAATCCTGGGCTTAGACTACGTCACCTTCGGCACGACCTAAGCATAGCTCATAAAATTATCTGCTACAAGTCCTTCCTGTCAACGACTACTTCAGCTTCAACCACAACAATACACAAGCATACAACAGATACAAACTCAAAGTGAACCACTCCAAACTTGACTGTAGAAAATGCAACTTTAGCAAGAGTGGTTAATGCCTGGAACTCACTACCTGACTCTGTGGTTTCATCACCAAACCCCCAAAACTTTACCCTTAGACTGTCCACTGTTGACCTCACCCGATTCCTAAGAGGTCAGTAAGGGGCATGCATAAGTGCACCAGCGTGCCTACCATCCCTGTCCTAATGTTCCCTCTTATCAGTACCATCTTATGTATATAAATAATGTTATATCAATGTTATGAGCCGAGGTGGCACAGTGGTTAAATGCTGCGACTGCAGGCTGACTGCTAGTTCAGCAGTTCAGCTGTTCAAATCTCACCGGCTCAAGGTTGACTCAGCCTTCCATCCTTCCGAGGTGGGTAAAAAACGAGGACCCAGATTGTTGGGGGCAATATGCTGAACTCTGTAAACCGCTTAGAGAGGGCTGTAAAGCACTATGAAGCGGTATATAAGTCTAAGTGCTATTGCTATTGCTATGTCTATGTATATTACAATACGTACTTGAATGAATGAATGAATGAATAAATAAATAAGTAAGTAAGTATATGCACCAAGACAAATTACTTCTGTATCCAATCACACTTGGCCAATTTAAAAAAAAATTATTCTATTCTATTCATGGAACTGAAGCCAATTAGGCTCATGAATCCCCATTCAGGGAATCCCACCTGAGCAGCTTTCCTCAAAGAGCCCGTGTTCCGGTTTCTCTCCCGAGGCAAAGTCACCCTCGGGAAGCCAAGCGAGACCTAACCCAGGCCTTTGCTCGCTCCGAGGTCTTTTAGCCAAACCCTGGTTAGAAGCCGTCTCGTGTGAATGCAGCCTTCCTGACTTCTCCCGACCCCTGACCGAGGAGGAGGGTTGAGGGGGAAAGACAAGGCTGCCATCTTAGCCTCCTCCCGGTCTACCAGAAACGACGACTGCTTTTCGCCCTCTGCGGCCTCGGAGGCAAAAGAGCGAGTATTACGAGGCCGAAAAAGGCCCTTTCAGGCGCTGCCATGACTCCCCTGCGCTCCCTCAAGCACAGTAAGGACAAAGCTTTAATTCCCCCCCCCCTCCTTTGAGGAAGGTGGACTCTTCCATAAGGAGCTCTACGGCCCTCTCGGCCTCGCCGAGCCCCTTTGGGCAAAACCATTCCTATACGCGGGGGGGGGGGGAGAGAAAGGATTGGGTTCCTCCCTAAAAGGAGACAGCGACGACGGGGAAATCGGTAGCTCGGTTAAACAACCTTATTCGTGTGTAGGGTATTGTTGTTTTTGCCTCAAGAAAAGCAGCCGCCGTTTTATTTATCTGACTGAAATTAGCAAGAAAAGCCCCTCAGTCGGGATGAGGGAGGCCCGTCCACCCCGAACCCCCCACCTCCCTACACACAAACCAGGCATTTCTGGCTACCGTTCTCGTGGAAGAGGCAGGAAAAAAACCGCCCAAATCCGAAATGAATTTTTCTCCCCCCCCCCCCTTAAGAAACGGACGACGGCGCGCGCCAACTTCATTCCCCACCCCCCCAACACACACACTTATACTGACAGACAGGGCAAGTCCCGCCTCCGCCGCGCGCCCATTGGCTACGGGGGTCCTCGCGCGCCCATTGGCCGTTGTGCCGCGGGCGCGTCCCATTCAAAAAAAACAGAAAAGCGCGGGTTTTCGGAGCATCTTCTTTTTCCCCTCAGAATTGGCCGCCTTTTTTCGCTCCGTCGCCATGCCAGTCTCCACAATAAACCCCGGGGAATCTTCCAGCGCCGCCAGGCTGGATATTCCCAACGGGGACACGTCTTATCAGAGCCTGCGCTTCGTCAAACTGACCGAAAACGCTTTTGCGCCTTCTAAAGGGTCTTCCCGGGCGGCGGGCTACGATTTGTACAGGTAAGAAAGAACAATCTGTGGAGATTTCTCAATCATCCAGGCCCTGGTTGTCCCGAAATTGTTGTTGTTGTTGTTGCTTTCCCTCAAAAGGCAGCTGGACTTTCTTGGTGTTTTCTTTGAAAATGTTTCGCTTCTCATCCAAGAAGTTTCTTCAGATTGAAAGGACATATTGACACCAATCAATCTGGCCTTCATTTATTTTTATTATTATTATTTATTTTGTCATATACATATTTGATAATGTACATAAGTGTAACATTTGAATACATAAGATGGGTACAAATAAAAGGGAACCTTTGCTCTTCGCTTCTGTTAAAGAAGTTGCTTGCACTACTCTGCTATGGTTAAGGAATCATTTGCTATGGAATTCATTCTGTAATTGAATGGTATCCTTTTCTATCTGGTTTCTGGCTTCTGTCATTTGCTTCAGAGCTATTTATTTTATTTATTTATTTGTGGGATTTATACACCGCCTCACAGTGCAAGCACTCTCTAAGCGGTTTACACCAGTAAGCAATGTATTTTTATATTACCCCCAACAATCTGGGTCCTCATTTTACCTACCTCGGAAGGATGGAAGGCTGAGTCAACCTTGAGCCTGGTGAGATTCGAACTGCTGACCTGCGGATCGGTGTCAGCTAAAGTGGCCTGCAGTACCTGCCTCTAACCACTGCGCCACCTCGGCTCTTATGAAGCTAGGCACATCCTTGGAGACAGTTCCCAGGGACATTGCCAAAAAGGCATTAAGAGTGGTTAACCCAGGGGTCGGCAATCTTAAAAACTCAAAAAGAGCCATTTGGACCCATTTCCCAGAGAAAACAAAACACCCGAAGCCACAAAACCTGGGTGGGTGTGGCCAACTCGATGTCACTCCCACTGACCCCGCCCCCAGCTACGCCTACCCAGGTTTTGTGGCTGTTTTCTTTTCTATGAGACAAAGGTATCTCTCTCTTTTCCCTCCCTTATCTCTCTCTCTTTCTCTCATCTCTCTTTCTCCCTCTCTCTCCCCTTCTCTCTCTGTACGATCGCCACCCCCGGCTTCTCTTCAGGCGACCCTCCTCCCCTTCTCGCGACTCCCTGGCTGGCTGTGTCGCGCGCGGGGAGACCCTCACAAAAGCGCACACGGAGGGCGGGCGGCTGCTCGCTTAAGGAGGGTCTTTGAGCGCGGCTTCTGTCCTGCCCTAAGAATCCGGCCATTGCCTTGCCGTGTCCTGTCCCATCACCCACCCACCCCCACAGCTCTTCGCTTCCTGCCGCTTCAGGCTGGAGCTCACGTCCTCCCCGCTCGGCCGAAGATCGGGGTGGGGGGACACGGCAAGGCAATGGCCGGATCCTTAGGGAAAGAGAGAAGCCGCATCCAAATACCCTCCTTAAGCGAGAAACCGCCCACCCTCTGCGGCTTCTCGCTTCCAGAAGGAAGGTTCTCACTTCTCCGCGGCTTCCAAGAGGGTCTCCTCACGCATGCGTACCCTACTGGCCCCGCCACAGCCAGTCAGGGAGTCGCGAGAGGTGGAGGAACGTCGCCTGAAGGGAAGTCTCCGCCGGGGGTAGCTATGTTCCTCAACCAGCGCCAGAGAAACAGCCCCGCCGCTTCTCCATTCCCGCCGTCTCCCGTACCCTCTCAGGCCAGGTGAGGGAGGGGGGCGAGGCCAGCCAGTGATGGGACAGGGAACCACAGCAGGGGGCCCAAAGAGCCACATGTGGCTCGTGAGCCGCAATTTCCGACCCTTGGGTTAACCTAATCTTGCATAGCTTCTTCTCTGGTAATATTGTACTAGATGTACTAATATTGTACAATATTGCACTGGTACAATATTGTATTGTACTTCTAACTAGAGTATACAAAACATTTGCTAGACCAATTCTCGAATACAGCTCATCTGTCTGGAACCCGCACTACATATCGGACATTAATATAATTGAGCGAGTCCAGAGACATTTCACGAGACGAATACTACACTCCTCCGTTCGCAACAGAATACCTTATTCCACCAGGCTTAGGCAATTTAGAACTACGCCACCTTCGGTCTGACCTAAGTGTAGCACATAAAATTATCTGCTACAATGTCCTACCCGTCAATGACTACTTCAGCTTCAACCGCAACAATACACGAGCACACAATAGATACAAACTTAAAGTGAACTGCACCAAACTCAATTGCACGAAATATGACTTCAGCAACAGAGTAATCAATGCCTGGAATGCACTACCCGACTCTGTGGTTTCTTCCCCAAACCCCAAAAACTAACCTTAGACTGTCTACAGTCGACCTTTTAAGGATGGGCTGTCAGTATGTGTGAAATGGGTGGATGTATGAATTTGAATAATATTGTTGAGTTTGTCTTTCAGATGGCTTTTTTTCAGAGTATTCTGCGCTAACCAATAAAACACATTTTTCTTCCAGCAGCTCTGTTGCTAAGCGATGGCGTCATTGAGTGAGACATTATGTGACCACAGTTTTCTATTTTATTGCTGACTTCTCCATTGATTCTCCTTGTTGGAAGCCAGTTGTGATCATGCAAATGGCAATCGTGTAGCTGTGGATCATTACAACAGTCATAAATTCTTACCAACTGCAAAGTGCATGAATGTCAGTCATGATGGCAGGGACACAGTTGTACAGATGGTCCTCGGCATACAAGCATTAATTTTAACGACCGTTCAAAGTTGCAGCGGCACTGAAAAATACGACTTAATTTTTCACACTTGCAATCTTTGCAGCATCCCTGTGATCACGTGATCAAAATCAAGACACTTGGCAACTGACTCACATTTATGACAGTTGCAGTGTCCCGGGGTCATGCAATCACCTTTTGGGACCTTCTGACAAGCAAAGTCGACGGGGAAGCCGGATTTACTTAACCATGTTACTAACTTAACAGCTGCAGTGGCTCGGGTTAGAACGCAGCACTGCAGGCTATTTCTGCTGGCTGGCTGCAATTTGGCAGTTCGAATCCCATCAGGCTGAAGGTTGACTCAGCCTTCCATCCTTTGAGGTGGGTAAAATGAGGAGCCAGATTGTTGGAGGCAATAGGCTGACTGTAAACTGCTTAGAGAGGGCTGTAAAGCACTTTGAAGCAGTATATACCGTATTTTTCAGAGTATAAGACGCACCTTTTGGGGGAGGAAAATAGTGTGAAAAATCTATCTGCCAGGTATTCATCTGGCTAGCGTCCTTAGTCTGTTCAGCTTCAGCACATTATTTATTAGTTGCATTTATTATTTATTAGTTGCATTTGTATGCCGCCCACTCCACAGAGACTCTGGGCGGATTATTTTATCCCCTGCTTAGGGCTGAAAAAAATATTCTTCGAAGGGAGTAGGAATGAAAAAATCCTGCAAGCCGGGAAGATCATTAGCACCTCATTAGGGCTGAAAAAACCTTCCAAGGGAATAGGAAGCCGGGAAGATAGTTAGCACCTCGTTAGGGCTGGGGAAAAAAGCTTCAAAAAAGCTACATTCGAAGTATAAGACGCACCCAAATTTTCAGCCTCTTTTAGGGAGGAAAAAGGTGTGTCTTATACTCCGAAAAATACGGTAAGTCTAAGTGCTATTGCTATTGCAGTGATTCACTTAACAACTGTGGCAAGAAAGGTCATAAATTGAGACAAAGCTCACTTAACAATTGTCTTGCTTAGCAACATACGTTTTGGGCTCAGTTGTGGTCATAAGTCAAGGACTACCTGTATAAAAAGAAATGATTTCTGCATACAATTTGAACTTACTGATTTTTTCCCCTTAGATATTCATTTTTGTTTGTTTGTTTGTTTGGTAGTGCATATGATTGTGAGGTCCCTGCTGTAGGGAAAGCTGTTGTGAAAACAGATATTCAGGTTGCCCTTCCTACAGGTTGCTATGGTCGAGTAGGTAAGTTATTAAACAGAAAAAATGTAATCTAGGTTTGCTAAACCTTTATTTGTGAAAATTGGAAAGTGAATCATAATTAAAACTTTTTTTTCTTTCTTTGACTTAAGCTCCTCGATCTGGATTAGCTGTAAACCATTTCATTGATGTTGGTGGTGAGTAATTGTTTCTCAATGCAATTATATCAGTATATGCATTTAGCTGCTGCAGCATAAAATGCATATTTCATCATTCTTAATTTAGGAAAAAAAATATTCTTAGTGAAACAAATTGACAGGCTCCAAAATGTGGTTTTGCTTATTTACATCAATTTGCATATATAATAAGATTGGAGTACTGTACTCTTACATTCTGGGAACAGAAGTATTGAAAGATGAAATGTCAGTTTTCTTTATTACATAAATAGGCTCCCTATAATTTTAGTGAAGCTAAACGATGGAACATATGTTCTTTGCAATAATTTATGATCAAGTTAATTAAAGCACATCTGTTAAAGCAATTGACCGTGAACTAAGCTCTGCAGAACTATATGTTAGCAGTTGGCTAGATACATTTATCCACTGCATATATTTATTTCAATTAAGCAATGTTTGGAAACAAACATTTTCAAACTCTTTATTTTTAAGGAATCCTCACACTGATTCATTTGTTACAGAGCTCCTGAGCTAATAAGACTAAGACTCTACTAAATGTAGTAGATTTTAAGTCATGCCTCCTGCCTCATTGATTTTAATTGAAATTAAGTACAACTAGAGAGTAAACTCTGCTAGTGGATTAATACTCTTAGATGTATCATAGAAACCCATTACTAGGGTGAATTTAAAGATATATATATATATATATATATATATATATATATATATATATATATATATATATATATATATATATATATATATATATATATATATATATATATATATATATATACTTATCTATTACAGATATCAAAAAAGTGTAGTCTTTGCTTAACAAATTCCTGTGCAAATGGTGAAATAATCTTTTGTACAGTGGAGCATAACCCTGTTGCTTTTGAGGCTTGCCAGCATAACTAACCTGGTTGATTGTGTGTGTGTGTGTGTGTGTAATACCTGTGTGTGTGTGCGTTTATATATATATAAACACCTTCAAAGCAATGCCTGATAGCCCTGCATTACCCCCTAGGGAGAGAAATAGGCAATACACCATGGGGAAATCTTCATCTGTCAGCATGACTAAGGCAGAATCAATTAAGTCAATTACAGGAGAGAAAAAAGGGTGTGGACCGGTTACACATGCAAAGTCTAAATTGACAGGCATTACATAAATTGATAGGCATTCTATAAAAGCAAGCATCTCTTCCATGGGGATCTTACACTCTGACGAAGTCAACAGGGGTTGACGAAAGCTTAGCAATTTTAATAGTAGTTTTAAATAAAATTTTAAATGTTCCAGAGATCGTGATGGTAATCGCTTCTTTATCTGTAAATATGCCTGGAACTCGCAGTTTTAGAACACACAATCAACCAGGTTAGCTATGCTGGCAAGCCTCAAAAGCAACAGCGTTATGCTTCACTGCACAAAAGATTATTTCACCATTTGCACACCAATCACACACACTGTATATATCAGTGATGGTTAACCTTTTTGATGCCGAGTGCCCAAAGCGCGTGCGCCCTGCCCCCGCGCATGCACCCCAGCCCCCATTTTGGCTTCCAGGTTGGTTCTGCATTTCTGCCACCTGTGCCTTCCCCGATCTCCTCAGTTTCTCCCCCCAGTGGGCCCTACCTTTCTCCTCCATTTCTGCCACGGAGTGGCACCTGCGGAGATCGGGGAAGGTACGGGCAGCAAAAATGGAGGAGAAAGGTAAGGCGCGCTGGGGGGAGAAACTGGAGATTGGGGAAGGCCCCGCTCCGCGCATGCCCGGCAGAGACCCAAAGACCAGCTGGCTGGCGGGAGGCGTGCACATGCACGGTGGAGCTGGGCTGGGGTGACGGCTGGTGTGCCTGCAGGGAGGGCTCTGTGTGGCACGTGTGCCATAGGTTCGCCATCACGGGTATATATAGTCTGAGTGGATTCAAATATACAGTGAAACATCTACACTGTTGCATTCTCTTTTTTTTTAACAGCTGGAGTAATTGATGAGGACTACAGGGGAAATGTTGGTGTTGTATTGTTTAACTTTGGAAAGGAACCATTTAAAGGTAAAAAAAAATAAAGTTAATGTTAAGCTGATACTTTCCTTAAATTTCCTGCTTTTAAATTACCACATTTTTCGGCCTATAAGACGCACTGGTGTATAAGACGCACTAAGATTTTGAAGAGGTAAGTAAGGAAAAAAAAAAGGTTTTTGTCCTCCCCAGCCTCCAGGAGCACTCTGCAGGCCTCCCAAACCCTCTGCGCACCCCGTTTTTGCGAAAAACTGGCCAATTTTTGCAAAAATGGGATGTGGGAGCGGGGCTTCAGGAGGCCCAAAATGGCCGTATTTGGTGTATAAGACGCACCAACAATTCCACCCTCTTTTAGGGGGGGGGAAAGGGTGTGTCTTATACTCCAAAAAATATGGTAGAATATATATGTAAAAGGTGAGTGCTGATCAGTTTTGGCAGAGCAACTTAGGGAGCTTCAGGACAATTCTCCCTTGATGGAAACATTTATACTGCCTTCCAAATATAGCATTAATCAAAACTTCCCAAACTCTTCAGCTTATCAACCCCTTTATAAAGTTGCTCTTTGTCCTCTAAACATTTAGTATATGAAAATAAATACTACCACCAGCACTACCAATAATAACAAAAACAATAACTGATTGACCCTTGCAGAATTATATTGACCACACTGGGAACCCTGGCATAAATAATATGTATCCAGTTGGAGCAATCATCCAATCTCCAAGAGGAGAAACAAGTCATTTCCTTACATTGTCCTTAGTTTAATTGCACAATATTGTTCTGGCAACTTCTTTAGAATGATATAACAATGTGTCGATAATGTGTGTGTGTTTTTTTAAACAATATGGGTTTTTAAATTCCTTTTTTTTTAAGTTAAAAGGGGTGACAGGATTGCTCAACTAATCTGTGAGCGCATCTACTATCCGGTTCTTGAAGAAGTCAAGGTAAGAAATAACTGCTAAGCCAGGTATCTTACTGTTAATAAAATATAGGAATTAAAAGGATTTATTTAATATAGGGATAAGGGTGAAATCCATTCGGTTCACATTTACTTCAAAATCTCAATTTTCTATGTCAGTGGTCTGCAGTATATAACAAATTGCTTTTGAAAATAGATTAGTTATGGATGATTATGAGAAACCATGGCTGTCATTTATTGGAATGTTTAGGATGTTTAGATATGTGAATATAGAGATAGACTGTTCATTCAGTGACCATTTGAACTTGCAACAATGCTAAGAAAAGAGATCCATCACATCGTTGACTAAATTTGCACCCATCGCTGTGTCCCAAAAGTCACATAATTGGTTTGGCAACTGGCACATATTTATGCCATCCACAGCATCCCACAGTCATTATCTGTGACCTTCATAGCAAGTGGGTGGCAAGTCAGGGTCACGTGATGCTATAAGTCTGGCACAGTCATACAAAGTTACATTTTATGACTGTGTCACTTAGTGACAGTTGGCAATCCCAGTTGTGGTTAGTGAGAATCACAATTGGGATTTAATGTATGCCCTTTTTTTCTTTTACAACTTTTTTCCTCTGTTATTCAATTAAACAAATTTCTATTTTTCAGGTTTTGGATGAAACAGAACGTGGTTCAGGCGGTTTTGGATCAACCGGGCAGAAATAAAGAAAACTCTTTTATACAGTATATTTTTGTACACCTTTTTAAAATGTAAATAAACTTTGATAGAAAATTGCGGGTTTTTTTTTCTTATAAGGGAGAGATGGATTTAAAAACATTACTGCAAGGAAAAGAATATAGATCACTACAGGCTGTGTTTACTTAGTGCTGTTGTAGGGAGAGGAATCTGCCAAAGATAACTAACTTTCAGAGACTATTTAAAACCTACCCCAAAGCCCTTGTTCACAATCATAATCTTACAATCAAATTTTAACTGGAATTGTTTTAAAAACAAGCTACAATATAAAAGGACCCTCCGAATCAGTTATAGATAGTCCTCGCCTAATATCCACATTCCATGACTGAAGTTAAGACTGTAGAGAACAAGGAGGGCTTACAACAGGTCCTTGTAATTGTGGGAGTCACACCGTCCCCACACTGTCATGATCTCAATTTGAGCACTTGGCAACGCAATGACATTTCAGTGTCCCACAGCCAAATGTGAAAATGGTTAAGAGCCAAGGTGGCGCAGTGGTTAGAGTGCAACACTGCAGGCTACTTCAGCTGACTGCTAGTTCAGCAGTTCAGCTGTTCAAATCTCACTGGCTCAAAGTTGACTCAGCCTTCCATCCTTCTGAGGTCGGTAAAATGAGGACCCAGATTGTTGGGGGCAATGCTGAACTCTGTAAACTGCGTAGAGAGGGCTGTAAAGCACTATGAAGCGGTATATAAGCCTAAGTACTATTGCTATAGTGCTATTAACTGAGTTGTATGGAGTCCACACGGCATTCAAGTACAGTACTAGGGATTCTATTTCAAGTTGCAATCCTGGTCTGACAAGACCAAAGTAAAACTAGAAAATTGCTGCTGCATTAATGTGACACAACTTAAACAGGCCTTATCTAATTCTACTTGTTGTAAACAACATTTAAACTGGCATTGGAACCCTGTTTTTCAGCCGCTGAAATTCTTACGTGTTTCTTCTCTGCAAATATTTATACAAATGTTTAAGCATATTAAAAATCACAAGAGCAAAAAGCTCACTACCGTACAGCCAAAAAATTGATCAGGCAAGCACGTGACATGCCCAACAATCAATACCGCATGACCCTTTTGTTTCCTGTCAAATATATTGAACCAAAGATAAAATTGTTTAATCATTGAGGGGCGAAGGATTACAACCATCTCCACTATAGCAAATAAGCCACTAGATGGCACTTGAAAATAGCCTTTTCCTATTCCCCCCCCCCTTTCCCCAAAATGCCTAGGTCTGTAACTAATCAATAGCCCGTCCCATGAGATTATGTTGGTGGAAAGCAACAGCAATGCTTGAGAGAAAGCTGGCAAAAAGATGTCATGGCACGGAGAGAAACAGAATCTACAACTGAAAAGATTTTGGAAGACTGGCCTGTTTGCACAATTGTTCCTGGCTTACAAACACACACAAAAAAAACCCCTTTCCCCAGCTTGGTTTTTCAACAAGAATGGAAAAATATAGCAAAGAGAAACGCTCCTCTTTTTTTTTCTTTCTCAGTCCATCAGCTTTCATCTCTTTCAGTTCAAACTTGATTCTTGCAAGTATGTTCGGTGCTTTGCATTTTAGTGCGTGGCACCCTCAAAACAGCAGGATTTTGTGGTCCCTTAACACTATTCCTCTATTTCTGTCTTGGCTGGGACCCTAGGAATCATTCAGAAAGAGAGAGTCTGCCATTATGCATTGGCTTCAAGGTCATTAAATAAACTCCAGTATAAACTGACCTGCTAGTTTGCTGTCCTATCCAATCCTTCCTTGCAAGAATATTTTTCCTTTTATTCAATGGGAGTTTGAAACTTGGGGGTGGGGGCAGCTTTAGAATTTGCAGCTTGGATACAACTGACCTTGGATGAAGCCATTTTTGCTTCCCACTTGTGTGAATGCGATGCACATTCAATAAATAGAGATCGCTAAATGTCTATGGAGATTCTCAGTCATCCAGGTCATGGTTGTCCCAAAGGTGCTTTTTCAAGAGGCAACTGGACTTTCTGGTTTTTCTAGAGAGCTGAAGATTCTTACATGAGAAGCGAAACGTCTTCAAAGAAAAACCAGAAAGTCCAGTTGTCTCTTGAAAAAGCACCTTTGGGACAATAAATAGAGATGCTCTTGTTATAGACTCTTTCCAAAATAGGTAGGCACCACTATAGGTCACAAACTATCCCATTAATGGGAGTAAAGGAAGGAAACCTTTGCTTTGTTCTTTCAAATATTTTTGGAGAATGCTGTAAAATTCTATTTGGGATGACGCTATAGCTATGGCAAGGAACACCTCTGAGTGTAATTTCTTTTGTGTACTCTTTTCCAGCACTTGTCAGAAATTTTAACGTTAATTAATCAGGTTTGGATGTCTTTAACAAGTTAATTATCCATGTTTTGGAAGAACGGCTAAATAATAGCCACCCAAATGTGGTGTCCCAAAGTCCAGCAAATACTTCCTTGGACTACTAATTGTGATAAGACAACAAAATAAATGTATATATGTGTCATTGAAACAGCTCTCCAAAATGAAATCACTTCTAACTTTAATGTGAACATTTTATGCTTTAGAGTCTGGACAGCACAGCGCAGAAACAAAAAGAAAAAAAAGATAATTGAGATTAACTCCAATTGTCCAGGACAAAATTACTGCAAGATGTCATAATTGGACAAAAACCAGTCTTATTTCTTTTCCAACTAAACAGAGCCAACCAGATGTCTTTAGACTTCATTTTGCCACCTGCAGAGATCATAGCATTGAAAATTCCTCCTATACCCAAGAGTAGGATGGCTTCCGAAAAAATGTAAATTATAGATGTTAACCTCTCCTCATCTGACCCCTTCAAAAAAAATGGCCATGAATCAGCCTTCCTTAATCTGCTATCCTCTAAATATATTGCATTATTATTGTGGCTTGATTATCTACCCAGCATGATTATTATCGTCCTCTCTTAATTCAGAGACGCTGCTGTGTAGTGATGGAGTAAGTACTTAAGGCTTTCCTGTCAGTCTTTCACCATGTTCATATTGGGAGACATTTATTATTAATACACAAAAGGCTTGTCAATCAGGAAGCATGGATATGCAAGAACACAAGGCGGTAACATCATAGTGGGGAATCTGTGCGGGTTATGGTATTTGGGAATGACCTTGAAGGACAAGGTGAAGAGATACTGCCTAGGGAAGGGTCAGATAAAAGGGGACAAAGCCCACAGAGCCATAGGGGGCAGAACAAGATTCTCAGGAGAGACCCTCTCCAAATTATCAGATTGTAAAAGTGTTGGTAAGGTGGCTCAGTGGCTAAGACACAGAGCTTGTTGATCAGAAGGCCGGCAGTTCAGCGGTTCGAATCCCTAGCGCCGCACAACGCAGTGAGCTCCCGTTACTTGTCCCAGCTTCTGCCAACCTAGCAGTTCAAAAGCACGTAAAAAATGCAAGTAGAAAAAATAAGGACCACTTTGGTGGGAAGGTAACAGCGTTCCATGCGCCTTCGGCGTTTAGTCATGCTGGCCACATGACCACGGCGACGTCTTCGGACAGCGCTGGCTCTTCGGCTTTGAAACAGAGATGAGCATCGCCCCCTAGAGTTGGGAACGACTAGCACATATGTGCGAGGGGAACCTTTACCTTTAAAAGTGATGGTGGGAGAATTGTACTCTAAGACTTACAAGATTCTGTTAATGTAGCCTTACAGTCAAGTAAATTAACTCATCTGCTCTTGTTTCCTGTCTACCTGGGAAGGCTGACAGAGCCCCACCCAAAGTGAACTGAACTACAATTTTCAGGCACTGCAGCCAAAAAGGATAGCAATGGATCCAGAAAATGGTAATTCAGCATTTAAGAGAGCTAGGGTTTCCCACCTCTGCTCTAAACCTGAGCTGTACAAAGCCAAGGATGTCCTTGAGGGAGGGAATGATTGCTTAGACAAGGAAGGGTGGGGAAAAAAACTACAGGAAAAAGCAAGGCAAGAGAATAAAGTCAAAGAGTTGGGGAACAGCTGGCCAAGGCAGCAGCTTTGATACCATTCATTGTTCAGCTGGGATAGCAATAGCAATAGCACTTAGGCTTATATACCGCTTCATAGTGCTTTAAGCCCTCTCTAAGCGGTTTACAGAGTTCAGCATATTGCCCCCAACAATCTGGGTCCTCCTTTTACCGACCTCAGAAGGATGGAAGGCTGAGTCAACCTGGAGCCGGTGAGATTTGAACAGCTGAACTGCTGAACTAGCAGTCAGCTGAAGTAGCCTGCAGTGCTGCACTTTAACCACTGCGCCTCCCTCGGCACCTCGGGATGCCTTCTATGAAAAGTAGAGATGCCCTGAGAAGTAGTGGAACTCATTCATTGCTCTTCTGGAGCCAAAAGAACCATCTGGCCCCCATGTCCAGCTTTCACTGACTCCGTATAATGTTTTTCCCACGCCGTTTTGACTGATCTGACCACACTTCGCTTCAGTAATACATCATGTCGATTAGAATAACGTAATTTATTCTAGCCACGCCGAAAAATATAATACGACTACTTCCAAAGGGTTGGAATGCTGTTGTGCCTCAAAAGCCAGTTTGGCACAACGCGGTATGTTCCTTTTCTCCTGCTTTCTGGCCCAAATCATTCAACTGCAAAGCGACTGTTGGTCCAAAGTTGTTGCTAAGCAACGTTCCAGAGTTGATTGTAAGACAATGGCATATCTGCATTATTTTTCCCACTGTGGTTGGATCTGGAACCCACCCAAACATTTGGGAACATGCAATCAGCTCCCACATAGCTCCAGGTTGGATTGCAATCTACCACTCCATGTATCTTCTCCAAAGCACCTGAAGGCAGGACAAGAAGCAATGGGTGGAAACTAATCAAGGAGAGAAGCAACTTAGAATTAAGGAGAAATTTCCTGACAGTTAGAACAATTAATCAGTGGAATAACTTGCCTCCAGAAGTTGTGAATGCTCCAACACTGGAAGTTTTAAAGAGGATATTAGATAACCACCTTCTATTCTATTCTATTCTATTCTATTCTATTCTATTCTATTCTATTCTATTCTATATGATGCTAGCTGAAATCTGCAGGAATTGATGCTTTATTGTTCAATATTCCTAATGGTTCATTCAAAGTCTTCCTTGAGCCAACCTCAACTACGGTACCAGCGATTGTGCGGGCAAACCTATGCTTTTGTGTCATTTTTGTGTCTTCTTCTTCCAGATTATTATTTTGAGCTTCCCAAACTAGCTTACAGCCCTGAGATTTTTCTGCTGGGTCTCCTATCTTAATACTCATCAGGATTGTCTTTCCCGAAGTTTTTCCACAGTTAAATTGGATGCTTTCTCTGAAAAACATGTCAACCGTATTTTGGGAAGGTTCCATCTGTGCTGAATACCAAAGAAAGGGATGGCATGACACCGTCAACGCTAAAACTTTAACGGGACTGGCTGAGAATTCAATGCATTAATATTGTGACGCCCCAGAACAATAACTTTGTGTTCCAAGTATTTCTAAACAGCTAAGGCTGAGGTCAAAAAGGAAAAAAAAGTCACAATTACATCTTCCCATCAATGGAAGGTGTTTCTCACCAAGGCTGGCAAATATCTCATTCTTTTCTCAATATGCACTGTCTTGGTCTCCTTTACCCATATTATAGAAGTCCTCTCCTCTTATTTGAGTTATTGATTTATTAGTAACTTTTATTGTTCTTCCTATTATATAAGACATTTTTAAAAAGATATCCAGCCAGCATTTCGACATCTGGACTTGGCACAGCCTGATCCTTCTCGTTCATTCCGCTCTAAGTTTACGAGGACCAGGAGAGCGAAATTGTGTACAATAAATCTAATGCCAATGAAATCCGTATCCAAATCTCACAAGAATTTAAGGTCACCGCTGTTGCTGTTGTTTTTCCCCCAGTGGTTTAAATGTTGGCCCAGTAAAAAGTGAGTGTCGCTTTTCAGCCAAAGAAGCGATGAGAATTTGCTAGAAATCAGGGGTGAAATTCAGCAGGTTCGGACAGGTTCTATAGAACCGGTGGCGGCGATTATGCGCAGTTCGGAGAACCGGTAAATCGCACCACTGACTGGCCCCGCCCCTCCCACTCGCTCCTTCTCGGGCTCATACACACAGAGCAAACATGAGGAGGAGGTGAGAAGCAGCCAGGTTGAACGCTAGAAGACTTGGCTGAGCTTTTCTGTCGGTTCTGTGGGCGTGGCTGGGTGGGCATGGCTTGACCACGCCCACCAATCCACGCCCACAGAACCAGTAAGGGAAAAATTTGAATGTCACCCCTGCTAGAAATAGATAAAAAGTTAAAATAAAATTGATAATCTTCAACATTTTTGGATGTAGAAACCGTCTTTAGTCCACTTCAGACAATATTATTGGGAGACCCACGATATTTAATATTTAATATTTATAGTAATTATGTGCATGAAGTTAGGGCTAACGCTGTTTTAAGTCTGATTAATAAACTCTATAACTGAGCTCAATCCACCAGCTGACGACCAGCAGTTTATCCACGGCTTTTATAAATTCTTCTTTTAAAATATGGTGCATTAGACTAAGCAAAGGAACGCTGATCATCTGTTCATTGTAAACTACAGAGAAAGTAGAAAAGACAGTCCAACTGATATTTATTAGTTCACTCTTATGTTTGTTCATTTATATTAGCGTTCAAAGCACTTGAACAATATCCCACTATTCTGAACTTAAATCTTATATTGCTTTATTATAGAGCTGTGGTTGCACAGTACTTAGATCCTCACCGACTCAAGGTTGACTCAGCCTTCCATCTTTCCGAGGTGGGTAAAATGAGGACCCAGATTGTTGGGGGCAATAGGTTGACTCTGTAAACCGCTTAGAGAGGGCTCTAAAGCACTGTGATGCGGTATATGTCTAAGCGCTATTACTGTTGCAAGTCATTATTTATTTATTATTTCTTGAGTTTTACATATCCCCTTTCCTTCATGGGTTTACATGGGCTTCTCAAAGATTTTTGTCCTTGCCAAAACAAACTGGAGGTTGGTTGGACCGAAGTGGTACAATGGTCCTAGAGGGACTCCAGATGGATTTTCATAGCTAGGGTGGCCTCAAATGAAGCCCTAAACCCACACATGAACCAAGGACCCACACTGATTTGATAAGATCTGAGAGGAGACCTGTATGTCTAAAAACCACACTCAAGTTGTTGAAAAAGAAAATATGAACCCAGAGCGCCCATGGTTACACCCAGAGGTGGGATCCAGCAGGTTCTGACCAGTTCTGAAAAACCGGTAGCGGGAATTTTGAGTAGTTCGGAGAACCGGTATTTATATTTATTTATCTATCTATCTATCTATCTATCTATCTATCTATCTATCTATCTATCTATCTATCTATCTATCTATCTATCTATCTATCTATCTATCTATCTATTTATTTTTATATGCCGCCCAACTTCCGTAGGACTCAGGGAAATACTACTTTTGACTGGCCCCGCCCCCATCTATTCTCTGCCTCTTGAGTCCCAGCTGATCGGGAGGACATGGGGATTTTGCAGTATCCTTCCCCTGGAGTGGGGAGGGAATAGAGATTTTGCAATATCCTTCCCCTGGAGTGGGGAGGGAATAGAGATTTTGCAATATCCTTCCCCTGGAGTGGGGAGGGAATAGAGATTTTGCAATATCCTTCCCCTGGAGTGGGGAGGGAATAGAGATTTTGCAATATCCTTCCCCTGGAGTGGAGAGGGAATGGAGATTTTGCAGTATCCTTCCCCTGGAGTGGGGTGGGAATGGAGATTTTGCAATATCCTTCCCCTGGAGTGGGGAGGGAATGGAGATTTTGCAATATCCTTCCCCTGGAGTGGGGAGGGAATGGAGATTTTGCAATATCCTTCCCCTGGAGTGGGCAGGGATTGGAGATTTTGCAGTATCCTTCCCCTGGAGTGGGGAGGGAATGGAGATTTTGCAATATCCTTCCCCTGGAGTGGGGTGGGAATGGAGATTTTGCAATACCCTTCCCCTGGAGTGGGGAGGGAATGGAGATTTTGCAATATCCTTCCCCTGGAGTGGGGAGGGAATGGAGATTTTGCAATATCCTTCCCCTGGAGTGGGGAGGGAATGGAGATTTTGCAATATCCTTCCCCTGGAGTGGGGAGGGAATGGAGATTTTGCAATATCCTTCCCCTGGAGTGGGGAGGGAATGGAGATTTTGCAATATCCTTCCCCTGGAGTGGGGAGGGATTGGAGATTTTGCAATATCCTTCCCCTGGAGTGGGGTGGGAATGGAGATTTTGCAATACCCTTCCCCTGGAGTGGGGAGGGAATGGAGATTTTGCAATATCCTTCCCCTGGAGTGGGGAGGGATTGGAGATTTTGCAATACCCTTCCCCTGGAGTGGGGTGGGAATGGAGATTTTGCAATACCCTTCCCCTGGAGTGGGGAGGGAATGGAGATTTTGCAATACCCTTCCCCTGGAGTGGGGAGGGAATGGAGATTTTGCAATATCCTTCCCCTGGAGTGGGGAGGGAATGGAGATTTTGCAATATCCTTCCCCTGGAGTGGGGAGGGAATGGAGATTTTGCAATACCCTTCCCCTGGAGTGGGGAGGGATTGGAGATTTTGCAATATCCTTCCCCTGGAGTGGGGTGGGAATGGAGATTTTGCAATACCCTTCCCCTGGAGTGGGGAGGGAATGGAGATTTTGCAATATCCTTCCCCTGGAGTGGGGAGGGATTGGAGATTTTGCAATACCCTTCCCCTGGAGTGGCGAGGGAATGGAGATTTTGCAGTATCCTTCCCCTGGAGTGGGGAGGGATTGGAGATTTTGCAATACCCTTCCCCTGGAGTGGGGAGGGATTGGAGATTTTGCAATACCCTTCCCCTGGAGTGGCGAGGGAATGGAGATTTTGCAGTATCCTTCCCCTGGAGTGGGGAGGGAATGGAGATTTTGCAATATCCTTCCCCTGGAGTGGGGAGGGATTGGAGATTTTGCAATACCCTTCCCCTGGAGTGGGGAGGGATTGGAGATTTTGCAATATCCTTCCCCTGGAGTGGGGAGGGAATGGAGATTTTACAGTATCCTTCCCCTGCCACGCTCACCAAGCCACGCCCACCAAGCCACACCCACAGAACCGGCAGTAAAAAAATTTGAATCCCACCACTGGTTACCTGAACTTTACCTGAAGCCAGTACACAACACTAATTCTTAGAATTGACTTCTTCACGTTCTACACATCCACAACAAAGTTATGCTTTTGAAAGAGCCAACTTATTTCTTGCCCTTTTATGTTCCCTGCTAGTCCGCTTCTACCTTTTTCCTCTTCTGAGGGGCACAAAGCCACATCTCAATCAGCCTCCTATGAAAGTCAAGTCAGCGAGGATCTCACTTGGAAACCCGAGATCTTTTTTCTAAGCAGCTTCTCCTGCAGAATTGGCTTGGACCTTCTCCTTCCAGAGGGTGTAATGTGAACTCCCTTGAAATAAATTGAAGTCGCATTCTTTCTCTCTCGTGATTTTTAAACAAATAATTGCAGCATTAGCACTCCGAAGCCAAAAGTCAGGACAGGACCCGTTCGTTACAGCAGTATTTTCTCCGTTAGAATTTGCTATGCCCCCCCCCCAACCAGGGGCGGGTTCCTAATTTTTTTACTACCACTCTGTGGGCATGGCTTATTTTGTGGGTATGGCTTGCCAGCCATGTGACCGGGTGGGCGTGGCTTCTCGGACTGCTGAAGGGAGGGGAACTGAGATAGGTCCTGCTGCCCGTTCCCCCTCCCCTCAGCAGCTCGAGAAGCCTCAAACGTGCGAAAATGCCTAGGATCATCACCGCGCGTTCGTGGCTTCTCAGACTGCTGAAGGGAGGGGAATGGAGATAGCTCCTGCCGCCCGTTCTTTCAGCGTCTCACGCGCTCCCTCAGCCATCCTCCCCTGCTTGGACTCACTGTGGAGTAGGAAGGCAATGCATGCGCAGTGCCGGAAGCTCGGCTTCTGGGCATGCGCAGAAGAAAAATAAAAAAAAAATAATTTTTTTTTAAATGGCGGCACCCAGGCACTGGCAACCGACCGCACTGGTACTGTGATGTCACCAGCGAGCCGCTACCGGTGCTATAGAGTGGACCACACCGGTAGGAACCCACCACTGCCCCCAACACACACTTACACCCTCGGTACATAATACCTCATGCGATATTGCCTCTTCTCACCCACCTACTCCAATTTTCGGTTACCATAGAAGCTCACTGTTGATCCTGGATTTATTCTCATTTTTCTTTACCCCATCTTGTCATCCTTCCCAGGAACTAATAAGCCACAGTGGATTTGAAAGCATGAGCAAATGTGAGCATCGCACCAAGAACTTTTATCTTCCATTGACATTTACTTCCCACCCTAATAATTTAGAGCTGTTAACATACCAAAAATGAAAAAAAAAAAAAACACCACCACCCTTCTTCCCATCACTTTCCTTACAAAGTTTACAAATGAGTAATATCTAGAGTTATTGTTTGCTGCAGAACATATGGTCTCAATTAATGGAGCAAGAGTTTGCAGTGGGAATGAATTATTTGTCTGGGCCGTTAATTCTAGCTGCATTAATTTATAGTAAAAACATCTATACGTTTGATCACACACACACACACACACACACACACACACACACACACACACACACACACACACACACACAAGAGCTCCTTACTACATCGAACAAAGCCAGGACCCTTATCAAGAGTTGGGTTATAAGAAGTTTGGCCGGCTTGTATATTTATTTAAAAAACAAGGAAAGCGATAGCCCCATTTCCTGTGGTTAACTGATCCTACGCAAGTGTTGTTCCCATGCTTATGAGAAGCGTAGTCAGCTCATTCACAGCTCTCCGAGAGAGGATTAGAATTACCATCCCACCTTCTAACAACGAAACATAATCCTTCCCCTGAAGAACAAGAAATGACCATCAGCTTCTAATGGTGGCTATTTTGGTACAGCATTTAACTAATCCCTGAGCTTTACTAAAGTTTCTTTACCCCAAGAATATATAAAGAAAGAGGCTCAGTAGCCATGGTGGTGCAGTGGTTAGAATGCAGTATTGCAGGCTAACTATGCCCACTGTCAGGAGTTCAATCCTGACCGGCTCAAGGTTGACTCAGCCTTCCATCCTTCTGAGGTCGGTAAAATGAGGAGCCAGATTGTTGGGGGCAAGATGCCGGCTCTGTAAACCGCTCATAGAGAGATGTAAAGCACTATGCAGCGGTATATAAATATAAGTGCTATTGCTAATATACAAGGAAGACACCACCATAGGGCCACAAGTCCCCTGGGAGTTGGGCAGTATACAAATCTATTTAAATAAATAAATAAATAAATAAATAAATAAATAAATAAATAAATAAATAAATAAATAAATAAACGGTGGTAAGTGTGGGAAAACGGGCATAGGTCACTTTTTTTCCAGTGCTGTTGTAACTTTGAACAGTCACTAAATGAACCGTTGCAGGGAGTACCTGTATCTATTTCATCAGAGACCAAAATACTTTTCCTGTCCTAGCTCACCGCAAACTAATTTAAGTTTAAAGCT
Source organism: Diadophis punctatus similis (assembly GCA_023053685.1). Classification (NCBI taxonomy): domain Eukaryota; kingdom Metazoa; phylum Chordata; class Lepidosauria; order Squamata; family Dipsadidae; genus Diadophis; species Diadophis punctatus. Next base: position 13,963,616 of record JALIGW010000012.1, on the reverse strand, counting down.
GATTTAATACTAGATTATGCCAACACCGTCGACTGCAGTATTTTAAATAGCGCACAGGACAATAAGTGCGTAGGCGGAACAGCTTTTTCAAGGATTTTAACAGGCAATGCATTTGAAATGACATCTCTCAAGGTGTTTATCATCCCGATTCAGCATCCTAGTCCAGTTAAATAATCGAAGCTAAACACTTATTCTATCATGTTCACTGGGAGAAAAGCCCAACTGCAATCGGCTATGCTTACGTCTGAGTAACATAAGCCCCGGAACAAAGTATTAATTTTATAATATCCCATCACCGGTGTAGTCGAGCAAATCGTTTCTTTCTCTCCCTAGTCGGAATGAGTCATGCAGAGATTGCATGCATTAAAGCCAATTTGTGATTTATATAATATTTTGGGGGGAAATTTTCAGAGCTGGCTCGCAGAGAGCTGAAAGGTAAAATAAATGACTGCCTTTGGAACTGGAAATTTCTGTTACATTGAAAGGGCACGTTTTAGTTTTCTCTCTCTCACACACACACACAATGAATTTTTCTATACTAACCAGGATCCCTTCTAAAAGGGCGGATGGCGCAGCGGTTAGAGTGGGGTACTGCAGGACACTTTAGCTGATTGTGATCCGCAGATCAGCGGTTCAAATCTCACCGGCTCAAGGTTGACTCAGCCTTCCATCCTTCCGAGGTAGGTAAAATGAGGACCCAGATTGTTGGGGGCAATATAAATATACATTGCTTACTGGTGTAAACCGCTTAGAGCAGTGATGGCAAACCTTTTTTCCCTCGGGTGCCAAAAGTGCATGCGCACATGTTATCACGCATGCACGAGTGCCCACACCCATAACTCAATGCCTGGGGAGGGTGAAAACGGCCTCCCCCCGCTCCCCTGGAGGCCCTCTGGAGGCTGGAAATGGCCCATTTCCCAACTTCTGGTGGGCCTGGTAGGCCCATTTTTCATCCTCCCCAGGCTCCAGAGGCTTCCCTGGAACCTGGGGAGGGCAAAAACACCCTTCTCAGTCCCCCCCGGAGTCCCTCCGGAAGCTGAAAACGCCCTCCCAGAGCCTCCGTGCGAGCCAAAAATCAGCTGGCCGGCGCTCACATGCGCGCTGGAGCTGACCTAGGCAATGGCTCGTGTGCCGGCAGATATGGCTCCGCGTGCCACCTGTGGCACCCATGCCATAGGTTCGCCATCACTGGCTTAGAGAGTGCTTGCACTGTGAGGCGGTATATAAATCTCACAAATAAATAAATAAATAAATAAATAAATAAATAAATAAATAAATAAATAAATAAATAAATAAATAAATAAATAAATAAATAAATAAATAAATAAATAAATAAATAAATAAATAAGGGCATCTCTAGAAAATGCTAACCAAGTTATGCCTGCCTGCTCAGAATCAAATACAATTAGCACTTTTTCCATTCAGATCTTCGTTGTTCAAGGTGGAACAGGGGCTGAAAGAGGAAGCACGCAAGGAATTTTCACATTTATCAATCGGAATGTCTGCGCATGATTCTTTGGGGATTTCTAAAGCCACACATCTGGGAATTCATTAATATTATACAGATCATTTTACCTTCGTCATACCATTAAATAACTCTGGGCAGCCTTCTAATATAAATGTTATGTCTAGACCATAGTTTTTCCCATATTTTTTTTTAGGAGCTCGCCAAAATTCACCTGTTTTTGTTTGGGATATATGAAATTTTCATTACTGACCAATTCAAATCTTCATGTTAAGAGTAGCTGCATTTTGCGTCAAAAGATACCAGACTAACTTAGAAAAAAAATCCACTACAAAGAGGGGGGAGGGGGAGATAATTTCAGGATATAACATTTGTATCATAAAAAACGAAGCTAGCAATATGAGATAGGAATAAATGTAGTCTTATCCTTCATACAGATCAGTAGTAAGTTCTAAAACCCATTTACTACCGGTTTGCGCACGCACACGTGCATGTGCGTGATGCTTTTGCGCATGCGCAGAAGCGTCCTGGGCAGGTGGGCGGAGCCTCCCACCACCGGCGCTACCAATTCGCACAACCGGGCCGAAACGGGAGCCACCCACCGCTGATACAGATCGATCTCTTTTTTTATTTACCAGACTTGGGCTGAAATACGTAAATAAATCTATTCAATAATAGCTGTACTTGGTTATTTAGAAGGAAACAGTCATCTTCCAATTCAAAGAGGACTTTTTAAGTCCATGTGATTCATAAACCCAATGTAGTTTTAAGCCAACTTTTTGTGATTTTGTATCCTATCTCCAGAATTGCACGAACAATTCCAAATATAGATCAACTAGTTTTCAAGGTATTAATTAATTGTTAAGAATAGGCAGCAAGTTTTCTAAATGAAGGTGAGTTCAAGAAATGTTTGGCACCGTCAGACCACATGCACATATACTTGATGTATATATTTGTAGGCTGCTATGAGTAGAGTCTGTTAGATCAGAAGGAAGGAACTGGTACGCAACAGGCACACTGCATCAAAATAATTATTCTTCAGATGATGGAGAAGCAACCACCACCAATACCACCACTTCCAGGGAGAATTACCAAAAGCATGATAGAATTAGCTAACTTCATAAACAACAGAAATACAACAGCTGACATTTTATGTGGTTGGACATTATGTTTTAGAATAGAATAGAATAACAGAGTTGGAAGGGACCTTGGAGGTCTTCTAGTCCAACCCCCTGCTTAGCCAGGAAACCCTACACCACTTCAGACAAATGGTTATCCAACATCTTCTTAAAAACTTCCAGTGTTGGAGCATTCACAACTTCTGGAGGCAAGCTGTTCCACTGATTAATTGTTCTCACTGTCAGGAAATTTCTCCTTAGTTCTAAGTTGCTTCTCTCCTTGATTAGTTTCCACCCATTGCTTCTTGTCCTGCCCTCAGGTGCTTTGGAGAATAGTTTGACTCCCTCTTCTTTGTGGCAACCCCTCAGATATTAGAACGCTGCTATCATGTCACCCCTAGTCCTTCTTTTCATCAGACTAGACATACTCAGTTCCAGCAACCGTTCTTTACATGTTTTAGCCTCCAGTCCCCTAATCATCTTTGTTGCTCTTCTCTGCACTCTTTTTATAATCTCAACATCTTTTTCACATCGTGGCGACCAAAAATGGATGCAGTATTCCAAGTGTGGCCTAATAATTTGATCATACATTGGAATGCTATGATGGTAGTTCTTAAGGTGTTGCTTTGGACAAAAACATGAATAAAAACTTCAAAAAAGTTGGGTTGCAGTTTATAACGAGAACGCATCGTGTTATTTTCCAATTAATTTTAATTAGCAATTAATTTTAATTTGCTGAATTAGTGGCTGTATTTTAGTTCCAACAGTTTCTGTTTTCTCCTTCAATACAAGAAACTCCGTCCTACGCATGGATATAGACGTATCTACATGATTGAATCTCCAAGTTCTTTTCTTTCTCAATCAATCTCACCCCACAATCAAACTAAAAACTGTGAATTGTCCGGGTGGGTTTTGTAGCTCTTTTATTAATAATTATTTTTCAATGTAAGTATAAAAGTGACTATTCAAGATTTGTAAAAAGTAGGAGATCGTGACTACAGAGAAATGCACAGGGGTCAAATGTAGACTATTGATCATAATGTCCCAGTCTTCTCCCAGTATAGATATATATTTTTTTCTGAACATACCTGTATAAAAAATATTTTGTCTGGACTGGTGCAAGTTTAGCAAGAATATGAATCCACGGAATGAACTAAAAAAAGAGAATGATTTTATTGTGACTTTTTGACAGTGAACCCTTGTCGATAGGAGTCATGATAGGTATTTTTGGACATGTGTTACATTATGTCACGACATAACTGGAATGGCACTGTGTCTAGTGACTCGGGATTAGTTGTGAATGGTCCTCGCTGACCTCAGTGCATTTTGATTGTCACAGAAATTTCATCACCAAGTTTGTGTATACAGTTAAGTAGTTGGTCTTATAAGCACCATTATAAACCCCTTGCGTGAAGGGTATTATTAATCTAGTTTACAAATGCTTCATGAGTAAGAATAGCATGGTTACAGTATACACACACCTTAATTTACATGTACTGTATTATAGATATAACTGAGATAAACTACTGAGCTAAATTGGGGTTGATCGATGACTGAGTAATGGCAATTTCTTTGGCTTCTAAATTGTGTATATATATTACAGTGCATTTATAAAAATCTAGGTTGGACATTGTTTCTAGCACCAAATCGATTACAGAAACGGCTGACCTAGTAAGATGTAGCTGGAGAGGCGGATCTTAAAAGATTTTTTAAAAAAAAAAGAGAGAGAAAGAAAGAAAAGAAAAAGAAAAGAAGAAGAATCTATTGATGGACTTGTGATCTTGCAACTCTGGGCACCTGTGCTGATCGGACGTTGGCATGGCATCTGTGACCAGCTCCCAACAGTAGTCCCGAAATCCAAGATTCAGTATCTCAAAAGTAGCTACACTTACAAGAAGCCTGAGAAGAGTGATGGTTGTGAGCTACGGTTTCCTTCCTGTACCTTTACTTACGTCAAACTGGAATAGCGCTCACGTGTCCAAGGGAATACATGACAGCTTGTTCCTGCAATATGGAGAATCTTACTGAGGAATAAAACATTCAAGTCTCGTCCTAGCTATCTTTGGCTTTCATCACTTTTGGTCTCTGGTTGGTCAATTAATGAAGCACAATTTCAATCTTCATTCTCAGGCTGTCTCCTAGCTCCCCACTGAGGTAGTCTTGGTCGTGCTTATCTTCAAATTGAAGGAGTTCCTTCCGTTTGTAGAGCGGGGTGCTGCTGATATGTAATGAGTATATTCCAGGCGCTGGTTTCTTTTTAGCTAAATGAAGGAAGCTGATCCCTTCTTTCTGGTTTATCCTGAAGAACCCGCTTTCGTTCCCGTGGTCTATTAAATATCGGTTGTGGTTGGTCAGGGTTGTGAGAGCGGGGATCAGTTCCAAGAGGCGATCCTTGTTGTTAAGGCCGGAGATGTTGTAAGATAAGACGGCTGGTTTTTCAAGGTCCCAGCTGGCCAGGTTGACAGTTGCATAGGTCTCCAGCTGACCCTGTAATAAAGAGCAAAGTGTTTTAGATTTTTTTTGTTTTCCTCCTGAATTTTTCACCTTCTAACATGAAGCATTGCAACCATCCATCTCTGTTGAGGCTTAGATTAACAGAATTGGAGGAGACCTTGTAGGTCATCTAGTCCAACCCCCCGCGTACACCATTTCTGACAAATGGCAGTCCAGTCTCTTCCTGAAAGCCTCCAGTGCTGAAGCTCCCACAACTTCCAAAGGCAACTTCTGTTCCATTGGTTGATTGCTCTCACTGTCAGAACATTTCTGATTTCTAGTTTGAATCTCTCCTTGTTCAGTTTCCATCCATTGTTCCTTGTCTGGCCTTCAGGTACTTTGGAAAATAGTTTGACACACACACCCCTCCTCTCTGTGGCAGCCCCTCAAGTATTGCAACACTGCTATCATGTCTCCTCTGGTCCTTTTCTTCACTAGACAAGCCATACCCAATTCCTGCAACCGTTCTTCATATGTTTTAGTCTCCAGTTCCCTAATCATCCTGGTTGCTCTTCTCTGCACTTTTTCTAGAGTCTCAACATCTTTTTTATAGTGTGGTGACCAAAACTGGATGCAATATTCTAGGTGTGGTCTTACTAACACTTTATAGAGTGGTATTAGTACCTCACTTGATCTTGATTGTATCCCTCTGTTAATGCAGTTTAGGATTGCATTGGCTTTTTTGGCAGCCGAAAGCTGTTGGTTGGATTTCAAAAAATATCAGCTACTTAAATTATCAGCACAAAATGTTATTAACTCAAGAAGATGGTGTCCTTCTCTTACTCCAGAATTTTGCTTTCCAAGCACGCGATGTTTAAATTAGCCGCAAGTACTTTCTTGCGTACTCTGAATCAATGAGACAATTGTGGGCCAGGGCACCTAATCCCTCTCCAAATTATTGGAGAAATATTCCAACCTCTACGAGATGGGCTTTCATACTTATTCGCTGAGACTCACTGAGAACCAGCGGTTTGAGATACGTTTGAAGTTTGTGTCTAATTATATAGTTTAACAGATGTTTGCAGAACCGAGCAGTTAAAACAAACGAACGTTTCCACAAATCCCTGCAGCGGGCCAATTTTTTTTTATTATTATGGAAACTTTTGTAGATTTCTTTAGGACAAAGCAAGAGGCAGAAGAAAAGAACTGCTCGTGTATCAGAGCAAATCTATGGATCTTTTTTATTTTTCAGTAATATTGGTAATCTGAGCTTTCTGGTCTTCTTTCAATTTCCTTAGAGTTGAAGGTCCAAGACCTGTCAGATACCGAACCTACGCCAAATCCTGCAAAAAGTAATGTTCTCCATCCCAGCTTCACCTTAAGGCCAGTGTCACGTAGTGAATCACGGGATTGGGCGGCATATAAGAGCGTCTAATAATAAATAAATAAATAAATATTGTCAGTTGTATGTATATGCAGGGTGATGCATCCCTATCCTAATATTATGGTACATTCCAATACAAGCAGGACACGTGATGTGATCTTCTGCGCATGTGTGCATTCCTGATTCTCCATTATTCTCTTTGACTTTGACTCTTGACCGGAACGGTCGCATTTCCTTAGCAAGAATATAACTATTCAGAATTTATTGTTTTTGTACCGAAATAAATATTTTCTATTAGACTTTTAATCTCGGTTTTATTTTCTAATTGCCTGGATTCCAAGAAAAGATCCACATCGCCTCTGTGAGATTTATTCTCACTTTAACAGCCAGATTATAGGTAGTCCTTGATTTAGACCATAAGTGAACTTGGCAATTACGATTGTAAATTGTGATGTTTGTAAAGTTCACATGACCACCCTGATTTTACAACCTTTTGTGGCGGTCATTAAGCAAAGGCTGTGGTTGTTTGACGAACCCCTTGTTGAGTGCAGGTTTTGATAGAAAGTAAATTACAGTTTTCGGCAAAAACATTGTAAACCATGATCATGGGATGCTGCACATGGCTTAAATGTGGATCGATTGCAAAGGGCTCAAAATGTGTGTGTGTATGGGTGTCATAATTATCGTTTGGGGGTTCATCTTAATTTTGGATGGTCGCTAAGCAATAGATCATAAATTGAGGACTACCTGTATTGGGTAAAGAAATTGTACCCTTGAACCTCATGAGATACTGAAGTAATCTGATGTGCTGAAATGGTCAGACTTTTTGGCCTTGGCTTCTACAGAAATACATGAGGATTTTTTTTTTAAACAGGGGAGTCCTTTGTTGTAAACATTATCTAGAGCTTTGGATTCAGTCCCTCCAAATATCCTTCCAAGCATGCAGAGGTACAGGCATAGCCCTTGTTGGCATGGCTGCTCACTGCATGCCGTGCAAAGATGCAGCTGCTTTGAAGAGTCGCCAAGCACAAATGTAGAGGAAATACGGTTCATTCCTTCTGAGCTCTCTAAAATACCTTTGAGGAATTGTATCTTCAGTTTAGCACACTCCTAGTAAGCAGCGGTGGCTCAGTGGCTAAGGGACGCGGTGGCTCAGCAGCTAAGACGCTGAGCTTGTCAATCAGAAGGTCGGCAGTTCAGCGGTTCGAATCCCTAGAGCCGCGTAACGGGGTGAGCTCCCATTACTTGTCCCAGCTTCTGCCAACCTAGCAGTTCCAAAGCACGTAAAAAATGCAAGTAGAAAAATAGGGACCACCTTTGGTGGGAAGGTAACAGTCGGAGGTGGTATTCAGCCGGTTCTACCCGGTTCGGGTGAACCGGTAGTGGCAGATTGCGGGTGGCCCTGCCCACCCGCCTGGACATAATGGCATCCCATTTATCCATGTTTTTGAGGCTCTGTGCATGCGCCCGCGCCCGCTCACATTTATGAACCGGTAGCAAAAGTAAGTGAATACCACCCTTGGTAACAGTGCTCTGTGCGCCTTTGGCGTTGAGTCATGCCGATCACATGACCAGGAGACGACTTGGGACAGCGCTGGCTGTTCAGCTTAGAAACGGAGATGAGCACCGCCCCCTAGAATCGGGAACAACTAGCACGCATGTGCGGGGGAACCTTTACCTTTACCTAGTAAGCAGCATCTTACCTGCAGATTCCCAGGGACTGTTCTGTTTTCGGTTAAGACAGAAGGAATCACTGCAATGGGTTATCGACATGCTAACAGCTGATACAATGAACAGCTCTTGTTGCAAGCCTGGGTGAACATGCTAAGCTTTACTGATGACATGACACACTCCATGAGTAAAAAATTCTCGTGTCTGACTCTAGGACACGGTGCCCATCTCCGTTTCTTGGCAGAGGGAGCCAGCGTTGTCCAAAGAGAATTTCCATGGTTATGGGGCATGGAACTATTTATCTTTTCGCATATTCTGTGGTCGTGTGGCCAGCATGACTATATGCCAAAGGCGCACGGAATGCTGCTACCTTCCCACCCAAGTGGTACCTACTAATCTGCTCATGTTTTTGTTTTTATTTATTTATTTTTATTTATTTGTCAAACATGTATAGAATAGTAGTAGTTTGTATAAACATAAGTAAAAAGTAACGATAAAAGAGGACAGTAGGACAGGGACGGTAGGCACAGTGATGCGCTTATGCACGCCCCTTACAGACCTCTTAGAAATGGGGAGAGGTCTACTGTAGACAGTCTAAGGTTAAAGTTTTGAGGGTTTGGGGAAGAAACCACAGAGCCAGGTAGTGCCTTCCAGGCATTGATCACTCTGTTGCTGAAGTCGTATTTTCTGCAGTCGAGTTTGGAGCGGTTTACATTTAGTTTGAATCTATTACATGCTCGTGTATTGCTGTGGTTGAAGCTGAAGTAGTCATTAACAGGAAGGACATTTTGGTATATGATTTTATGAACTACATTTAGATAAGATCGGAGGCGACGTAGTTGTATGCTTTCAAACGGCTAGGCGGGCAGGAGGCTGGAGCAAGGAACGGGAGCTCACCCCGTTGCGTAGCACTCGGGTCTCAAACTCGGGCTGTCAATTTTCCAGCTGACAAGCTCAGCATCTTTAACCCTGTGAAAGTGAATCCTGCTAATGACTGGCCGCGGTTTCAGAAGAGCCTCAGGATGAAGGCAACCGATACAGTTCTGATCTTCATTTTCACACACACACTCACACACACACTTTTTAGCTGAGTCAAAGCTTAAAGATATATTTATTTAACACAAAACCTTAGGGTGTTTTTTTTTTTTTTTTTTTTTTGGCAGATCGCAGCAAAAATCACTAAGCACCACATCTGAGAAACTGGACTTCCACCAGCAAAGAGTCACTCTGCAGTAACCCAATTCGGTTGCAGCTGTATAAATATGAAGTCAAGGGTTCAGTATGGCCTAACCAAATATAGCCAACCGTACATATTAAAGCAGGTTGGATGGATGGGTAATATGATTTATTCTGAAGTAGTTCTTGGTGTATTTCATATACGGGATTGGATGCTACATGGATGTTATATATGTGTATAAAATTCGATGTATGTACAGTCTTGAAGTTAGTCTGTCCAATGTGTCAGTTCCCATGGATTCTCTAACAAAGGATGGAAAGAAGTCAGAAGAACGAACTATATTAAATCCAGTGACGTATTTCTGCACATTATTATATTATTATATTGATGCACAATATAAGAGGAATCTAGCACACCGAGGCTGCCTTTTCATAGAAAGATTAAATTAATTTTTAACTAATTTCCAGTAAGACTGGAATTGGCAAGATGAGGAATTAGGGAATGTAGGATCAGAATTTCTTTCTTTCTTTCTTTCTTTCTTTTTTTCTTTCTTTCTTTCTTTCTTTCTTTCTTTCTTTCTTTCTTTCTTTCTTTCTTTCTTTCTTCTTTCTTTCTTTCTTTCCTCCCTCCCTCCTTTCTTCCTTCATTTCCTGCCTGCCTACCTACCTACCTTCTTTTTTCTTCCTTCTTTCTTCTTCCTTCCTCCCTTCCGTCTTTCTTCCTTCCTTCCTTCTTTCTTTCTTTTTCTCTCTCTTTCTTTCTTTCTTTTCTTTCTTCTTTCTCTCTCTCTCTCCCCCTCTCTTTCTCTTTCTTTCTTTCTTTCTTTCTTTCTTTCTTTCTTTCTTTCTTTCTTTCTTTCTTTCCTCCCTCCTTTCTTCCTTCATTTCCTGCTTGCCTGCCTGCCTACCTACCTTCTTTCTTCTTCCTTCTTTCTTCTTCCTTCCTCCCTTCCGTCTTCCTCCCTTCCTTCCTTCTTTCTTTCTTTGTCTCTTTCTTTCTTTCTTTCTTTCTTTCTTTCTTTCTTTCTTTCTTTCTTTCTTTCTTTCTTTCTTTCTTTCTTTCTTTCTTTCTTTCTTTCTTTCACATCAGGTATCATCCACAGCCCAGTTTCAGAAACCAGTGGCAAGTAATTATAATCATTATAATCAGAGGGTGAACAAATAAATTTAATATTTAATCCTTGGGATCACATATATAGGGCTGGATTCTTAGACTCTTTAGAAGCTGATCCGTATTATTATTAACATTATCTGTGTCTGCTATGCAAAGTTTGTTTTTAATCTAAAAGCCAAGTTCTTGACTTTCCTGTGAGAACTCGCATGTTCAATTTCAATTACTAAAGAGAGAGGTTTATTGCGGTGTAATTTCTGATTTTTCTCTTATCCAGAACGAGATCGGTCCTCCTATGGTGAAGGCACATGTGAAATAAATATTAGCATTGTCATGCTGGTGTAGGACCACAATTAAGTGTGTGTGTGTGTGTGTGTGTGTGTGTGTGTGTGTGTGTGTGTGTGTGTGTGTGTCATTTTTTAATTCAGATTAGAGTAATGTAAAACATAAATGAAAATAAAGATAATAGGGAAATGAGAAGGAGAAAGAAAGGTGGAGGAGAGATGTAGAATAAAGGGGAAAAGAAATAAAAAGCATTGACTTTCAACTTTTTTCAGCACAATAAAATCCAACATAGAATGACGGCCTTAACTTTTCCATACCTAGTTATTACTAGCCATTTCTGCAACAACAAACTAATCTAATGAGCGAAACCCGAAATCAAAGTTCCATTCTCTTCAGTCTCAACCAGAAAATCTAGAAGCAATTTGCAAGTAGAAAGAAAACCAGTATGGTCTTTTCTTGGCTGTAATACAGTTTCGATTCGATGTGATCCGCACCGTGAATTTAAACCATTAAAGACAGCTTACAGTAACTTTACTATAGTTTTTTAAAAAAATGAAGGAACCATGTTCAAAATGGAAACTACGTAAATGTTACATCGGGTGAGAAGGATAAAGGCAGGGGTGGGCTGCTGGGGGTTGGCAGGGCTTCGGGAGAACCTCTAGCTAAGATTCTGTGCAGTTCGGAAAAGCCCCAAATCCCACTCCTGACTGGCCCCGCCCACCCCGCCCCTCCCCTCCCAGGAGTCCTCACGCGGCCCATTTTGGATGCAGGTAAGTGTAGGGCGTGCACGGAGGCTCAGGGAGGGTGAAAAACGGGCCTACCGGAAGTTGAGGAAGGGCCTCCAGAGGGCCTCCGGAGCCTGTTTCTGCCCTCCCGGAGACTTGAGGAAAGCCTCCGGAGCCTAGGGAGGACAAAAACACCCCCCCACCGTGGTGCAGGAGGCTGACTAGGCCACGCCCAGAATGGCCACGCCCACCCAGCAACCGGGCAGAGAACCCCTTGCTAAAATTTTTGAAGCCCACCCCTGGATAAAGGTGCAACTTACCTCTGTATCCAGGGCATTGGTTTCATTTAGACCTCGCCGTTTCCTTCCCCTTTTCGGATAGCCATTGATTTTGCAATCATAGCACGCTTCTGGAGAAAGACGGCTATCATCTATTTCACCGCTGACAGATAGATCATGGTTCTGACCTGTCCCCAGCCCCATTCCAGCCACGCAGTGTCTACAGAATTTAAAAGAAAGAAAGAACAGGCATCAGACAGACATTAAAGAAGAATAAGTGTAGCTCCCGGTTGAAATCAGGAGTCCTTGATGTTCTCTGAGCTCGGTTGCTTTTCTTGCAGGCATTTTATTACCCAACTAGGTAACATCATCAGTGCTAGATGATTAGACAACGTTACCTAAGTTTTGGGTAATGAAATGTCTGCAAGAAAACAACCAAGCTCAGAGGCAGATATTCTCAGTTCAGTCTCTACTAACATTAAGACTACAATATTTGGCGTTTGAAATTGATATTCCTGAGCTCTTTTTGATTTCACAAACGGTGCGTCAATTTATTCTGAGCAATGATTTGAAGTGCATTTTTTTTCTCTATTAACCGTTTTGAAGTTACAACATGCGGTGTTAAAGATTTTACCAGGGAATCTCTGATAATTATTATTTTTCTTTGTCATGTTTATACTGGCCCATAATTGACCCTTATTCTTTTTTTATAATTCAAAAAGTTTTATTAGTACAAAGTACAAGCATTTTTCAATTTTTCTCCCCACCCCATCCCCCCTACCCCCAACCCACTCCCTTCCCATCCCCCCTCCCCCCCCCCCCCCGGACTTCCCAGAGAAAGTACAGGGCATAATATTCAATAAAATAAATTTAAATTAAATTAAAACAACTTCTTAATATCCCCATTTTTTTAGAATCTTTAACTCCGAATTTTTCTAGACTATTCAAAACCTAATCATAAGAAGAGTAAAAATAATAAAAAATAAAGAAAATAAGTGATTGAAAAGAAAGTAAACAATTAAAAAAACATCACACAAGATCTCATACTATAATTCATGTCTTAAAACCTCTATCTTTTACATAATCTATATTAATAATTAAAAAAAAAAAGAGGGAAAAAAATCAAGAAAAAAAAGAAAAACAAAAATAGAAAAGAAACAAAGATAAACCTCAAAAACTAAACTTAATCATAAATTCAAACAATATTAATAACATAATATTGCAATATATCAAATTATTAACTTCCCAATAATTGACCCTTATTCTTATACTGGTTTATACATGTTTATGGTGGCCCATCATTGGATCTTATTGTTATAAATTCCCTTGAAAATTGAAAGAAAATAATATCCATTAAAAAAAAAACCAAACAAGTAATAAATGTTTTTTTTTTACATTTTGGTCAAATTTCATATTTGAAGAAAACCAATAGATTTTTCCTAACAATTGCTTATCACACATTGCATAGCTTCTGAAATTGCTGCTGTAAGAAAAAGGCAGTGAGAATGCTTAGGTTCACACCAGAGGTGGGTTGTTCCTGGTTCGGACCGATTCTTTAGAATCGGTAGCAGGAATTTTCCCCTGCTCGCCGAACCGGGAGCGATTGCCGGTTGGCCACGCCAAAAACTGGCTCTAATGGCAACGCTGTAGGCACCGCCATCTTGCTTTTGGCTTCTGCGCACGCGCAGAAGCTGTTTTTTGCTTCCACGCATGCACAGAAGCTTGGTTTTCGGCACTGCGCATGCACGCGCCCATGCGGCGCGGGAGGAAGCGAACCGGCAGCGAGGTAAGTTAGAACCCACCCCTGGTTCACACGCTGGAGGAATTAAAAGAATATTTCTACTGTTTAAGCATGAGATACACGCTTATTGCATGCTATATGCTACACTAAAAAAAATACAATGCCTATATATTTTGTACTTGGGCATCTTTAACCATTAAAATAGAAGCCTGGTCTATGAGAAAGCCATTTTATTTCTGAATATATATATATATATATTTCTCCCATATTTGGGTACACCAGGATAACACGACAGAAAAACATATATAACCCTTTCCTGGTGAAAGAGCTGATTGGGAACAGAGCCTATGGCCTAGTCGTTAAGTTGCTGCCCTGCAAGGCAGCCGGACTGGGTTCAAATCCCAGTAAGGGGTATGGCTATCTGACGAGAGCAAAATAAGCTCGAAATAGATCTATAATAGTCTCCCTTTATTTTCATTTATCAGCAAAAAATCCTATATATATATATATATATATATATATATATATATATATATATATATATATATATATATATATATATATATATATATATATATATATATATATATATATATATATATATATATATATATATATATATATATATATATATATACAAATTTATTTGTTTATTTATTTATTTAAATTTATATATTCATGGGGATTGTATCATCAACTGATAGAAGACTAAGGGTCAAAGGAACATGAACGAATGGACCAAACTACGGTATATCCATTTTCTAAGTCTCCTATTGTCAGTGCAACTTTTGCTCAAGTTTATAGTTTATAGTTTTGTCTTCTCTTGTGGATTCCATTTCCCCCTACATAGGTTGGTCTGCATTAATCTAAAGAAACTAGGAGGGTATTTTTTTCTTCTGTAGATCCAAAATAACCTTCTCACCCTTGTCCTATTCGGAAGTACCCTGGTGGGCATCCGCAGACATAACCACCTTCTGTATTGGAGCAACCGTAGCTGCATGGAGCTTGAGAGGACCCGCACTCGTTCACATCTTGGCATTGCCCACTGAACTGTTCAAAATTATATCCAGTGGGGCACATGCATTTGTAACTTCCCAACGTGTTGTGGCAAGAGGCTCCCCCGCAGATATGAGAACTGAGGCATTCGTTTTCATCTGGAAGACAAGCAAAGAAGCTTTGATCATCCTTCTAATAATCTCTTGAGAAATTTAGTCACAACTATCTCATTTGTCTAATAAATATCCTGCACAAAAGTAGATTCAGGGGCAAGGTTCCTGTCTATCTGAAATCTCCATGACCGAGATGGGACTCCTCTCCTCTCCTCTCCTCTCCTCTCCTCTCCTCTCCTCTCCTCTCCTCTCCTCTCCTCTCCTCTCCTCTCCTCTCCCCTCTCCTCTTCTCCTCCTCTCTCCTCTCTTCTCCTCCCCTCCCCTCCCCTCTCCTCTCTCCTCTCTTCTCCTCCCCTCCCCTCCCCTCTCCCCTCCCGTCTCTTCTCCTCCCCTCTCCTCTCTCTCCTTCCTCTCCTCCCCACTCCTTCTTCCTCTCCTCTCTTCCTTCCCATCCTTCCCATCCTCTCCTCCTCTCCTCTCCCCTATACTCTCCTCTCCTCTTCTCTCCTCTCTCTCCTTCTTCCTCTCCTCTCCTCTCTTTTTTATGTCTTCAAATCACTGTTGACGCCTGAACAAGTCCATACAGTTTTCTTGGGAAGATTCTGGAAGTGATCTGTCATTGCCTCTTTCCTAGGGCTGAGAGACAGTGACTGGCTCAAGGTCACCCAGTTTACTTTGTGTCCAAGGCAGGACTAGAACTCACAGTCTCCGTTTCTAGCCTGGTGCCTTAACCACTAGATCAATCTGGCTCTGTAACTAAATAATTATTCCTTATGCCTGGGTTATGGTTTGTCATTTTGATTCTCATCCAATTCATGGGGTGCGCAAAATATTTGCACTGATGCCAAAATTACTGACCGCCTTTCATTTTCAACACCTAGTTAAACAGTCATATATAGTTAAATCAAGATAAATGAACAGTTAATTTTTACAATGATTTGTACAAATTATATTCATTGTTTATCTAATAAGGGCTAATTAAAAACTTGTCTTAAATGAATACAGCCAATAATTTATAGAATAATGCATATAATACTGGATTCATTATTAGTCATATATCTTCCAGATGTGTAGACTTCAGCTCTGAAAATTCTCAGAAATGGCATTATTGTCTGGAAAATTCGTCAACCTTAAGTCACATAACTGATAGTGCTGAGTTTGAGGAAACTTGGTGAAACTATATAAAATGATTTATTTCAGAAACTCACTTAAGTTGAAGCATCTGTAAGTTCTTCCTTTGAACTAAACAAGATTTATCCTTTAAAACCTTTATGTGAAATATAATTCAGTGGCCCTAGTATTTTACACAGGAAGCAATTCTACTGGACTGTGAACTAAAACAGCCCACTAGAATTATTTCATAACCTGATTTATTTTGTGACATAAACTATATTTTTTCCCAATTGTTACAGTACCCAAGCTAGTTTGCGACTTTCAAAGGGAACAATTAAAAAGAAATGACATTAGGTTGCTTATGAATTTGATTTATAAACTTTGGGTCATTTGCTTACTTGTCTTTAACAATTGTGTAAGTAAAGGTTCTCCTCGCACATACGTGCTAGTCGTTCCTGACTCTAGGGGGCGGTGCTAATTTCCATTTCAAAGCCGAAGAGCCAGCGCTGTCCGAAGACGTCTCCGTGGTCATGTGGCCAGCATGACTAAACGCCGAAGGCGCACGGAACGCTGTTACCTTCCCACCAAAGGTGGTCCCTATTTTTCTACTTGCATTTTTTACGTGCTTTCGAACTGCTAGGTTGGCAGAAGCTGGGACAAGTAACGGGAGCTCACTCCGTTACGCGGCGCTAGGGATTCGAACCGCCGAACTGCCGACCTTTCTGATCGGCAAGCTCACCATCTTAGACACTGAGCCACCGCGTCCCCCAACAATTGTGTATGTTATATCTAATATGGTTACTTTACCATTCTGTTATGCACTGTTAAAAAAAGTCTCCTTACTTTGCCTGTTTCCTTCTGTCAATCTACATCAGGACTGTCAAACTCACGTCATCACATCGTTGTCACGTAACGTATCACGACTTTTTTCCCCTTTGCTAAACCGGGCATGGGCGTGGCCAATGCGTGAAGCATCCGCCGCGAGTTTGACACCCCTGATCTACATCATGAGATCTGGCAAATGGATAAAAATAATAACTGAATAAAAGGGGTTTTAAAAGAATACAAGTATTATCCATAAGTTATGGATGGAAAAGAGAGGGCGAGAGATGATTGCCTTGCCTAGGGCTAATTAATGAACTTGTGACAGAATGGAAATTTGATCTGGGAATTGATTAGCTCATTTATGGCTCTAAAATAGAACTCATTCTAGGTCAGACTTGAAGCAGTAAGAAGAACAGCTGGATTCATTTTTCTTTCCTCTCTATTTAATGCAACTTCTATTTGAGTTTAGCACATGATGCTTGTTGAGAGGATAAGAAATTGTGCGCCAAGGCACAAATGAGATAATTCGGGGGGGGAGAGTTTTTAAAAAATATATAAAATGGCACTGAAGGAAAAGTTCAGTTTTACATTCACACACCACACATACACACACACACACACACACACACACACACACACACCGTGTTCTTCCAAAATGCTTTTTCAGCTTCATGGTTTAGTCTACAGTTCTGGGATTTCCTGATATTGTAGTTTTCCTACCAGCCCTGCTCAATTTTTTGAGCTCTGCCAACGTCAACCAGACTGCACACGATTCAGTGCAGGGATAACATCACCAGGTTTCATTTGCAAAACCAGAACAATGATGGTGTTCCATTTACCGGGAGTCCTCAACTTACAACACTTCATTTAGTGACCGTTCAGTTACGTCACCGAAAACAGGGAGCTATGACCGTTTTTCGCACTTACGACCGTTGCAGTATCCCCATGGACATGTGATCCAAATTCTTCCTCTCCTCCTTCCCATCCTCTCCTCCTCTCCCCTCCCCTATACTCTCCTCTTCTCTCCTCCCTCTTCTCTCTTCTCCTTCCCTCACCTCTCCTCTCCTCTCCTCCCTCTCCTCTCCTCTCTTCTCCTCCTCTCCCCTCTCCTCTCCTCCTCCCCTCCCCTCCCCTCCCCTCCCCTCTCCTCTCCTCTCCTCTTCTCTCCTCCCTCTCTCCTCTCCTCTCCTCTCCTTTTTATGTCTTCAAATCACTGTTGATGCCTGAACAAGTCCATACAGTTTTCTTGGGAAGATTTTGGAAGTGATTTGTCATTGCCTCCTTCCTAGGGCTGAGAGACAGTGACTGGCCCAAGGTCACCCACTTTACTTTGTGCCTATGTTTGGCTAATGACTCATATTTATGACAGTTGCAGTGTCCTGGTGTCATGTGATCCCCTTTTGCGACCTTCTTAAAAGCAAAATCAAGGGGGAAACAAGCAGTAGTGAAATCCAATTTTTTTTACTACCGTTTCTGTGGGCGTGGCTTGGTGGGCGTGGCAGGGGAAGGATACTGCAAAATCCCCATTCCCTCCCCACTCCTGGGGGAAGGATATTGCAATATCTCCATTCTCGCCCCACTCTGGGGCCAGCCAGAGGTGGTATTTGCCGGTTCTCCGAACTACTCAAAATTTCCGCTACTGGTTCTCCGAACTACTCAAAATGTCCGCTACCGGTTCTCCAGAACCTGTCAGAACCTGCTGGATTTCACCCCTGGAAACAAGATTCACTTAACCACTGTGTTACTAACTTAACCGTTGCAGTGATTCATTTAACAGCTGTGGCACAAAATGGGGCAAAATTCACTTAGCAAATGTTTCACTTAGGAACAAAAATTTTGGGCTCAATTATGGTCGTAAGTCGAGGATTACCTGTAATGATGAAACTCAGCAAAACCTGAAAAGGGCCAATTGAACACTTAATTTAAGCTGTACGTATCTTTCTAAGCCAATCTTTCATTTTAAAAAAAAATAGCATGCTTGAGTAACTTTCCAATTCTTTTTTTGTACTGAAAAGTCCACGTTCCCAATGGGGAAACCGTGTATAAGTGAGAGCAAGTTTTCTTAACCCTAACTAAAACCAGAAACCTCCCTTAACGCTGGGCCACAATAAAAAATAAAAAGACATTTTTAAAAAAAGAAAAGCAAACCAGGCCAGACAATGGTCCATTGTCACATTTTGAGTCACCATATGTATCTCTGGGAAAGAATGGCTGTTCCAATTAACCAATTAAATTAGGTGCAGTGCTGGAAATAACCCCGAAAATGAGTTTCCTAATTAAAATTGGTTTTTAGAATATTCTTGCTGCATCGCAGGAATAACGTTCAAGTCATTTTGCATGCCTCTGAAAGCACCTCCGGACAATTACTTTTGGGTCTACTCGTGAATTAAAGAAAGCAATTTTCTCTAATTAGCTGTCTTATTTGCTAATAACTGCAGTTGGTCCAAAATGCAGCGGCGCGTGCTGTGGTGGGTGTGCCTAGGTACACCCACACTACTCCCATCTTACGCGAGCTGCATTGGTTGCCCATTGGTCTCCGGACGCAATTCAAAGTGTTGGTGATTACCTTTAAAGCCCTTTATGGTGCAGGGCCACAGTATCTTCGGGACCGTCTACTACCACATGTCTCCCTGCGACCGGTTAGATCGCACAGAGTGGGCCTTCTCCAGGTCCCGTCGGCTAGACAATGTCGACTGGCGGGACCTCGGTTGAGGGCCTTCTCTGTGGCGGCCCCCACGCTATGGAATCAACTCCCCCCTGAGATCCGGATGGCCCCTACCCTATTGATCTTCAGAAAAGCCGTTAAGACCTGGCTGTTTCGGCAAGCCCAATGAATGTATTGTTGGGTGGGCCCATGAATGATTGTGGATGGATGATTGGTTGTTTTTTATTGATAATGTTTTAATTTTACTGTTTTAACCTTTTATCTGATACTATTGTTTCTTTTGTATTGCTGTTAGCCGCTCTGAGTCCTTATTGGATTGAGCGGCCTATAAATGCAATAAAATAAAATAAAATAAAATAAAATAAAATAAAATAAAATAAAATAATAAAATAAAATAAAATAAAATAAAATAAAATAAAATAAAATAAAATAAAATAAAATAATAAAATAAAATAAAATAAAATAAAATAAAATAAATAAAATAAAATAAAATAAAATAATAAAATAAAATAAAATAAAATAAAATAAAATAAAATAAAATAAAATAAAATAAAATAAAATAAAATAAAATAATAAAATAAAATAAAATAAAATAAAATAAAATAATAAAATAAAATAAAATAAAATAAAATAAAATAAAATAAAATAAAATAAAATAAAATAATAAAATAAAATAATAAAATAAAATAAAATAAAATAAAATAAAATAAAATAAATAAATAAATAAATAAATAATGCAGAAACACGGATCAGCACTAGATTTTGGGCAAGAAACAGAAGTTCTGGTTGGCACCTTTAAAGTCCTACATGTCATTACTACGGGGAAACCAATGTTTTTTCTGAGATTTTTCTAGCTGACTTTGCCCGTTACAGTTCCAGCTAGGCAAAAGGGCTTCTTGGAACAATTTCATGTGTTTTCCAAAACTGTACAGGAAATTACTTCGAATCAACTATAAACAACAATCAACCCAGCCAAAATTTAATTGCTAACTCGACAAAGGGACTTGCGTGCTCAGACATTAAAAACGATACTTGCCAACACATTGGTTCCACTGATAATGTTGGAGGTACCCTTGCGGGCAGCTACACCTGTATCCTCCAATTATATTCTGGCAACCATGTTGGCACCGGTGATTTCCATCACACTCGTCGACATCTGCAACAACAAAAAAGCATCGGTGGAAATATTTTGGATTACTTTGCTGGAGGGGGGAGCAGGGGGGGAAACGGTCCCGCCATCCAAGATTCTAATGGAACGCCCACATAGATATAATTACCAGTTGACTTTAAGTGCATTAATTAAGCCATGGTGCATTTAAATGCATTAATGAGCCACGGTGGCGCAGTGGTTAGAGTGTAGTACTACAGGCTACTTCTGCTGCCTGCCGGCTGCCTGCAATTTGGCAGTTCGAATCTCACCAGGCTCAAGGTTGACTCAGCCTTCCATCTTTCTGAGGTGGGTAAAATGAGGACTCAGATTGTTGGGGGAAATATGCTGACTCTGTAAACCACTAAGAGAGGGCTGTAAAGCACTGTGAAGCGGTATATACCGTATTTTTTGGAGTATAAGACACACATTTTTCCTCCCTAAAAGTGGCTGAAAATTTGGGTGCGTCTTATACTTCGAATGTAGCTTTTTTTTCCAGCCCTAACTAGGTGCTAACAGATCTTCCCAGCTCTTACCTTGCAGGCTTTTTCATTGTTACTCTCTCCAAAGAATGTTTTTCCAGCCCTAAGTCTTTGCATAATTTTTTTTCATTGCTCTACTTGCTCCGAATAAGTTTTTTTCTAGCCCTAACCAGGTGCTAACTATCTTTCCAGCTCTTACTGGCTTGCAGATTCTTTCATTATTATTCTCTCAGAAGAAGGTTTTTTTAAGTCCTAACCAGGAGATAAAATAATGTGCTGAAGCTGACCAGACTAAGGACGCTAGCCAAATGAATACCTGGTAGGCAGATTGTTTTCCCCTATTTTCCTCCCCAAAAACTAAGGTGCGTCTTATACTCTGGTGCGTCTTATACTCCGAAAAATACGGTAAGTCTAAGTGCTCTTCCTTCCTTCCTTTCTTCCTTCCTTCCTTCCCTTCCCTTCCTTCCCCTTCCTTCCTTCCTTCCTTCCTTCCTTCCTCCCTCCCTCCCTCCCTCCCTTCCTTCCTTCCTTCCCAGTGGTTAGAATGCAGTATTGCAGGCTAACTCTGCCCACAGCCAGGAGTTTGATCCTGACCAGCTCAAAGTTGACTCAGCCTTCCAGCCTTCCAAGGTCGGTAATATGACCCAGATTGTTGGGGGCAATATGCTGACTCTGTAAACCGCTTAGAGAGGGCTGTAAAAACTCTGTGAAGTGATATATAAGTGGTATTGCTATTGCTATTCTGGTTTTGCATCTTGTGGGAATTTAGTCTATTGGGTTTAATGCATCCTACAAAACAGATTAAGGGTTAATTTAATAATTATGAAGTGTGGGAGACGGTGTAGCATGGGGGTTAAGGTGTTGCATTGGGATTGGAGATCCAGGTTTAGGTTTCAAGAGACGTGGTGGCCCCAGTGGTTAGAGTGCAGTACTGCAGGCTACTTCTGCTGACTGCCAGCTGCCTGCAATTTGGCAGTTCAAATCTCACCAGGCTCACCAGGCTCAAGGTTGACTCAGCCTTCCATCCTTCCTAGGTGGGTAAAATGAGGACCCAAATTGTTGGGGGCAATAGGATGACTCTGTAAATCGCTTAGAAAGGGCAGTAAAGCACTGTAAAGCAGTACATAAGTCTAAGTGCTCTTCTTTCCTTCCTTCCTTCCTTCCTTCCTTCCTTCCTTCCTTCCTTCCTTCCTTCCTTCCTTCCTTCCTTCCTTCCTTCCCAGTGGTTAGAATGCAGTATTACAGGCTAACTCTGCCCACTGCCAGCAGTTCGATCCTCACTGGTTCAAGGTTAACTCAGCCTTCCATCTTTCCGAGGTGGGTAAAATGAGGACCCAGATTGTTGGGGGCAATAGGCTGACCCTGTAAACCTCTTAGAGAGGACTATAGAGCCCTGTAAAGTGGTATATAAGTCTCAGTGCTGTTACTATTAATTAACACGCAGGACAAGGTAGCAGAGCAGAAGGTCATGTAAGTTCTCAAGAGATGTACCTTCGCAGGCGGCACCAGTTTGGTCCAGGGCAAAGCCCCGCTGACATTCACACGCAAAGCTTCCAGGAGTATTTTGACAAACTCCCTTTGATCCACAAAGATTGACGTCAGTGGCACATTCATTGTTATCTAAAAGAAATACATATGGATATTAGATGATCCCTCCTTTTCTGTGTGTGTCTGTTCAAGGCTTCTACAATGAGAGAGAGAGGAGGGACAGGTTGGTCTAGTGGTTAAAGCACCAGGCTAGAAAGTGGGTGTCCATAAGTTCTAGTCCTGCCTTAGGCATGAAAGTCAGCTGGGGGATTTTGAGCCAATCATCAGGAGGCGGTGAGTTCTAGTCCCGCCTTAGACATAAAAGCTGCCTGAGGGATTTTGAGCCAATCACCAGAAGGTGGTGAGTTCTAGTCCTGCCTTAGGCATAAAAGCTGGCTGGGGGATTTTGAGCCAATCACCAGGAAGTGGTGAGTTCTAGTCCTGTTTTAGACATCAAAGCCAACTGGGTGACTTTGGGCCAGTCCTTCTGTAAAGCACTATGAAGCGGTATATAAGTAAAGTGCTATTGCTATTGCTATTCTCTCTCAGCCAAACTCCACTGATTCAATCCAACCACTGAGTGGTTGTTGTGGGGAAAATGGAACGACAAAGGTGTGTTGATATTTCTTGTCACTCACCAATACATGCTGAATGATGTTGAGTAAAGCCAGGAGGACATTTACAAGTAAAGCCTCCAATAGTGTTGACACAAAGAAACTGGCAGTTGTGTTGCTTGGTCGCACATTCATCAAAATCTGAAAGGAGAGCAAATTCATTGGTTCAGGTTTTGCTCCTCGTAAAGACAATATGATAACATACTGCAACTCTCTGTACAATTGCAGAATGCATCATATCAAATAGAATTACAGAATAGCACAGAATACAGAATAATACTGAAGAACTATCATGCCAGCAATGGACAATCCTGAACAGGATTCTACACCCCCTCCCCACCTGAAAAGAACTCTGTTCCAACTGCCATATATTATATTATATTAACAACGCTCTGATGCTAAGGAGTTACACATTCTACATAAATTTTCAAGTTTTAACTGTCAATTTATCAAGCCCGATCACATAGTTTCATAGTGAAGCACGGGTATCCAGCTACTAGTATAAATATAAAGATCAATTTTGGTTTTTTTTTTTTACCTTTGCAGCTTCTGCCATCTTCCTGCAAGATGTACCCTTTCGGACATGAGCATTGATAGCTCCCTTCCGTATTTTTGCAAATAAAATTGCAAGGCTTTGGAGACAGGTTGCACTCGTTCAGATCTGAAGTCAAAGAAGAAACCAACATTGTTAGCTGAGATGAATTTAAAAAAGGAAGGAATTAATAATAATGGGTACAGGTAGTACTTGATGTACCAGGCTTCCCACTGCTAAGCATGGTGGTTGTAAAACGAGTTGCCTCCAATTTTACAACCTTTTTTTGTTGTTGTTGTCAGGGTTGTTAAGTGAATCACTGCAGTTGTTCAGTGTATCACACAGTTGTTAACTGAATCTGGCTTGCGCTGTTGATTTTATAGGTACGACCACAATTGAGCCCAGAATTTATGTTGCTAAGTGAGACATTTGTTAAGCGAGTTTGGTCCCATTTTACGAGTTTTCTTGCCAAAGTTGTTAAGGGAATCACTGCAATTGTTAAATTAGTAACACGGCTGTTAAGTGAATCTGGCTTCCTCGCTTGACTTTGCTTGTCAGAAGGTCGCCAAAGGGGATCACGTGACCCCGGGACACTGCAACCGTCATAAATGTGAATCAGTTGTCAAGCATCCAAATGAAAATCACGTGACCCAAATGCCCCATTTGTTTGTTATATGTTCTGTTTAATGTTATTGTTGTTTTTTGTGTTTAATAAAAAAGTAAAAAATAAAATAAAAAAAACAAATAAATAAAATAAAATAAAAATAAATAAAAAAAGAAAGAAAATCACGTGACCATGGGGATGCTGCAATGGTCATAAATCACTTTTTCCAGTGCCGTCGTAACTTCAAATGGTCACTAAACGAATTGTCGTAAGTCAAGGACTATCTCTATTTGTCAGATATTATTTATTGTTTTATCATAAAAAAATAAAATACAAAACAGAATAACAAACAAATAAAATGAAACAAAAGCATACATTCAACCCTAACAACAAAGATTTCAGATTTGAATGGTCACTATGTAAGTCAAGGGCTATCTTTAATTGGTCTTTTCATTATTATTATTATTATTATTATTATTATTATTATTATTATTATTATTATTATTATTATTATTATTATTATTATTATTATTATTATTATTATTATTATTTTAATTTTAAAAAATCCACTAGGGTTGACCAAATAAAACAGCAAATTCGTAACCTGGCGATTGATTCATTAAAATGGTTTTTTCCCCCCAAAAAAATAAAAATAAAGAGGTTTAAAAATTCCTATGATGAAGGCCTCAAAATAAGTGCCCAGATTCAGGCATTTGAGAGGGATGCCTACATTAAATAAATAAAGAAATGAATTCGTCTGACATCAAAGGCCATTATAGAGAACTTCTCCAATGACTGAATGAGGAATTCTCTCTAGCTTTGCGTAAAGAGTGCCCAATCCCTGCATTCCGATGGAAGGGACTGGTGAAAGCCAGCTGGCAACCGACAACGTACCTATACAAAGTGTGCCCGTTATATCGGTGGTGTAGCCTTCCTTGCAGTTACAGTGGTACGTTCCTTTCTCATTGATGCACTCTCCATTCCGACAAACGTCGTGAATCACCTTGCACTCATCAATATCTGTGATTCAAGAAACAGGACTGTAAAGAAAGCAAAACTGAAGGAATAATTTAAAAAAAAAAAACCAAAACACTGCCTCTTGGATCTGTTTTCTTCGGATACTTTCATAGCAGAAAAGAAAAAAATACTGCTGACCAATGAAAAGAGATCATCTTCCATTTTGGAATCGGATTGAAAATGCTGAAGAATTTAGAAAGGGCGGTTACAATTATCAAAAGGCTAGGTTCATTTTCTGTCTCAGTTACTGTGTTTCCCCAAATATAAGACCCAATCGGAAAATAACCTCTAGCATGATTTTTCAGGATGCTCGTAATATAAGCCCTATCCCAAAAATAAACCCCAGTTAAGATCGTCAGACAGACGGACGCATTTAGTTCCGTATTTTCCTGAAAATAAGCCCTACTGGGTCTTTTTGGAGCAAAAATTAACATAAGACCTGGTCTTATTTGGGGGAAAACACGGGTACTAAAGCTTCCAAGATCGGCCCGACATCTCTAATGGATTCTGGGTGAGCATCCTTCTCTAACTAATGTTGGAAGTCGAACTCCCAAGTTGGTGCTGAACAGAAGCAGACGGATAATCAGCGACAAGAATGATACTGTGGATCTCAAAGTGCTTGTTAGACTTTGCAAACCCCTTCCCAACTGGATCCCTCAAACCAGTAATGGGTTTCATTTACCTTTACTACCGGTTCGGAGATGTGCGTGCGCCACTTTTGCGCATGGCCAGAGCGTCCGTTATGACGTCCAGGCGGGTGGGTGGAGCCTCCCACTGCCACCGCAACCAGTACGCCTGAACCGGGGCGAACCAGTAGAAACCCACCACTGCCTCAAACTAAAAACGCAAGACTGATTGCCGTACAATTTGGAATGTAGCCATGTCCCTTGCTAACTATCCCAATAATAAAGACACGTATTTTATTATTAAATATTGATATTTGGAGAAAGTTCAGTTTCCAAACAATCCTTATTCTGAAACTTGCTGGGTGTCAGACTCCAGACTCTGCCATTCAAAAGGAGAAGGGGGGGTCTTGGCTCTGCTTGACCAAAAGGTTATAACATATCCGGATCCTAGACACCTGGGAGCCTTCTCATCTTAAGACAGGGTTTTATGAGGGGTAATGCAAGTCAGTTGAACGGAAGGGAGGCTGGGAACGTATAGCCATCTGGTCACACACTTGTGGATTGATTATGCTTGCAACTGGCCGAATGGGGTGGGGCATTAAGGTTAAATATGCTTGCCTTGCCTGAAGGCATTTAGACTTTGCTTTGAACGAATGAATGTTATACAAATGCAAATAAAGGAATCCTTTTGAGAACACTGACTCAGAAGTTCGTACTTTAATTGTGGTTGGGAAGACATTCCTTACACTGGGTGTTTTTTTTCACCCACCTTCTCCAGTAGTGGTCAGTCCACGGCCGAATGGACAAAGCTTCTTAAACGCAATGGTGCCCAGGAATGGGCAGATCTCGCAACTGGGTCCCCATCCTCGCCCGCCGTCGCAGCAGCACTCCGATTTGGTCACCGGATTCCTGTTGCTCGATTCCATCTGACACATGTTATGTAAGATTTCGGTGAAGCAGTAGCCTTCTCGGACGTCTGCAAAGCGAAAGGAAGACGCCGGTTTGAAAACGCCGGAAGGAAAACGTCTAGCGAACGGAGGGCAGGACAAGGATTTGGAAGCAGGCGTATAAAAGGAAGAGCATACTTAGCCGTATTTAGGAATTGGAGCAGGAGAAATAAGGAAGTCAGGCAGCAGTAAGAAAGAAGGCATGACGTCTGAAGAAAGAAAAGAGAAGAAAGGACACCGAGTGAGGAGGGGGGTGAGAAATAGGGAACTCTGCCCTGGTGATCAAATCTTGAGGAAAAAAAGATGGAGGTGCGATCAAGAGTTTAGATTAGAATATCCCAAAGGATTGTTACGTAATAGCAGAACAATTGAGAGCCGATTCATAGATAAAGCATTGATTGGGTAGATCTGCTTCAAATGAACCTTCCCCCTAAATCTAGTTTACAGCTCCATTTCTATTGATTGACTTATGAAGTTTATTAATTTATGAAATGTATTTGCTGCCCAGCTCGTATCTAACGATTCTGGGTGGCATTTCTAGCCAGAGATATTATGTGTGTTGTGTAGGAGGGAAGGCGCTTTGTATGTGCAGTAGATATGTGCGTATGAAAAGACCCTGATGACTCCGTGAACCGTGGAGACGCCATTTCCGCACTGTAGCACGCCAACAAATTTCAAACCCAAGGCTATCGGTTCGTAGAGGCGGTCCTTGACGTATGACCGCAATGCAGCCCAAAATTTCTGTTGCTAAGCAAGACAATTGTTGTGAGCCTTGTCCCAGTTTATGACCTTCCTTTGCCACAGTTGTTAAATGAAACACTGCCATTGTTAAGTTCCTAATACAGGTTTAAGTGAATCTGGCTTCTCCATTGGTTTTCCTTGTCAGGAGGTCGCAGAAAGGGGATCACATGACCCTGGGACTTTGCAACTGTCATTAAGTACATGCCAGTTGCCAAGCATCTGAATTCTGATCACATGACCACGGGGATACTGCAACGGTCCTAAGTGTGAAAAACAGTCATCGGTCATTTTTTTCCAGTGCTGTTGTAACTTTGAATGGACACTAAACGAACGATAGTTAAGTCAAGGACCACCTATAATTCAGGGGTGGCCAAACTATGGTTCTTTGAGGACCTGTGGACTTCAACTCCCAGAATTCCTGAGCCAGCCATGCATGCATGGCTGGCTCAGGAATTCTGGAAGTTGAAGTCCACAGGTCCTCAAAGAACCATAGTTTGGCCACCCCTGACCTATATATTCAGCTGCCATTTTCTAAAAACTGGACTGAATAATAGTGAGTACACTTGCTTGAACTTGTCCACCATTGATTTTGTGACACTACATGTTTCATAATGCTTCTGCCCCTGAAACAGCTCTATTGCGTTGCCCTCCTGTTTTTTCATCATATCCAGTAAAATCCTACAGTGATGTCAGACAATGGATTTCAATTGAAGTTTCACTTATGTGCTAATTATTATCAGAGTTTGCAAACCGGGGAATATTGCAAACAAGGAATCAATCACCTTTATTCCCCCATCCTAATTGTGTATCATTCTAAAGGCTTACCTAGACAGTCATTCTGGGCTTCGTTGACAAGGAAGCCATCTTCACATTCACATCGGTAGCTCCCGAGCGTATTTACACACCGTCCGTTTTCGCACAACCCAGGTTTCACCTGACACTCATTTTCATCTGTTTCAAAGATATATCCAAATACAATATTAGCTTACTGAGTTCAACATTTAGCAGAAGAAACAACAACAACAAAAACCCAACTCCATTCATTCCAAAATAATAAATACTTATATCTTTTAAAAAGGCAATACAAAGATGTAATTGCTACAAATGGAAAACAAATGTAACTAAGATCCAATCCTATAGTCTTATTTATATGAATAGGTAGGAGAGATGGGAGTTTTTAAAACTCTTAAATTATTAAACAAATTCTCACTGGAAATAAAGAGCCCTGGTGGCGCAGTGGTTAGAATGCAGCATTGCAGGCTAACTCTGCCCGCTGTCAGGAGTTCGATCCTGACCCGTTCAAGGTTGACTCAGCCTTCCATCCTTCTGAGGTCAGTCAAATGAGGACCCAGATTGTTGGGGGCAATATGCTGACTCTGTAAACTGCTTAGAGAGGGCTGTAAAGCACTATGAAGTAGTATATAAGTCTAAACACTATTGCTATGAGATTTATACAAATTCTCATTGGAATGCAGTACTGCAGGCTAACTCTGCCCACAGCCAGGAGTTTGATCCTGACCGTCTCAAGGTTGATTCTTCTGAGGTTGGTAAAATGAGGACCCAGATTGTTGGGGGCAAAATGCTGCCATTTGTAAACCGCCCAGAGAATGCTGTAAAGCAGTATGAAGCGCTATATAAGTCTAAGTGCTATAAATGTGAAAACTGAGATAATAAGATGAGTTTTTCGATGGTCACTCACCTATGCAACCTTCACCATCCGGTCTACGCTGAAATCCTGGACCACATATGCACATGTATGTACCGATCAGGTTTTTACACGTCATTTGCTTTGAGTCGCAGTCATGAATTCCTTCCTCACATTCATTCTGATCTGAAAGTATTACAGAATCGGATATTGATTTTTAAAAAAATGAAAGTTCTCCATATTTTGAGAAGCACAATCCTCCAAATAGTAATGTTTTTATATAAAACCAGTGAGCTCGTTCCTACATTCCTTTGGAAGGAACCATGCAAAAATAATTTTCCGTCACCAAAATTACGGAGGGGAACGCAAGTGAAATTCAGAACGACCCGCTGAAGTTTTAATCCCTGAAATTTCAATATCCCTCTGATAGACAATGAATGAAAACTAATTTTTTTAAAAAAGTTAGGAAAGGGAAGGGTAAGATAGATTGCCTTCTTTTTATTTACAGATGTTCCTCATCACAACGTACTTCATGATTAATGAGGTAGGTTTTGCATTTGTTTTCCTCTTCCTCTGTTAAGTCAGAAGCTGATTTTTATGGTTCCACAAAATTGGAACCATTAGTCTCTTAAGAGCATTTTTTTTTCAGTTACACAGGAAAAAAACCCAGCTTCGTTAAAGACGAGACTTTAATTGATACTGTTCTGATGCATTTAGTCTTAGTTTATGATTTGTTTATTTTATTTTATGATTTATTTAATTATTTTGTCAACAAGTACAAGGAAACAAGTATCAGTATAGACATAGACATGGACACGTGAAAAAATGGCACAAATAAATGGATATAAATCAGCAAAACATAGCCATAAACACATAAAACGATTACATATAAATGGGGACGGTAGGACAGGGACGGTAGGCACGCTGGTGCGCTTATGCACGCCCCCTGACTGAGAGCTAGTTTGGTTTAGTGCAGTGTTTCTCAACCTTGGCAGTTTGAAGATGTGTGGACTTCAACTCCCAGAATTCCCCAGCCAGCGTTGCTGGCTGTGGAATTCTGGGAGTTGAAGTCCACACATCTTCAAACTGCCAAGGTTGAGAAACACTGGTTTAGTGGTTAAGGCATTGGACTAGAAACTGGGAGGCTGGGAGTTCTAGTCCCGCCTTGGCAACAAAGCCAATTGGATGACCTTGGGCCAGTCACTCTCTTTCTGCCTGGAGGCAATGGCAAACTAATTCTGGAAAACCTTATCTAGAAAATAACAGGAACATGTTTAGGCGGACTCTAAAATCTGGATGTTTGAGTGATAGCAAACATATGATATCTAGGAATTGAAAAAATCAAGATGTGCAATTAGATTGTTAATTAAAGTCCAAGATGTGGCTATTATTTGTCTATATTGACTTGACTTCTTCTTTAGATCTTTTAGGATGTTATTGTGTTGTGTTTAAATGTTTGTTTGTTTATTTATTTATTTTGTCAAGTACATGTTGGTAATATACATAGATAAAACATTGTTTGTATACATAAGATGGGTACTGATAAGCGGGAACATTAGGATAGGGACGGTAGGCACGCTGGTGCACTTATGCACGCCCCTTACTGACCTCTTAGGAATCGGGTGAGGTCAACAGTGGACAGTCTAAGGGTAAAGTTTTGGGGGTTTGGTGACGAAACCACAGAGTCAGGTAGTTGTCAGTTTGTTGTCAGTTTCTCCTACCACTTCTGAAAGAAAACCTTGCCTAGAAAACTTTAGGGACTTGTCCAGGCACTCGCTGAGAATCGAACATGATTGGACCGAAGTGGGAAAAAAAGGTCTACAATCAGCTGAATTTTTATACAGTAAGGATTTTACACAGGGGTGAGGTGCTAGGGGTTCGCAAGGGTTCGGGAGAACCTCTAGCTAAGATTCTGTGCAGTTCGGAGAACCCCCAAATCCCACTCTGCCCCTCCCAGGAGTCCACATGGGGCCTGTTTTGGATGCAGGTAAGTGCAGGGCGCGCGTGGAGGCTCGGGGAGGGCGAAAAACGTGTCACGATGTGAATATTGTCAGTTTGTGCATCTCTATGTTTTCTACTGTTTCTTGTATTTATGGTCAAGCAGACCAACTCCTTCCTTCTCTTCCGCCATTTCTGCCGAAGGTAGAAGTGATTTATTCATTAGCCGATAAGATGTAGCTTACTAAGGATTCTTTTTATTATTTTCTACTGAAATAAATATTTTGTTAATTAGATTTGAATCTCGGTTTTATTTTCTAAGTAAGAATGACTTCAAAAGGAGCAAAGATCCATCGACCTCCAGAGGATTGATTCCTCCCCGTTAACAAAACGGGCCTACCAGAAGTTCAGGAAGGCCGGAAACAGGCCTGTTTCCAGCCTCCAGAGGGCCTCCAGAGCCTGGGGTTTTCGCCCTCCCGGAGGCTCGAGGAAAACCTCTGGATCCCGGGGAGGGCAAAAACGCCCCCCCCTGCCGTGATGCAGGAGGCTGACTAGGCCACACTCACCATGGCCACGCCCACCCAGCAACCGGGCAGAGAACCCCTTGCTAAAATTTTTGAAGCCCACTCCTGATTTTACCTTTGCACATTCGCTTGTCTTCTCTGAGCACATAGCCTGCGGGACATTTGCATTCATACGAGCCATAGGTGTTCACACATCGGAAGGCGCAGAGGAGAGGATTCTGAGCGCATTCGTTCATATCTGTATAAACAAACACAGCAGTCATTTGGGGAACAAATGAATCCCATCGGGAAAATAGTATGTGTGCCAAGAAACAGAGGTACAGAATATAGAAATGGGTTCTTCCTAGAAGAAACCGTTTTTCTCTGCGCTGGCAAGCGTAGAATATGAATATTAGACTTGAGCACCAAATATGAATTCTTTTATTTAAGCTTTCCCACCGTTAAGAGGAGATATAAAAGGTCTTGAGTACTGAGAAATGCTACAGATTGGATGAAAAAAATAACTATAAGCTCCTATCAGGAAGACAATGGGACTATTGAGAAGCATAAAAGAGAGCAGTGTTTCTCAACCTGGGAAATTTGAAGATGCGTGGACTTCAACTCTCAGGGAAATTCTTGGAGTTGAAGTCCACACAACTTCAAGTGTAAGAAACACTGAAATAGAAGATTGAAGTAATGTGTGCCTAATTTCCTAAAAAGTCGCATTTACCTTCACATGTCACCATGGGGCCTGGCTCAAAACCTTCTTCACAAGTGCATTCAAAGCTTCCAATGATGTTCTTACATGTTCCATTTCCACACGGAGTTCCAACAGCACATTCATCAGTGTCTATAATCAATAAAAGCAATTGGAAACACAACTGGCATTACTTCAAAAAAGTACAGGTGTGTATTGGAAAAAACCCAGGAAACTGTAAAGCAGGGGTGTCAAACTCAAAGTCCGGGGGTCGGATGCATGCCCCCATCCCCCCCCAGGATAAACACAATAGCAATAGCAATAGCACTTGGACTTATATACCGCTTCATAGTGCTTTACAGCCCTCTCTAAGCGGTTTACAGAGTTCAGCATATTGAACTCAGCCTTCCATCCTCGTCAGAAGGATGGAAGGCTGAGTCAACCTTGAGCCGGTGAGATTTGAACTGCCAAACTGCTGGCAGCCAGTGATCAGCAGAAGTGGCCTGCAGTGCTGCACTTTAACCACTGCGCCACCAACTCTGATGCGGCCCTCAATGAAATTGAGTTTGACACCCCTGCTGTAAAGAGACGGGCTTGATTTAGCCCTAAAAAGCTTAGGATTTCTAATGATAGGTATCTCTGCTCACCAACACATTCAGATCCTTGAAGCAAGTAGCCAAAAGGACATTCACAACGGAAGGAGCCATCGGTGTTGATACACTGTCCGTACCTACAGTTGTCTGGATCTCGACACTCGTCCACGTCTTAGTCCCCATAAGAAGAAGACAAAAAGGGGGGGGGGAAACACTCTTGTTTCAAACAATCCCAACATAATTAGGTAATAAACACAAGATTGAGTCATAGCAAAATACCAGCATAACATATTTTGTACCACTCTGTTGTCCCCTGAAGAATACCAACATACTTTTATAATTATGCGTAAGTTTAGAATTTTTATGCAGGAATTCTGCAGGGACCTTCTCGGATTTTCTGCTACAATAGAAAATAAGCAGAAAATAACAGAAAATAGCAGGAATCCTCTCCATATAGCAATAGCACTTAGACTTATATACCGCTTCATAGTGCTTTATACAGCCCTCTCTAAGCGGTTTACAGAGTCAGCATATTGCCCCCAACAATCTGGGTCTTCATTTTACTGACCTCGGAAGGATGGAAGGCTGAGTCAACCTTGAGCCTGGTGAGATTCGAACCGCCAAACTGATGGCAGCCGGTGATCAGCAGAAGTGGCCTGCAGTACTGCCCTCTAACCACTGCGCCACCGCGGCTCTTCTCTATATAATACATATCGAGACAAACATCCCAACATCTCCCCTTGAAGACAATGGGTAGAAACAGCAGCACTAGATCTAAAAGACTAGATCTAAAAACTTCATGCTTTTTCAATGCTGAGAGTTCGTTTATTTCACAAAGCAAGGGAGATACTCCAATTAATAACCAAGAAGGCATCAAAATCACTAAGGACATCAGGGTGATTTTTAGATGTGATAAAAAGAGTATCTTTAAGAAACTAACCAGGAGGAACCTCAGAGTATAATAATATTGCAAGCTAAGTTGACTTACCAATGGGCTCACCCTCACTACCAACCACAATGCCAACTCCAAATGGGCAGATCTGGCCATAAGCTTCTGCAAATCAAACACAAATATGAAATGCAGAAAATCAATCACATTCTTTTGTTTTAGAAAGTGCATGTAAATCAGACTCCAGTTTGTTTGTTGTTAATAATTCTTTTTCAAACACCACATTTTTATACAGGTTCTGTAATTAATGCAGGACCTTTACGGCCTATTGCACCAATTAGAAATGTAAGTATCCATTTTAACAATCTGAAGAAAATTCGGCCTATACAAGCTTTGTCTTTCCCAGAAAATAATTCATTTCTCCTTTCATTTAATATCATGCAGTGCAGTAACCGTACAAGATGCATTATACATACCATTTTCTTCCTCTGGACAAAGTTCACAGGGATCGCCCCATCCTTCTCCTTGCATGTTGCAACAGCATTCTTGCTTAGAATGATTTCGGGCCTTGGGGACCGAACATTTTCCATCTTCAAATTTAGTGAAACAGTAGCTCACCCTCAAATCTAAATAATTAAGAACATGACATCCGTTAAGCATTTGATTAAAAAGAGATTTTTCACTGAAAGTACAAAGAATGTCTTGCAAATCACAATGGTGCCTTGATACTCAACTGCTTTGAAACTCATCAAATTTTGGTACTCAACGTATTTTGATACAAACATTTTGTTCCGGGACTCATTTGGTACTCAATGCACAAGCTAGAACTTGTCGGTGTTGGCTACCTTGTGACTCACTACATTATTCTTTGTGGGGAAAATTTGGTACTCATTGAGCCTCATGGAACCAATTAACGACGAGTACTTAGGTACCACTGTACTGATGGGTGAAATACACTATTGAACTTCTCCATACATGGAAGTGCCTTTCCTTAGCCTCCTTCTCAGGGTTAGTTTTGGAATTGACCACCCTGCTGAGCCCTGGCAGTTATTTTGTGAATGGACAAATTCCATTCATAGCATCCTGAATACCTATAACACCTTCCCTAAATCCCCAAAAGGCATATACTATGCTCTTACAACCATTACTGAGCACATCTACTTACATTCAAATCATATGTTGCATATGTTGATATATGATTATCAGTTGCTATTGACTGCACTAAGTAGTTATCACCCAGCCAACAAAGGTGCATATAGTCAAGGCTATGGTTTTCCCAGTTGCAATGTATGGCTGTGAAAGTTGGACCATAAGAAAGGCTGAGTGCCAAAGAATCAAGGCCTTTGAACTATGGTGCTGGAGAAGACTCCTGCGAGTCCCTTGGACTGCAAGGCGATCCAACCGGTCAGTCCTAGAGGAGATCAACCCTGACTGCTCTTTAGAAGGCCAGATCCTGAAGATGAAACTCAAAGACTTTGGCCACCTAATGAGAAGGAAGGACTCACTGGAGAAGAGCCTAATGCTGGGAACGATTGAGGGCAAAAGAAGAAGGGGACGACAGAGAATGAGGTGGCTGGATGGAGTCACTGAAGCTGTAGGCATGAGCTTAAATGGACTCCAGAGGATGGTAGAGGACAGGAAGGCCTGGAGGAACGTTGTCCATGGGGTCGTGATGGGTCAGACATGAGTTCGCAACTAACAACAACAACAAAGTAGTTATTTATTTAAATTTATTTCGTAAATTTCTATGCCATTCATCTCCCTACAAGGAGGTGGTTTATGTAGTTACTTTGATATATATGTAGCATATAACTGCTTAAATTGTGAAAGAAATATTGAATGATGGGCATGCATTTTCATTTACTATTTCTTCTCTTACGGTTACTTCAAGAACAGTGTAACTATTGGTCCCTCTTATCTTGAAATAAGAAAGATATAAATTTCAGGGGTGGGTTCCAACTGACCTCACTTCCGGAAGCCGGTTCGCTTCCTCCTGCACCACATGTGCAATACCCAAAACCCCTGGGGGTGGGAATCCCGCTAAAACAAAATGGCGACGCATGCGCAGTGCCAGAAACTCAGCTTCTGCACATGCGCAGAAGAAAAATAAAATAAAATAAATTTGGAAAAAAATAAATAAAAATAAAAAAGGTGGCAACGCCCACGGACCGGCACCGACAGATCCGGTTCCGTGACGTCATCGTGACATCACCAGCGGGCCGCTACTGGTTCGGGCGAACTGGTCTGAACTGGGAGGAACCCACCTCTGAAATGGTTCCATTTCTCTTTATATCCTATTATTAACTCTGTAGGTTGAAGGAGAAAACAGAAGTTTTCTTATTGTGAATTTCTGACCTTCAGCATCTTATGGAAGGCATTCTTTTAATGCTCTGAGGTTCTCAACTCCATTCTTAAATTTAAAACTGCAACTTTGGTATTTTAAAGGGTTTACTACATTCTATTAATCACCAACCCAGATCAAGTCTTAGTAAAGGATGGAATTAACCCCAGGATTCCTTATCTACCACATTTAAGTGTACATCTCCAACAAACTCCAAAGAATAACCACATATCTGCATTTTCAGTAAATGCCCTCACTTAAGACTCTGGGGAGAGATAATTCAATTTAACAATCATAAAATGTTTGCCTCGCTATTCTGCTTTTAATAAATGAATCAACTATATTATTCTGTTTAATTGTCACATTCCAATGCTATAACCACTAATCCCCAACAGCTGGAACAGCACAGAGTTTCCAATTAAATTCTGGTTCCAATTTTGTTACAGTTAACATGCTTGATAGAAGCTTCCAAGCTTAAGTTCTCACTTATTATTTTACACATCATATAGATCATTAATTTCCTGATGCCCTATAATTTCGGGGGGGGGGGAGTTCCTGACTGATTTCACTCTCTACTCCCACCCACCCCCAACCCCTTAAAAAAATTCCTGGACAACTAACTGACTAACCAATGATTGAGAATTGGCTTTGAAGAACCAGAGAGAAGAAGATTTCCAATATGTCATGAGTGATGGTTGATGTCATCCTTTTGAGGCAGGTCAGATCAAGATAAAAGCCCAACAGAGACTCCAAAAATGATCTTTATTTATTAAGGGAGAATAACAGAACCTTGAAGGCCTGTCCAATTTTCTCTCTGTCCCATCTAAACAGAATCAAAGGCAGGGACATTCTCACTCTTCCTTCTTTCTCTACCAAACCGTGAATTTTTTTTGTCTTCAAGTCATCCCTTAACAGCTTGCACATTCCTTCCCCAAAGCCAACTCTACATTCCTCTATCTATCTATCTATCTATCTATCTATCTCTATCTATCTATCTATCTATCTATCTATCTATCTATCTATCTATCTATCTATCTATCTATCTATCTATCTATCATCTATCTATCTATCTATCTATCTATCTATCTATTATTCATCCATCTATCATTCATCCATCCATCCATCCATCCATCCATCCATCCATCCATCCATCTATCTATCTATCTATCTATCTTCTATCTATCTATCATTCATCTATCTATCTATCATTCATCTATCTATCTATCTATCTATCTATCTATCTATCTATCTATCTATCTATCTATCTATCTTCTATCTATCTATCTATCTATCTATCTATCTATCTATCATTCATCTATCTATCTATCTATCATTCATCCATCCATCCATCCATCCATCCATCCATCCATCCATCCATCCATCTATCTTCTATCTATCTATCTATCTATCTATCTATCTATCTATCTATCTATCTATCTATCTATCTATCTTCTATCTATCTATCATTCATCTATCTATCATTCATCTATATCTATCTATCTATCTATCTATCTATCTATCTATCTATCTATCTATCTATCTTCTATCTATCTATCTATCTATCTATCTATCTATCATTCATCTATCTATCTATCTATCATTCATCCATCCATCCATCCATCCATCCATCCATCCATCCATCCATCCATCCATCCATCTATCTATCTATCTATCTTCTATCTATCTATCTATCATCTATCTATCTATCTATCTATCTATCTATCATCTATCTATCTATCTATCTATCTATCTATCTATCTATCTATCTATCTATCTATCTATCTATCTCTATCTAGCTATTATTCATCTAGCTAGCTAGCTAGCTATCATTCATTCATCTATCTATCTATCTATCTATCTATCTATCTATCTATCTATCTATCTATCTATCTATCTATCTTCTATCTATCTATCATTCATCTATCTATCTATCTATCTATCTATCTATCTTTTATCTATCTATCTATCTATCTATCTATCTATCTATCTATCTATCTATCTATCTATCTATCATTCATCTATCTATCTATCAATCTATCATTCATCTATCTATCTATCTATCTATCTATCTATCTATCTATCTATCTATCCATCCATCCATCCATCCATCCATCCATCCATCCCTCTATCATCCATCTAATCTATCTATCTATCTATCTATCTATCTATCTATCTATCTATCTATCTATCTATCTATCTATCTATCTATCTATCTATCATCTATCTATCTATCTATCTATCTTTTATCTATCTATCAATCTATCTATCTATCTATCTATCTATCTATCTATCTATCTATCTATCTATCATTCATCTATCTATCTATCAATCTATCATCCATCTAATCTATCTATCTATCTATCTATCTATCTATCTATCTATCTATCTATCTATCTATCTATCTATCCATCCATCCATCCATCCATCCATCCATCCATCCATCCATCTATCTGATCCAGACTTTGGGGTGGATCACAGCATAAGGCATTTTATGGTCATCAAGCACATTGAAGCTACGAATATTGCCCAGTTATTGGGCAAGAACGATACAAGCTGGAAAGCCAATTGTGAGGCAGCTTCAGTGCCTTGGTAATAGAAATGGATACTTTTTGGAATCTGAGTTGGAATATTTGTGAGAATGTGGCCTCCTTGTGAATATAAGGGCAGTCGACTTAGGACCACGCTGAGTCCAACATTTCCATTGCTAAGCAAGAGAGTTAAGTGAGTTTTGCCCCATTTTACAACCTTTCCTGCCACAATGGTTAAGTGAATAATTGCAGTTCTTAACTTAATAACACAGTTGTTAAGTGAATCTGGTTTCCCCCATGGACTTTGCCTGTCAGAAGGTCGCAAAAGGGGATCGCACGACCTCAGGATACTGCAACCGTCATAAATGCATGCCAGTTGCCCGAATTTTGATCACGTGACCATGGGGGATGCTGCAATGATCATAAGTGTGAACATTTGTCATAAACCACTTTTTTCAGTGCAGTTGTAACTTCCAATGGTCCCTAAATAAACAGTCGTAAGGAGAGGACTACATGTAATTGCATATTGATTACAGGAAGCAAATATGGCCATTTAAAAAAAAAAGAAGAAAGGGGAAAATTATGAGCTCAAGTAACTAAGGAACTAAGTCTAATTATTTTATCTTTGCTAACAAAAGAGACCGTGTCTTGCCCCATAACTAACTGACTATGTTTGTGGACAAGTAACTACTTCCAATTGCTGTGTTTTTAAATGAGTGACGGACTTTTCAACTTTAAATTATCAAAAGGATTCAAGGATACAGCAACATGAAATTTGTTCACTGAATTTATAAGATCCTTGTTGCCTTGATGATGTTTTACCTAGAATGAACGTAAATTATTTCTCTTACATCAGTTCCCCAGTCCTATTCGTTCTTACTCTGATAAAATGCATTTAATTTATGATTAGATCAGATCAGATTAACTATTGGAATGGTTATCCCATTCTTTCTCTCTTTGAGTACAGTTGCCCAAACTGTTTGGGAGTACTATAATTCTGTGTCACCACAAAAGGCTCTTCCATGTCAAATAATTTAAGCACTAGAATAGAGCAGAAACCGCAAATATCTAAAAGACAGTTGGCAGCATCTCTGGTTGGCAAGAAAACAGCCTGAATATAAGCAAATTGCTCATCTAGTTCCCTGGACAAGGAATCACATGGAGTTATATCTTTAAAAATGTAACTTTAGTCAAAAAGTAAGAAAGAAAACATCCAGCAACAATTCACTTATCTCAGCAATCTACTGTGATTAATATTTGATAAACAGATAATTTATCAGATGAGGTTACCATGCTTAAATGAAGTTTGATACTATCTAATTGCTTTTTAAAATAGAAATAGTGATTTCTGTGATCAAAGAAAAGGGCTAATATTTTTCTATTCTGTACCACTTGAACACAACAGAACTGAATGAGCTTTAAAATAGGCAATTTTGCCCATACTTCATTCTCCATCTCTTAAAGATTGAGATTACGAATAAACTAAAGGTTTGTTAGCTTTATTGTCTTCATGTATCAATAAGCATCTGTATTCCTATTTATGAATCTAGAATAAATTATTGTTGCCATTATTTCACAGACAAGGGTTAAAAAAGAAAACAAGTGAGTTTTTAATGTACCATCTTTTTAAAAGGTGTAGTAACAATAGAGAAAAA
The DNA here is from genome assembly GCA_023053685.1 of Diadophis punctatus similis. NCBI lineage: Eukaryota > Metazoa > Chordata > Lepidosauria > Squamata > Dipsadidae > Diadophis > Diadophis punctatus. The sequence goes on along the minus strand of JALIGW010000012.1, from coordinate 13,923,491 downwards.
ATAACCACTCACTAATAAAGAACAGGGGGGTGGAATTAAGAATTTTATAAGCTATGTAAAGAATCGCAGAATGAAGAATTATAGCAGGAGGATTTCAAATGAATTCCTTATCCTCCAATTGCTTTCTGAAAGATGGACTCAATTAATTTTGGAAGATTTGCTGAAAGGCAAAAAAAAAATTGCCAAGACAACCTTAATCAAAATCCTTAATTATCTAAAAGCTGCTATCATATTTTTCGGTTGGAAAACAATATTTCCAAAATGGTAAGAACGGAAGAAATGAATACAGAATGATTTAGGATTATTGTTTTTTTTTACTGCAAGCATATAAAGCACCACTCCGATTAATGAATTGCTCTCCAATACTTCTAAGCCCATAGATCTGAAAGTTTTAAACCATAAAATAATGACTGGCATCCAGATAAAGGGGAAAAGGGATTCCTAAATTAAATTTTCATGGAATCCGTTTAGAGGTCTTCCTTTAGAGCTGTTCAATAGGAAGAGATAAAACCAGAAGGAGGAGATATATCTAATTTACTCAGTTACAAAATTATACCACAAAACATTCCTTTCCCCCCCCCTTCAACCCAAGTAAGCAAGGCCAAACCACAAAGTGGTTTTGGAATTCTGATAAACTCCATCTTTAGCATAATTAATTATATTAACTGTGAGAGGAAGTGGGAAGACATTGCCAGAAGGTTAAAGAGGAGCCACCAGCCCAAAATCCTAGAAAGAGCCATTGTTTCTTCACTAAAAAGGCAAAGAAGTTCAGTAGACTGACCCACTTAATGATTTCTAGATTGACTCTGCCTAGATCTCCAGATGTTACGCTCAGTACCGGCACTCAATATAAAGTTAGTACTCTTAGCAACAAGATGCAGGGTGCAAACCCGGAATGAATTCCACTGGGTTGAGTGAAACCATCTTTCGACTAATCATGTTTAGCACTGGTCTGAAAAATAAGGTTGGCAAGACAGTTTATGCTGTATTCTTGAAATTGTCATCATCTTGCTGGGTTTGTGTTTGGTTTCAATCCTACTTAGCCACCTAGAGTCACAATTTGCTGGTTGGGTGACCATAATAAATTGACTAAATGAATAAATGAAACCATGGCAACAACTGGTACCACAGGTGTTTATGGAGATGCATAAAGGAATCTAACCGCTGTAATTTACAGTTGACAACATAAATTTAGCATCTTCTACATGAAATAAAGAAAGACTCTTACCGTGGCATCTTCGTCCAGTAGTGGACACTATGAAACCTTCAGGACATAGGCAAGCAAAACTACCTTCAGTATTACTACATGTGCCCAAAACACAGATATCTGCTTCTTCTTTACATTCATCAATATCTGTAAGGAAAGTATACTTAGAATTACAAACAGAATAAGGAAGAATTTGCAAAGCCAGCAACTGCATTCTCCACCATTCCTGTCCTATCAACACAGGACCCTGATTTAAAGCTAGGAAGTGATCCTGGTCACTTAATGGGTGGCCATTTCTTCATAGTTCAGTCTCACATTTCTGTTACTCTGGACTAGGGGTGTCAAAGTCAAGGCTCAAGGATCTGGCTCGCAGTGTGCTTAGATCTGGCCCGCGGTGCCTCCCTGGAAACAGCGAAGGACCGGGCCATGGTGCCTCTGCCAGTGAAAACAGACCTCAGGAGAGCCAGATGTGGCCCTCCCTGGCTCTGTTTTTTCTGGCAGAGGGTTGCAGGAGGCCGTCGCAGCCAGAAATGGAGTTCAGGAGCCCGTTTTCTCTGGCACTTACCCGACATGAGTGATGTCGAATTGGCCATGCCCCCCCCCGGCCACACCCACCCCAGCCCCACCCCGAGGTCAAACACAATCCTGATGCAGCCCTCAATGAAATTGAGTTTGACACCCCTGCTCTGGACAGTGGGGAAATCATGGGAAAACCATGGGAATGTTTCCAATACATGTCTGTGGAGATTCTCAGTCATCAACGTAGGTCATAGCTATCTCAAAGGTGCTTTTTCAAAAGGCAACTGGACTGTTTTTTGAATCACTAAAAAAATGTGCACGCTGGGTCTAGCCAGTGTTTTTCAACCTTTTTTGTGCGAAGGCACACTTTTTTCATGAAAAAAATCACGAGGCACACCACCATTAGAAAATGTTAAAAAAATTTAACTCTGTGCCTATATTGACTATATATAAAGTAATTCTCTTGAATAGGAATCAAATAAACAAAAAGAAATTATTTTTTCTTTCTTTCTGTCTGTCTGTCTGTCTTCTTTCTTCTTCTTTCCTTCCTTCCTAACATCTCTTTTTCTTTCTTTCTGTCTTCCTTCCTTCCTAACTTCTTTCTTTCTGTCTGTCTGTCTTCTTTCTTCTTCTTTCCTTCCTTCCTAACATCTCTTTTTCTTTCTTTCTGTCTTCCTTCCTTTCTAACTTCTTTCTTTTTCTTTCTTTCTTTCTTTCTTTCTTTCTTTCTTTCTTTCTTTCTTTCTTTCTGTCTTTCTGTCTTTCTTTCTTCTTCTTTCTTTCTTTCTGTCTGTCTTCCTTCCTAACTTCTCTTTCTTTCTTTCTTTCTTTCTTTCTTTCTTTCTTTCTTTCTTTCTTTCTGTCTTTCTGTCTTTCTTTCTTTTTCTTTCTTTCTTTCTGTCTGTCTGTCTTCCTTCCTAACTTCTCTTTCTTTCTTTCTTTCTTTCTTTCTTTCTTTCTTTCTTTCTTTCTTTCTTTCTTTCTTTCTTTCTTTCTGTCTTTCTGTCTTTCTTTCTTTTTCTTTCTTTCTGTCTGTCTTCCTTCCTAACTTCTCTTTCTTTCTTTCTTTCTTTCTTTCTTTCTTTCTTTCTTTCTTTCTTTCTTTCTTTCTTTCTTTGTCTTTCTTTCTTTTTCTTTCTTTCTTTCTTTCTGTCTGTCTTCCTTCCTAACTTCTCTTTCTTTCTTTCTTTCTTTCTTTCTTTCTTTCTTTCTTTCTTTCTTTCTTTCTTTCTTTCTTTCTTTCTTTCTGTCCGTCTGTCTGTCTTCTCCTTCCTTCCTTCCTTCCTTCCTTCCTTCCTTCCTTCCTTCCTTCCTTCCTTCCTTCCTTCCTTCTGTCTTTCTCCCTGTAGGAGAAAGAAGGAACCTCTGTTGCCGTCTCCCGCGGGGCTGCAGCCACCCGACTGAGTCCCCGACCGTGGCAGCATCCCTGCTGTTCTCCGGCCAAGCGGCGAAGGAGCCCTGGAGCCCTGACGCCGCCCTGCATCTCGGTCTCTTGGGGCTTGTCCGGCAGCCTGCTGGGAAGGCTGCGACGCAGGGAGGGAAGGAGCTACTATTGCCGCTCCGGCATGTCTCTGTGGCTGACCGGGGAGCCGCGTCCTTGTTAACAATGGAGAAGCTGCGCGGAGCAGAGGTGCCTGGCGAGCGAGGCGAGTGGCTGCATCGGCGGCAGGCTCCTGCCCGCGTCTCCCGCCCGCTTGCCCACCTCTTGCCTTAGCATTTAAAAGAATGAGAGGCGGGCGGGCGGGAGACGCGGGCAGGAGCCTGCAGCCGATGTAGCCACTCACCTCGCTCGCCAGGCGCCTCTGCTCCGCGCAGCTTCTCCATTGTTAACAAGGACGTGGCTCCCCGGTCAGCCACAGAGACATGCCGGAGCGGCAATAGCAGCTCCTTCCCTCCCTGCGTCGCAGCCTTCCCAGCAGGCTGCCGGACAAGCCCCAAGAGACCGAGATGCAGAGCGGCGTCAGGGCTCCAGGGCTAATACGGTAATAGAGGCATCTCTGTGTCCCAAAACCAACTTTCGGGACACAGAGATGTCCCGTAGCAAAAACACCCGGCGGGTGTTTTTCCCACGGCACACCTTACACTGTCACGGCACACTAGTGTGCCGCGGCACAGTGGTTGAAAAACACTGGTCTAAACTATGAACTATATGAATAGATATCAGGAAAAGATCAACACCCTGATTCTTAATGAGCCTCATTTGGCCAGTTGGTGGAGATTTTGTTGGCCAGAAGGCACCAACATTGCTTGCTATAAGATTAGAACAAGGGGTGTGTGTTTTGTTTAAGCCCTACTTTTTCACTCTATGACTTTTAAGTCCCCATTGCGTACCAACACACTTGTCCTCTTCTAAGGCAAATCCAGGGGGACAGATGCACCTATAAGCACCATCCAGATTTTGACATGTACCAGGAGCACATTTACCAGGATCTAATGCACACTCATTGATATCTGTAAGAAAATAAACATAAAACAATAATGAGTTCTTATTACTTTAGTATGTTCGAGTGTCACGGTGTGAATATTGCCAGTTGTATGTATATGCAGGGTGATACATCCCTATCCTAATATTATGGTACATTCCAATACAAGCAGGACACGTGATGTGATCTTCTGCGCATGTGTGCATTCCTGATTCTCCATTGTACACTTCTGCTTTTGATTCTGACCAGAGCGGTCACGATTTATTAGCAAGGATGTAATTATTCATGATTTATTGTTTTTGTACTGAAATAAATATTTTCTGTTAGACTTTTAATCTCGGCTTTATTTTCTAAATGTCTGAATTCTAAGAAAAGATCCACATCGCCTCTATGAGATTTATTCTCACCTTAACATCGAGGGCTATTGTTAGCAAAGTTTACACTGATTTTTTTTAAAACAAAAACAAGGAGAAAAACTTTTTTAAAAATCATAGGCTAGAAAAGATTTAACAATATAGAATTGTAATGCAACTAACAAAACGTTAGATGTAGTTTGGGTCTTGAATGGAACATCACTTTTTCTGATATACTGTTGTCTATATCCCTAAAATTCCAATTTGTTTTGTCATAAGTATGAATTTATCAACAAGCTAAAAGAAATGAAGTTTACGCAAGGCATTACAAATGGGTGCTTCTCACTAATTTATCGGTAGACGAAAAATCAACTGTACACAATATACAATACTGCGTATTTTCTTCCTGTAAATATTTTCCCTGAAAGAGAAAAATGTTTATGTCGGTCTTAAATTCCAATTGTGTTATTAAAACATTATAAATAAAGATTCTAATCTGTGAGATGATTGCAAAGTTCAAAAAGAATTTTCTTTGTAAGGAAGATTCTTTGACATACTTAGAAGGCCCTGAACAGAAATCGTTTGTCAACTGCATTCTGTAGAACAGTGATGGCGAACCTTTTTTCCCTCTGGTGCCGAAAGCGTGTGCACGCGTGCTATCACGCACGTGCGAGTGCCCACACCCATAATTCAATGCCTGCGGAGGGCAAAAACGGCCTCCCCCACAGAGGCCCTCTGGAGGCTGGAAACGGCCCATTTCCCAACTTCCGGTGGGCCCAGTAGGCCCGTTTTCCGCCCTCCCCAGGCTCCAGAGGCTTCCCTGGAGCCTGGGGAGGGCGAAAATGCCCCCCTGCCTCCCCGGAGGCCCTCCGGAAACCTAAAATGCCCTCCCAAAGCCTCCGTGTGAGCCGAAAATCAGCTGACTGCCGCGCACATGCGTGCTAGAGCTGAGCTAGGGCAACAGCTCGCGTGCCGGCAGATATGGCTCCGCGTGCCACATGTGGCACGCGTGCCATAGGTTCGCCATCACTGCTGTAGAACATCTACATCTTCTTCACCATGACATATGGAAATAGCAACCATTTAAAGTGAAATGCGGCAAACGCTTTGATTAATTTCACGACATACCAATGCAAATCCTTCTATCAGGTGACATCTCATAACCCTCGTTGCAAAGGCATTCGAAAGACCCGACAGTGTTAATACATTGGCCATTTCTGCACAGATGTCCATTTCCAGTGGCACATTCATCAACATCTAAAAGGAGGTGGGGGGGAGAGAAAAAGAAAGAGGTAAGGAAAGGACACATAGTTAAAAAGAGGGGAAATGAAGCAAATAAGAATTACAAACCACAACTGCCTTTACAAAAAAAGATGATTTTTCCACCAATGCTGAATCCAAACATATTGATTCAACTCTGTTTACCTTCTATTGCCAATTGTCCAAACACGGTCTACGGCTCCCGAGAAACTTTTTATTCCAAATAAAAACGGCTGAACTCAATCTAAGGCCTGATCTGACCACCTGTCAGGAACCTTAACTGATATAACCATATTCGAAGAACACCAAAAGGTAGCCTTTCCTACTTCTGTTACAGCATCCTCTACAGCTGTGTTTCTCAACCTAGGCAGCTTGAAGATGGATGGACTTCAACTCCCAGAATTCAGAAGTCCGACCCTCTTCAAGCTGCCGAGGGTTGAGAAACACTGCCCTAGAGGATAATAGAGTTGGTCTTTTATATGACTGTTACAAACTCTGGCTATTTCTTATCATAAATGTAAGTTAATGAACTACGATAAGTCTCCAATTTCCTTGATATTGGGTGTGACCTTTTTTTTTTAGTTAGGACTCCATTCAAAGGAAGCTTCCGATTTAGCTTCCTGGTGTGTGTGTGTGTGTGTGTGTGTGTGTGTGTGTGTGTGTGTGTGTGTGTGTGTGTGTGTGTGTGTGTGTGTGATGGAAATCCACAAGGATAGAGAATGGCCTCCCCCCCTAACAAACCATGTAAAGAGTTCAAGTACTTTGGTAAGTAGATGTCAGCAGGACTTGTACTTACTTCTTCTAAAAATTCATTATTACCTATTATTACTTACTCAGATAATTACTATGTATATACCAGTGAGGGTGAACCTATTGGGCACCAAGTGCCCAAACTGGAATGCGTGTGAGCGCGCATGTGCACGCGCCGGAGCCCCAGAAACTCAAAGACCAGCTGGCCGGCGTGCATGCGCACGCCGGTCACTTGGTCTTCTGGTTTCCGGGGCTCCGGCGTGTGTGAAGACCAGCTGGCCAGCACGCATGCACACAGCTGGTCTTCGGATTTCCAGGGCTCTGGTATGCGCAAAGGTCAGAAGAGCAGCTGGCGATGGTGCGCATAGACACAGAGAGGGCTCTGCGTGCCATGTCTGGCACGTGTGCCATAGGTTCGCCATCACGGATATATACAGTGGGCTCCAAATTGCTTGCCAAAATAAATTGGTCTATCTAAACCTCCACCCCACCCCCAGCATGATTGTTAAATGATTAACTAATAAATTTACACTACACAATTGAAAAGTTTCCTTACCTATACAGTCGTTATTGTGAGATAAGATGAATCCGATATTACAACGGCAGTTGAAAGAGCCAATTGTATTCCTACAGGTGCCATTTCCACAGGGGTCTCTTTCACATTCATTAATATCTGTGAACAGAGTAAGACATTCAGAATGTTACACGTACATATCCCTGACAACTCAAAAGAAATACAGATCAGTTCACTGACATGAATCAAGGAAAAATGAAGGCGGACACATTGGTTAAATCGGACCCAATCTTGAATCTTAGAAATATGGTTTTGCAAAACAAACAAATAAAATGTCCTATACTATTCATGACTTGTACAGAAAGATGCATTCATCCATACTGTAACGAGAGAGAGAGAGAGAGAGAGAGAGAGAGAGAGAGAGAGAGAGAGAGAGAGAGAGAGAGAGAGAGAGAGAGAGAGAGAGAGAGAGGGCAATATAAATATACATACTTACTGGTGTAAACCGCTTAGAGAGTGCTTGCACTGTGAGGCAGTATATAAATCTCACAAATAAATAAAATACCATACAAGGAGTTCCTCATCCCACTGTGACCCAAGGCATGGATAGGTCCAGTTTATAAAGCAGGGATGGGCAACTATGTCAACGTTACAACTTGTGGACTTCAACTCCCAGAATTCCTGAGCCAGCCATGTTCTGGGATTTGAAGTCCTCAAGTCATAAAGTTGCCATAGTTGTCCACCTTGGCTCATTTAAATAGGATCATGTAGAAGCTACAGCTACCCACATCACATCTGTAAAATGACCCAAAATGAACATTGCCTTTCTGTTATTCACAAGGCTAAAAATATAAATACATACGTACCTAAACACATCGTTTCATCTTCATTGGTTTTGAATCCCGTGTGGCAACGACATGTATAACCTCCTTCACGGTCTATGCAATCACCATGGCTACAAACATTGGGTATCTCTAGACACTCATTGCGATCTGTAATCATAGAAAGCTTAAAAGTTTCAGTATTTTTAAGCAAGAGAACGATTGGGGAAAAACAGTTGAAAAACAGTTCAATCTTTCAAAATATTGAAAAGTTTGCTAACTTATTTCTCAACAGGAACACTAAGCACTAAATTAGCTTTCAATTTTGGAGAAAATTATGATGCGTTGAAGTAGAAGAATTTGGCACCTAAATAGCTCCTCTTTAAAGCATTGCAAGGAAAAATTAATGCAATCCTAACAGTACAATGGATTTAAAATGTATGTATTCCTAAACAAGTTCAACTTATTGTATCCTTCGCTACGAATGTGACTTAAAATGACACACTTATCAAGCTGCTAATATTGTATTCTATTTTTCTTCCCTGAGCAAAATTCAGGGAAATAAAGTCCCTGCCAACATATATTAAGGTACATTGTTGATTGTATCAGCTTTTGACCCGGAGTTTCCTGCTTGTATTGCAGAGAAGGAGCTTACAGAATTATTATGTTTAACAAGGTGCTAAATCACCACACTTTCCTAAAGAATCCAAACCTTTCACTCTCAAAGTGAAAATTCACTTCTGCTTCTATGTTTACACCCTTTTCCTGCAAAAACTGCAGATCTATGGGAAAAAGTGCTCTTCTCTCAAATACAGCTCAGAAAATGCCCACGCAAATACTATTTCCACTACTACTACTATATCTACCAGACGGACATCTGGCCCACAACGTGCCTGACATCACTATTGTGCAAAAGAATAAAGTCTGGTTCATTGCTATTGCTATACCAGGGGATGCAAAAATTGAGGAGAAACAGCTAGAAAAATAATAATAATATCGTGATTTACAAATTGAACTTGAGCGATTGAGGAGGAAGAAATCAATGGTTGTACCAATAGTAATAGGAGCCCTTGGAGCAATACCCAAAGGGCTGCCTAGATACATGGAAAATTTGAAGTTATTGGACCAGAATATCCTGACTTTGCAAAAAACCACCCTACTTGGAACTGCCTATATAATCAGATGCTACCTTAACAGCTCTTAGGTCCTAGGTTTTGGGCTTAGAAAACCTAGAACTATGCCGCCTACGGTCTGACCTAAGCGTAATACACAAAATTGTCTGCTACAACATCCTATATGTCAATGACTACTTCAGCTTCAACCGCAATAATACATGGGCAAACAATAGATACAAACTCAAGGTAAACCGCTCCAAACTCGATTGCAGAAAATACGACTTCAGCAACAGAGTGGTCAATGCCTGGAATGCACTACCTGACTCTGTTGTTACATCCTCAAACCCACAAAACTTTAACCTTAAACTGTCTACCGTGGACCTCCTCACCCCATTCCTAAGAGGTCTGTAAGGGGGCGTGCATAAGCGGACCAGCGTGTCTACCGTCCCTGTCCTACTGTCCCCATTTATTCGTATTCATTTCCTGTGTTCATGTCCATGTTTATACTTATACCTGTTATCTCGTATATGTTTGACAAACTAAATAAAGAAATAAAGAAATAGGTTAGGACTTGAACTGTTCAATTTTTACTAGTCCCAGATTGTGAATCAAATTGAAGATTAAATCAATAATAATGATAATGATAGAGTTCCTTATAAAAAGTGGTCAATGAATTCTAATTTGAGTTTAATTATGGGGAATTTTCATTATTGTTATGACATTTGATAGATGCTTAATTGCTGTTAGTTACTTTGGGTCCCTACAAGCAGAGACAGAGAGAAAGAGGGAGAGATATGAAACTAAATTTGCCCTTTAAAACAAATAAGGAAACTAAATTTTAAAATAAATAGTACTGAAAAACTTTAAGATTGGTGGTTTAAATCGGCTGCTCAATTGCTGCAGAGATAAAAAAATTACTATAGTATGTTTATATGAACATGTTTAAAACTGGTTACTCTACACTTAGGGGGGAAAAAACTCTGGCATCTGTTGTGTTGAAGAAAGACTCTTTGGTGAGGTTGTGACTGAATTTTTCGGTCTAAGAAAATATAAACATTGAAAAGTTTCTTTGGCATCTTTGTGAGTGGAAGAAACAATTTATGGACTCAAGGTCAAAATAACATGGCACTGCATTTTTAAAAAGAGAGTTTTAATGCAGCTGTTGTGCCTGTGTATATTTTAAAAGAAGTATCCCTGTTCCTCCAATTAGCATACTTACATATTTTACAATATCGTACAAACAGCATTAGTACTTACCAACACATCGGCCAACAGGTGTAAATCGATAACCAGGTTTACAATCACAGCGGTAGCTCCCTGGTGTATTCACGCAATCTGCATTTTGTTGACAAACTGGTCCATTCTGGCATTCATCAATATCTATTGGAAGTAAAAAAAAAAGGTCTTAGAATTGATAATTGGTATTAGAGATGAAGGTCGTGCATTATTTCAGATTCCCTCACCACTGCCTAACTATTCACTAAGGCTGCATTACTATTACTATTAGTCTCCTCATTGTTCCTATCACCCATCTCCTCCCACTTATAACTTGTTGCTTGTATCCTTACGATCTATATCAATATTGATTGTTTCCTGATTGCTTATTTGTACCCTATGACAATCATTAAGTGTTGTACCTCATAATTCTTGACAAATGTATCTTTTCTTTTATGCACACTGAGAGCATATGCACCAAAGACAAATTCCTTGAGTGTCCAATCACACTTGGCCAATAAAGAATTCTATTCTATTCTATTCTATTCTATTCTATTCTATTCTATTCTATTCTATTCTATTCTATTCTATTCTATTTTTCCATTCCTTTTATTCCTTCTCCTATTCTATTCTATTCTATTCTATTCTATTCTATTCTATTCTATTCTATTCTATTCTATTCTATTCTATTTCAGAAAAGAGGCTTCAAATTTGCAAAAGTATTAAAGCAGGCATACTGTGCAGCTGCTAAAGGAGAATTTTTGTTGCAACTATACAGTCCCAGGAAGAGGTGGATTTTAATGAACTTTGCTATGAACCAAATCCAAAATAAAGCCCAGCAACATTAGCAAGGGTGTGATGCAATTCTCTGATTCTGGGAATGAAAGTGACAGTTTGCACAATATTGTAGTCACAGACATCTGTGCCTTCCTTGTGTGTAATAGGACACGTGGACAGCAGCATCCCTCTTTGACCAACAAAGGGGTTCAGAAGAATCAAAAAGGTCTTGCCTTAATGTACTGGTAGTCCTCAACCTACGACCATTCGCTTAATAACAGTCTGAAGTTACGACCATGTTGAAAAAAGCAACTTCTCAAAATCATAGCAATAGAACTTAGACTTACAGTATATACCACTTCACCGTGCTTTCCAGCCTTCTCTAAGCGATTTACAGAGTCAGCATCTTGCCCCCAACAATTTGGGCCCTCATTTTGCCAACCTTGGAAGGATGGAAGGCTGAGTCAGCCTTGAGCCGATCAGGATCGAACTGCTGGCAGTTGGCAGAGTTAGCCTGCAGTACTTCATTCTAACCACTGCGCCACCTGGGCTCTTGCAGGTTATGACCGTCACTGCATCCCCACAGCCATGTGACTGTAAATTGTGTGCTTGGCACCTGGCCTGCATTTATGACAGTTGCAGTGTCCTGCAGTCACGTGATCACAAATTGTGATCTTTCTAGCTGCCTTCTGACAACCAAAGCCAATAGGGGAAGCTGGATTTACTTAAGGACTGCATGATTCATTTAATAACCAGGGTAAAAAAGGGTTATAAAGTCGGGTCCAGTGAAGACTTGCTTAACAAGAGCCGCGGTGGCGCAGTGGTTAGAATGCAGTACTGCAGGCTACGTCTGCTGACTGCCAGCTGCCAGCAGTTTGATTCTCACCAGGTTGAGAGAATTTGACTCAGCCTTCCATCCTTCAGAGGTGGGTAAAATGAGGACCCAGATTGTTGCGGGCAATTGGCTGACTCTGTAAACAGCTTAGAGAGGGCTGAAAAGCATGATGAAGTGGTATATAAGTCTTAAGTGCTATTGCTATAATTTTGAGAAGTTGCTTTTTTCAACACAGTTGTAACTTCAGACTGTTGTTAAACGAATGGTCGTATTTTGAGAACTACCAGTACATTAAAACAAGACCTTTTTGATTCTTCTGAACCCTTTCAAAGTATTTGTGGGTCAAAGAGGGTTGCACCCAGATTGTTGCCGGGGGGGGGGAGCATAGGCTGATTCTATAAAACCGCTTAGAGAGGGCTGTAAAACACTGTGAAGCGGTATGTAAGTCTAAATGCTATTGCTATTACTTTGCAACCAAACTTCCGGTCCCAATGTTGGTCATAAGCTGAGGACTGCTAGTACTTACTGATACAGCACAAATATGCAGTTTCCAAAATCGAGCTGATTAAGGAGACTCTCTGAAAAAGCTGCCTTCTTGGTTGCAAGCAGTGCTATTTCTGTCTCTACCTACTGCAGGCGACGTTTTCTTGTTCTTGTTCTTGTTCTTAAATCTAAGACTCTGGTATCATTATGTTCTATTGCTTGTGTTTACATTATGTTGAATTCTAGTCTGACATGGTCACTCTCACCCAAGGTTCCTGTGAACAGTTGTAAGCCTTAGAATCTTAGAATAACAGAGTTGGAAGGGACCTTGGAGGTCTTCTAGTCCAACCCCCTGCTTAGGCAGGAAACCCTACACCACGTCAGACAAATGGTTATCCAATCTCTTCTTGTTGAACGGAAGCTCCTTACCTTCGCAGATGAGTAACTTGTCATTGTAAAAGAAGCCGCCCGAACATTCACATCGGAAACTGCCAACCAGGTTTATGCAAATCCCATTCTCACATACCCCTGGGATCTCGCGACATTCATCAATATCTGCATCATGAGACAACAGAGGTGCCAGAGGTTTAGAGCAATACTTTTACCTAATTAAGCCCCAAATGATTACCGTATTTTTCTGAGTATAAGACGCACCTTTTTCCTCCCTAAAAGTGGCTGAAAATTTGGGTGCGTCTTATACTCTGAATGTAGCTTTTTCGAAGCTTTTTTTCCAGCCCTAACTAGGTGCTAACGATCTTCCCAGCTCTTACCTTGCAGGCTCTTTCATTGTTACTCTCTCCGAAGAATGTTTTTCCAGCCCTAAGTCTTTGCAGGGTTTTTTCCATTGCTCTACTTGCTCCGAATAAGGTTTTTTCTAGCCCTAACCAGGTGCTAGCTATCTTCCCAGCTCTTACCAGCTTGCAGGCTCTTTCATTGTTACTCTCTCCGAAGAATGTTTTTCTAGCCCTAAGTTTTTGCAGGGTTTTTTTTCATTGCTCTACTTGCTCCGAATAAGTTTTTTTCTAGCCCTAACCAGGTGCTAACTATCTTCCCAGCTCTTACTGGCTTGCAGGCTCTTTCATTGTTACTCTCTCAGAAGAAGGTTTTTTTAAATCCTAACCAGGGGATAAAATAATGTGCTGAAGCTGACCAGACTAAGGACGCTAGCCAGATTAATATCTGGTAGGCAGATTGTTTTCCCCTATACTCCGGTGCGTCTTATACTCTGAAAAATATGGTATATATATATATATATAAAGACCCAACTCTCAAAATATCTCCCTTAAGCACTACTACAAGTCCTGTCTCCTCTATCACGGGCTAGTCTGGTTTGCTCCTTATTTGAATAATAATAACAAAAGAGGGGGGGAAGACAGAAGGGAATTCTGTCTAAGAATACCATTGGCTTCGTTCCCACGAATTCCTCGGTTTTCCCACTAGGGTTGAGATTTTGTGAACCGTTTCCCCACTTTTACTGTGTGAAAAATATTCCCTCTCAAGCTTCTCTCCCCCGCCCTCTCCCCTGCCCTGTGTCAAAGTGCGCACAAACAAAAACGCCTTCCCACCCTCGCCTCCAACACAATACCCTCAGGAACCGATGTGAAAGGTTAGATAAAAATCTTAGGCTTTAAAAAGAAAAGACGCCTAGCTTTCCCGCCCCCCCCCCCCTCCGACCTAGAGTGGATTGGCCGCCGTTTGAGAATCTTTCCACCTATACTGGGTTGAAGTTGTTTATAACATCCTCTAATTTTTTTTTCTAATCCCAAACCAGGGGATCATAAGATGCCAGCTATGAGGACCCAGAAGGAAAAGGGGCCGACTGGCATAGGCTGGGGTCCTACTGCTTTGTTTAGTCTTCAGAACTTCCTGAGAAAAAGGCAAAATTATACCTCCCTTCCCTCCATAAAGATTAAAAATAAATCTCGTTAGAATGCAGCTCACCAACGGGTAATCCTGTAAAGATGTCTATAAAGAAACCAGGCCTTTGACTTCCACAGAGAGTTGAAAACTCATCTAAAATGATAAAAAAGAGGAAGAACTCCATGTGAATTTATTTATTTTTTAAAATCCACTGAAATAACAATGCTCCTTCTCCAGCCAACTCTTATAGCAACTTCTAATAGGCATCTATTTATGTCCATATAATAAAATAATTATTAGGTTCCTACTCTGCAATATCTTTTTTAAGAGACCAATATGGCTATTGGCAATGGGGTAGGTTAGGTTCTCAGTGATGGCTCCAAGATCACCAAAACCAGATCACCAAAACCAGATCACCAAAACCAGATCACACTCTCTGGTTGGATAGAGACAACAACTCTTTAATGACATTGAAACAATTCAAGTGGCACTAATAGTTGTTTATATACCTATTTTAACTATATGGCTATCATCTCTGGCCGAGCTGATTTTGCAAGCACTTGGTAAGGTCAGTGAGCAGATATAAGCCCAAAAGGAAGCATATCATATACAACTTCCAACTTTCTAGGAAAAACTAAACCAAAAAACCCCAATAAGGATTTATTAAGATATAAGAATATCTTCATCCCAGGCAGGGGTGGGTTCCAGATTCTTCTACTGCCGGTTTGCTTAGGGACGTGCTGTGCGGGCGGGCTCACGTTGCGCGCCCAGCGTGCTTTGCGTGCATGTGCAGTACTAAAAATGTGCAGTACAAAAAACAAGATGGCGAGCGAACCAGCTCGGGGGCGTGGCAGGTCTGGGTCGCTGCCGATTCGAGCAACCCAGGCCACCAAGTTACTAATGGTTCTATAGAACCAGTCCGAACTGGTAGGAACCCACCTCTGATCCCCGGGGTGAAATTCAAAATTTTTCCCTACCGGTTCTGTGGGTGTGGCTTGGTGGGTGTGGCAGGGGAAGGATATTGCAAAATCTCCATTCCCTCCCCACTCTGGGTCCAGCCAGAGGTGGTATTTGCCGGTTCTCCGAACTACTCAAAATGTCCGCTACCGGTTCTCCAGAACCTGTCAGAACCTGCTGAATTTCAGCCCTGCTTCATCCCTTTTATCTGAATTGATCTTTCCATTCCATTTAGCCTTGGTAAACCTAGGGTACCCTATGAACTGCAGGCCAATCAGCACCAATTCAGCAGTATCCCAAATTTGTATGGAAAGATGATCACTGCAACCCTACTTTTAAATCCAGTTTTGCATCTCTGATCTACATCCATCCATTGGTAGCCCGTAAAGTTTATTTACAGTACTTACATATTCACTGATGATGTTACCTACTTTGGTAATGAAATGTCTGCAAGAAAACCACCATGCTCGGAGAGCACCAAGGATCCCACAGTTCAAGCCTAAACTCTAAATATTCTTTTCTATCAGTTTACATCAGCGGTCCCCAACCTTTATGGCTGTGCGGCCCAGCGGGGGAGCAGAGGGGCATTGGCCTGTGCAAATGGTTGGCTGCATGTGTGGTGGGCTTTTGGTGCCAGCCCACCACTTGAACACACAGCTCGACTCATGCCAATGGCAGGCCAACATGAAAAGCCCACCGCATGCACAATCTACTTCCCAACCAGCCACGGCCCAATAGTGGGCCGCAGCCCTTGGTTTAGATATTCACAATATGCACAATCTCCTTCAGAATCGTATCAAATCCATGCACACTGTATAAAACCTGCTATATAAATTTGATGGGTAAATGAATTACTACAGTGGACAGTGGTATATTGCTGGAAGGGCATAGCAGCTCTCTCTCTCTCTCTCTCTTTTCCTTTAATGCCAGTACGAACCAGTGCTTGGGATGGGACATTGTTCACAAGGCCTGTTCCAGGCTCGTCCAATATTGTAAGAACAGCAGCACATCTTTTTGGTCATGTTAAAAAGCAGTTCTCCATCGCACGTTTGATTGTCAGCATTGTAGTTCCTGTAGCAGAGGCTTCTCCTCATATCTGCAACAAGGGAGAAGAAGCATATTAGTGGCCTGGCACCAGGTCCATCATCTCCATCTCCATCTCCATCCTCATCCTCATCCTCAATCATCATCACAAAGTCTCTTATTTTCCTTCCTTCCCTCCTCTCTACATTGTTCTTCCTTCCTTCCTTCTCTCCTCTCTCCATTGTCCTTCCTTCCTTCCTTCCTTCCTTCCTTCTCTCCTCTCTCCATTGTCCTTCCTTCCTTCCTTCCTTCCTTCCTTCCTTCCTTCCTTCTCTCCTTTCTCCATTGTCCTTCCTTCCTTCTCTCCTCTCTCCATTGTCCTTCCTTCCTTCTCTCCTCTCTCCATTGTCCTTCCTTCCTTCCTTCCTTCCTTCCTTCCTTCCTTCCTTCTCTCCTCTCTCCATTGTCCTTCCTTCCTTCCTTCCTTCCTTCTCTCCTCTCTCCATTGTCCTTCCTTCCTTCTCTCCTCTCTCCATTGTCCTTCCTTCCTTCCTTCCTTCCTTCCTTCCTTCCTTCCTTCCTTCTCTCCTCTCTCCATTGTCCTTCCTTCCTTCCTTCTCTCCTCTCTCCATTGTCCTTCCTTCCTTCCTTCCTTCCTTCCTTCCTTCCTTCCTTCCTTCCTTCCTTCCTTCCTTCCTTCCTTCCTTCCTTCCTTCCTTCCTTCCTTCTCTCCTTTCTCCATTGTCCTTCCTTCCTTCTCTCTCCATTGTCCTTCCTTTCTTCTCTCCCCATTGTTCTTCTTTCCTTCCTTCCTTCCTTCCTTCCTTCCTTCCTTCCTTCCTTCCTTCCTTCCTTCCTTCCTTCCCTCCCTCCCTCCCTTCCTTCCCTCCCCTTCTTCCCTCCCTTCCTTCCTCCCTCTACCTTTTCTTCTTTCCTTCATTTCTTCTTTCCTTCCTTCCTTCCTTCCTTCCTTCCTTCCTTCCTTCCTTCTCTCCTCTCTCCATTGTCCTTCCTTCCTTCCTTCTCTCCTCTCTCCATTGTCCTTCCTTCCTTCCTTCCTTCCTTCCTTCCTTCCTTCCTTCCTTCCTTCCTTCCTTCCTTCCTTCCTTCCTTCCTTCCTTCTCTCCTTTCTCCATTGTCCTTCCTTCCTTCTCTCTCCATTGTCCTTCCTTTCTTCTCTCCCCATTGTTCTTCTTTCCTTCCTTCCTTCCTTCCTTCCTTCCTTCCTTCCTTCCTTCCTTCCTTCCTTTTCTCTCCATTGCCCTTCCTTTCTTTCTTCCTTCCTTCCGTCCTCTCTCTATTTTCCCCCAGTGCCGTTGTAACTTTGAACGGTCACTAAATGAACTGTTGTAAGTGGAGGACTATTGGGATACAATCTTCTGAGAAGATCTTTTATGCAACCTCTGCCACCCACCCCTGCACAAACAAATGCACAGAACCCACACAGGGTAATGTTCTTCCATAGTTGCAACTGGCTTAATTTCAGTACATTATATGCAAAATTAATTTTTAGGAAAAGCAAGGGATGCCATTTGTACTCCATTTTTCCCCCAACATCAAGAATCTTGGCTGAGCCTTTCTTTAGAGACAAAACAAGCTAGCTTTATGAATAAATCCTTTATTTGAAGCCACCTCTTCTCTTTTTCACTCGTTCTTCTGTTTAAGTGAAGCTGTTGCAATCCACGCAAAGTTAACGGCGACTGTAAAGTTACATCATCATCTATGGAAAAATGTGTTGCTTGCAGAACCATCCAAAATCCCACAAATGTCACTGGGTTTCCTAATTATGAAATGTGGAACATGTTCTTCAAGGGGCCTCAAAACCTTGGCAGAAGAACACATGCGAGTGTCCGTCAACCATGCCTTTAAAAACCTTGCTCCGTTTATGATTTCATATCCTTCTGGAAAAATATTGGAAGAGGATGCCACATGTTTTTTGGCTCAGCTCTGCTTATGCACGTTGAGTTCATTTGAGTTTGGAATTTCAAAAAAATAAAAAAAAATGAAGCGGAAGAGTAAGGCTAAAAGAACATGCACTGAATCGGAAAGCAAATCATGAAATAACAAAGATTTTGCATCTTCAATGAATTTCTTTTTACCTATACAGGGGTGGGCTTCAAAAATGTTAGCAAGGGGTTCTCTGCCCGGTTGCTGGGTGGGCGTGGCCATGGTGGGTGTGGCCTAGTTGGCCTCCTGCACCATAGTGGGGAGGCGTTTTTGCCCTGCCTGGGCTCCGGAGGCTTTCCTTGAGCCTCCGGGAGGGCGAAAATGGCCTTCCCAGGCTCCGAAGGCCCTTCCTGAACTTCCGGTAGGCTCATTTTTCACCCTCCCTGAGCCTCCGCGCGCGCCCTGCACTTACCTGCATCCAAAACGAGCTGCGTGGGGACTCCTGGGAGGGGAGGGGTGGGGTGGGCGGGGCCAGCCAGGAATCTTTGTACATACACAAACATGGCAGCCAGTGATTTGCATGTGCACAAAAATGGGGCCCAAGGAATTTCCAACCTACAAGAGTCCTTATAATAAATCCTGGAGTCAACCTTTCAGTCATTCTCACTATTTTTGGGGTGAGTGGCTGGACTCCTAAAATAACATTATATTACCTGAGCTACGTTTAGGTAAAAAAAAAAACTACCCAGCTTCCCTGCCAAAAAAGTTAGGGAAGCAACATGATTTGTTTCAGAGGAATTCCCCCCCC
This sequence comes from Diadophis punctatus similis, assembly GCA_023053685.1. NCBI lineage: Eukaryota > Metazoa > Chordata > Lepidosauria > Squamata > Dipsadidae > Diadophis > Diadophis punctatus. The sequence goes on along the minus strand of JALIGW010000012.1, from coordinate 13,904,684 downwards.
CCCTCTTTGATCGGATTAAATAAAAATAGTAAACAACTTTTTAATCTGGAAAAAGAAATGGAGGCAACCTTACCCATACAATTATTTCCACCGTTGACTTGCAGATAATCCGGAGGACAAATACAAGTGAAATTTCCAATGGTGTTGTAGCAGGTGCCAGGGCCACAGATACCAACTGTGGCACATTCATTAACATCTGCAAGGAAAATACAAAGCTGGTATTTCAGACTGACAACTAGGGAGGGAGGGAGGGAGGAAGGAAGGAGAGAAAGGAGAGAAAGGAGAGAAAGGATGGATGAATGGATGGATGGATGGATGGATGGGGAAGGAAGGAGGGAAGGAAGGAAGGAAGGAAGGAAGGAAGGAAGGAAGGAAGGAAGGAAGGAAGGAAGGAAGGAAGGAGAGAAGGGATGGATGGATGGATGGATGGATGGGGAAGGAAGGAAGGAAGGAAGGAGAAAAGGGATGGATGGATGGATGGATGGGGAAGGAAGGAAGGAAGGAAGGAAGGAAGGAAGGAAGGAAGGAAGGAAGGAAGGAAGGAAGGAAGGAAGGAAGGAAGATTCATTGCAGCTAAAGACAGCCTGTTGTCCAAATCCAATCATTTACTAAAGGGGCAAAGACATCTCCATATGCTTAAGAGATTTTTAATTATTTCACAGCTGAATCCAGTCCTGTTGCTACAACTAAAACAAAGATTTGGATGCTGAAAATAAAATAACAGTATTTTTTAACACATACTTTTTCCCACTGTTGTTTAGGACCTAGTGAAATTCAAGACTATCTGGACTGGGATTTGCTCAGAATGCCCAAGATTTCAAATACTGTTCAGAGCAGTGTTTCTCAATCTTGGCAACTTTAAGAAATGTGGACCAACTCCCAGAATTCCCCAGCCAGCAATAGCTGGCTGGGGAATTCTGGAATTGAAGTCGACATCTCTTAAAGTTGCCAAGATTGAGAAACAGTGGTTTAGAGTGAGTCATATATGGGTAAAATGGACTAATAAATCTATATTTCCAAATCAATGGAATCATGTCTTCTACCCTTCTATCCTTAATATCCATGTCCTCTGTTGTGTAGAAGGAAACTATATTGTTAAGACCCTAAGTAAAGGAAGTGTAAAATCTATAATAGATGAAGAAAGCAAGACAGATTAAGAAAGGGAATCTAGAGGAATGGTCAAATATGCTTGAAAAGGTCAGTGGCTATTTCACACTAACTTTTAATTAACTAACACTAATTTTGCTTTTAAAGTTCAGCATACTTCTAATATACAGTATTTTGGAGAGCTATTGTGTGCTTTGAAGGAGGCTATTTTCCCTCCTTTACAGAGGGGCGTGTAACTAACCTGTGCTATGTGTTGATGGCTATACTTTTGTCAGAGAGAACTGGCAAAGACAGGGGAAGGAGTCAAGCTGGGGATTAGTCTAGAATCCTTTCGTAAGCCACAAAAGGGCAAGGTTCGAGCCTTCTCGAATGCCCCTGAACCTTATCTAGGCTGGTCCAGGTGCAAACTGCCTGTCTGGGAAGATCCCTTGAAATAGGCATTCAGCAATAAAGTAGCAAATTGAACTCTACACATATGCACCTGGTTGTTCACACCTGACAACTTCCTGAGCCCAAGGGGGGGGGGTCAAATGTGTCATCAGTTTCGAGCCCCAAATGATTGCCAGGCCTAATTCTGGAAGGGGCGTTTAGTTAAAATCCTTAATACACAACAACCCATTTGTGATTCGCTTACCATCACATACTCGTGTCTCTTCATTCAAATAGTACCCAGATGGACACTGGCACTGAAAGCTACCAAATGAATTGATGCACTGTCCCCCTTGACAAAGTCCAGGCAGTTCTTGACACTCGTCAATATCTGTCCAGATAAAATAAGCCACAGCATTTTGTTAGAACATCAAACCAACAAAGCTTAGCTAAGAATAATCGATGTAATAGTAGGATGTCTAGAGAAAGAACACACAAGCAGGCATTACCTTCTAAAATGACTGTAATGGGATTGGGTCGAAATCCTTCCCCTCCTGGACATAGCAGCTTATAATCAGCTGAAAGGGGAAACCAATATTATTAATCCGGCATTTTTGCTTTGCAAGAAAAGTTAAGAGCCATTACAATCTTTTTCTCCTTTCGGCATGCTTCTTCCAACCCAGAGTCCTTCAAATCGAAGATTCCCTGAATGGATTCCCTCCATTTCCTTAGGGCAGGGGTCAGCAACCTTAAACACTCAAACAGCCACAAAGGTCCTAACCGGAAGCCCCCCATTCAGTTCTGGAGCCAAGCGGAAGTCCAGTTTCCCCACCATAGAGTCTTCTCTTAGCATGGCGCCCTTTTTCCTCTGCCGACCAGAAGTCGGTTCCTCCATCATACAGTCTCCTCCTAGCATGACGTCCTTTTTCCTCTGCCAATCAGAAGTCGGTTCCTCCACCATAGAGTCCCCTCCTAGCATGGCGTCCTTTTTCCTCTGCCGACCGGAAGTCGGTTCCTCCACCATAGAGTCTCCTCCTAGCATGACGTCCTTTTTCCTCTGCCAACCAGAAGTCGGTTCCTCCACTATAGAGTCTCCTCCTAGCCCAGCGTCCTTTTTCCTCTACCTGCCCTAACCGAAAGCCCTATCAATTGTGGAGCCGACCAGCAATAGGCACCCACAGCAGAGGGATGAAAGAGCCACATGCGGCTGCAGAGCCGCGGGTTGCTGACCCCTGCCTTAGGGTCTTGCGGAAATATCAGGTAGAACAATGACTGATGACTTCCTTTTACCGGTCTACGATAGAAAGCGTCCTCACCAGTGGTGGTATTCAGCCGGTTCTATCCGGTTCGGGCGAACCGGTAGCGCTGACTGCGGGTGGCCCTGCCTACCCGCCTGGAAGTTATCATGTCCCATTTATCCACTTCTGAATGCAATATAACACAATTAGGTTTAATATGATAGACTTGCAGGGCCAGCACAACGTGCAACAAGTTCATACTGGTGTAATATAATATAGTGTTATATCCATATATGTACTGTATATGGGAATGTGTGCTAGTTATTACTTATTTGGGTTTAGGGATTTCTTTTTCTTTTATTTATTGAGTTATTGAGATGTATGCTGTATTTCGGGGGGGCTGCACCAAGGGAGGCTCATTCAATTTCATTGTACACATGTTGTGCATTGACAATAAAGATTTGATCTGATTTGAAAACAAGCATTTTCCCCATATAACACATTCACTAGTTATGCACACATCCTCAGTTCAATTCACTTCATCCCCTCAAATTAAATTTGCCATTCTTATTTTCAAATACATCTTTTTTTCCCAAAGTCAACATTGTAGCAGATGACCAGGCTGAGCTTGAGGGAGGGATCAAACCTGCCATTAGTCTTGAGTCCCTTTGTGCCCACAAGATATCTAAGTCAAGTCCTCCTTGAAATCCATTGACTCTTATCTACCACCAATTTGCTTTGACCGTTAGTAGTTCGGATTCCTATAGAGAGCCTTAGCATACAATCATTTGATGTAGTCATTTGAACAGGTTTGATTCCTGATTTATTGCGCCTGATAGTTCTCCTATAAATAAACTATCTCCCTGTAATCCTGGTTATATTCTGTCTCTTAGGAACCAAGCAGATGAAAGTGTAAATCAGCTATAATTTTACTCTTTTCCATCTCACTTACTTGAATTCACAGCTGGACACTGTTCACAAGGAATTCCCCAAGCTTTCCCAAGGGAACAACAGCACGAAGCCTTGGAAACCCCAATGCCAATTTCATTACTGCAAGCTGTATCACCATTGTCTCCTCGAGGTTTAATTTCCAAATAACAGAAGCCGGAGCGTGTATCTAAAGTAGGAAAGTAGCACATGCTCAAACATCACCAATTCATAAAGACACAGAATAAAAGAACAGTTCCCATATAAGTCATGCATTGGGCATTGCTTTGACCTTCCTGTGTCACGGTGTGATTTATTGCCTGTTACATGTATATGCAGGGAGATGCATCCCTATTCGTTATAATGGTTTATTCCTGAGCACGTGATTGATATGTTCTTGTACGCATGTGTGCATTCCTTTCTCCGCTCTGCCCTTCTTCCTCTGTCTTCCATTGAGAGAAGACGTACTTTATATTAGAGATGTAAACAAATGAGGATTTATTGTTTTTGTACCGAAATAAATATTTTTACTTAGACTTTAAACTGTGGTTTCTTTTCTAATGTCTGATGTCCGGGAAAAGATCAAACTTCTCCTTTGTGAGATTAATTATCACCTCTGTCATCCTGTTCATGCATTGCTCAATTCATCAGAGGCTTCTCAACTCCTGGCAAACTTTTTAAATTACCAATTATCAGGTATATCCTGTTCCCTCCCAAAATAAGACCTCCCCTGATAATAAGCCCAATCGGGCTTTTGAGTGCATGGCAATAAAGCCAAGCACTTATTTCAGGGTTCAAAAAAATATAAGACAGGGTCCTATTTTCAGGGAAACACGGTATATTTTTTATTTCAAGAGCTGAACCATGTAGTTATTCCCTCTCCCCAAAATATTGCTATCGTTTACTTATTTGTTAACCTGGTAGACCATTAAATCATTTAGATTTAGAGCAGCTTACCACAACATTACTTACCAACACAGCCAACGCGAGTTGGGTTCAGCTCAAAATCTGGGGGACATTCACAGGTGTAACTGCCTGGGATGTTGAGGCAAGTGCCACTGATACATGTTGTGGGATCTGCACATTCATTGATATCTACACAGAGAAAAAAGCCAACATTAACCTACAAGACAGCAAAAGACCCTAGTGCTCATTTCACAAGGACACTAAGCTAGCTAAACTCGCATTCTAATCACAATCGGAAATGTTCAATTTAACTACTTTATGGATATTAGAGACTTTCAGAACAGCAAGCTTAATTTGACACCTGGTGAGTTTTACCTTCTTTGGATTAAAAAAAATGTAAAGTAGGTAAAATAATATACAATAGGCAAAAACCCAAAAATGGATTTTAAGAAAGTTTTAAACATATTGGAATTGGGTGGGTAAGAAATATTTTAAAAAATAAAATAATAACTAGGAAAAGTTACTTGGGAAATGGCTGCAAGTGCCCAAGAAACTTCTGGGCAATGCCATTTGGCCAAATTAACTAACTAAATAACTAAAGTCCTACTAAGCTCCAAACTACAATTTTAAGTACAATTCTGAAATGTATTTAAATACAAGAAGAGATTTTTCCTGAAATAGTGGAAACATGTTTTTGGTGGCTTATGTGAGCAATGATTATACCAAAGTTAAGACGGTTACTGAATTGGCCAAACTATTAAGTTACCTGTGCAGTTCCCGCCACTTCTGTCCAGCTCATATCCTGTCTCACACTGACATCGGAAGAGGCCAGGAAGATTGTGACAAATTCCAGAGACACAGATGTTGGAAAGGGAGCACTCATCAATATCTGTAATGAGACAGTTGAGAAGAAATAGGAGATGGTTACATTTTTGTTGACCGAAGGAAGAATTAAAAGCCACAGCATGAACATCTCTGGGATTGTTCTCCTTTTATGAAAATGACAAAATTGGCTGCATTGGTTCAACTTTCAACATGTGTGCAACAGTGGTGGGTTTCAATTTTTTTTTACTACCAGTTCTGTGGGTGTGGCTTGGTGGACGTGGCGTGGCGGGCGTGGCAGGGGAAGGATACTGTAAAATCTCCATTCCCTCCCCACTCCAGGGGAAGATTACTGCAAAATCCCCATTTCCTCCCGATTAGCTGGGACTCGGGAGGCAGAGAATAGATGGGGGCGGGGCCAGTCAGAGGTGATATTGACTGGTTCTCAGAACTACCGTATTTTTCAGAATATAAGACGCACCTTTTTCCCCAAAAAAAGAGGGTGAAAATCTGGGTGCGTGTTATACTCTGAATGTAACCCTGCCCAGCCTCTCAAATGGAGATTTCAGAGGCTGAAAAAAGCCTCTGAAACGAAGCTTCAGAAAAAAAGCCTCTGAAATGGAGGTTTCAGAGGCAGAAAAAAAAGCAAGGTGCAGAGCTCACAACCAATGAACCTGTTGCTAAAATTCACCTCTGGGAACAGCTGATTGGGGGTATTCCGGGAGGTCAATCCACCCACCAATCAGCTTTTTTCTTATTTTCCTTCGCAAAAACTAAGGTGCGTCTTATGGTCCAAAAATACAGTACTCAAAATTTCCGCTACCGGTTCTCCAGAACTGGTCAGAACATGCTGAAACGCACCTCTGGGGTGCAACATCATAACACAGTGTTCCTCAACCCTTAACCACTTTAAGAGGGGGTGGACTTCAACTCCCAGAATTCCCCAGCCAACTGCCTGGGGAATTCTGGGAGTTAAAGTCTACCCCTCTTAAAGTTGCCAAGGTTGAAAAACACTCCCATAACACATAAGCAAAAGGCTGTGGGCTTAGGTCACCATGATGCAACACTGCTTCTTTCGTTCTGCTAGACGTAGAATTAGATAGCCCCAAAATTAAAAACGAAAGCAGATGAACACAAGATTTTCTTCGTCTTTGTTAACTACATGTATAAATCTGCACAAATTCAATCCCTGTGAAGCCCAACCCTCTCTCTTTTGGTGACTCGTTCCCTTTCTCCCATTGACCTTCAGCCCCATGATTTTAATCTTCTTTAATTTTCTATGAGAAAAGGGGTTTTTTCCCCCCAAAGAATCTGAAGTACATTAACTGATGCTCTCTGGGAGTAGCAGGGAGTGTCTTTAGCCTTTCCAACGGCATCCGTTGTGCTGATGTCTCAACTTATTTCCCTTATTCGAGACATTGAGAATTAACAATTACGTCTACATTTTCATAGACCCACCCAATATTCACTTTTTGGTCATGACCAAATATTTTTGTTCAGATACAAGTTGTAGCATACAAGAGGATCGCTCTTGAAGGCCAACTGTTTATCTCAATATCATACAACTTTTTTTTCCCTTCATGCTTTTACAAGAATTATGCCTTCATATACATGACATGTTATTATTCTTGGCAATAAAAATGCAAAATTAACGTAACCGCTAAGATGAACAATGCCAAAAGGGATACTCCATTACAGTATCTCTATAACTCTTTGCTCTCTTATTGTTTGCTCAAGGAAAAACCTTGGTTTCAGTATGGTTTTTTAACCATATTTTAATTGTGAATTTTTAATGTTTTAATTTTTTTACTTGTTGTATAACTTGTAAGCTGCCCAAAGTCACATCGTAGGGTAGATGGGCACAGGGGTGGGTTCTAACTTATCTCGCTACCGGTTCGCTTCCTCCCGCGTTGCGTGGGTGCGCCTCATGGGCACACGCGCACATGCGCAGTGCCAAAAAATCCAGGAAAAAAAAGCCAAAAACAAGATGGCGACCACATGCATAGTGCCGGAAACTCTGCTTCTATGCATGCTCAGAAGAAAAAATAAATAAATAAATTTCAACAAAAATTTGTAACAAAAATTTAAATAAAAAGATGGCGGCACCCACGGACCAGCACCGACTGAACCGGGTCCATGATGTCATCATGATGTCACCAGAGGGTCGCTACCAGTTCGGGAAAATCGGTCCGAACTGGGAGGAACCCACCCCTGGATGGGCAGCATAAAAATTTTAAAAATTTAAAAAAGACAGCTTTATTTGGAACAGCTTACATCTTATGACAATATCTGTAACACCATTGAACATCCACATCTATCTCAGGTCATGGAGAAGGACTCCATAGATGGACCAAACTGTCAAATCTAATCTGAACAACTGGCTGACTGTGCGACAAACCATAATTGCCAATGATGTCATTCACAATGGGATGGTAGCATCTACATTTGGGAGGTTGAGAGTATGGCAAAGGAGTGGACTGTGGGGGTTTAGCTACCTTTTGCTTTTCAACCTCTATTCCAGGGGTCTCCACCTTGAACACTTTAAAACTTGTGGACGTGTGGACTGCCAGCATGGCTGGCAGAGGAATTCTGGGAGTTGAAGTCCACAAATCTTAGTGACCAAGGTTGGATGACTGAGGAATTCTGGGTGTTGAAGTCCACAAATCTTAAAGTGACCAAGGTTCGATGACTGAGGAATTCTGGGCATTGAAGTCCACACATCTTAAAATGGCCAAGGTTGGATGGCTGAGGAATTCTGGGAGTTGAAGTCCACAAATTTAAAGTGGCTAAGGTTGGAGACCCCTGCGCTATTCTACTTCTTGGTGATCTCCTGCAATATATTTCTAAGGCGGGATGTCTCTTGTATGGATGGATGATAGGAAGGTAGAAAGGATAGGTCGAAAATTAAAATCTTCTCTTCAAAGTCAAAATCTTGACTTCAAACCTTAAAGAAGGCAAACCAAGAGGGCTAGAGCCTAAGTGAGATTCTTTAACTGCTTCATTTACCCAGTTACCTTCACAAGCTTTTCCATCGATGCTTGGCAAAAATCCCATATCACACTCACAACGGTAACCCCCGGGAGCGTTCAGGCACTGACCATTTTCACAGAGGTTGACATTTTCAGAACATTCGTCAATATCTGAAAAGTGAAAAGAATCCTTTTAGTTGAAAATGAATTCTATCTCCTTGCAAACAACTAACTGGGGTTAAGAATTTCATATGAAATATATGGGGGTAGGAAGGATTGTTACTGATAAAGGTGTAAAACAACATCCAATAACAAGTCAACATGTAGCATAGTAGGGAATACTTCTATAAAAATTATAGTATGTTTTGTCTGGCTCTGAAAGTCGTAATAATTTGGAGCCGAAATTGGAAAACAAGATCTGTTACTATTATGTAAAACTTAGTACATAACTTCAGCCCTAGACATTTTGTTATCATTAATGCATTACATAAAGAAAACCAGATCTTGTTTAAAATTTGATGGTATATTTTTATCTGCCAAAAAGAAAAAGAAAAAAAGCTTTAGGAAAATCCATGCTTTACATACTCAAAGTCCTAGGTTCAATATCAGTTTCTCCAGTACTGAATCTTGTTTGTTTTGTTATAAGATTAATGGCAACAGCCTTTAGACTTATATACCACCTTATAGTGCTTTACAGCACTCTCTGGGCAGTTTACAAAGCAGCATCTTGCCCTCCCAACAATTGGGGTCCTCATTTTACCGACCTCAGAAAGATGGATGGCTGAGTCAACCTTGAGTCGGTTGGGATCGAACTCAGGGCTGTGAGCAGAGTTTGCCTGCAATACTGCATTCTAACCACTGCACCACCAGGCAGGGTTTAGCGCAGTGGTTCCCAAACTTTTTCAGTCCACCGCCCCCTTGGTGCTACAAACTCATCCTCACTGCCCCCACCCCACCCCCTCAGGTGGGCGTGGCTTAGTGGTCAGGTGACCGGGTGGGTGTGGCCAACTTGTAAAGTATGGTGAAACTCACTTAACAACGCTCTTGCTTAGCAACCAAAACGTTAGGCTCAATTGTGGTCATAAGTCTTTCTTTCATTCTTTCTTTCTTCTCTACCTTCCCCCTTCTTTCTTTCTTTCTTTCTTTCTTTCTTTCTTTCTTTCTTTCTTTCTTTCTTTCTTTCTTTCTTTCTTTCTTTCTTTCTTTCTTTCTTTCTTTTTCTTTCTGTCTTTCTTCCTACTATCTTTCTTTTCTTTCTTTCCTTTCTTTCTTTCTGTCTGTCTTCCTTCCTACCTACCATCTCTTCTTTCTGTCTGTCTGTCCCTCGTCGCTGTGCCGTGCTCAGTACCTAACACCTGTAACTCCGTTGCATTCCACGCTCTTGTGTGCAGGGCAGCCCATTCTGAAAGAAAACATCTCGCATTTTCTTTCAGAATGGGCTGCCCTGCACACAAGAGCGAGGAACACGAGGAAGCTTCAAGTGCAAAAGCATGGCAAACCACCTACCGCCCCCCTGGCCCCTCTCACCGCCCCCCTGTCGCCACCCTTGCCTCTCACCGCCCTCCTAAGGGTTCCCACCGCCCCCTGGGGGGCGGTACCACCCACTTTGGGAACCACTGTTAGCGTATAATGTGAAACTATTCTGTCTGCAACCTGGGAAAACATGTTATCCATTGAAGCATCAGATTCGCCTCAAAGCTCACCTGTACAGACTAACCCAGACCCGGTATATCCTTCTTTACATAAGCAACGATATGATCCCGCCGTGTTCTTGCAATCAGCATGTGGACTGCACTGGTGTGTGGCATTGGCACATTCATCCAAATCTGAAGAGGACCAAAAAAAAACCCTGCATTAATAAGAGAAGCATCCCCAGTTATCTGTGCAAAGATACTGTGTACACAAGATTAAAAAGATAAAGAAAACTCTAACAGCACAGATAACCCGCAACTTACAACCACGATTGGGATCCAGAATTTTCTGTTGTTAAGTAAAGCAGTCTAACTAACAGTTTAAAAAACTGTCAAAGTTAAAGTAACTTTAACTAGGAGTTAAAAAAAAACTCCTAGTTAAAGTAGGAGTCATAAATTACTGCACCAATCAGTCCACCACAAACAACGGTACATAATGACATACAAGCGTAATGCTGAGTATACCAAGAATTTAAACCCAAGGAGCAGCTAGTGGAAATAGATGCTACTATGCTGCCTGTTACTTTGCAAATCATTATAAATAAAACTGGGTTGAACGGCTTAGGTCAGTGATGGCGAACTTTTTTTGGTTCGCGTGCCAAAAAGGGAGGGGGATGCGGGGGATCACGTGTGTGCGTGCCCACACCCATAATTCCATGCACCCCCGCGCATGCGCACATGACCCCCCCACTCCCAGCATGCAATGGCCCACCCATTTTTTGCTCTCCCCAGGCTTTAAAGCCTTTCTAGGAGCCTGGGGAGGGCGAAAACGGCCTTCCCCACCCCCTCTGGAGGCTGGAAACAGCCTGTTTCCCGACTCCCAGTGGGCCCAGAAGGCCTGAAAATCAGCCGGCTGGTGCACACATGCGCGCCGGACCTGAGCTCGCGTGCCCACCGATATGGCTCCGTGTGCCACTTGTGGCACCCATGCCATAGGTTCGCCATCACGGGCTTAGGTTCTCGGAAGGAAAGTAGAAACCATTTAAGATTACTTAAAAAGGATAAATTTGGTCATTTTAAAAACATTTGGGCAACGATACAAGAAACCTGAGGAAAGAGGGCTTCCTTTTCTACAAGTTTTCAAGAAAATGTTAGATGGGCATCTGTAAAAGGCAACGTCGGTGTATGTTTTGATACCCAGATTTGGCTTTGATGCTTAAAGAGTCACTCTCAGATAACAAATATATCTTTCATTCCGTGGGAAAGGGATGTAAGTCGATGAAGCTGCTGAATTACAATTTATTTCCGTATTGAATTAAAGACTGACTCAGATCGTCGGTGTGCGGGTGAGGATGTTTGTGTGGGGAGAGGGTGTCAGGAAGGAAGAGGGAGGAAGAGTTGTCCAAACTCACCTACACACTTGATCCCATCTCCTAGCCAGCCTGGTTTGCAGCCACATTTAAAGCTACCAGCTATGTTTGTGCAAATAGCGTTCCGGTCACAGTTGTCAGCGCCGATTTCACACTCATTTATATCTGTGGAAAGAATGGACAAAAATATCAACAGCAATGCACGTACGCTTCCTCCTGTATATAAATATCGCAGGGCCAAAGGCTACACACACACACACCCCGCTCACCACCCCTGATTTCTTGATTGTGTGGGAAGAAGAAGGCCAATTTGTGAATACAAAAACAAGCAAGAGTTGTATCTAGAACAGCAAGGGAGATTCCTCCAAAAAATATGATTTGTTCCATTAATTACACTGATATCTTGCCTTTCCTTCGGGGGTCCAAAGATGCATACATAGCACTCACATTTCTTCCCATAACAACTGCCCTACAAAATGAGTTGGACTGAAAGGCAGAACGAACGAACGCCCCAAAGGCATCCGATCAGTTTTCATGGCTTTGGGTAGACTTGAAGTTGCCATTCCTCAGTATCAACCACCCTCCATTACACTACATTGGCTTCAGCGGAGGGTTCTGGTTATTTCCGCTACCGGTGCGCATCGCGAGCATGCGCAGAAGTGAACTCGCATTCCATCGGGCGATTTCACTTCCGCGCATGCTTAGGACGACATTACAAGCCGAAACACAGCTGAGGAGCTTCTCAGCTGTGCTTCGGAGAAAGAATAAAAGTAGGTATTGAAACAAGGGTGGGTGGGACGGCTTTTTTCCGGCAGCTCAGGACGTGGAGAAGCCAGAAAAAAGCACCTAAAAATGACGTCATCGTCGGACTCCTACCGGTGCGGCATTCCGCACAGCACCGGTAGGAACCCACCACTGATTGGCTTTGACTGGTGCGGTGGTGATTTACCATCCTGCAAGCTTGTTGGCATTCTTTCAGTGGTAGTATATTTAAACCCATATTATCAGACAAATGGCGGCATGGTGGCTCAGCGGTTAAGACGCTGGGTTTGTCGGCTGGAAAGCCGGCAGCCCAGGTTCAAGACCCGGGTGCCATGTGACGGGGTGAGTTCCCCTCCTGCCAACCTAGCATTCGAAAGCATGTAAATGCGAGTAGTTAAATAGGTACCACTTCAGTGGGAAGGAAGCAGCGATCCGTGACTTCATGCTGGCCACATGACCACGGAAATGTCTTCGGACCGTGCTGGCTCAATGGCCTTGACATAGAGATGAACACCATCTCTTTATCATCGGCAACTACTAGCAGCGTAAAATCCTCAGGGACTCCTTTACCTTTTACTATCAGACAAATGCTAGGTGGCTATCCTAACACGGAGATAAGCTTCCTGATATCATAAGAGGACGTTCGCGCAGTAACCACAATCTTGCACAAAACTGGTTGTTCATAAGACTTCTGGTCTGATTTTACAATTTTAAGATCCCCTGAGAATTCAAATGAAAGGATGAGATGACCTGATTCCTTGTCTCCGTCTCTCTCCAGTGGGAACAAGTGAAACCAAGAGGGGTGAAGGGCACGCACAAGAGTGAAAGGAAACTTGGCAGATCTCACCATGCCTCGTCCATCCCACCATCTTGACAATTCCTCTCTATCTTATTCAGCAGACCTATTTTTATTGTGAACTGTACGGATCTGGTTTCGCCAAAGGGGAAAGAGGAATTGAACAGTGGGTTATTGTTGTCTTCAAACGGCCGACTGGCTCTCTTGGTTATTCCAAACCAAATAAAATTTTATTTCAACTCCCCCAGTGTGACAAATTGAGATTCTTTGTTGTCTGTCTGGTTCTCCAAGATCTTGGTACTATCTCTGTGAGTCTGCCGCTCAGCATGACTGAAGATACCCAAAACTGACTCCAAATATGAGCCATATATTCATTGAATTAATTAAAGACACCCAAAAAAAGGGAGGGACCGTGGTGTTAAGACCATATAAACATTTTTTCTATCGGTTCTTTCTCCGCCAATCTTGTTTTGCTAGCCAAGGAAAACAAATATTCCAGTCTAAGGCAACCCTTACAGCCAAACAGTTTTCTTACTTCTTCTTACTACTAGAACAAATGTCTTCTTATCTATTTAAGCAACTTCCATTAACATGAGGTAAACAGTTTGCTCTGTTTTTCTGGCCACTTGACATCACGCTAAAAGGAGATGTAGTGGCTTGAATCACGGGTTTCAGTCTTAATTCCACCCATTTTAAGAACGCTTAAAGGTGGGTCTACAAAACTGTGAGTTTGCACACTAGAGACATTTTAATTTTTTTTAAAAAAATGTAGGTGATTGTATCTTTTCCCCTATGGGGAACTCAACTGGGGAGGGGCAGTGTTTTGAGCAGAAAAGACATCTCAGAGGAAAATATTAAGAAACACCACACTTTCTTCATTTACAGTCTTTTATTGGAGTCAGCAGTTCAGCAGTGTTTTACTGAACCACAGAAGCAAAGATGCAACTTAAACAAAAGAATTGTACGTAAGCTGGTATCACTTGCTAGCCTACCTTGCAGCAACTGTGAAGTGGTTTACTGACACAAACCCACAGACACACATCCCTGAGGTGAAGCAGGCCCATAACATCATACATACTCATGAAGATGACATACATACACACAGATCCTGTTGGCACAACAATTTAACTAGATAAAAGGAGGCGTTATCATGCCAATATTGTCACTTGCAGAATCTCAAGAGAGGCTGGGACTCTCACCGTTAAAACCAGGAGTGAAATACTACCGGTTCGGCCCGGTTCGGACGTACCAGTAGCAGCGGCCACCAGTGTTTTGGAGAACCGTTAGTGGCGGCAGTGCGAGGCTCCACCCACCCACCCCGGACACCACCATTTTCCTTTTTGTAACCCTCTGCGCATGCGCAAAGCCTTCTGCACATGTGCAGTGGGTGAAAAAGCGCACGTGGCGGTAGGGAAAGTAAGTAGATTTCAACGCTGGTTAAAACCATTTTGGGTGAACTGCCTGAGGGAATAATTCTTTTCCTCACTTCTGAAACTGGGAAGTCTTAGAGAGGTTGTGCAAAAAAATGAGAATTCTCTAACTTCTTAGTGCCTTGCTTACATTTTGTTCCCTGGGGCCATGTGAGACGGGAGTAAAAAGGGAGCAAAGAGGATGGAATAGGCAAATATGAAGAACGGTTGCTGGAATTGGGCATGTCTAGTTTGATGAAAAGAAGGACTAGGGGTGACATGATAGCAGTATTCCAATATCTGAGGGGCTGCCACAAAGAAGAGGGAGTCAAGCTATTCTCCAAAGCACCTGACAAGAACAGTACAAGAAGCAATGGGTGGAAACTCATCAAGGAAAGAAGCAACCTAGAACTAAAGAGAAATTTCCCGAAAGTGAGAACTATTAATCAGTGGAACAGCTTGCCTCCAGAAGTTGTGGATGCTCCATCACTGGAGGCTTTCAAGAAGAGATTGGCGAACCATTTGTCTGAAATGGTATAGGGTTTCCTGACTGAGGAGAGGGTTGGACTGGAAGACCTCCAAGGTCCCTTCCAAGTCTTTTATCCTGTTAAATCTCCCCTTTCTAACCATGACAGTGTCAATTCTACAGATATTTTTGCTGCACTGATCAAGGGGGGGGGGACCCCTAAAAAGTGCCAACTTCCCCATTTTCTTTGCTGTAATTGGAGATCTTGGGAAATGACCACTTCCTAAATGATTGATTAAACAGTTAACCTAGAGGATCTAATGACTTGGCTCAATCATGTAGTCTAAATGCCATTTGGGGTGTTGTTGCCCCCATAAGATCTGTGGGACTCCCCGCTGGGGAGGGGTCTGTCTTGACTTGAAGAGATTTATTGAACAGATGTTGTTTTGTAGCCAAGCCAAAAAACCCGTCTCTGCCAAACGTTGCCCTTTAACATATTGCCTGAAAAACCTTAGGAAGGATGGATAAATGAATACTCTTAAGGAAAGGACTATTCAGAAGGAGGTTTCAGGTTCGATTGCTGGATAAAATGTGTAGGTCCCAAGCTGGGGAGGAAAGAATCTTGCTCTGAGGGTTTGGGAATGGCTGCCAGAAAAGCTATCCTAAGATTAGATAGTTTTCCTAGGAGATTCTTAAAAGAGTTGGATTTGAGATGATTTCTGAATGCACTTTGTATCATTTGCATTAGGTATCTCACCAAGAGCCAATAATTGTCTCTGAGTTCTTAAAGCAGACCCGAAAAGGTCATGATCAAGTTTTTTTGGAATTGAGCAAAGAAGAGTTGAGGAAACTTGTAAGACTTCAGATGTACTTAACAGAGCAACAGAATAACAGAGTTGGACGGGACCTTGGAGGTCTTCTAGTCCAGCCCCCTGCTCAAGCAAGAGACCCTATGCCATTCCAGACAAGTGGCTGTCTAGTCTCTTCTTAAAAGCCTCCAGTGATGGAGCACCCACAACTTCTGAAGGCAAGCCGTTCTACTGATTAATTGTTCTCACTGTTAGGAAATTTCACCTTAGTTCTAGGTTGCTTTTTCCTTCAATGATCTTCCACACGTTACTTCTTGTCCTGCCCTCAGGTCTTTGGAGGGAAATAAATTGACTTCTCTGTGACAGACCCTCAAGTGCTGGAAGACTGCTAACATTAACAGATTAACAGAGTTGGAAGGGACCTTGCAGGTCATCTAGTCCAACCCCCTGCCCAAGCAGGAGACCCTACATCTGCCTCTACCTAGGATCGAACTCACAACCTCTTGATTGTGAGGCAAGAGCTCCACCTCTAGGCCACAGATGTTCATCAACATATCACACCTAGTCCTTCTCTTCATTAGACTGGATATATCTAGTTCCCTCATCATATGGTTTAGCCTCCATACCTATTATCAAACCACTTTGTCTTTCTTCAGAAACAGAGCAACAGAGTTGGATGGGACCTTGGAGGCCTTCTAGTCCAACCCCTTGCTCGAGCGGGAGACCCTATACCATTCCAGACAAGTGGCTGTCCAGTCTCTTCTTAAAAACCTTCAGTGATGGAGAGCCCACAACTTCTGAAGGCAAGCTGTTCCACTGGTTGATTGTTCTGTCAGGAAATTTCGAAGTTCTAAGGTTGCTTCTCGCCTTGATTTGTTTCCATCCATTGCTTCTTGTCTTGCCTTAATACAAGGCATTAGACAACTCAGCTGACATACAAGCTAGACTTGCAGCATACTTTTCCTACAGTGCTTCTTTCAACTTCCTGCTCCAAGCCTTTTCCTTGTTGCCTTCTTAATTTGTGCAATATGCACATACCTCAACTGACCTACTCCACTTTCCATTTCAGATAATTGAACATGACAGCATGAATGCAGCCAGCATAGCTTGTCAGAAGTAATGTATACCATTGCATAAAACACAGCACTTCCCTAAACTCGGCCCACATACAGTACTTATTAAGAATGGAAGCAAAAAAAAGAGAGAGAAACGAAAAGTTTTAACATCTGCGTGGAATGTAAATGCATGTCGCTGGGTGGATCATGCTCAGGGACAGGACAAGGGGGGTGGGGTGAGAAAGAAAAACTTGTTTACTTGTTAAGATGGAAACAATCGGTAACGACAAGGGGGATGAAATATGCCGATGCAACTTCAAGCAAACTCCCAGAATCTTACGCAATGGTTTCATGAAAGAAAACGCTTGTGTGAACATTTTTGCAATTCTTAAAAGTGGAGCTGAAACATTTTGGCACTTGGCAGCAAGGAAGGAAGGAATCCATTCCCTTCGGTCAAGCAGTTCCACACAAGGGTTCACTCTTTAAAATACTTAACACCATGTTTTGGGGGGTCTCCTGTCGGGGGAAACGGAAACCAAGTTCTTGGCACTTTTTCGGAGCGTGGAAACAGGCTGCGGACATGTTCCTTTATGACATTTGAACAAAGGAATTTGGACCACTGGGATAAAAAGCATGATCTCTCCCCTCTACTGTAGGGTTTCCAAGGGCAGCTGCAAAAATTGTGTTCACATTCAGATGAGCACTACAAGAAACACACATGTATGCCAGGGGTGAAATTCAGAATTTTTCCCTGCCGGTTCTGTGGGCGTGGCTTGGTGGGCGTGGCAGGGGAAGGATACTGCAAAATCTCCATTCCCACCCCACTCCTGGGGGAAGGATACTGCAAAATCCACATTCTCTCCCCACTCCTGGGGGAAGGATACTGCAAAATCCACATTCTCTCCCCACTCCTGGGGGAAGGATACTGCAAAATCTCCATTCCTTCCCCACTCCTGGGGGAAGGATACTGCAAAATCCACATTCTCTCCCCACTCCTGGGGGAAGGATACTGCAAAATCTCCATTCCCACCCCACTCCAGGGGAAGGATACTGCAAAATGTCCATTCCCACCCCACTCCTGGGGGAAGGATACTGCAAAATCTCCATTCCTTCCCCACTCCTGGGGGAAGGATACTGCAAAATCCACATTCTCTCCCCACTCCTGGGGGAAGGATACTGCAAAATCCACATTCTCTCCCCACTCCTGGGGGAAGGATACTGCAAAATCTCCATTTCCTCCCCACTCCTGGGGGAAGGATACTGCAAAATCTCCATTCCTTCCCCACTCCTGGGGGAAGGATACTGCAAAATCCACATTCTCTCCCCACTCCTGGGGGAAGGATACTGCAAAATCCACATTATCTCCCCACTCCTGGGGGAAGGATACTGCAAAATCTCCATTCCTTCCCCACTCCTGGGGGAAGGATACTACAAAATCTCCATTTCCTCCCCACTCCTGGGGGAAGGATACTGCAAAATCCACATTCTCTCCCCACTCCTGGGGGAAGGATACTACAAAATCTCCATTTCCTCCCCACTCCTGGGGGAAGGATACTGCAAAATCCATATTTTCTCCCCACTCCTGGGGGAAGGATACTGCAAAATCCATATTTTCTCCCCACTCCTGGGGGAAGGATACTACAAAATCTCCATTCCCTCCCCACTCTGGGGCCAGTTATGTGCCGGTTCTCCAAACTACTCAAAATCTCCGCTACTGGTTCTCCGAACTACTCAAAATTTCCGCTACCGGTTCTCCAGAACCTGTCAGAACCTGCTGGATTTCACTCCTGACATTGTACACACGCTGAGACAACAGCAAAACATGAACACAACATTCAAATCATTGCACTTATTTATTAGACCGTTTATGCTGCTGACAACCATATAGGTTTGCGATGAGAGCATAAAACAAGAGTAACCTCAACCATCATACATGGCAATGAGTAAAAATCCTTGAGGTTAGTCTCCTCCACTCAAAGATTGCAGACCAGCCTAGGGTGACTGGTGGCAAGCTTTCTTAGATGTCTCAAAGCAAGGTACAATTCGGAATTACAGAAATAAAGACTATCTCGATAGAAGGAAAACGTGTGTTGAATAACTGATTAATTAAAGAGGAGGCTGTTAGCAAGCCTTACATGCCTCAAAGTAAGGGACAATTTGTAAATAAAAAATGGATTGCAGAAATAAAGATCTTGATAGATGGAAAATAGGCAATATGTTGAATAACTGATTAATTAAGAAGGCAGCCGGGGGCAGACTTCATAGATGCCTCAACGGAAGGGATACTTTTCAATAACAGAAATAAGGATGTATTGCAGAAATAAAGACCTTGACAAAAGGAATGCAGACAACGTGATGAATAACTAAGTTTCAACTATCAAAGACAAAATCTGTGTCTTTCACAATCCAATCCATCTTAAATTAATCCTACTATGACAGGCGTTGTTACATTAATGCAGACGAGAGCTTGGAAATATGATGTCAGGGTTCCAAGTAACACCCGCAACGAAAGAAAACTCCGAGGCTTGAGTTTCCTCAAAGTTCCATTTTATTAGAGATGTCATATTGGCACATCTGGGAAAACCCGAATCTGAAAGCTTCCAGGTTTTCCCCACCCAAAAGAAAGTCCAAGTCCCTGCCCCCAGCACCCGCATGTCCATCACATGGTCCAATCAATGCACCGTCCCAACTGGACATGCCTCCCAGGCACACCCCTCCAGGTGCAGGGCAGAGTGACCTTGACTCTCGGAGAAAGGAATGTTACGATGACTATAGTTCCCCAGCTCCATACCATCCCCCCTCCCAGTTTCCCACAGCACTAAATGTGGCAGGCCTGAAGATCCAACGCCCAAGATGGTTTCCAGGCCCGATATATACGATGCGTGATCGTTTAAAGAACAATCACATCCACCCAGATAAAAACCTACCTGTGCAACCTGTGGTCCCTTTCTTTCCAGAATAACCTATTTCACAGTGACAGATGAAGGAGCCTTTTGTATTCTCACAGCTTCCGCTCAGGCAGATGTTTGGATTCAGATCACATTCGTTGACATCTGGAGAGGGCAAAGACGTTTCATAGGTTATAAAATGCGATTCATGCTTCACTAAGATGTACTGAAACCAAGACTCGTTAACAAAGAAGGAGCATTATAAATTTGGCAAGGAAAAACTACGGGCTATTTGGAAGTAGGTTTGTTTAGTTTTGGGGAAAAGCTGGAGTTTAAACCCATAGGGATGCTGAACTCTACCCCCAAGTGTATTAACAAGACAACAATTGCTGTTGTAAGATCATAATTGTTTTCGCTCCCTGTAAACATTCTCAAAAGAGTGGGCTGTGCTGTCTTTATGGCTCCTAAGCTTTTTGTATTGTTCAGTCATAACATCAACAGCATTAATATGCTCTAAGGATCCATGTGTTTGTAGACATACACAGTGTTCTTTATGCTATTTTTTATCATCTCCATATACAAACTTCCTAATAATACACCAATACGTTATGTGATTTTTCTATCAAACTCCGAACCTCTTCGTATATGCGGAAGGACAATTTCAAGGACTGCACTAAAAAAAATCTAAAAATTGGCAAATCTTGTTCCTTTTATAAGCCACCACCTCTGAAGACTTACTTTAATGCAAGTATTTCTCAGCTTGCCTTACTTTATCCTACATGCTTCTTTTAGAAAAAAAAATGTAGTGGAATTCTTCCAATTTCGGTCTCCTTCTTAGACAGGGATAATGTGCAGAAAGTTTTCAGATGTGTCACAGTGGGATTATCTTAGATGCCTTTAATTATTTTATGTTACAAAAAATAGATGCATGTCTGCATTCAATTAAAGAGACTTTGAGGTACCACTAAAAATTAATCCACAAATAAATGGATCACTATTAAGTGATATGTCAATATGTAGTAGCAAAACAAACCGATTCAACCTCTATTCAACGCCCTAATCCCCAGGGAGTAGGGCGGCATATAAGAACACTAAATAAAAATAAATTAATTAATATTTTCAAGATAGTTCTTGGCAGGTGTAATGGGTTACAATTCACAGAATTCCCAACCAACATAAAATCTGCTTCCTGGACATCTTGTAAGTCAACACCATCTGAATAAAGCCATTAAATCAGTGGTTCCCAACCTGTGGTACGTGTACCACTAGTGGTACGCAAGGGCCTTCCAGGTGGTACGCGAACACTTTCGGGGTCATGAACGATTTTTAGTTAGTTATTTTTTACTTCACAAAAATGTTTACTGCCTAACACAAGATAATCTGGCAACGATTTGCAACTGTTGCCACACGCCACCCACCTGGTCCCAGCGGCCCAGTTGCTGGATGGGCGGGGCCAAAAAAGGAACGGTGACTGTTCTGAACTCTATGGAAATAAAGTGATATCTGATCGAATTTAGTTTCTCTGGAACCAGGTGGTACGCGGCGACTGTACGGGACCTCCAAGTGGTACTTGATCACAAAAAGGTTGGGAACCACTGCATTAAATTATTTATTTGGTTTCCATTCTGCCTTTGTTTCAGACGCAAACAACAACATATAGGCTAGGCTTTCCACATGCTCCCAGCCAGCAACACTGCATAACAGATTGGATGAAAAAGAATGTGTGGCCTGAGTAATTGTCCATGGAAGAATGTGGACCTCAGCTCTGACCTTCTTGAGGGGTCCTTGGTGGTCTCTGAGCTTGGTTGTTTTCTTGCAGACGTTTCATTACCCAAACTAGGTTACATCATCAGTGCCAGTTGGTCAGGTACTAGCACTGATGTTGCTCAGTTTGGGTCATGAAACATCTGCAAGAAAACAACCAAGCTCAGAGAGCATCAAGGATCCTTCATGTCAACCCTGAGCTACAAATATCCTCCTTTATTGTTCTGACTTCCCTGATCCTTGATGGATACCATCAACTACGTTCGGCTTTCATATGAGGAACTGCTTTCTTGCTTCACGTTGAGAACTAATCATTCTTTCTTTGATTCCATCCACAAGACAGACTCAACCGACAACAAGATTAGGATAACAGTTGTTTTACTCGCCTAAGCAAGTCTTCATGTCTTCTGATGTCATGAAGCCATCATAGCAAAGACACCTGTATTCTCCAGGGATGTTAGTGCATTGACCACCATCACAGATGTTCGGGTTGTTTTCACACTCATCGATATCTAAAAGAAAAAGGCACAAGTAGATATTCGGAGTTAGTTTCCTGCTTTCTTTCTGTCTCACAACCGAGTGAAAAATTGTACAGGGAGAATCTGGTCTTTGTTTACAGGTATCCACCTAGGAAAGTCCATACAATTTCTTTTGGACTATAATGTTTTATTAAAATATCTGTCAATTCTGCATGTTCTCTTTCTGATTACCTCATCTTGCATTACTTGGTGTGTACAACTTCTCTAGACCAGTGCTTATTATTAATCATTGTGCACTGACATTAGATACAAGAAATTCCATCTTCCGCAAGTATTACCATCTGTGGCTAGATGGACAGCCAATAAATTGGATGGATGGATGCATGGATGGATGGATGGATGGATAGATAGATAGATAGATAAATAGATAGATAGATAGATAGATAGATAGATAGATAGATAGATAGATAGATAGATAGATAGATAGATAGATAGATAGATAGATAGATAGATAGATAGATAGATGATAGTAGATAGTAGATAGTAGATAGTAGATAGATGGAGATGGAGATGGATGGATGGATGGATAGATGATAGATAGATAGATAGATAGATAGATAGATAGATAGATAGATAGATAGATAGATGATAGAAGATAGAAGATAGATGGAGATGGATGGATGGATGGATAGATAGATAGATAGATAGATAGATAGATAGATAGATAGATAGATAGATAGATAGATAGATGATAGAAGATGGATGGATGGATGGATGGATGGATGGATGGATGGATGGATGGATGGATGGATAGATAGATAGATAGATAGATAGATAGATAGATAGATAGATAGATAGATAGATAGAAGATAGAAGATGGATGGATGGATGGATGGATGGATGGATGGATGGATAGATAGATAGATAGATAGATAGATAGATAGATAGATAGATAGATAGATAGATAGATAGATAGATAGATAGATAATAGATAGAAGATGGATGGATGGATGGATGGATGGATGGATGGATGGATGGACGGACGGACAGACAGACAGACAGATAGTGAAATTTTTTTAGTGAAATCATAGATTGTAAAATGCAAATATGCAAATTAAAATATATGTGTAACTATAAGTGATATAAAATTTAATTGTAATATGGAATATGTGAAAACGAAAAATAATTTTGTATGATTGTAGAAATGCTTAAGGAAATATGGCAATTGTTATTTTAAAGAAAAGTGTTGAAAATCAATAAAATTTATTAAAATAAATAAATAATAAAAAGGTAGGCATAGCTATATTAAAAAAAGATCTATTTTTTTTTCTTTTTAACTCAGAGTGCTTTTGAATCTCTGGTATAATTTCTCCGGATTTTCCCTGTTAAGGTCACCGCATACCAGCTGAATATCCAAAAACTTTGCTTGGTTACTCAAAAGAAATGTTTGCAAAACAAAGACTTGGGCTGAGATTCTCTTCTCTTTGGGAAAAAAAAAGGGTGTAACTCATCAAAAGATGAGTCTATTGTGGCTTTCAGGAATTAATGCAGCTGCAGAAAACTTAACTCATTTTAACTAACACGTCCAAGAGGCTGAGGATCATTATTCATTCTCTATGCAGCTTGCACCAAACAAACAGAAAGTGTTATAACAGTTGTTTTTGTAAGGAGATCCAACATGGAAGATATCCTTTGTTGGCTGTTGATCATTTATTAACTGCACGATGCTATCAAACCCTAAAACAATTCGCATCTGGAGCCTTAGCTAAATAGTTATGCAAAATGCACACACGTTTTATTTCTCTGTACTTAGGATGTGCTTGCTTGAAATTCGCCAGGCGTACTTTCACCCCTTCTGTTCTTATAATCTTTCCTTCTCTGAACCCAGGACCTTCTCTTAAAGGTTGCTATCTGACGGGACCTTGGAAGCATCATGCCTTCCCTGTAGCTGCCCCAGCCCTTTGGAACAGCCTTCCACTTGAGATTCAAGATTCCCTTCTGGAAAATCATAAAGAATTGGTTCTTCCCTCAAGAGTAGGGCTAGGATGGGGTTGAGCCAGGAGGCTAATAGATGGATTGGCCTGAAGCCTGATGGGAAGGGTTGTTTTGGTTTTATTCTTGGTTTTAAATTATTCTTGTTGTAAATCAAATTAATAAAAAGGTCAACCACGACCACTCGTCTCATCTCACCCTAATTCCCTTTTGGTGGCGAGAATGTGCAACAAATCCATTGGAAAACCGGCTACAAATGTGCAACAAATCCATCCCTAGGATGGAAGGGATCTTGGAGGTCTTCTAGTCCAACCCCCTGCTTATACCAATACCATTGGTACCAGAGCCACGGTGGTATAGTGGTTAGAGTGCAGTACTGCAGGCTATTTCTGCTGACTGCAATTTGGCAGTTCGAATCTCACCAGGCTCAAGGTTGACTCAGCCTTCCATCCTTCCGAGGTAAGTAAAATGAGGACCCAGACTGTTGGGGGCAATAGGCTGACTCTAAACCACTTAGAGAGGGCTGTAAAGCATTATGAAGTGGTATATAAGTCTAAGTGCTAGTGCTAGTGCTAGTGCTATTCCAGCCAAATGGTTGTCCAATCTATTCTTGAAAACTTCCAATGATGGGAGCACCCACAACTCCAGGAGGCAAGCTATTCCACTGATTAATTGCTCTCACCGTCAGGAAATTTCTCCTTACTTCTAAGTTGGATCTCTATTTAACAAGAGACATTAATAGGAAGCCATTCTGGGGAAATAGAATCTTGGAAGGGGAAATAAACTGGCATGCTTGATTGCCAGTTTCTAATCAATTCTAATTAGAATTGCATTTCCACTTTTCTTTTGGAAGCTCAAAGCTTTTCCTCCAATTGTTTTCCCTAAAAACCCCACTGTAAGTGGGCTGAAAGAGAGCGACTGGTACAAAAAGCATTTTGTGAGTTTCTGTGATTGACAGGAGTGGAGCCTTGCTCTCCCCACCTCTAGTACAATATCTAAATTCTAAAACACATCACCCTGGATATCCAATAGATTGTTGGGGGCAATATGTTGATTCTATAAATCGCTTAGAGAGGGATGTAAAGCATTGTGAAGCGGTACTATTGCTAAGTGCTATTGCTATTGCTATTGCATGCAGCTTTCATATACTAGATTACAGATTACAGATTAACAGAGTTGGGAGGGACCTTGTAGGTCATCTAGTCCAACCCCCCGCCCAAGCAGGAGACCCTACACCATTTCTGACAAATGGCAGTCCAATCTCTTCCTGAAAGCCTCCAGTGATGAAGCTCCCACAACGTCTGAAGGCAACTTCTGTTCCATTGGTTGATTGTTCTCACTGTCAGAAAGTTCCTCCTTATTTCTAGGTTGAATCTCTCCTTGATCAGTTTCCATCCATTATTCCTTGTCTGGCCTTCAGGTGCTTTGGAAAATAGCTTGACCCCCTCCTCTCTGTGGCAGCCCCTCAAATATTGGAACACTGCTATCATGTCTCCTTACATACAATTCGTTGAACGTGACAGATTTCAATGGAACTCACATTTGAGTAAACAGACAAGCAAAGATACATTATGGTCAGAGAAAAATCAGAGGTGCAGCCAAGACATTAGCAAACTTTGGGTAACATACAGTAAACGTTCACAAATTTACTTTACCAGTGCAAGTTCTGTGATCTGGCATTAGCGCAAAGCCGGGTCTACAGCTACATTCATAGCTGCCTTCTGAATTTGTACAATATGTGTCACAACCGCCATTCATTATGCCACATTCATCAATATCTGGAACAACAACAAAAAAAGATATATATGTCTTATACATTACAACAATGGCCATGCTTTCTAACAAAGTCTTGGCTATGGAACTTTCAATGTTACTAACACAGTGCAATCAAGGTAAATTCGAGGCTAACCTTGAGCCCAGAATTATCACCGGAGGGTAAAGGCACAGGGCATCTCAGTATTGGAAATTCATAGTTTTAGCATGTTTCTCAACCTTGGTCACTTTAAGGCAGGAGGACTTCAACTCCCAGAAATCCCCAGCCAACCATGCTGACTGGGGAATTCTGGGAGTTGAAGTTAATATTCCTTTAAAGTGCCCAAGTTTGAGCAACGCAGCTCCAGAACCCTACTAATTTTACAGCGAGATTATTGCAAGGCACTGGAACAAGAGATGCCCTTAAAGAGTGTCTAGAAGCCACAATTGGTCAGATAGCAGTTTTCTAAAGATGGTGGTTGCGCCTAGATGCACCCACATTAACAATGTTCTGCAAAATGTTATCGTGGCTACTTGGAAGTCACCATGTTCGCACTGTTCAAAGTCTTTAAAAAACCCAGATGGATAACGCTGTTCCCACTCTACCCTCCGGCCATTCTCTCTCCCTTTCATAGAAGGCTCAAGAAGATCCATTTTTACTGGGAAGAAGATCTATAATTTTCTCAACTTTCCAAATTAAATTCTCCACCTGAAAATAACCCCAAGCCCAGTCACTGCATAAGATAGTCATAGAATGAGAGGCTGGAGCCACCATCTCCAGTCAACCATTCTTACTATGAGTATTCTTTTCTTCTTTTCAAATTATGGAGGGGTTATGGGGTGGGGTCCTGAGGAAATAGGTAGAGAGCAATGGTTGGAAAGACTGCTCAGTGTCAATTACTATCTTTTAATTAGCTTTACCTAACGTCCAGGAGTCAAGAGGGACTTGAAGAAGATTTAATCTTCTTTTTCTCACATTAGGTGCCCAGCTAGCTTGGCTGAACTCAAAATGCTACAAAAAGGGGTGAGTTGATCTGTGTTTGGATAGGAAATTCCATGTTGTAGGTTAGAATGGAAAATTTAAAAATTATCTCTCAAAGTGAGATGGCAGCAAAGAAATCTAATGTTAAATAAAATAAATATCCCAGAAGCAAGCCAATCACTTTTGCTGCTACTAAGAAAACTACATAACATGATTCTTGCCTTGTTTGTTTGTGGCTCTTTCTCTTATGGAAAACTATAACTTTGAAGACTGATTTTTTTTTTCTCTGTCTCCTGATTGTGGAAATTAAAAAACTTTCTATCTTGTACACTGGAAAGAATTTTATTTAGAGTTATGGCTTTTTTTTATACTTCTCTGGAAATATAAAAATGGTTTCAAGTTTGGAAAGATTGATTTTTTTTTTCTGGTTTTTCTCCTGTGGAAATTTTGAAAATTGATTTTTATTCTCTGCTCCGTGACTTTGGATTATAATAGTAATTGATAATTTTACTAATATAAATAAATTACAAAAGACTATTTGTCCTGGAAATTGGCAGAATTTTTTTAGATTTGACTCTCCTTTGCACCTTTTTGGAAGTATAATAAAGAAGAAGTGAAAGTTATTTGTGTTCTGTTTGTGGCCTTTGGACTTTGGGAAATTTTTGAATTTGAAAACTGGTTTTTATTTTTGACTCTCAATTTTGGATTATAACAACTGATAGTGATTTGGTGTTTTTAGATCAATTTTTTTGGAATTATAACAATGGCTTCAAAATATGGAATGATTGCCTTGAATAAAAGGTCTATTTACCCCTCTGCTTATACTTCTAAAATGCAACTTGCTACTGAATCAACACCTCCACAAGTTTTGACATCGGAAAATTTATTAAATACTTTAAAGATTATGAAACAAGATTTAATTTTGGAATTTAATCAAAAAATTACTGAAATAGAAAATAAAATGCAGGAAGCTTTGAAGAATATGGAAAAGCAGCTACGGATGGACATGTTAGAGGTTTGCAAAGGTTTAGCAACAAATGTTGATTTTTTGGAGGACTGTATTGAAACAAATAAACAAGCGTTGGCAACCTCGGTGGAATATATAAACAAATTTAAAAAGGATATTGCAAATTTTGAAACAGAGGTGTTGATGTCACAGTTTAGAAGAACGCAATTTGCTATTAGAGTAAGGGGGTTGAAAGAAGGTTTATATGATGGTCTGAAGGGAAGAATGATTGAGGCCTTGGTACAGGTTTCTGGAATTTCTAAAGATGAGCTGGCTACACAAATTGAAAAGATATACAGGGTCAATTCGTGGCATGCAAAACAAAAACATTTACCAAGGGACGTTGTTATATATTTTACTACAAGAGTCTTACGGAACAGAATTATCCAGGCGACATTTAAGAATAATCTTCAGGTGAATGGTCAGGAACTTAAGATTTGGAAAGAAATTCCCTTTAAAATGCTTAAAGCTAGAAAAGAATTTACTTTTTTGATTGATGAACTTAAAAGATTGAATTTACAATACAAATGGGAAGCACCAACAGGAGTTACGGTGAAATTTTTGGAGAAAAGATACCGGCTGAATACGATAAACAAAGCTACCGAATTTTATGTTAATATTTTAAAGGCTGATATATCTAGAATTCCAGAAGAAAAACGTATGAATGTAGAAGAAGACAAGGAGGAAAAGTCATCCTTATTGGATCAAAATGAAATAACCTTAAAGAGTCCAAGGGATTCGCAGAGCCAGAAAGATGTGAAAAAGGAGATGGAGTACTGGGATCAGATGGAAGAGGAGCTGATAAATTCAAAATCATCAAGATACAAAAGGAGGCAACCAATAAGATAGAAAGAGAAGTAGTGTTGATATGTATTAGATGGATGGAGATAATATAATTGTATTTTCTTCTTCTCCTTTTTTCTTTTTTTTTGTTGTTTCTTCCTTTTTTCTTTCTTTTTTTTAAAAAAGGAAAGAAAATTTTTTTTCTTTTTTTTTCTTTTTTTTAATAATTTTTTAAGAATTGGCGTTCTTAATTTCTAATTAAAACTATTGAGTTTTAAATTATTACAATTAGATTTTAAAAATTGTTTTAAAGGAAGGATTTTTTTTTTCCATTTGTCTTAGGTTTTTGTTCTTCTCTCTCTCTTCTTTAGATTTTTACTATTATTATTATTATTTTTATTATTACTATTGTTATTATTTTTATTGTTACTATTATTATTATTATTATTATTATTATTAATATTACCTTTAAGGATATCTTTTTATTATGAATTAACAAGTTGTTGAACAATAATATTATGTGGTTATGATGAAATTTAAAGGCTTTAATATTTAATATGTAGACATGTAATA
Source organism: Diadophis punctatus similis (assembly GCA_023053685.1). NCBI lineage: Eukaryota > Metazoa > Chordata > Lepidosauria > Squamata > Dipsadidae > Diadophis > Diadophis punctatus. The sequence continues at coordinate 13,875,829 of JALIGW010000012.1, read as the reverse complement.
ATTTTTTATCTGAGCTAATAAGTTGTTGTATAATAATGTTATTATGAGAAACTTAAAGGTATTATTACTTAATATTTTTTATTATGAATTAAAGTCGTTGTATAATAATATTATGTTATGATGAAACTTAAAAGTTTTATTATTTAATATGTAGACATGTAATACTTTTTTAGTTTTATTTGAATTAATAAGTTGCTTTAGAATACTATGTTGTTATGATGAAATTTAAAGGTATTATTATTTAATATCTTGATATTAGCTATGTAAAATTCTCTTGGTTTTAGTTAATTATGAGATTATTATTGTTATTAATGTTTTTTTTAAGATTTAGTATTATTAAAAAATTTTATAGATCTAGAAAGGTGATTGAAAGGAGGAGGGAGAAATTGTTTTCCTTCCTTTGTATAACCTAGATTATATAATTAATATATTTTTAATTTTTATTTTTTATTTTTTAGAATTATATGGGAAATAATATAAAATATAGAAATTTAATGACGCTAGAAATGTGTAATTTGGAGTTGAGGGGTTTTTCCTTTTTCTTTTTTCTTCTGTAATTACTGATATTATGCCCTGTGTTCTCTCTGGGAAGTCCGGGGGGGAGGGGGGGAGGGAAGGGGGTGGGGGTGGGGAGAAAAATTAAAAAATGTTTGTACTTTGTACTAATAAAACTTTTTCAATAAAAAGAAAAGAAAAAGAAAACTACATAACAGAGTTGGAAGGGACCTTGGAGATTGTCATGGTGTGAATATTGTCAGTTGTATGTCTATGCAGGGTGATGCACCCCTATTCTAATATTATGGTATATTCCAATGCAGGCAGAACACGTGATATGATCTTGTACACATGTTCACATTCCTGATCCACCATTAATCACTTTTGACTTGGCTCTTGACCGGAACGGTCGCATTTTCTTAGCAAAGATGTAATTATTCAGGATTTATTGTTTTTGTACCGAAATAAATATTTCTATTAGACTTTTAATCTCGGCTTTATTTCTAACTGCCTGAATTCCAAGTAAAGATCCAAATCGCCTCTATGAGATTTTATTCTCACCCCAACAGAGATCTTCTAGTCCAGCTCCCTGCATAAGCAGGAAACCCTATATCCTATATCCTGTACTAATTCGCACAAATGGTTGTCCAGTCTCCATGGAGTCACCAGGAGTAGCTTGTGACACAAGGAAAACGTCATTTTTTCCCCTCCTACTAGTGCAATGGTTCCCAACCTGTGGTACGTGTACCACTAGTGGTACGCGAGGGCCTTCCAGGTGGTACGCGAACACTTTCGGAGTCATGAACGATTTTTAGTTAGTTACTTTTACTTCACAAAAATGTTTACTGCCTAACACAAGATAATCTGGCAACGATTTGCAACTGTTGCCACACGCCACCCACCTGGTCCCAGCGGCCCGAGAATCCAGTTGCTGGATGCGCGGGGCCAAAAAAGGAATGGTACAATTATGGAAATAAAGTGATATCTGATCGAATTTAGTTTCTCTGGAACCAGGGCGTACGCGGCGACTGTACGGGACCTCCAAGTGGTACTCGATCACAAAAAGGTTGGGAACCACTGTACTAGTGCCATAATGGTTGAACAATTACAAATGTATTGTTTCAGTCATCTACTTTATGTAAATGTATGTCAACTGTGAAAAAACATGGGCAATCTTTTTGTTCACCAAATAGCTGATTCACAAGACGAAAACTCACCAATACAAAAGAGTCTGTCAGGTGTGGAGTGATATCCAGGGTTACAAGCACATTGATATTTCCCTACCATGTTGATACAACGTCCGTTTCTGCACAGATTTAAACTCAGGTCACATTCGTTGACGTCTGTTTGAAAAACAAAGAGGGAGGGGAATTTAAATCATTAAACCCCTTGCCTTCCGACAATGCTGCATACAGAGAGGAGGGTCTTATGTTAGGAACGTTGATGTAAGTACTTGGGATAAACCAAAAAAAAAAAAATGAAGGGACAATCCAGCAAAAGTTATAACAAGAGAAGACGAAATTAAAAGGCCAAAAGAATGTAACACTGTGCCCCAAATAATGAAAGAGCCAATAACTCATTTCTGGCGTCAGAGGATTATAAATCTTCTCAAAATTTAAAGACTTTGCCAAGAGGTTTAAGCCAAATTCCAGCCCAATGATCCGATTCAAAAAAAAGTTACCAAAAAAAGGCAGAAACAACTACATTTTCTTGATCTTCAGCTAAGCTTTGTATTTTCAGTTAAATTCAAGGATCAATAGGCAGAAATGAAACATATAGCGAGTCAAAGTTACATTGGCACTGAAAAAAGTGATTTATGCCCAGTTCTCACAATTATGACGGTTGTAGAATGCCCACGGTCACGTGATCAAAATTCAGGTGCTTGGCAACCAGCATGTATTTATGACAATTGCAGCATCCTGGGATTGTGTAATTACCATTAGCTACTTTCCCTGCTGGCTTTCAACAAGCAAAGTCCATGGGGGAAGCCACAATCACTTAGCAACTGCAGTGATTCTCTTAACAACCCTGTTGGCATTGTTAAGTGAGGATCACGATTGTTGAACAAGTCTGGTTTGCAATCAGGCCAGCAGGCAGGTAAATGGCTGATGAGGTGCGCGTGTGGCAGAACCAAGGTAGGTTGCTGCTGGGCTGGAGAAATATACAAGCAATTTATTTGAGCAACTTCTGAATTTCCTGCCGTCTTCCCCATTGACTCTGCACTTGGGAACTGGGCAGGAAATCGCAAATGGCAATTACATGCAACCGCCATAAGTGTGTAGGAAGCCCCTCCCCTCCTCAGATTAAATTATTCTTTATTCTTAATATTAAAAAGAGGCAGGATAGAAAACAGCCTCAAGCAAAAGCTTGAAGAGGAATGCAGATTTTGTATCCATTCAGAAAGACTGGGCCAATCTGTTCATAAGCAAAGAGACTCCAAATAAGCAACACAATTAGGCAATCCAAAGCTGACAAGATTAGCTCAGACAAACCCCTAGGATTTGCATTTCACCTTTTGTCTGTCCATGACCCCTACATGATCCCCATAGGAATCTGGCAACAGCCATTAAAATATTAAAGGACCCATTCTTACACAGGAACAGGCATCTCAATCACAAAGCCACAAAGAATTATGAGCCCAGGTGGCGCAGCGATTAGAGGCAGTACTGCAGGCCACTTTAGCTGACTGTGATCCACAGGTCAGCGGTTCAAATCTCACGGGCTCAAGGTTGACTCAGCCTTCCATCCTTCCGAGGTAGGTTAAAATGAGGACCCAGATTGTTGGGGGGCAATGTAAATATATACATTGCTTGCTGGTGTAAACCGCTTAGAGAGTGCTTGCACTGTGAGGCGGTATATAAATCTCACAAATAAATAAAAATAAACAAATAAATGTATAAAAGTCCACCTATCTCAACCACCCTAGAAACATGCTGCTGTTACTGAAGTTTCTGGCTACCAAATAAACAGAAACCTCCTTGCCTGCCTCCATTTTATTTCCAGCGTCTTTCTCCCGGCTTGGAACCAGACCGGATTTTTCTTCCAACAAGTGCAAGCCAGTTGCCAAGCTCCCAAATCATGATCACATGACCACAGGGATGCTGGGATGGCTGGAGTCATTCAGTGCCGGTTTAAAGTTTGAACGGTCACTGAACAAGAGGTCGGTCACTGAACAAGAGGCCCTTAAACCAGGGCTACCTATAAGACAGCTGCTCACAGGTTATTCTCCCTGGCACTGGTCCCACCTGGCCCTTCCGTCTGCCGAACCAAGTATATGGACTTCCTTCATAGGTTTCTTATATCTATTACGACTAAGTTGTGCATATGCCTGAAACGCTTAAAAAGATGCTGCCCAAAGCAGACTGAAACAAAACTAGACTGCCTGACCTGTGCAACTTTTTTTTAAATCTGTAGCGGTCCAGGATGACACTAAACTTAGTTTCTGGCACAGGACGAGGTAACAGATCTAAATTTTGGGAGCCTGCCCTGGGTTGTTTTTTTTTTTTTTTTTTGAGGATGATGAGTCATTCTTTCCATGCCTTATTCAGGATGTTTAAAAAGAAAACCTCTTGGGAAACTGCCAGCACAGGGTGGAAGCAGCCAATGCCAAGAAAATGGAGACACGTTCAGTTGTAACTGTAAAAAGCAGCCAGGATGCAGAAGAAGAAGAAAAATTTTTCCTACACCGACGTCGTACCTATGCAGGCAGAGATGTTGGCAGCCAACTGATGGCCAGAAGGACATTCACATTTGTAGCTTCCTTCAGTGTTGATGCAAACGCCGCCTCTGCACAACAAGGGGTTTCGTTCACATTCATCAATATCTGCAAAAGGAGGACAAAAAATGCTTGTGAAAAATGTGCAGGAGAGGAGGGGGAGAGCGTGCTAGGATCTAACGTTTCAGCCGTGACAGTGTGTGTTTACTTGCTCCTCTGAGCTCTGTGCCTCCTCCCCAATTTTTCCCTTCTGCCAGCAACTCCTCTAACCAACTTCCAAGTGCTGCTTCCTTCCTTTTCTCTCCCCTAAGGGAACACCTCTCTTCTCAAAAATGCTCCTCTCCCCCAGAGAAACCCTGTAACTAGCAAGCCACTTTTAATCGGTTGTGGGTTTTATCTGCATTTCTTGCAGGGGTGAAATTCCAAAATTTTCCCTGCCGGTTCTGTGGGCATGGCTTGGTGGGCGTGCCATGGCTTGGTGGGCGGGGCAGGGGAAGGATCAGGGGTGGGTTCTACTTACCTCCCCTACCGGTTCGCATCGCGTCGGAAGTACGCCACGTCCCGCAAATGACCCTCTGCGCATGCCCAGAAGCCTCTTGGTCCAGAAGCATGCGCAGGGGGTTCTTTGCCAGCTGCTTTCAAGGACTGGCGGCCGGAGGACCGGTTTGGGGGCGTGACCAGCCGGGGCAAATTTCCACCACCGGTTCTGGTGAACCGGTCCGAACTGGCAGCAACCCACTACTGGGAAGAATATTGCAAAATCCCCATTCCCACCCCACTCTGGGGCCAGCCAGAGGTGGTATTTGCCGGTTCTCCAAACTACTGAAAATTTCCGCTACCGGTTCTCCAGAACCTGTCAGAACCTGCTGGATTTCACTCCTGATTTCTTGCCCTCTTCTGGCCTTCCATTCTTCCTTTGTCTGGCTGTTTCCCTTTTCGCTGAGATGTAGTCACTGAGTCAGTTCAGATCTTCTGGGTTTGTCCAGATTTGCAAGTTAATTCTGGACCCGAGCCACAACCAAGACTGAAGTGTTCATGTGTTTGGTAGGAATCTGGGCAGACAACTAACGTCTCTCTGATCCTGGTGGTTTTCATGCAGACGTTTCATTATCTGCACTAGATAACATCATCAATGCAGTGATGATGTTACCTAGTTTGGTCATGAAACATCTGCAAGAAAACCACCAAGCTCAAGAGGGCACCAAGGACCCCTCATTTCAACCCTGAGCTACAAATACTCTCCTTTATTGGAACTAATATCTCCAAAAACAGGGCAAATAAGAATCATTTCATCCATTACTAGCACAAGTACGAGTCTTTCCCCAAGTTAGGGGGGCAAAAACTGATCTTACGCGACTAGTTTAGAGCATCATGATCACAGTTTAGAAAGAGTACAGCAGCTTTCCTCAACCTGATCATTTCTAGATGAGTTTGGGGGAGATCTGGAGAGGAACAGATTGGAGAAGCATCTTGTACAGCTTTTAAGAAGTCAAGTCAACTTTAAAAACGGGGGGGAAACTGCAGATACCAAAGGGAACTTCCCCCCTCCCATGCAATTCTTCTTTACGGTTGTTGCAATAAAAATGGAAGTCAGGTGCCCACCCTCCTTGATGGTAATTGTGACTTTAAGGACCTCCCAAGATGGACATCAGCCCCAGAGCAAATATGTGATACAACAGTGATGGCTAAACTTTTTGTCGTCGCGTGCCAAAAGCGTGCGTGCGTGAGCGCCCGCACCCATAATGCAATGCGCATGTGACCCCCCCCACGTGTGATCCCCCCACTCATGCGCACACTACCCATGTGTGCACCCCACTCCCACACATGTGCACACAACCCCCTGCGCATGTCTGCGTGACCCCGTGCTCTCCCGCCCCCTGTGCATACGCCCTGCACTCGCCCATTTTTGGCTTCCAGGTTGGTGTAGGAGGCTTTCCAGGCCCAAAATGGGGTGCAGTGGGTCTCGTACAGCCCCCTGCACCCCATTTTGGCTTCCAGGTTGGTGCAGGAGGCCTTCTGCGCCCTGTTTCGGGCCTGAAAGGCCTCCTGCACCAACCTGGAAGCCAAAACGGGGCACAGGGGTGCCGCACGAGGCCTCAAAATGCAATGCGAGCATCCCCCCGCGCATGTGCAGCAGAGACCTGAAGACCAGCTGGCCGGCAGGAGGCACGCACACATGCGCGGTGGAGCTGGGCTGGGGCGACAACTGGCGTGCCCGCAGAGAGGGCTCTGCATGCCACCTGTGGCACGCATGCCATAGGTTCGCCATCCCGATGATAAAATAACATACCCATGCAGTTTTTCATCATCATAAATCCACTTTCGTAGCCCTCAAAGCATTCACAGTGGAAGTCTCCTGGAGTATTGACGCAAATTCCTTGGCCACAGAGATCAGGAGAAATGCGACATTCATCAATATCTGCAAAAGAAGAATGAAGAAGCTTATTTCAGAAATTAATATACACATGGCAAGCGTTGGCTAAAAGGGTAAACACGAATAAACAAAAACCCAAGTCACACAAATATAAATACTTAATTATTCCATTTTTATTTCCAGGGAAAGTCTCCATCACAGTACTTGACAAAGTTTGACTATCCTTAGAAAGACTTGGGTAAAGACTTGGGTAGATTATGGGCATGATAAAAACTGCCTAACCTGGAGCTGTGGTGGAAGGGTTAAAGGCAGGGGTGGGCTGCTACAGGTTCGCCCGGGTTTGGGAGAACCCATAGCTAATGTTATGGCCGGTTCGGAGAACCTCCAAATCCCACCCCTGGCTGGCCCCTCCCGCCCCACCCTGCCCCTCTCAGGAGTCTCCACACGGCCCGTTTTGGATGAGAGCTAAGTGCAGGGACCGTGTGGAGGCTCGGGGAGGGGGAAAAACGGGCCTCCTGGAAGTTCCGGAAGTTCTGGAAGGCCGGAAATGGGCCCATTTCCAGTCTCTGGAGGGTCTCTGGAGCCCGGGGGAGGCAGTTTTTGCCCTCTCAGAGGTTCGAGGAAAGCCTCCGTAGCCTGGGGAAGGCGAAAACGCCCTTCCCCCACCATGGTGCAGGAGGCCGACTAGGCCACGCCCACCCAGCAATTCCTGTACTGCTTTTAGTGGGGGGGGGGACTGTAGGACATGACCAGGCTAAGCCTGAGGGAGGGGTCAAACACGTCATCAATCTCGAGTCTGTTCATGCCCACAAGAGATCTAAGTTCAGCCCACCTTGAATTCCATTGACTCTTATCTACCGCCAATTTGCTTTGACCGTTAGTGGTTCAGATTCTTGTAGAGAACATTAACATACAATAAACCTAACTTCATTTGAACCACCTGACTCCTGATTTCCTGTGTTTGACAGAAAAGAGATAAAGGTCTAATTCTTCCCATCAGTGTTAGGAAGTTTAGCTGATTATTTTCCATTTAAAGGTTGTGGATGCTGTGGGACTTCTCAATTCCTCACTAACTAAGAAACATGAATCGGCAGTAGAATAGGAGAATATTTCACCAGAGGTTGCATGAAGAAACAAAACATCATCTGAAGTCAAGAAATTTACCTGTACAGTTCCTCTCATCGGAATCAAGTGCAAATCCACTGTCGCATTTACAACGGAAGCTACCAATGGTGTTTCTGCATTTTCCATAGGTGCACAATCTTGGAATCATTTTGCATTCGTTGATATCTGAGATCAAGATACAGTCATTTGTCAACACAAAACCCAGTATATGTAACCATCAATAAATCACAATAAATAATATCACTACAATGTTATAATTGGTGAACTATTTGAAGTGTGGCAACTGAGCATTATGCAGTAGTCCTATGTGTCCGAAGAGGAATTATAATTAATTATGTTTACAAAGGATAGAAGATTACTTCTAATTTTTCCCTTGTAGAAATAGATTCGATATTCTTCATCTTGGTCAAAAGAAGAACCATCCTGAGTAATTTCTTCCCAACTGTACTTAGCTTGCATTAATCAGAACAATAGAATAATGGAAGGGACCTTGGAGGTCTTTCTAGTCCAGGGATCAGCAACCTGCGGCTCTGGAGCCGCATGTGGCTCTTTCATCCCTCTGCTGCGGCTCCCTGTCGCCGGTCGGCACCACAAATTTGAGAGAAGCTTTCAGTTTGGGGGGGGGGGAAGCAGGGCGTGCTAGGAGGAGACTCTATGGCAAGGGATGGGTTTTCTGGTCAGCTCCACAATTGATAGGGCTTTCGGTTAGGACAGGTAGAGGAAAAAAGACACCACACTAGGAGGAGACTCTATGGTGGGGGAACCGGACTTCCGGTCGGCTCCAGAATTGAATGGGGGGCTTCCGGTTAGGATCTTTGTGGCTCTTTGAGTGTTTAAGGTTGCCAACCCCCGTTCTAGTCCAACCCCCTACTCAAGCAGGAAACCCTATACCATTTCAGACAAATGGTTATCCAACATCTTCTTAAAAACTTCCAGTGATGGAGCACCCACAACCTCTGAAGGCAAGCTATTCTGCTGATTAATTGTTCTGTCAGGAAATTTCTCCTTAGTTCTAGGTTGGTTTTCTCCTTGATTAGTTTCCATCTATTGCTTAGGGTTAGAAGCATAAGTTGCTATCCCAAGCATACTTGGTAGGAAGTAAAATAATTAAACACAATGGACTTTACTTTTGATGTGATATGAATAGGGCTGTGTTTCAGTGCTATTTTTGCTTTTGCTTGGCTATTTGTTTTGCCTTCTTTATCTTCCCTCTGCAATATTCTTCATGTTATGTCCCACCCTGCTTTTATTAGTGAGTCATAAAATGCTTAGTCAAGTGAGATAATTCAGGGACAATTAACGTCTGTGCTGGGCGCAATCACCGATTCTTAGAAGATTTATTAGCCACCAATTTCCAATGTCTTAACTGGAATAACATTCCATCCAAATAAGAATGGCTTAGCTAAAACAAATAAGCATGATGGACGCTTTACACGTTGGCAACTGTTACTTTGGGTTTCAAAGAAGGTATGATTCATAATTATGTCCTCGCCCTTGTCTGATTCCTATCCAATTCCCATCATGACCACCCTTGGCAGATGCAGAGGGGAGAAGAACCTTTAAGTATGTTTTAGTTCTTATTTTGGTCTCCTTGGAGAAGACACATCTAGGTCAATGCGTAGCATCTCCTCCCAAGCCCAACATCTCAGCAAAAATACAGAACAAGAGAAATGTAAATGTTCTTCTATTGTCAGATTAGTCACAGATAGGGAAGAGTTAACGGTACCATTCTGAAATATAACTTAGAATTTTCTGGGGAATATCAAAAGAGTCCACTCTTGAGATAGTAGATTTTACTCATCCCTTCTAACAGGTTAAGGAAGTTGAAACTGATTGAGAGAATTTGGGAGCAGAGAACCAAGTTCCAATTTCATTACTCTACTGCAGCAGTGGGTTGCTCCCGGTTCGGCCCGGTTCTGCAAACCGGTAGCACCGGTGGCGGGAAGCTCTGCCCACCCCACGCCGGGACGCTTCTGCGCATGCGCATGAACCGGTAGCAACGGGTTTTAGAACCCACTACTGCTTTACTGATAGTGATTGTTACACCGAGGCCAAAATTCTGATATGAGAAACCTATGATGTGGACCTTCCATAAACCATGTTTCTCACAAATGTTACATCTTGGTTCCAATGGTTTGGGTCTTTTGCACTAAAAATGGGTTACGTTTCACCAGTTCAGAACTGGGAATTTTTGTATTTGTTTATTTTGTCAAGCATATATAATTATAAGCAAAGTATAAACAGTAAAACATGATTGAATATATATGTAATAGTACAAGCATGAATAAGAGTAAAAGAGGTAAAAATATATGTGTACATTAGGACAGGAACGGTAGGCATGATTGTGCGCTTATGCACGCCCCTTACCGACCTCTTAGGAATGGGGTGAGGTCGATGGTAGATAATCTGAGGTTGAAGTTTTTGGGGTTTGGGGAAGAAACTACTGAGTCAGGTAAAGCGTTCCAGGCGTTGACCACTCTGTTGTTGAAGTCCAATTTTTTGCAATCAAGTCTGGAGCGGTTAACATTAAGTTTGTTATCTATTGTGAGCTCGTGTATTATTGCGGTTGAAGCTGAAGAAGTCATAATAAAATAAAATAAAAGAGTAATAAAAAAGGAATAAAAGAGGAAAAATTTCCCCATCTTTCTGCTGTGGTTTCCAAGAAAACTGCCTTCCTCTCCAGATATCTGCCGCATACCTCCCTATGACCGGTTAGGGCCCACAGAGTCGGCCTCCTCCAGGTCCCATCGACCAAACAATGTCGGTTGGCAGGGCCGAGGGGGAGGGCCTTCTCTGTGGGAGCTCCCTCCCTGTGGAACCAGCTTCCCCCGGAGATCAGGACTATCCCCACCCTGCTGGCCTTCCGGAAAGCAATAAAAACCTGGCTCTTCCGGCAGGTGGGGTGAAAGCGAGACGATACTCTTTTAATTTTTATATGTTTATATGTTTTTAATTATTGTATTTTATTGCATTTGTACTGTCAAAATGGATCTGAATATGTTGTGAGCCGCCCAGAGTCCCTAGGGAGTTGGGCGGCATACAAATCCATTTAATTTAATTTAATTAAATTAAATTTGTTCAAACCCAAGACACATTAGAGGGGTTGCCCTGCGATTTGCCTCGAAGGAAGGCGGGAGAAACTAAACAAATACGTTCATCAGAAGCCATCTTTGCCGGAGCAGCCATTTTGTCTCACCTTTATAAAAAGGCTTCCCATTTATAATCTCTCCCCTGGTGGAAAATCCTGGTCCTCTTGGGCAAAGAGCTTCGTACTCAGGGGTGGCCCTTATGGGACATTCGTCACAGTCAGGTCCCCAGGCGGCTCCAACAGAACAGCAGCAAGCATCCAGCCGGTGTCGGCCTCCGATGGGTGAGGTACAATCTTCATCATCGTGTTTCAAATAGCAGGACTCCAAGCGAATATCTGTTGAGGGGATATTTAGCAATCCGTCACTGAAAACGGGTAGAACAAAGAAACAAGGGCACACTACCGCCTGGAAAATCTTGAAATCCTCCACCTTTTTGCAATTTTATAATGTAGTTTTCCATTTTTAAGTTGTCATCTCAAATTACGCAGCTTTATTGCCTTGATTAAATTGCACACCTGTGCAGAGCCCCTCTGTGAGAGAGATGGGCGGTTAAAAAGTGCGGTATATAAATATAAAATAAATAAAAATCAATGTAAAGGTAAATACGGTATAAATGGGGACTGGAGGGGTGGAGGGAGGCAGGGAATGAATATGGAAAACCACACAGCGCTATTAGTCGAAAACTATACAACAGAGGTCTTCAAACTTGGCAACTTTAAGACTTGTGGACTTCAACTCCCAGAATTCTCCAGCCAGCTTAGCCGCCCTGAGTCCTTCGGGAGTTGGGCGGCATATAAGAATACCAAAATAAATAAATAAATAAATAAATTCTGGGAGTTGAAGTCCACAAGTCTTAAAGTTGCCAAGTTTGGGGACCCCTGCTATGCAAGGTATGCTCGTATGTCTTCTACTGTCTCAGCGGAAAAACTAAACTGAAAATTGGACACCGCACATTTAAGCTATGTTTTGTTCAGATCTAATATAAATAATTGGCTTCATGCAACTTCCAAAACCATAAACTGTATTTTTCAAGACACAATGGTTACGTCAACAAAACATGCAGATCCAAAGTGAAACAAACCATGTTATGGCTATGAATGTTTGAGCCCTATCATGCTTAGCCTCCTCCATGAAAGGGAACCATCTGCAGTCCTTTTTTCTAAAAATACTGTCCATTTTGAATGAAAATGAGGTGCTAAGAATGGCTTTGGTATTTAAGAGTCTTTTGGGGTGCCTTTAGCTGGTTGCGCAGAGTACTTTTCTCTTATTTCTTTCCCAAATCCCTCTACTATTATATTCTTTTCAACTGCTTCTACCGATCTGGCATAGAAGAGCTAAGAAAACCACCACAATCAAAGCAGAAATATCCGCCTTTCAAATCATAAGCTCATTTAAATTAGAGCATCACAAAGTACTTGGTGAATAATAACAGAGTTTCCTCTGCCGCCACAACCGTTAACCATTTTATTTGGGAATCCTTATCATTTTGCTGTAGATAAAGATAATATCTTCTTAGGTCATGTCTAGCTGCCCATCCCAACTGTCAATGGCTTTAAAGATAAAGAAGAAATATATGAGAACCAGCTTTCCTTAACAAGCCACAGCTAGAAGACTTAAGTTCAGCTATCCCTCGTGGTAAATATTTTCCTCCTCACTGAAAGCAGAAAACTGAGAGGAAAAATCTGTCTTTAGCATTCTCTCATATGGTGGACAGCAGAAATCACTAGAGAATGAATAAGCCTTAGTTTATGGAAGATTCCCATGGTTCAATCAGAATAGAGTTGGAAGGGACCTTGGAGGTCTTCTAGTCCAACCCCCTGCTCAAGCAGGAGACCCTATAGTATTCCAGACAAGTGGCTGTCTAGTCTCTAGTAATGACCTCCAGTAATGAACCACCTACAACTTCTGAAGGCAAACTGTTCCACTGGTTAATTGTTTTCACCGTTTGGAAGTTTTATTCCAGGTTGCTTCTCTCCTTGATTCATTTCCATCCATTGTTTCATGTTCTGCCTTCAGGGGCTTTGGAAAATAAGTTGACCCCCTCTTCTTTGTGGCAACCTCTCAAATACAGGAATACTGCTATCATGTCCCCCCCTTAGTCCTGCTCTTCTCTAGACTAAAAGGTAAAGGTTCCCCTCGCACATATGTGCTAGTCGTTCCTGACTCTAGGGGGCGGTGCTCATCTCCGTTTCAAAGCCGAAGAGCCAGCGCTGTCCGAAGACGTCTCCGTGGTCATGTGGCCGGCATGACTCAACGCCAAAGGCGCATGGAACACTGTTACCTTCCCACCAAAGGTGGTCCCTATTTTTCTACTTGCATTTTTTACGTGCTTTCGAACTGCTAGGTTGGCAGAAGCTGGGGCAAGTAACGGGAGCTCACTCCGTTACGCGGCGCTAGGGATTCGAACCGCTGAACCTTTCGATTGACAAGCTCAGCGTCTTAGCCACTGAGCCACCATGTCCCTAGACTAGCCATACCCAATTCCTGCAACCGTTCTTCATTTGGTTTTGGTCTCCAGGCCTTTATAATAATAATAATAACAAAGTTGGAAGGGACCTTGGAGGTCTTCTAGTCCAACCCCCTGCTTAGGCAGGAAACCTTACACTACTTCAGACGAATGGTTATCCAACATCTTCTTAAAAACTTCCAGTGTTGGAGCATTCACAACTTCTGGAGGCAAGCTGTTCCACGGAATAATTGTTCTCACTGTCAGGAAATTTCTCCTTAGTTCTAAGTTGCTTCTCTCCTTGTTTAGTTTCCACCCATTGCTTCTTGTTCTACCCTCAGGTGCTTTAATCATCTTAGTTGCTCTTCTTTGGACATTTTTGCCCCCAAAGTCTCATTTTTTTTCTAATGTGGTGACCAAAACTGGATGCAATATGCCAGGTGTGGCCTTACTAAGACTTTATAAAGCGGTACTAAGACTTCACATGAAAGAGACCAATCAGAACATGAAGCCTTGAATGAGTTTTGCACCCAGAGGGTTTCATCGCATCTTACAAGGTTAGAGCCCTGAACACTCACCGAAACATCTCCGTCGAGTTGCGTCCAAAGTCATTCCACTGGGACACTGACATATAAAGGATCCCAAAGTGTTCTCACATTGGCCATTGGTGCACACCCCAGGAAACACTAGACACTCATTGACATCTGCACACATATTGAAAAAGAAAGATTTAAAATGTCAGTAAAGATACAGATGGATCCAATACTTCCATCATACTGTTGTTTTTTTTCAAAAGGGAGAAGCCTATCTCGATTACTATTTTGGACATGGTTTGCCAACTATATTCAGAAGCAAAAGAAACACATAAATTACTCGTTTAGGGCACAATCTAGGGACATTTGTGATTCATAGGAAAATGTTTCCATTTTTAAGAACTTAAAAGTAATTATATCAAACAGAGCAGACTTCAATTTCCTATTGTGGGAAAAAGGTATTGTCTCCATATATGGTAGCCCCAGGCAGTTAGGAAAAGATATTTTTAAAAAATAATGATATCAATCAAACATATGATTTGATTGTTGTCATGGGGACAGGGGAGTAGTTATTCCATTTTTTTTAATTGTTGGGTCTTTAATCTTTGTAAGCCACCCAGAGTCACTAAGAGTGAATCGGGCAGCCATTATAAGTTTTCATAAATAAACAAACAAAGAAATACATGAGAGAATTATTGCAGGCCACTCATTTTTGGAGGAATGAGTAAGGTGACCAGATTTTAATATTTGTAAAGCGGGACACCATTGACGGGGGGGGGGGTTTCTAGGGGAGCAAGATGGGAGGGGTCCGTCTCTCTTATCCCGCATTCTTTTGCCCTCTGCACATGCGCAAAGCGTTCTGCTTGCACAGAGGGCAAAAGAACGCAAATGGCGGAGTCCCGGTGGCCGGGGAAAGCGGGCGGGGGAAGCCCCGAGCCGCAAACGCCACCAGCTTCTTCGGCTCTGCGGCGACGAACAGGCAAGACCGCCGCTGCCCCTCTCACTGCCCTCTCTCCCCGCCTGGCAGGAGGAGGCAGGTGAGGCAGGAGGCAGAGGGGTTTGCAGGGCAAATTCAAATTTAAAAAGTGGGACTTTTTTGAAACGCCGCGGGAAGCGGGACAAATTATTAAAAAGCGGGACTGTCCCGCCAAAAGCAGGACGTCTGGTCACCTTAGGAATGAGGGACAAACTTGCAACTGTAGGATCCAAATTTGTTCTGCAGAAACATCTGACATTTAAAAGGGCCATGTGCCAGGCTCTTAACACAATTGCTTAAGAAAGCATATTTAAGAGAGCAGTGGGGAGGGAAAATTGTTCACCATCGGGCCATAAGGAAACGACTCTGTTAGCTTTTCAAAATGCTGAAAAGCCTGTTATCCAAGACTACTATCTTGGAAGAATAACTTTCCATGTCCGAACACTGAAAAAATGTTCTGAGTCTTCCCTTGCAATCTGGATTAGGCAGAGCTCTTTTTTCCTCTCCTGGGTTAGATAAGTTATGTACAGTCAATCTGTGATAGGATAGATCCAAGCTATTGGGTCATTATCTTGGAAAGAAAAAAAAGGAAACAAGAAAAGGGAAAAAAAGAGAGAGAGAATGATTAGGGACACGGTGGTGGTGGGGAGTTGATGGGCCATTCCTTCTCTCACTTTCCTCCTGAAACAACACATATGGGAATCATTTGTTTTTCAAATGGATCGGCAGCTGTGCCGTGTCAGGTTTTGTTAGTTAGTCAGTCTGACCCAATGCAGTGTTTGAGGAAAGGGCTTAATGGACAGGACTATGGATGTCACTTGGAAGCTTTGCAATCAAGGTAGACTACTCTGTCAGTTCTACAGAGGAATTATTGAGTCTGTCATCTGCACCTCCGTAACTGTCTGGTTTGGTTCTGCAACCCAACAAGACAGACACAGACTCCAGAGGATAATTAGAACTGCAGAAAAAAACAATTGCTGCCAACCTGCCTTCCACTGAGGACCTGTATACTGCACGAGTCAAAAAGAGGGCTGTGAAAATATTTACAGACCACTCACATCCTGGACATAAATTGTTTCAACTCTTACCCTCAAAATGACGCTATAGGGCACTGCACACCAGAACAACTAGACACAAGGAGAGTTTTCCCCCCGAATGCCATCATTCTGCTTAACAACTAATTCCTACAACACTGTCAAATAATTTACTAAGACTGTATTACTATTATTCTTCTCTTCCTTACTAGTTATCTATCTCTTCCCACTTATTAATATAACCATGTTGCTTGTATCTTTCAATTTATATTGTTTTTATTTGTTTCCTAGTACGATTTGATAGTTTATTAGTAACCTTGACTATCACTAAGTGTTATTCTTGATGAATATATTTTATTCTCCTTATGTACACTGAGAGCATATGCACCAAAGACAAATTCCTTGTGTGTCCAATCACACTTGGCCACTAAAGAATTCTATTTTAAAGAATTCTATTCTACTTCCAATGGCGACTGATACAAAGGAAACACTGAAAGGAACAGGCTGGGGAAAGGGATAAACATGGAGGGAAGACCTTCAAAACATGATGTACTCCATTCTTTTCACTTCCTTTGACAACCACGCTGATGGGAAGAGGACATCCCATCGAGTCCTCAAGGATCCCCCACAGCTGCTTTTAATCGATTCAGTTCCTCAACAAGCATTTCTATTTAACCTTCTGCTTCTCAAGCAAGGTTCCCACCCGTTCTGCTATCAGATATTTCTGGGATATTTCAAGAGCCCTTTGCTTTGCTTTTTCTCCAGCAACTTTTATGTACTGCAATGACTGTCAACCCTGAAGTGAACCTGGCTGAGGCCATCTTGGGGGTTTCATGGTTGCCACCAGTGGAGGGTTCCTGTTATTTTCGCTACCGGTGTGCATCGCGAGCATGCGCAGAAGTGAACTCGCGTTCCATCGGGCGATTTCACTTCCGCGCATGCTTAGGATGACATTACAAGCCGAAACACAGCTGAGGAGCTTCTCAGCTGTGCTTCGGAGGAAGAATAAAGGTCGGTATTGAAACAAGGGCGGGTGGGAGGGCTTTTTTATGACAGCTCAGGACGCGGAGAAGCCGGGAAAAAATGCCTAAAAATGACATCATCGCCGGGTTCCTACCGGTGCGGCGTCCCACACAGCACCGGTAGGAACCCACCACTGGTTGCCACAAAGCAGAAGAAGGGGCAGGGAGGGAGAAATAGCTAGAGGGGTTTTTGTAGCCAAAACAAGAAAGTTTTCCTATGGGAACCAAGGACATTCCAACAGGTGGCTGGCCAAGGGAGGAGTGAAGTAACCAAGCAACCAGCCAGCACTTTGATTGGACAGTGTGACCAGTGACTTTGGGGGAAAGGGGAAACTTTTGTTTTTTAATTAGGCGAAAGCTGCGGGAACTCTCAGAGTCGGTTTTCACCAGTTGTGCCAATATAATGTATCTAATAAATTGTTCTTTGAGGAATTTGCCTGCCTCAGAGTTCTGCTTTCAATGGGTCCGTTACTTGGAAGGCTGACAATGACACTGTTATATTGTATCTGGAGACAAGGAAGAAGAAAGCGAGAATCATCTACAGACCCACCCTAGGAAAGAAGGGTTAACATATCATCCGCTTGGAATATTTTGCAATACCAAACACAATGTTGTAATTTGTGGCTCATCCTTTTTCCCTCGAGAACCAAAAGAATGCAATTGCAAAGAAAATTGTTAATAAGGATGGATGAATCTGTCTCTTTTGATTTGACTCAAGTTTCTTATTTTCCCATCTTTAGGTTTTCTTCTATCGGGAAAATTTTTGCACAAAAAAATGGGTCGCAGTTATTACGAATTCTGCTTTTGGGGTATGCAAATTTCCTTTCTGAACACATTTTCTGAAATTTAGTGTATTTTTCTGCATACTTGTTCCTTCTATGTCATTCTCTTTAATGCATTCATTTTCATACATTTAAAAAACAATTGACAGTCCACTCTCAGAATTCTGTACTGTAATTTTCTGTACTTGAAACATTACTCTCTCGCCGTCAAAATAGTGAGTGTCATTTTGTGAAATTCCACTCTAAAAAAGCTTCAAAAGCAAACATTTTCCGCACAGTTATAGACTGAATTAATATATTTTAAAAAAATAATTCTTTCTTTTCTCCCGTTGCCTATATCGGTTATTTTATTTCAGATTCCAAGGCCAGAATACATACCTTCACATTGATTTCCTTTTATCCTTGAAAATCCTTTTGGACATATTGGATCTAAAGCAAATGAGAACAATGTCACTCAGAACACAAACTTAATTGGAGAATCATTGATTTAACTACAGAGGGTTCGTCATGTTCGGGAGCCGGGTCAGAACACCAGATTAGAAGTTCAACTTTCTGGCACTCTACTGCCAAAACCATGCGTTGACGAGACATGATTTGGGAATTACTTCCTCCTCCTAGCAGAACGTTTTCCCCCAATGCAATAGATAAACCTTTACAAGAGGCCTTACCTTTTTCGCACGGGACACAGGGACTGCCCCAAGCAGCACCCAGCGAGGAACAGCACTGAGATTTCAATGTGGCCCCGTTGATATTTATTTCACATCTCCCATTCACAATGGTCTGCCAACAGGTGCCTTTGGCTGTCTCTGTTAGAATAAACAAACACAGCACCATAATAGAATGCCTCTCCAATGTGCAATTGTTCAATTATCCTCGCAGTGACCAAACCGGTGGGGTGTGCCATTACGACACTCTTAAAGACCGGATGAAAAAAAAAGGGGGGGGAGATGCTCAGAAGAATACATTACCAATGCAGATGGTTTTTGTGGGATCCAAAGTACTTTCGGAAGAACATTCACAGACGAAAGAGCCCGCGGTATTTTTACACACTCCATTAATGCAGGGGCTGGATTCGCATTCGTTGATATCTAGAACAGCAAAAAGCACATTTGAATGGCCAGGAGGAGGACAGAGGTCCACAGAGTGCTCCGTTTGATTATTTCAAAATAATATACCGTATTTTTCGGAGTATAAGACGCACCTTTTTCCTCCCTAAAAGTGGCTGAAAATTCAGGTGCGTCTTATACTTCGAATGTAGCTTTTTTTTCCAGCCCTAACTAGGTGCTAACAGATCTTCCCAGCTCTTACCTTGCAGGCTTTTTCATTGTTATTCTCTCCAAAGAATGTTTTTCCAGCCCTAAGTCTTTGCAGGGTTTTTTTTCATTGCTCTACTTGCTCCAAATAAGTTTTTTTCTAGCCCTAACCAGGTGCTAACAATCTTCCCAGCTCTTACTGGCTTGCAGGCTCTTTCATTGTTACTCTCTCAGAAGAAGGTTTTTTTAAGTCCTAACCAGGAGATAAAATAATGTGCTGCAGCTGCTCCGAATAAGTTTTTTTTTTAGCCCTAACCAGGTGCTAACAATCTTCCCAGCTCTTACTGGCTTGCAGGCTCTTTCATTGTTATTCTCTCAGAAGAAGGTTTTTTTAAGTCCTAACCAGGAGATAAAATAATGTGCTGCAGCTGCTCCGAATAAGTTTTTTTTTAGCCCTAACCAGGTGCTAACAATCTTTCCAGCTCTTACTGGCTTGCAGATTCTTTCATTATTATTCTCTCAGAAGAAGGTTTTTTTAAGTCCTAACCAGGAGATAAAATAATGTGCTGAAGCTGACCAGACTAAGGACGCTAGCCAGATGAATCCTGGTAGGCAGATTGTTTTCCCCTATTTTCCTCCCCAAAAACTAAGGTGCGTCTTATACTCCGGTGCGTCTTATACTCCGAAAAATACGGTATGTGTCCTGTTCAGCGGAGAAGATGGAATGCCGACATTTGGATGGTGTGGCACCAAATGGTTACAGCTGCTCTTCACGGATCCTCCAGCATTCTGCTTGGAGAAATTCCTTGTGTTTCACCTACGACACCCAATTGATAGCAAGGACCTACTACTCCACGTAAGCCAGTCACACCTGTCTTCAACTTATTGACCGAGCAACTTGCAAATGGAGAACCCCATGAACTTATCTTAACTCATTCCAGGTTCTGGATTAAAGCGACTGGGTCAAAAATACAGGTAGTTCTCGATTTATAATTGAGCCCAGAATTTATGTTACCAAGTGAAACATTTGTTAAGTGAGTTTTGCCCCATTTTACAACAATTTCTTGCTACATCCGCTAAGTGAATCACTGCAGGTGTTAAGCTAGTAACGTGGTTGTTAAGTGAATCTGGCTTCCCTATTGACTTGGCTTGTCAGGAGGTCACAAAAGGGGAATCACATAACTCTGGGATGTTGTGACCATCATAAATATGAACCATTTGAATTTTGATCATGTGACCAAGGCAATGTGGCAACAGTCGTAAAGGTGAAAAGCGGTTATAAATCACTTTTTTCAGTGTCGTTGTAAATTTGAACGGTCACTAAGTGAACAGTTGTAAATCGAGGATTACCTGTACTTTAATTTCCTAATTTTAAACTTTAGAACGGGGAATATACTATATGCATGAAGTGAACAGAGTTAAAGCGAATAGAATTATGATGACACAAATATGAAACAATTCTATCGGGAGCCATTGTGAGCTATATACCGTATTTTTCAGAGTATAAGACGCACCTTAGTTTTTGGGGAGGAAAATAGGGGAAAACAAATCTGCCTACCAGGTATTCATCTGGCTAGCATCCTTAGTTTGGTCAGCTTCAGCACATTATTTTATCCCCTGGTTGGGACTTAAAAAAAACTTCTTCTGAGAGAGTAACAATGAAAGAGCATGCAAGCCAGTAAGAGCTGGGAAGATCGTTAGCACCTGGTTAGGGCTAGAAAAAAACTTCTTTGGAGCAAGTAGAGCAATGGAAAAAAACCCTGCAAAGACTTAGGGTTGGAAAAACATTCTTCTGAGAGAGTAACAATGAAAAAGCCTGCAAGCCGGTAAAAGCTGGGAAGATCGTTAGCACCTGGTTAGGGCTGGAAAAAAAAACCTTCTTTGGAGCAAGTAGAGCAATGGAAAAAAACCCTGCAAAGACTTAGGGCTGGAAAAACATTCTTTGGAGAGAGTAACAATGAAAAAGCCTGCAAGGTAAGAGCTGGGAAGATCTGTTAGCACCTAGTTAGGGCTGGGGAAAAAAACTACATTCGAAGTATAAGACACACCCAAATTTTCAGCCACTTTTAGGGAGGAAAAAGGGGCGTCTTATACTCAGAAAAATACGGTATTTTACACCACCACCACCACCATCACTACCACCACCGCTTTAGAACTAGGCAGAACTTTTGAGGAGAAAGTGGAGCCTTTTCATTACCTTCACATGTTTGCAGATCAGGTTTGTACACATATCCCTTGGGGCAGGTACAAGTGAAACTTCCAGGTGTGTTCCTGCATTGCCCGTTATCACAAAGCAACCTGTTCACGGCACATTCATCAATGTCTGCAAAAATAATTAAGACAATTCAGCAACGTCTGCAAAAAATAACATGCTTCGATGGCACTAATGTTGGGGTTTTTTTGGGGGGGGGGTTGTCTCTTTCATATGAAGCTGTAAAATCAGTTTCTATTTAAGGAAAGGAATAGATTTCACTAATAGGAAATAAGAATATTCTGAAGAAAATTAAAAGGATAAGCAGAAATAGGAGAAGCAAATGGTAAACCCTACCTGTAAGTTGAAACTAATATAAAAATGACGAGCTACGATCTGGGAGAGTGCTTGAGAAATACGGAAAACGTCCTACCTAAACAGACTTTCCCAGTTGAATCCACATCATATCCAAAGTTACATATGCATTTATATGTTCCACGCAGATTTTCACAGATTCCATTGGGACATATGTCAGGATCCAATGCACATTCATTGATATCTGCCAAAAAAAAAATTGTAACAGGTATGTGTAATTTTTTTTTAACCCATCAGAACAATCAGGACATAAGAGTGGTCTGGTGGCCTAGAGGTGGAGCTCTCGCCTCACAATCAGGAGGCTGTGAGTTCGATCCTAGGTAGAGGCAGATATTTCTCTCTTTGGGCACAATGAGAATATATCTGCTGAACAAAACTCCGCATTGGCGACAGGAAGGGCATCCGGCCATTAAAACGCTCTGCTAGCTCCATTCAGTTGCCCAGACTGCACCCCGCATGGGATTATGGGGTCATTAAATGATGATGATGAGAACAACCGGGACATTCATTTATCTATCTTTTCTTTAGAGCATTTCCTGCAAATGTCACCCCATATTCCTTTACACTGATTTTGAATGAAATTCAGCTACAAGCTTACCATTTCCTGATGCTGTAATCCCTGGTCCGCTGCTACAAAGACCGTGATATTCCTCTGGAAGAAGAAAAAAAGTGAGGAAAAATTAGATTAAGAGATTTAGAATATATTTAAGAAACTTGCAGAAGTTTCTGGAGTCTTCTACAACAGGGGTCTCCAACCTTGGCAACTTTAAGACTTGTGGACTTCAACTCCCAGAATTCCTCAGCCAGCAAAGCCAAGGTTGGAGACCCCTGTTCTACAAGATGATTCTGGAGTAATTGGACACATTGACCTCAACAGGACATGCTACCAAAAAGACACAAACACAAGTTTGTAATTTCAAGATGTTGAAATGCAACTGTTTTGAAGCAGGTTCGTCTCCTCCCTCTTCTGTGAGTTTAAGACTGGAGGATGTATTTATTTTATTATTTATTTATTCATTAGAAAATTTTATATTGTCACCTATTTGCACATGACGACTCAAGGCGGCTTGCAGGGATATAAAAACATCATGTATAAAAAATAAAATTAATAAAAGAAAATAATCAAATAATAATAAATTATTTATTTATTCATAAATATTTATTTATTTATTAATAAAATAATACAATAATATAATAGCCCACCCCCACCCCTCACCCCAGCAACAACACGTCACACAAGCCATCCCACTCTGGGTTCCCCAGGTTAGCGGTTAGAGAAAGACTATGCTGGTTTACACTGCAAAACCAGGATTCTTTTCAACCACGATTGAGCAAGCCACATCAATCTCATCTTCACTAAGCTATCATAGGCGGGTTGAACATCACACTAAGCTCAAAACATCACTTGCTTAGCATGATGTACAGGAAGGCTCAGAAGCAAGTGAAATGGGCATGGCTTTTCATGCCACAGGAATTGCAAAAAATAAATAAATAATAGTGTTAGAATTGCAGGCTGCAACACAGTTGTACATAGTTGTAAATAGTCACTTACATCTCAGCAAATGAAACTGGTAAACTGAGACATAGCCAACACAGGGGGAAAAACCTACCCAACCTATCCAACCAACAGAAAAGGGAAATATGAAGACTATGTTAGCACAATAGCATTGACGATGTTACCTAGTTGGGTCATGTAATGTCTGCAAGAAAACAGCCAAGCTCAGAGAGCACCAAGGACCCCACAGTTCAACCCTGAGCTACGAATATTCTCTTCTACCAAGACTAAAACTCATAGAGCGCAGAGATGAGCATCTGACTGCCCACAGGAAAATGTCCCTCTCATGAGCTATCAAAGGGGGAGAAAACAACAAGAAAACTATATCTTTTGCAGCTCTCACCATCCCCAAAAATTAAAAGGTGAAAGCCGTCTTCTATTTTACCCTCCGTTCTCAAACAACAGCAATAGCACTTAGACTTATATACCGCTTCATAGTGCTTTACAGCCCTCTCTAAGCGGTTTACAGAGTTTAGCATATTGAACAATAGTAAAGGTGCTCAAAACACAGTCCAGAGGGAGGGAGGGAGGGAGGGAGGGAGGGAGGGAGGGAGGGAGGGAGGGAGGGAGGGAGAGAGAGAGAGAGAGAGAGAGAGAGAGAGAGAGAGAGAGAGAGAGAGAGAGAGAGAGAGAGAGAGAGAGAGAGAGATGCTTCCACATGTGGAAATGTTCTGTGAAATTAATTCAAATGCAAAACAGAAGCCCGTGGCACAGGGCCATTCGCATTTACAAAATGTTGCGGCTCAGTTGCATAGTTTTGAAAAAGGAGAGCTGATAGCAGCAAGCTTTTTCTTGCTCCGATAGCTCTCCAGAACCTTTCTTACTGTTTGAACTAACATGGCCGAGAGTAGCAGTCTCTCTTTCAAGTTTGCACATTGATTAAAGCCAGTTGAATTAGCTTCAAGGGATCCTCCTTTCTATCTCTTTCTCAGAACTGCCAGTTAAAATAAAGGTTAAACATGTACAGGCTTCTCATGATATCTTTTAAAAAAAACAATACACCAATTTCTGGACTCGGCATTCCAGAATATTCTTTTTCTGAGAGATTGGGCCAAGAAACTTCAGTGGTGTTTCAATAACCACCGCCTAAGCAGAGATTACAATTTAGGAAGAGTTGGGGGGGGGGGGGGAAACGGATTACAGCTACAATGTGCAAACATACATTTGAGAATATTTACAGCATTTGGCAAGTTCTATGACCCTAAAAAACTTCTTGCAGAATGATGTCATTTTCCATTTCTTCTATCCTCCATTAGGGGCATGAGAAATGTACAATCCCTGATATTTTAGGCACA
The DNA here is from genome assembly GCA_023053685.1 of Diadophis punctatus similis. Lineage (NCBI taxonomy): Eukaryota > Metazoa > Chordata > Lepidosauria > Squamata > Dipsadidae > Diadophis > Diadophis punctatus. The sequence goes on along the minus strand of JALIGW010000012.1, from coordinate 13,851,569 downwards.
CCAATGCCATTTTATCATCAGCTACTACAGTATAAAGATTTTTTGCACACCTGTCCTAGAGGAATTTGTCATTATATAACAAATTATTTTTGCAGTGGTAGATGAGATCATAGATAGATAGATAGATAGATAGATAGATAGATAGATAGATAGATAGATAGATAGATAGATAGATAGATAGATAGATAGATAGACAGACAGATGATGATAGATAGATCGATAGATCGATCGATAGATTGATCGATCGATCGATTGATCGATCGATCGATCGATAGATAGATAGATAGAAGATAGAAGATGAATGGATGGATGGATGGATGGGTGGGTGGGTGGGTGGGTAGATGGATGGATAGATAGATAGATAAATAGATAGATAGATAGATGATAGATAGATAGATAGATAGATAGATAGATAGATAGATAGATAGATAGATAGATAGATAGACAGACAGATAGACAGATAGACAGATAGAAGATAGAAGATAGAAGATAGAAGATGGATGGATGGGTGGGTCGGTGGGTCGGTGGGTGGGTAGATGGATGGATGGATGGATGGATGGATGGATGGATGGATGGATGGATGGATAGATAGATAGATAGATAGATAGATAGATAGATAGATAGATAGATAGATAGATAGATAGATAGATAGATAGATAGATAGACAGATAGGCAGATGATAGACAGATAGGCAGATGATAGACAGATAATAGGTAGGTAGGTAGGTAGGTAGGTAGGTGGGTAGGTAGGTAGGTAGGTAGGTGGGTGGGTGGGTAGGAAGGTAGATAGATAGATAGATAGATAGATAGATAGATAGATAGATAGATAGATAGATAGATAGATAGATAGATAGATAGATAGATAGATAGATAGATAGATAGATAGATGAAACATTTTAGAAAGGGCTACTTAAAGAAATGCCAAAATCCTAAGTAGGTTTAAAAAGTAGACAAAAATCAGGATGAACGTGAGAACATGCAGAAAAAATAATTATGCAGTATGCCACCGAACAAAATAAGTTTTTTTTTAAAAAAAATACAGAGTAGCATTTGTTAGATATTTTGACAACTCTGTGGTCCGAAAAGATTGAATCAAATCATGGTTAGCACCTCTTGTCTGGGGCTAACCAAACATTCTATTCTGACATTCTGAACATCTATGACAAAGAAGGGAATTAAATCTCAGGGTGGGTAAATCACACTGTACCTGAGTTTTGCGCAGGACACGGTTGGCAAGGCTCTCCAAAGGCGTAATCTGTGCTCGCACAGCAGCATTCGGATTTTGTGACGGCGCCAGATAAGGGTTTAACGCACTGGCCTCTTCTGTATTCCCCATAGCATGTGCTCCGCATGTGCGTATCTGAAGGAGAGAGGGTTTTTTTTAAAAAAAAAAAAGCTGTCAAATACATTCAATCGGAAAGCTGTACTGATAGTTCTGGTTTTCATGGCAGATTGTCATGTTTAGCGACCGCTTGAAGTTACAACTGTGATGACAAAGTAACTTTGCAACCAATCCTCACATTTGCAAACTTCGCAGGTGTGCAGAGAAAAGCTGAAGTAAGATCATAAATACAATCATGGTTCCACTGAGCAACCTCTTCAGTTAACAACCAAGTTGTTGGTCTCAATTGTGGCAGCTACATGGTTACAGGTACTCCCTGACTTACGACCAGTTGGAGTTACTACGGACATGCTTGGTGGCTACTTATGACCTGGATTCAAAGTTCCAACAATCTCCACAGTATTTTCTCCCATTGGTTCAGGAATAGTGCAAGAGACAAATAGCCTCCTTAGTTTTTTCTTTCCTCAAAATGTTTTCAATTTTAAAAAAAATTAACCTCAAATGGTTACTTGGAGCAACCATTTTTCTCTAATTTAGAAAGTTCTTTGTATCTGCTAAACCAGGAATGGAGAAACGGTGATGTTTCAGACATTGCTGAATCAACCCTGGCGATCAAATGGAGTGACAGATGTCCTCACATCCTCATCAAAGCCCTACCTTCATCATCCCTCTCCCACAACTACAGTTGTGTGTAAATTGTAGTTGTCTATGGAGATTCTCAGTCATCCAACTCATGGTTGTCCCAAAAGTGCTTTTTTTTTCAAAAAGCAACTGGATTTTGTAGTCCGTCCCCCCTTCTCAAAAGGCAACTGGAAAAAAACAAAGTCCATCTGCCTTTTGAAAAAAGAAAGCATTTTTGGGGTACATTGTAGTTCAGCAATTCTGCAGAACCCAAAATTTACTTCGGCTTCAACCGCAACAATACACGAGCACGCAATAGATACAAACTTAATGTCAACCGCTCCAAATTCGACTGCAGAAAATACGACTTCAGCAACAGAGTGATCAATGCCTGTAATGCACTACCTGACTCTGTGGTTTCTTCCCCAAACCCCATAAACTTTAACCTTAGACTGTCTACAGTTGACCTCACCCCATTCCTAAGAGGTCTGTAAGGGGCGTGCATAAGTGCACCACTGTGCCTACCGTCCCTGTCTTACTGTCCTATTGTCCACATTTATCTGTACTTTTTTGCTTATGTTATATTTATACAAACACCTACTATCTTGTACATGTTTGACAAACAAATTTAAAAAAATTAATGGCTGAAGGTTAATTTCCCATCAGATTCTTCTTGTGCCTAGCACAGGGGTCTCCAACCTTGGCAACTTGAAGACTTGTGGACTTCAACTCCTGGAACTCTGGGAGCTGAAGTCCACAAGTCTTCAAGTTGCCAAGGTTGGAGACCTCTGGTCTAGCACATCGAATGCCATTCGTTGTTTCAGCCCAAGTCGAGCCTTGTTTTCTCATAAAACTCAACAGAATTGATACCGTGTGTAAATCTGTGTGCAAAGAAGCTGCAGCAGGTGGCAGCATTTAACTAACCTAGACTAATTCCAGAACCTAAAAAAAAGGCTAGTTCTGGAAATTGCCTGGATGGAGAACCTCCATGAAACCTCCAGACTGCAGTCTAGACGAGGAAGACATCTTCAGAGAAGACCTTCCGACACTTTTTCTTCTGCCAAGAGAACTACAGATCGCCCTCAACTTAAGAGCCACAACTGAGTCCAAAATGTCCACTGCTAAAGTAAGGTCATCGTTAAAGAGAATGTTGTCCCATTTTACGGCCATTATTTTTTTTTGCTGCAGTTGTTAAGCAAATCGCTGCAGTTGTTAAGTGAATCACGCGGTCGTTAAGCGAATCTGGCTTCCCCCATTGTCTTTGCTCATTGGGAGCCGGCTGGAAAGGTTACAAATGGTGAGCACGTGACCCAGGAAAAGTCAACAGTCATAAGTACATGCCAGTTGCCAAGTGTCTGAATTTTGATCACGTCACCATGGGGATATATTGGCGTAAATGTGAAAAATGGACATAAGTCATAAGTCACTATATTTCAGGGCCTTTGTAACTTTAAACAGTCACTAAACAAACGGTTGTAACTTGAGGACTACCTGTATGCAGATGCAGTCATGTGATGCTGAGCTCAAGTCAAGGAAATCTTTAAATACAGGTAGTCCTCGACTTACAACAGTTCACTTAGTGACCGTTCAAAGTTACAACGGCACTGGGGAAAAAAGTGACTTAGGACCATTTTTCACACTTACGACCTTTTGTAGCAGCCCCAGGATCATGTGATCAAAATTCATATGTTTGGCCATCGGTTCATACTTACGACCGTTGCTATGCTCCAAGGTCACGGGATCTCCTTTCAGGACCTTCTGACAAGCAAGCAAAGTCAATGGGGAAAGCCAGATTCACTTAATGACCGTGTTCCTAACTTAACAACTGCAGGGACTCACTTAACAGGCTGTGGCAAGAAAGGTCGTAAAATGGGACAAAACTCACTGAACAACTGTCTCGCTTAGCAACATAAATTTCGGGTTCAATTGTGGTTGTAGGTTGAAGACTGCTTGTAATGTCAAAAAAAAAATGTGCCCTTGAAATACATATGCTGACAATCGAAAAAATAGTTTTCCATCACCAAATTTGATCCATCCAAGTTACCGTATTTTTTGGAGTATAAGACGCCCCTTTTTCCTCCTTAAAAGTGGCTGAAAATTTGGGTGCGTCTTATACTTTGAATGTAGCTTTTTTTTCCAGCCCTAACTAGGTGCTAACAGATCTTCCCAGCTCTTACCTTGCAGGCTTTTTCATTGTTACTCTCTCCAAAGAACGTTTTTCCAGCCCTAAGTCTTTGCAGAATTTTTTTTCATTGCTGTACTTGCTCCGAATAAGTTTTTTTTCTAGCCCTAACCAGGTGCTAACTATCTTCCCAGCTCTTACTGGCTTGCAGGCTCTTTCATTGTTACTCTCTCCAAAGAATGTTTTTCCAGCCCTAAGTCTTTGCAGAGTTTTTTTTTCATTGCTCTACTTGCTCCGAATAAGTTTTTTTCTAGCCCTAACCAGGTGCTAATGATCTTCCCAGCTCTTCCCAGCTTGCATGCTCTTTCATTGTTACTCTCTCAGAAGAAGGTTTTTTTAAGTCCTAACCAGGGGATAAAATAATGTGCTGAAGCTGACCAGACTAAGGACGCTAGCAAGATGAATACCTGGTAGGCAGATTGTTTTCCCCTATTTTCCTCCCCCAAAACTAAGTGCGTCTTATACTCCGAAAAATACGGTACCCGATTCCAAGGATTTTTTTCCCCCCATCTAAGGCTCCTACCCAAAGGATTAATCTCTTTCCACGGTTTACTAATGCCTTCCTCTTTTACATTTAGCGACTCCATTCCCATGGGTGGAAACTATCCATTTCTGCCAAGTCAGTGATATTTTTATTTTATTTTATTTTCTCCATAGGTCATTGATGTCTCCAGTAGGATTAATCCAAACTGGGGAATACTGACAGTAACTAACTTTGGATTATCCAGCCACAGAAGTAGTGAAAAAGTAGTCAGAAGCCGTTTATCTCCTCTCCAGATATTTCAACCTGAACAAGAGTTAGAACTTCCTCGAACCATTCGCACCCTGCTTGGTAAAAGAATTCTGCTGCATTACTTTGCCAACCTGTCAAAGGCTAAATATACAAAAGAGAGTTAATCAGGTTGCCATTTGCTAAGGTATGTTAATTTGACGGAAATTATTACTCCGTGTACCAGAACTTAGGTCAGGCATGCCGTCTTGCATTTATTTTAAAAGCAGGAATTTGGAACGAATTCCTAATTCATAGATAACTCTTGGAATGAATGAACATAATTGAGCGACTCCATTTTAAGGCAGATTCAAATCATTCTGGCATTAATATTGTATGTTGCCTTTCTGCATGTTTGAGATCTGAATCACAGCTGCAAGAAGCTAAACCACTGGTCAGCACAATCTGTACAGAGTTGGGGCTTATCAGAAGCACTTTATTAATGGTTTCCTACATGCTCTTATGTTTTTAAAAGGATCATTCTTTTTTTTTTCCCCGTTGTTGAAAACAGCAACGGCATTCCTGCATCGCACCAAATTAGGAAGAGCCAGAGAGAACATTTTAATTGCTAAATTCCTACTAATTGATCATTGTTTCATTTCCTTCCTAGCCCTTTCAAAATGAGGCTGAAAGGAGGAAATTTGTAATAAAGACACATCAATAACCCTCGCATCCTGGACATAAATTGTTTCAACTCCTACCCTCAAAACGACTCTATAGAGCACTGCACACCAAGACAACTAGACACAAGAACAGTTTTTTCCCGAATGCCATCACTCTGCTAAACAAATAATTCCCTCACCACTGTCAAACTATTCACTAAAGCTGCATTACTATTACTATTAGTCTTCTCATCGTTCCTATCACCCGTCTTCTCCCACTTATGACTATATGACTGTAACTTGTTGCTTGTATCCTTACGATTTATATTAATATTGATTGTTTCCTGATTGCTTATTTGTACCCTATGACAATCATTAAGTGTTGTACCTTATGATTCTTGACGAATGTATCTTTTCTTTTATGTACACTGAGAGCATATGCACCAAAGACAAATTCCTTGTGTGTCCAATCACACTTGGCCAATAAAGAATTCTATTCTATTCTATTCTATTCTATTCTATTCTATTCTATTCTATTCTATTCTATTCTATTCTATTCTATTCTATTCTATTCTATTCTATTGCACAGCAAATGGGACTCATCAGCCCTATAAATGGATTGGTACTCTATGCTCAGGAACATTGGATAAACACATTTTTTTTAAAGTTGGAGGTTTTTCAGGCAGGACATCAATTCTTAAATGGTTTCAGTCGGAAAGGCCAAATTGTCTGCATTTATTAACATACGATGTCACAATGAATAATCGTGAATCAGCTTCAGAAAAAAAGAAACTCAAAACTGCCTTGTCTATGGAAATTCTCAATCATCCAGGTCGTGGTTGTCCCAAAGGTGCTTTTTCCAAAAGGCACCTGGATTTTTCTTGGTTTCTGCTATGAAAATGTTTTGCTTCTCATCTAAGAAGCTTCTTCCAAACTAAAGAAGCTTCTTGGATGAGAAGCAAAACATTTTCAAAGGAAAAAAAACATTGAAGTCCAGTTTGCCTTTTGAATAAAGAACATTTTGGTCAAAATTGCATTGTGATCGTTTCCTTATAAGATCTATGTCTCATGAAGATTCAATCCAGGCAAACCCTGGTACAACTTCCTTCCACCTGAGCTGCCTCGCCCATTACAGGTAGTCCTTGACTTACGGCCACAACTGAGCCCAAAATTTCTGTTGCTAAGTGAGACATTCATTAAGTGAATTTTGCCCCGTTTTAGAACCTTGCTTGCCAAAGTTGTTAGGTGAATCACTGCAGTTGTTAAGTGAGTAACCTGGTTGTTAAGTGAATTCGGCTTCCCCGTTGACTTTGCTCATCAGACAGTCGCCAAAGATGGTCACATCACCCCAGGACACTGCAACCGTCATAAATATGAGTCAGTTTCCAAGCATCCGAATTTTGATCACGTGACCATGGGGATGCTACAATGCTTGTAAGTATGAAAAATGGTCGTAAGTCACTTTTTCCAGGGCCGTTGTAACTTCAAACGGTCACTAAATGGGCTGTTGTAACTCGAGGAATATCTGTACAATGTAGAAAGTTAGCATCCACCCCTCTCCTAGAAAAATGAAATATCCTAGGAAATATTAAAAAGGCAGAATATTATATAGAATATCCCCAGAAACATGCTTTTAGGCAGAAAAAAGACTCACTCTTAGTAGCCCCCACCTTTGTCAATGTGCCATCAAGGAATGGCCCAGCTCACTCATCCCCCCCACCTTTGTTAATAGCCTGGACCAGTCTATTCTACATAACAAAGATCTACCTCCTTCAGACAGCCATATTAGGAATTGCCCAAAGCCCTTTCATTACACCATCACCCAGCAAGTGTCAGCCAAACTTGAACTCAAAAACACAGCCTACAAAGTTGCCCCTGCATGGCCCCATGGGAGTATGATAGCCAATCAGAGTGCATTTCTTGCACAGGAGCAGGAGGCCCCCGTGGTCGAGCCCAAGAGAGGGCATAAAACAAGGAACTCTCAGCATCTCGGTCTCTTTCTCTGGACCCAACATCTGGAAGCATGTGATCCACCTTTTCTGTTCAGAAACTCATGCCGTATGCTCCTGTCCACCATTAAACCTTCTTTCCAAGCAACTCCCATGAATCCAGTGTCTTTTTACCCACTTGGAACTGAACCCAGAAGGATATTCCTTACAACAACAAATAAAGGGCAACATTCCAGTGTATCCTCCCATAGGCTGCTACCTTTCAGACGCGCTGAAACATCAACATCCAGAATTACTAATCCACCTTGACTGAGAATTCTGCAATCTTCTAAGTCCCAACACATTTGGAAGGCACCAAATTTGGAAATGCTGTTCTAGAGCTTTTCTCTAGAGCTAAGCCCCTGAACCAGTGGTGGGTTCCTACAGGTGCGGTCCATTCTATAGCACCGGTAGCGGCCCGCTGGTGATGTCACAGTACCCGTGCAATCGGTTGCCGGTGCCTGGGCGCCGCCATTAAAAAAATGTTTTTAAATTTTTTTTTACATTTTCTTCTGCGCATGCCCAGAAGCCGAGCTTCCGGCATTGCGCATGCGCTGCCTTCCTACCCCACAGTGAGTCCAAGCAGGGGAGGATGGCTGAGGGAGCGCATGAGATGCTGAAAGAACGGGCAGCAGGAGCTATCTCCATTCCCCTCCCTTCAGCAGTCTGAGAAGCCACGAATACGCGGTGATGATCCTAGGCATTTTTGCACGTTTGAGGCTTCTCGAGCTGCGGAGGGGAGGGGGAATGGGCGGCAGTACCTATCTCAGTTCCCCTCCCTTCAGCAGTCCGAGAAGCCATGCCCACCTGGTCACATGGCCGGCAAGCCACGCCCACCCGGTCACATGGCTGGTAAGCCACACCCACAAAATAAGCCATGCCCACAGAGTTGTAGTAAAAAAATTAGGAACCCGCCCCTGCCCTGAACCATAACCGTCAGCCACGACTTTGCCTTACCGACACACACGCGTCCATCCAGCCCAACTGCGAGGCCAGGGAAGCATTCACATTTGAAAGAACCATCGGTGTTGACGCAGCGTCCGTTCATGCATATTCCTGGTGTCTCGCATTCGTCAATATCTGTCAAAAAAAAAGATCATTTTGTTGAAGATTAAAGTTTAAGTTTCACTACTTGGGATGAGGTGCAAGGGTTCCATGGAGCTTACTCATGGTGTACACAAATAAATAGCTCGTAGTCTGTTGGACGGATATCTTCAGCACCACCTTCTTCCAACTGACTCTATGTGATAAGATCCCCCTTCAGGGATCTTATGGGAACCCCTTCAGATCCAGAAAGGGGCTCTGGAAGAGGGCCTTCTCAACTCCTTGTAGCATTTTCTTTGAGATCTGGTTGGCTATCACAACTGTTGGTTCAGACAGGCCACCAAACCTGGTTTATTCAGGAGAACTTTAACCTCGAGGTGAGAATGTTATGAGCTGCTCCCTCCTGTAATGTGGAAATTTATGAATGTCCTGTCCTGTTCTTTCTCTGGGACTGCAAGTTGTACGTGTTGTTATTTATGCTTTAGGCTTTGCACTTTTAACTTTATTTATGTAAACATGGTCTGAAAGCCACTCAGTCAGTTTTTATTGGAGAGGCATATAAGCCCTGTAAGTAAATACATAAATGTCTTCCCCCTTGGCAGTTCCTTGATTACAGTAGGGTTGAAATTACCCATAACTAGCAAGGAAAAAAGTACCTACCGTGTTTGCCCGAAAATAAGACCCTGTCTTATATTTTTTGGAACCCTGAAATAAGTGCTTGGCCCTATTGCCATGCACTCAAAAGTCCGATTGGGCTTATTATCAGGGGATGTCTTATTTTGGGGGAAACAGGGTAGTACAAAGAACTACCAAGGGGATAACTATCACACCCCCACCAACACTGTCTGGGCAAGCTACTGTACACAGATAGGCAGCAAACACCACACTCAACTGCACTGATGATGTTACCTAGTTGGGTAATGAAACATCTCCAAGCAAATAATCAAACTCAGAGAGCACCACAGATTCCACAATTCACTCTGAACTACAGATATTCTCTTTTATTATAAGTTTTTTTAATAACTTTTTTAATTATAACTTTTATTATATTATAAGTCAATAAGTATTTATCTTCCAGAGACATCAGCTCTCTCCCTCTCTCTCCCTCCCTCTCCCTCCCTCTCTCTCTCTCTCTCCCTCCTCTCTCTCTCCCTCCCTCTCTCCCTCTCTCCCTCTCCCTCCCTGCCTCCTCTCTCTCTCCCTCCCGCTCTCCCTCTCTCCCTCCCTCCTCTCTCTCTCCCTCCCTCTCTCCCTCCCTCCCTCCCTCTCTCCCTCCCTTCCTCTCTCACTCTCACTCCCCCTCCTCTCTCTCCCCCTCCCTCTCTCCCTCTCCCTCCCTCCTCTCCCTCCCTCCCTCTCTCTCTCCCTCCCTCTCTCCCTCCCTCCCTCCTCTCCCTCCCTCCCTCCCTCCCTCCCTCTCTCCCTCCCCCCTCCTCTCTCTCTCCCCCTCCCTCTCTCCCTCTCTCCCTCTCTCCCTCCCTCCTCTCCCTCCCTCTCTCTCTCTCTCTCTCTCTGCATGGATTTATTTTTGTTCTCCCATAAAGTACCACAATCCTTCCTGGTCTTCCATCTTTCAGGCTCCACACATACCACAGAATTGATCACAATTGTGTGACCAAATTTGTTTGTTGCTTGGTTTGACACAAACATGCACTCACACACTCCTGCCCAGCAGGAAATAAATGCCTTTCTTTTCCCTATATGGTGATTGCACATTTTCCCCTCCCTCCCTCCTCTCTCTCTCTCTCTTCCTCTAAACACTGAGAATTAGAGAAATGTTTTAAAAATACCGAGTGGGTAGATGCGTAACCTTTAACAATATAATCATATCCTAACATCTCCCTTCAGTGTACACAACATTTGGCGTGTGTGGCCTTTTCTTTCTTTTGCCCACCCCACCTCCCCCCAACCTTAAAAGGGCAAATGGAGAGCAAAACACCTCTGTGTTTCATTTAGCTTGTGTTGCTTGGCACACAATACAGTCTTGCTTGTTCAAAACTCTAATTGCTTATATCTTCGGTGCATTAGCTTCTAATCTCCTGTTCAAGCCAAAAAGGCAAACAAATTGTTAAACTTTCCTCAGTTTCCAGCACAGTCCTTAGGCAAGAGGTTAAGTTTCTACCTCTTTGCAACAAGAGACAAAATTCTGCTATGATCTAACATGGTGATTAAATGCAGGAGTTTGTGCCTCGGATCTAAGAGTTTAGTGGGTTTGCAAGATAGCCCTGGGTTGCATATCTATGGAGATTCTTAGTCATCCATTCTTGGTCATGGTTGTCCCCAAGGTGCTTTTTCAAAAGGCAACTGGACTTTATTTTTCCTGTTTCGCTTCTCATCCGAGAACTTTCTTCAATTTGCTTGTAGAACTGAAGAAGCTGCTTGGATGAGAAGCGAAACACCTTCAAGGAAAAACAAAGTCCAGCTGCCTTTTGAAAAAGCACCTTGGGGACAACCCTGGGCTATATTACAAATTATTCTAGAGCAATGTTTCCCAACCTTGGCAACTTGAAGATGTCTGGACTTCAACTCCCAGAATTCCCCAGCCAGCATTCAGGCAACATGGCCTGCCCAGTGTGTCTGGGCTTTCATCAGCAGGGTGTGGACCAGTGGTGGGTTCCTACCAGTGCGGTCCACTCTATAGCACTGGTAGCGGCCCACTGGTGACATCACAGTACCGGTGCAGTCGGTTGCCAATGCCTGGGTGCCGCCATTTTTTTTAAAAAAAAAAATTTAAATTTATTTTTAATTTTTTTCGGCACATGCCCAGAAGCTGAGCTTCCGGCACTGCGCATGCGCTGCCTTCCTACCCCACAGTGAGTCCAAGCAGGGGAGGATGGCTGAGGGAACGCGTGAGATGCTGAAAGAACGGGCGGCAGGAGCTATCTCCATTCCCCTCCCTTCAGCAGTCCGAGAAGCCACGAATGCGCAGTGATGATCCCAGGCATTTTCGCACGTTTGAGGCTTTTCGAGCTGCTGAGGGGAGGGGGAACGGGTGGCAGGAGCCTAGGATCATCGAATGGGGAGAAGCATTCAGGCCGGACGGAGCCTCCTAGAAGAACTGCTGCCGCAGTCTTGCTGCTCCCGTTGCGAGGGGCTGTGTTGCGGGTCGGCAATGCTCCTCCCACTTCTCCGGTTGCTGCCAAGCTCCCGAGGCCCATGCCCACCTGGCCACATGGCTGGCAAGCCACACCCACAAAATAAGCCACGCCCACAGAGTGATAGTAAAAAAATTAGGAACCCGCCCCTGGTGTGGACTGATGGCAGGCCTGCTCTGGAGAGGACTTCTGTGTCTGGCACCTTGTCCTGCCACCAGATCCTCAGAAATCTGCAGAGGCAGGTTGTGTGGAAGTGGTCCAATTGCCTAACGTGCCTCCTGTATAGAGTCCAAATCTCACTGGCATACATCAGGGTAGTTAGCACTGGTACTCGGTAACATCACCCATTGCAATGTCTGCAGATAAGCACTTACCTCTGCAGTAACGTCCATCTGGGGCTAACTGGAAACCAGGTTTGCAAATACACTTAAAACTTCCATCTTCGTTGATGCACATCCCATTAAGACACATGTTTCGTATGCTGCATTCATCCATATCTAAAACAAAAACAAAAAACGCATAGTCAAACCAAAGTTCATCATCGTTAAACAACATAACATTATCCCAGTGACCTATACGATACTGGGCCAGACATGCCCCATTTAATGGACTCCTTGACGCTCTCTGAGCTTGGCGATTTTCTTGCAGACATTTCATGACCCAACTAGATAACATCATCAGTGATGGGTAATGAAACGTCAGTAAGGAAACCACCATGCTCAGAGAGCACCGACAAATCCAATTTTCAACCCTGATCTATAAATATTCTCTTCTACAGGTACAGTCCCTTATGCTTGGATTTCAAGGATGTATGTGATGTCTGAGTAACTGCGTAGTTGAATTTAGTGGCTTTCATTAGACAAATCACTCTTCTGCTTTCCAAAGATAAACCCCTTTTAGATCAGGTCCTTTTCAAATTAACACTGATACTTTAAAGGTTGACAGTTATCTTTCAGTGAGAGTGATCACTTAACACTTTTTGGTTGTTAAACACAGCACTGAAGACACATCTGCATCCTTTCTTATGTTGTGAGTAAAGTAAGGGCTCCCAGCATTGTGAACCACACATCATTTTGTCTGAAGCTACTAGAAATTACACCACAGTAAGATCTGGAGGAACACAAGTTCCTGCCCTGAATTTAAAACACACACACACACACACACACACACACACACACACACACACACACACGGGAATGTAAAAATAAGAAATCTGGTAAACTAAACTGGTATTTTGGGTGGTATTTTGTTCCAGCTGTGACCAACCAGATGCCCACACAAGCCAGACGCAAACGCAACAGGACATTTCACTCATGGCCCTAAACAAATGGCATTAGCAGATGGCCTTTGATATTGGAGGTCCTTTAGGACAATGGGCAGCGGTTAGAATGCAGTACTGCAGGCCACTTTAGTTGACTGTGATCCACAGGTCAGCGGTTCAAATCTCACCGGCTCAAGTGTGACTCAGCCTTCCATCCTTCCGAGGTAGGTAAATAGCACTTAGACTTATGTATCGCTTCATAGTGCTTTACAGCCCTCTCTAAGCGGTTTAAAGAGTTCAGCATATTGCCCCCAACAATCTGGGTCCTCATTTTACCGACCTCGGAAGGATGGAAGGCTGAGTCAACCTTGAGCCGGTGAGATTTGAACAGCTGAACTGCTGAACTGCAGTGCTGCATTTTAACCACTGCGCCACCTGCGCAGTGGTTAAATGAGGACCCAGATTGTTGGGGGCAATACATTGCTTGCTGGTGTAAACCGCTTAGAGAGTTCTTGCACTGTGAGGCGGTATATAAATCTCACAAATAAATAAATAAATAAATAAATAAATAAATAAATAAATAAATAAATAAATAAATAAATAAATAAATAAATAAATAAATAAATAAATAAATAAATAAATAAATAAATAAATAAATAAATAATAAACTAATCGTCACAGGAGAACATTGGAGAAGATACAGAAGGTCTTGGTGCTCTCTGAGATTGGTGTAACATCATCAGTGTCAGTCACTAGCACAGATGATGTTACTAGTTTGGGGAGCTTTTTCTGTGCAGAAGAAAGCAAAATGTGCAAAACAATTAATGTCTACAATTATCTGAGTAACCTGAAACATTGTTCGCTCTTTGAGCTTGGCTGTTTTCTTGCAGACGTTTCGTTACCCAACCAGTTAACATCATCAGTGCTGTGATGATGCTACCTAGTTGGGTAATGAAACATCTGCAAGGAAACCACCAAGTTCAGGGAATATTAAGGAAGGACCCCAACGTTCAAGTGCTGGTCTGCCAACACTGATAGGCAAGCCACTAGAATATAAACTGAGAGCAAACTGCACTCCTTACTAGCACTGATGTTGTTACCTAGTTGGGTAATGAAACGTCTGCAAGAAAACCACTAATCTCAGTGAACATCGATGACTCCACAGTTGAATCCCGAGCTACAAATATTCTCCTTTATTGATACAGAAATTCCACAGTGAAGCAGATAGTGGCCACATCTGCAAGTCATGTTTAATAATGTACCAGTGTTTCAAATTCAGACAAAATTCTGAATTTGAGGTTGTAGACAGGGGCGTTATAGACAAGTGCAGGCGATTACTTCAGAAGCTGATGCAATTCAGAAGGGCTCAGAGTCTTTTTGGCAGCACTGAAAAAAACTGCCTGAAAAAAATGTTCTCTCAGATCATGCTTTGTACCGCACTGGTTTTATTGCTGTTAAGAGATGGGATTTAGTGAGGTGATGAGAGGGAGATATTTGAATGAAATAATTTGACAGATTTCCAGATGGAGATATTTAGGCCAATACCTAAAAGCAGCTCAAACCTTTAGCCGTTCCTTCCTAACTAGGAGGAAGCATAGATTCCTGAAGGGTTTGCCCCTATTAACAGGTTAACAGAGTTGGAAGGGACCTTGTAGGTCATCTAGTCCAACCCCCTACACCATTTCTGACAGATGGCAGTCCAGTCTCTTCCTGAAAGCTTCCAGTGATGAAGCTCCCACAACATCTGAAGGCAACTTCTGTTCCATTGGTTGATTGTTTTCACTGTCAGAAAGTTCCTCCTTATTTCTAGGTTGAATCTCTCCTTGATCAGTTTCCATCCATTATTCCTTGTCTGGTCTTTGGGTGTTTTGGAAAATAGCCTGACCCCCTCCTCTCTGTGGCAGCCCCTCAAATATTGGAAGACTGCTATCATGTCTCCCCTGGTCCTTCTCTTCGCTAGACTAGCCATGACCACTTCCTGAAACCGTTCATCTCACTGGAGGACAGTGACATTAAAACAATATTCAAAATTGAGAAATTCCCCTTAATATTGAAATGACTCCTCTATATATGGCATGTTTACCTTTTTCTGACATTCTAAATCAGGCAAAAGTAATTTATGGTTTTTAAAACTGTGTCTCTATCCCAAACAAGAATGTTGGCCTGCAGCCTCAAGAGCTGAATCACTGAGATAATATTCTGCCAAAAAATGCGGCTTGTGACCAGCGCTTGAATTTTTGTTAAATGTGAGCAGATGGTGGACCCTCTCTCAAGGATTGGGAGAATGCAATAAACCAACTTTCCTATTTCTTTTTCTTTTAAAGGAGGGAGTTTGCAAGGGCTTCTCAGGCCCTATGATGCAATTTTGTGTAACAGTGAGAGAAAATCAATTATTATTTTTTTAAATGGCCGATATCTCACAGGAGTAGCAAATCTCGTGAGATTTCAACCTTTCTGTCCAAATTCAATGCAAAGATTTGGTGAAGTTGTGAGATTTTGGTTAACAGATTGTTTCAACACACCAAAACTGTGTTTACATTTCTTAGAGGGACCAGGATATGTTGCAAGAGTCTCTTGCTAATGAGTTCAGGATGCTTCGTAAGATCTAAAGAGCATTCCCAGGAGTATCTATTTCCATCATAAAAGCTGTTTATGAGCTGCGTTGTTTCTCTTTCAGATCTCATGTAGTTTATTATTCACGGATCCCCAGATGCAAACGCACAGAATAACAGAGTTGGAAGGGACCATAGAGGTCTTCTAGTCCAACTCCCTGCTCAAGAAGGAGACCCTAGACCAGCGGTTCCCAACCTTCCTAATGCCGTGACCCGCGCCCCGCCCCTGCGCCCCCACCGCGACCCACCCCGCCGCCGCCCTTTGGGTTCTTTTACCCTCTGCGCATGCGCAAAGTGTTCTGCGCATGCGCAGAGGGTAAAAGAACCCAAACGGCGGCGGCCGAGCAAAGTCTCCAGATCCGGGCGAGGTCTCCACTCGCTTCGCGTGTTGCCTCTAGGAACTTTTTGAGCCCCGTCGCGAAAGACGTGCGCGACTTCGGCGGGGCCGGGACAGTCGGCTGCCTGGAGAGAGCCACCCCCTTCGCAGAGTCTCTCCCGTCTACCTGTAGCGTTCCGGGCGAAGGGGGTGGCTCTCTCCAGGCAGCCACCTGTCCTGGCCCCGCTGAAATCGTGCACGCCTTTCGTGACGGGGCTCGAAAAGCTCCCAGAGGCAACACGCGAAGCGAGCAGAGACCTCGCCTGGATCTGGAGACTTCGCCCAGACACCGCCATTTGGGTTCTTTTGTGCATGCGCAGAGGGTAAAAGAACCCAAATGGCGGCAGCAGGGTAGGTCACGGTGGGGGCGCGGGTTGTGGGGCGCGATATAACCAGGCTTGTGGCAGTGGGGGGGAGCTGAGGATGCCGGGGCGACCCCTGGGAAATGGTCGTTCGACCCCCAAGGGGTCACGACCCCCAGGTTGGGAACCGCTGCCCTAGACCATTCTAGCCCCAATGGCTGTCCAATCTCTTCTTGAAAACTTCCAGTGTTGGAGCACCCACAACTTCTGGAAGCAAGTCGTTCCACTGATTAATTGTTCTAACTGTCAGGAAATTTCTCCTTAGTTCTAGGGTGGCTCTCTCCTTGGTTAGTTTCCATCACACCACACAAAATTATTTATTTGACATTCTAGGGAGAATTGTGCAAATTATGATTATGTACACTTATGAGAATTATGGGAGAATTATTAACCAGCGGAACAGCTTGCCTCCAGAAGTTGTGGGTGCTTCATCACTGGAGGTTTTTAAGAAAAGACTGGACATCCACTTATAGGCTCTCCTGCTTGAACAGGGGTTGGACTAGAAGACCTCAAAGGTGCCTCCCAGCTATATTCTGATTGTGATTATGTTTAAAGGCCGTGGGGATCTTAGCCGATGAGTTTGCAAATTGAACTTCAATTGCTACAGACTGCTCTAACTGAAAGCCAGGGGGGATTTTACTAGTCAGCCTCCAAGCAGAGAACAAGCACAGAGAAATCTTCCAACGCAGGCAGTTACAAGAGGTGAAGAAGAAGGGACTCAGGATGGATTTGGCAGTCCTGACCTTCACAGTTCCTTCCATCAGCTGACACATGAAAGCCGGCGTTGCAAACACAGTGGAAGCTGCCATCAGTGTTAATGCATCGTCCGTTGTTACATATCCGGCCATTCTGCAAACATTCGTCGATATCTAAAAGAAAAGCCAACAGAGACATAAATACAGGTACATGAGTTATCACGAAACAAGCAAGTTGATTTGCTAGGGAGGACTCCACTCCTTTGAAATCCCAAAATGCCACCCGGACCAAGCTGAACACTTCATTGACGTACATAGAAGGGATGTAAGCATATCTCTTTAATTTTTTCTGCCACCGGAATCTAGTGCGTTACTGTGCTTAACTTTGGCTGCATCCTGATAGAAACTGAACTTCAGGAATGATGCCACTCTGCAGGAGTTATATCAGAATTCTTTCAGATACAGATAGTCCTCGACTCGTACGACTGTTTACTTAGTGACCATTCGAAGTTATGGTGGACCTTCTCCAGAGTGACTTAAAACTCCAGTTTCAAAGTTTCGAGGCCCCTCCCTAGTCACATGATCGCATTTTGGGCACTTGCAGTATTTACGGCCGCTTGGAGAGTCCCATGGTCACATGACCATGATTTATGATGTCATCTTGGGGTTCAGCCCCCTCGGTAGTTCTCAACAGCTCGGTTGAGAAACTGAGGAACACAGAGATGAGCTTGGAAAAGGTGTGAGGCAATCTTTAGAAAGCATTGAGCTTAGCCCAAGAAATCAAAAAAAGAACTCTAGGTTGCCCTGCCTTGATTTCCCCATGGTATAAAAGGGAGAGACGGGGAAACAGGCTTTTGAATTTTTGTTATTATAACCTCTATCCCTAGATTTCCAGTACAGGTAATCCTCGACTTACGACCACAATTGAGCCCAAAATTTAGGTTGATAAGTAAGTGAGCTTTGCCCCATTTTACGAATCTTTCTTGCCACGGTGGTTAAGTGCATCCCCACCGTTGTTAAATTAGCAACACTCGTTGTTAAGTAAACCTAGCTTCTCCATTGACTTTCCTGGCAACCGGAAGGTCGCAAAAGGGGATCACATGACCCCCGAGAACATTGCAACCGTCATAAATATGAGCAAGTTGCCGAACGTCTGAATTTTGATCACGCGATCGCGGAGATGCTGCAAACGGTCAAAAGTGGGGGGGGGAAAGGTCATAAATCACTTCTTTCGGCGCTGCTGTCCATTCAAACGGTCACTAAACGGATGGTTGTAAGTCAAAGGCTACCTGTATTTTTTGTTTCCTGGTTGTTTCTTGCTCAGAAGAATTCTATGAGAAGCTTTGGACAAAACCGGCCATGGGGAAATAGAAACTATCGCCGAATTGGATTTCCATTTTCTCCATTCTCCTCACCCCTGTTGAATGGATATTTGTGTATCTCGGTCTATCTTTCTGTACACTCTACTATAAAGTCATCTCTATGACCACTCTCTTTTCATAGAACTGCAGAAAAAACAATTACTGCCAACCTGCCTTCCATTGAGGACCTGTATATTGGACAAGTCAAAAAGAGGGCTGTGAAAATATTTACTGACCCCTCGCATCCTGGACATAAATTGTTTCAACTCCTACCCTCAAAACGATGCTATAGAGCACTGCACACCAAGACAACTAGACACAAGAACAGTTTTTCCCCGAACGCCATCACTCTGCTAAACAAATAATTCCCTCACCACTGTCAAACTATTCACTAAGGCTGCATTACTATTACTATTAGTCTTCTCATTGTTCCTATCACCCATCTCCTCCCACTCATAACTTGTTGCTTGTATCCTTACGATTTATATTAATATTGATTGTTTCCTGATTGCTTATTTGTACCCTATGACAATCATTAAGTGTTTTACCTCATGATTCTTGACGAATGTATCTTTTCTTTTTATGTACACTGAGAGCATATGCACCAAAGATAAATTCCTTGTGTGTCCAATCACACTTGGCCAATAAAGAATTCTATTCTATTCTATTCTATTCTATTCTATTCTATTCTATTCTATTCTATTCTATTCTATTCTATTCTATTCTATTCTATTCTATTCTATTCTATTCTAATTTTTATATTTCCATTCCATTCCATTCTATTTTCTATCCTATCCTATCCTAGCCTATCCTAATCCTAATTCTAATTCTATTAATCCTATCCTATCCTCTATTCTATTCTATTCTATTCTATTCTATTCTATTCTATTCTATTCTATTCTATTCTATTCTGTTCTGTTCTGTTCTGTTCCATTCTATTCTGTTCCATTTTATTCTATTCTATATTGCTAGCAATTTGACTTCCAAGGCTGGGGTGGGATAGGAGGGGAGGATGTTTTGGCAAAATGACACGTCTCATTGAATCTCTTTTCTTCTTTTACAGCCTGTTGTGCTTAAACTTTTGTTCTCTAGGGTTTATCTTTTAATCCTCTGTTTGTCTTGTAGATTCCCCTTAATCCCGCAGAGATTTTTTTTAGACCTGGGCACTTCCTCTGCATGTTCCTAGTACAATTAAAAGAAGAAGAAAAAGGGGGGAAAAAACTAAACACACAGTTCCACTAACTATATCTTGGAGCATAAAGATTACCCTTTGCAAGCTGATCTTTTTTTTTCTTGTATTCTTACAGAAAAGTTGGCCTTGTTTCTTTAGATCATAAGCCAAGTTTCGTCTTCTCTGTCTAACACTGAACAGTTGAAAAAAAAAAGAACAATATCTCAGATTTTAATTCAGAGACATGAATCGTGGGAGGTCTAAATAATTTATCACATGTTATCTGACTTTCCTTGCAAACCAAGAAGCCAGAATGCATTCCTAGCAGTTCAGATTCAGAGGAAATTTGACGACGGTTTAAAACTTTAGAAATAGCAACAAATATAGATGTTTGTGTGGCAATTCCAGTGTTTCTACAGGACTGTACTCTACCTCGGCATTCTGTCCTCATCAGGGTACTCTGATATCCAGCATGACACTTGCATATATAGGAACCTTGTGTGTTCACACAGTCGCCACCAACGCACGGATTCCTTTCGCAATCATCCACATCTGTAAGAGACAGAAGATATATTTTTGGCAAACTTTGGCAAGTGCTTCCAAAATTTCCTTTCCTAACTTGCTTCACCTCTAAAAAGCATGCTTTTGCCAAGCCCAAATAGTGTTATATACATTACTCTGGTTAGGAATATTCACCTTTCATCACCCCAATACCTTGACATTAAGCCCCATTACTGTGGAAAAGTTATACATTTCTTGGATTGGAATGGTATGGTATGGAGCCATTTTTCTCTGCTTGGGTGAACTTAGACTTATCAGAATGAACCTCTAAAGCAAGATGTTATTCTTCTCAGAATAAACTTCTCTGTGTGTTTTATTCACCCCAAGGATAAAACACTCAGACACAAACTGAGCAACGGGATATATGCAGTTCAATGCAGTGAGACATGTACAGATCTGTACATTGGAGAAACAAAACAACCACTTCACAAACGCATGGCATGACATAGGACAGTGGTGGCAAACCTTTTTAGGTTCGCGTGCCAAAAAGGGGGGGGGCGTGCTAGCACGCGCTCGCATGCCCACACCCATTCCCTCCCCCCCACGCATGCGCACAACACCCCCCCATGCTGCCCCCTGTGCATGCGCACACCACCACCACCCCCGCAAAGGCCTTACCGGAGCCTGGAACGATGAAACGGGCAAACTGGAAGTGCGGAAAAATGCACTTCCGGTTTGTCCGTTTTGTAGTTTTTTGCATTCCGGAGCTTCAGGGAGCTTCCCTGAACCCTACGGAGTGCAAAAAACAGCTCACCGGCAAACCGGAAGTGCGTTTTTCCGCACTTCCGGTTTGCCGGTGGGCAATGCTCGTGTGCCGTCTGCTATGGCTCCGCGTGCCACCTGTGGCACGCGTGCCATAGGTTCGCCACCACGGACATAGGAGAACAAACTCCTCAGGACACGATTGAGCAGTCCATCTGCATTTGAAAGACAAGGGTCACTCTTTTGAAGACAGCAAAGTCCACATTCTGGACAGAGTGGACCGCTGGTTTGAAAGAGGGGTCAAAGAGGCCATCTACAGTACGACTCAACAGAGGGAGAGGGATCTTGTGTTTCCAACCCAGTCCTTTCAGCAGTTCCAAGAAGGTTCCACACCCATCTGCACTATGCAGGTGACCCTGAAGGCACAGATAAACCTTCAACTGGCCTCAATGACTCTCAGAGAGAGTGCGAACGACCAGAGGACTGCAAGGAATATAAATCCTTTCATTCTCCACCATTCAATCAGAGCTGAAGAAGATTCTTGGATGAGAAGTGAAATGTCTTCAAGGAAAAAGATGTGGAGACTCTAGAAAGAGTTCAGAGAAGAGCAACAAAGATGTTTAGGGGACTGGAGGCTAAAACATATAAAGAACAGTTGCTGGAACTGGATATTTCTACTCTTATGAAAAGAAGGACTACGGGTGACATGATAGTAGCATTGTTCCAATATCTCAGGGGCTGCCACAAAGAAGAGGGGGTCAAGCTATTCTCCAAAGCACCTGAGGGCAGGACAAGAAGCAATGGGTGGAAACTGATCAAGGAGAGAAGCAACTAACTTAGAACTAAGGAGAAATGTCCTGACAGTGAGAACAATTAATCACTGGAACAACTTGCCTCCAGAAGTTGTGAATGCTCCAACACTAGAAGTTTTTATGAAGTGATTGGATAACCATTTGTCTGAAGTGGTGTAGGGTTTCCTGCCTAAGCAGGGGGTTGGACTAGAAGACCTCCAAGGTCCCTTCCAACTCTGTTATTCTATTCTAAAAACAAAGTCCAGTTGCCTTTGGACCCTGAATGGGATCTATTCCGGACATATTCGCCATATGGTGTCAAAGGCTTCTGAGTAAAGCATATTCCAAATTCTGCTTTTTTCAGAAAAGGGAACACGCAGCTGAAAAGTGAAAGAAGGGAAGGGAAGGAATAAGACATGGTATGACATAAATCTGATGGACGGACATACCTATGCATTCGCCTCTAAGGTCCAATTCAAACCCTTTTTTGCATTCACAGCGGTAACTTCCAGGGGTTGGGATGCAGCGTCCATTAATGCAAAGATTTTGATATAACTGGCATAAGTTGCCGTGAGTGACATTAACTGAGGCAACAGCTGAAATTTGTAAAAAAAAAAAAAATAAGTTCCATATTGGATGCATTTGATACATTAAAAAAACCCTGTTAAAATCTATCAGAGCAATTACGCCTCTCCACAGTAGGAACAGAATTAAACAGGATGTGTGGGAACCATCAAAATATTTAAAATTTCCCGAAATATAGCATTCTTCAGAGCCAGATTTAATATCCTCCCCTCAGCATTCCTCCAAGGCAGAAATAATAAGACCGCAATAGCGGAAACAGTATGTATCAGAGGTGGGTTCGGACCGGTTCGGACCAGTTCACCCGAACCGGTAGCAACCCGCTGGTGACATCACGATGATGTCAGGAACCGGATCGGTCGGTGCCGGTCCATGGAGGCCGCCATCTTTGTTTGGAATTTTTTTTGGAATTTTTGTTTTTTTTAGAATTTTTTTTTTTGGGGGGGGGTTCTTCTGCGCATGTGCAGAAGCCAAGTTTCCGGCACTGTGCATGCATTGCCATCTTGTTTTTGGCTTTTGGGGGGGGCAAGTTCTTAAAAGGACCCCTCATTTCAACCCCGAGCTACCAATATTCTCCTTTGTTGCTATATTGCTTGCTTTGCATAAAGTCACCAATGACAAAGAAACTGGGAAGAGCCAATTTTACCGTCAACAACAGCACCAACCCCAAACCAGATGAAAGATGGGCTTAAACAAGGAGAAAATGAAGTATTTAAATGGACTCTTACGTGGGGGTCTCCGAGAAGGCGGAATCCTATCTGGTGGAAATATTGGTGGGTAGATGTCAGGTGGGAAAATGTCAGGTGGTCTTGGCCTATCCACTGGCAAACTGCCATATATGCATAATTTGCGGAACTCGTCTGAAAGAAAACACACAATTATTCAATCAAGAATGACCGTCCGTTGCTTTACATTGATAGCAAGGGTGCCCAACCTTGGCAACTTTAAGATCTGTGGACTCCAACTCCCAGAATTCCCCAGCCAGCTGGGGAATTCTGGGAGTTGAAGTCCACAGTCTTAATGTTGCCATGGTTGGGCACCCCTGGGTTATAGCCAATTAGAGACTAATATTCAGCATTAAACACAGTGGTTGAGTCATTAATATGCTAAGAAAAAAACATCTGCTATGTTTGCGCCTGGATGGGCTTGAATATTTCTGTTGCTAAAGAGTGGTTTTTTTATCCTGCCTTTATTATTTTTATAAATAATTCAAGACAGCAAACATCCCTAATATTCCTTCCTCCTCCTCTTTTCCCCAAAACAACAACAATGTGAGGTGGGCTGGAAGAGAGGGACTGGCCAGTGATGGGTTCTAAATCCCATCGCTACCAGTTTGCGCGCGCGCACAACACTTCTGCGCATGTGCAGAAGCGTCCGGGGCGGGTGGGTGGAGCCTCCCCCTGCTGCTGCTACTGGTTCGTCGAACATGACCGGACCAGTAGCAACCCACCGCTGGGACTGGCCCAAAGTCACCCAGCCATCTTTCATGCCTCAAGGCAGGACTAGAACTCACAGTCTCCTGGTGATTGGCCCAAAGTCACCCAGATGGCTTTCATGCCTAAGACGGAACTAGAACTCACAGTCTCCTGGTGATTGGCCCAAAGTCACCCAGATGGCTTTCATGCCTAAGGCAGGACTAGAACTCACAGTCTCCTGGTGATTGGCCCAAAGTCACCCAGATGGCTTTCATGCCTAAGACGGAACTAGAACTCACAGTCTCCTGGTGATTGGCCCAAAGTCACCCAGATGGCTTTCATGCCTAAGGCAGGACTAGAACTCACAGTCTCCTGGTGATTGGCCCAAAGTCACCCAGATGGCTTTCATAGCTAAGGCAGGACTTGAACTCATATTCTCCCATTTTCTAGCCTAGTGCCTCGACCAGTAGACCAAACTATCTCGCAGTTGGGGAAATGTACTCGTTTCTGGCCTTCTTACCTTTGACCGATTGACTAAGAGGAGAAGCCTGGTGCTATAGGAAACCAAGAGTAAATCAGAATCCATTTATTAACGCCTTCTGATTCACCAGAGAACTGCTATAAGTGCCGCTCATAGACTGGTCATCACACGTGAAAGAATGTGTCCACCTTGCAATTAAAATCAATCCATTCTCCTTGGAGAATTGTGTTTCCTCATCTCAAGACTGCAGAGAAGTCTTAGCTCAAGTCGTTCTAGGACTGTGCATTTCCCTATAACAGAATCCTCCCCTCACTCAAAAATAACACATGGTTTTATACGTTTAAATGGCACGTCATGAGTTCCATACCAGTAGCACGAATGGGGCACATTTCAGGGGCAGTGGTAGCTCCCGGAGACCAGCACCGTCCAGAATCACAACAGCACTGGGTTTTGGTGAGCACTTGCTGGAGCTGATTGTTGCAACGGCCGTTGGTGAGAGAAGTAAAGCAATATCCCGGGCGTACATCTGTTCCAGAGAAAAAAATGGACACAACATCCTTCAACTCTTGAGAATAGTTCTTTGGCAGATAAAGAGTATTTCTCTCCTTAGACATCTATCCCGTTCAACGGGAAATCTATCCATCACACCCAGTAGTCTGTTCACACCTCGGTACGAATTATATCACAAATTAACAGAGTTGGAAGGGTACCTTGTAGGTCATCTAGTCCAACCCCCTGCCCAAGCAGGAGACCCTACACCATTTCTGACAGATGGCAGTCTAGTCTCTTCTTGAAAGCTTCCAGTGATGAAGCTCCCACAACTTCCAAAGGCAACTTCTGTTCCATGGGTTGATTGGTCTCACTGTCAGAAAATTTCTCCTTATTTCTAGGTTGAATCTCTCCTTGATCAGTTTCCATCCATTATTCTTTGTCTGGCCTTCAGGTGCTTTGGAAAATAGCTTGACCCCCTTCCTCTCTGGGGCAGCCCCTCAAATATTGGAAGACTGCTATCATGTCTCCCCTGGTCCTTCTCTTCACTAGACTAGCCATGCCCAGTTCCTGCAACTGTTCATCGTATGTTTTAGCCTCCAATCCCTTCATCATCTTGGTTGCTCTTCTCTGCACTTTTTCTGGAGCCTCAATGTCTTTTTTATAGTAAGGTGACCAAAACACTTAAATGTTGGCCCCCATGCCAACCATTCCAGCAGCCTTCAGGTCCAGAGGAGAAGTTACAAGCTTACTTCACTACCCCACCCCCTCAACCTTGCTTTGAATTTTTTGGGAAATGTGACCTCTGAACCAGAGGAAACATGTAAATTTTTAATTTTAATAACTGATGCAGGGCAACGGCTTCATAGAACTTTTGCCTGAAAGCTCCCCATGCATTTCAAGTCAGATTAATTTAAAATTAAATTAAAAGAGAGTTGTACGTATAGCATTGGACCAGTTCTATGTTGAAAACATACTTGGGATATCCGTGAAAAAGAATACAGATATTCCTCAACTTACAACAGTTCATTTAGTGACCATTTTTCAGAGTTACAACCATTGTAGCATCTCTGTGGTCACATGATCAAAATTTGGACACTGGACAACTGGTTCATATTTATGACGGATGCAGTGTCCCAGGGTCATGTGATCCCCTTTTGGGACCTTCTAACAAGCAAAGTCCATAGGGAAGCCAGATTCTCTTAACAACCCTGTTACTCACTTAACAACAGTGGTGATTCACTTAACAACTGTGGCAAGAAAGGTCGTAAAATGGGGCAAAATTCGCTTAACGGCTGTCTCACTTAGCCACAGAAACTTTGGGCTCAACTGTGGCCGAAAGCCAAGGATTACCTGTATCTATAAATATAAAGTATATCAAGAAAAACTATGATCGAAAGCAGTGATGGCAAACGTTTTTTGGCTCGCGTGCCAAAAGAGTGCGCACGCGATAGTGCACACGCATGTGCCCACACCCGTAATGCAATGCCCTCCCCCCAGTGCATGTGCACAACTCCTGCGCTGCCCCACCGTGCATTCGCACAACCCCCCGAACTGCCCCCCCCCCGCACATGCGCACAGGCCTCACTGAAGCCTACGGACTTCCGGTAGGCCCGTTGCAGCGGAGGGTTCCGGTTATTTTCACAACCGGTGAGCATCGCGAGCATGCGCAGAAGTGAACTCCCGTTCCATCGGGCAATTTCACTTCCACGCATCCTTAGGGCGACATTACAAGCCGAAACACAGCTGAGGAGCATCTCAGCTGTGCTTTGGAGGAAGAATAAAAGTCGGTATTGAAACAAGGGCGGGCGGGCGGGCTTTTTTCCGACAGCTCAGGATGCGGAGAAGCCGGAAAAAAGCGCCTAAAAATGACATCATTGCCGGGCTCCTACCGGTGCGGCATCCCGCACAGCACGGTAGGAACCCACCACTGGCCCGTTGGGCTGTTTTTCGCTCTACCCAGGGTTCAGGGAAGCCTCCTGAAGCCTGGGGATGGCGAAAAATGGCCAAACGGAAGTTCGGAAACAACCCGTAGGCCAAAAAGAAGGCCGAAAATCAGCTGGCCAGTACGCGCATGCGCGTTGGAGCTGACATAGGGCAACGCCTCGCGTGCCCTCAGATATGGCTCCATGTGCCACCTGTGGAGGCACGTGCCATAGGTTCGCCATCACTGATCTAAAGAAAGAAAGCGAATGAAAAATGAATTAAATTAAGCATTCTAGGACAAGGAACTTTCAGCCCTTCTTGTGTTCTGAACAGAATTTCTGCATCCAGAAAGGCAGCCATACTTGTCCTTCTTCTAACAGCCCCTGTTCAAGACAAAACGCAGACTGCAGGAGAAGACAGATACAAAACCCAAAGGGCCCGATTTGGAAAACCTTTAAAAAGCGAGACACAGAACAGTCATGCAGAAAGCATCAAAGCTGGTCCTTCTCGTCTTACAAGATATAATCTATTTTTCATAGTCCTATAGCTGAAAGAAATCTGTGATTTTAAAAAAAAAATGGAAGAAAGATACTGAAGTTTCAAAAAAACGTTGGAAGACAGATACTGAAGCCAATTCTGGCAGCCGCCGTTAACAAAAAAATTTAAGCCGGAAGACTGAGGGATTCCTGGAAGTGTAAGAGACAGCAGGATATGAACACCCAGACTGGGATTTTTATTTTCGATTAAAAAAAAAAATTCTAGAAGAAAAATCTGCAGTGCTTTGTGTTCATCATTCTGGAAAAGCATCAAACCAAGCTATTTTCCTTCCCGGGAAGATAGGGCCAAAAAGTCAGATTTGAGAAAACTGCCTATATGAAGTGCTGCAGATGGCAAATTTGGGGACAAAACAATCCCTCGTTTATTCAGGTAACACGTTGAGCTCTCTTACCTGGAACCAAGCTACATGGAATCCCTGCAGTTTCAAAATTTGGGTTTTAGAGTTTCGTATCTTAATTTGATGCATAGGTTCGGGAATTAATTTAATATAGTATTCACAGTCTATAGACATTTTTATTGTTTGAACTATGTCTACCCAAGTATTTTAGCTTATTTATGTATCTCTTTAGCATATGGCATAGAACAGGGGTCTCCAGCCTTGGCAACTTGAAGACTTGTGGACTTCAACTCCCAGAATTCTGGGAGTTGAAGTCCACAAGTCTTAAAGTTGCCAAGGTTGGAGACCCCTGGCATAGAGTACAGGTAGTCAGTCTTCAACTTACAACCACAACTGACCCCAAATAAATATCCAGTGACTCAAATGAAATTGAGCTGGTGGGTCTACCACATAAACATAGGGTAGGTAGACATTACCCTAAGTGCATTGTATCTCTGGACACTAAAGTCTAGGGCAGTGATGGCGAACCTATGGCACGCGTGCCACAGGTGGCACGTGGAGCCATATCTGAGGGCACGCGAGGCATTTCCCTATGTCAGCTCCAGCGCGCATGCGCGCACTAGCCAGACAGTTTTCGGCCTTCTTTTCGGCCGTTTTCGCTCTCCCCAGGCTTCAGGAAAGCTTCCTGAACCCTGGGGACGGCGAAAAACGGCCCAACGGGAAGTTCAGAAACGAACTTCCGGTTGGCCCATTGGCCCGTTTTTCACTTCAGGAAAGCCTCATGAAGCCTGGGGATGGTGAAAAATGGCCCAACGGGAACTTCCGGTTGGCCCGTTGGGCCCCAGGCTTCAGGCGGCTTTCCTGAACCCAGGGGAGAGCGAAAAACAGCCCAATGGGCCTACCGGAAGTCCGGAGTCTTCAGTGAGGCCTGTGTGCATGCGCGGGGGGGAGGGGAGCAGTGCAGGGGTTGTGTGCATGCATGGGGGAGCATTGCATTATGGGTGTGGGCACACGCATGCACGCTATCGTGCGCACGCGCACCCTTTTGGCACCCGAGCCAAAAAAGGTTCGCCACCACTGGTCTAGGGTTCAGGTACGAATGGGGCAACAAAACTTTTTAATCTTAGGAGCAGTATCTGTAGGTGTGGTACATCTCTCTCTCTCTCTCTCTCTCTCTCTCTCTCTCTCTCTCTCTCTCTCTCTCTCTCTCTCTCTCTCTCTCTGTGTGTGTGTGTGTGTGTCTGTGTGTGTGTCTGTGTGTGTGTCTGTGTGTGTGTGTGTGTGTGTGTGTAAAAGAGAGATTTAAAGTAGATTTTCATGGAGCAAAAAGCACAGGGGCGAATGTTGCTCAATTCATATTATTATTCAAAGCTGTGCAATAAATTACAACTTTATCTGCAAACCAGACATGAGAAATGTCATGGAAAGCAGCTAGAAACAAAAAAATATCTCTAAGGCTATTTTTACATGAAAGCATGACTGCACTTAGGAAAGAAAAGCGGAGAATTCATCTGCCCATCTCAATTTCCATCAAAAAATGACTTTATCTATATGTTTTTTTTTTACACTTCGGAATATTCCATGCATCAAACTTCACACCTTTGCGAACGTCTCCTTATCCATTTTTATAAAAAGCGCCTATTTTGAGTAAAATGCTTAAACTAAAAAACCGAAACAAAAATGAGAAAAGGAAAACATGTTCGAGTTAAACTTAAATGACATGGACCGGAAGTAAATATGACTGGCTCTGGAATGTATTAACCCAAGGAAGGATTAGATTATGTGCTGTTCACCTTTCACTTAAAGCTATAGATCAAGAAAACTCTAGTCCGTGTAACTGGTCAACCAAGTTTTCAATTATTCCTGTCCATCAACTCATGGTTTCCCCACAAAAGTCAACATTAAAATGATACATAACAGCGGACAGGTCACGGGAAGGCAAAATCATGACACTGTGTCTCAGTTACTTTGGCCATGTCATACGGAGGAAGCAGTTAATTGTCAGGCCTGGAAACCATCTTGGGCGTTGGATCTTCAGGCCTGCCACATTTAGGACTGTGGGAATCTGGGAGGGGGGATTGTATGGAGCTGGGGAGATGTGAAGTCATAACAACATTCTTTTCTTTGAGAGTCAAGGTCACTCTGCCCTGCACCTGGAGGGGTGTGACTGGGAGGCATCTCCAGTTGGGACGATGCATTGATTGGACCATGTGATGGACATTTATTTATTTATTTATTTATTTATTTATTTATTTATTTATTTATTTATTTATTTATTTATTTATTTATTTATATTATTAGAGTTGGAAGGTGTCACGATGTAAATATTGTCAGTTGTGAGTCTATGCAGGGTGACGCATCCCTATTCTAATATTATGGTACTTCCCAATATAAGCAGAACATGTGATATGATGTTTTGCGCATGTCCACATTCTTAATCCACCATGAATCACTTCTGATGTGCCTTCCGAACTGGAAGGTTGTGTTACTTAGCAAAGATGTAGATTATTCAGGATTTATTGTTTTTATACTGAAATAAATATTTTCGATTAGACATTTAATCTCGGTTTTATTTCTAAGTATTTGAATTCCAAGTAAAAAGATCCAAATATCGCCTCTACGGGGGATTCTTTCCTTAACATGGTAGCAATCGGACGGATCGAACCTTATCTCAAGTTAACAGAAGGGACCTTGTAGGTCATCTAGTCCAACCCCCTGCTCAAGCAGGAGTTCCTACACCATTTGAGACAGATGGCAGTCCAGTCTCTCCTTGAAGGTCGCAAGTGTTGGGGCTCTCACAACCTCCGCTGGCAAGTGGGTGCAGAGGATGGGGCTTGGATTTTCTTTTGGGTGGGGAAAACCCGGAAGCTTTCAGATTCGGGTTTCCCCAGATGTGCCAATATGACATCTCTAATAAAATGGAACTTTGAGGAAACTCAAGCCTCGGAGTTTTCTTTCATTGGGGGTGTTACTTGGAACCCCGACAGCAATTATGTTTGGAAGAGTTAGCGGTAAAAGGAAACCAAGCCGACAAAGAACATGGTGGCTGGACACCGTCAAAGCCTACACCGGCCAGAGCATCGAACAACTCAAAGAAGTAGTTCAAGACTGGAAGATGTGGAGAGGCCTGGTCCACAGAATCACCAAGAATCGGACATGACTTTATGGATAACATCATCATCCATCCTCAAAATGATACAGGTGAAAAGCCAGCATGAACAATGCCAATCAATCAGCATTCTCAAAATTGCTCTTAAAAATTCACCTGTACAGGTAGTCCTTGACCTACGACCAGAGTTGAGCCCAACATTTCTGTTGTTAAGTGAGACGTTTGTTAAGTGAGTTTTGCCCCGTTTTATGACCTTTCTTGGTTCAGTTGTTAAGTGAATCCTTGCAGCTGATAAGTTAGTAACCTGGTTGTTAAGTGAATCTGGCTTCCCCATCGACTTTGCTTGTCAGAAGATCGCCAAAGGGGATCCCATGACCCCAGGACACGGCAACCGTCATAAATATGAACCAGTTGCCCAGCGTCCGAATTTTGATCCTGTGACCACGGAGATGCTGCAATGGTCGTTAAGTGTGGGAAATGGTCATAAGTCACTTTTTTCAGTACCATTGTAACTTTGAACGGTCCCTAAATGAAGTGTTGTAAGTCGATGGCTACCTCTAATTGGAAGCCCTTTTTGTAGGCGTTTTGCAGGAAATGGAGCAAAATCAGATTTCAACATATGGATTTGGGGATCGTTCAAACTTAAAAAGGAGTGGGAGGGAGAGAAGAATTTGGGGGCAGAAGTGAAAGACAAGCAATGAAAAGAAGGACCAGGGGAGACATGATAGCAGTGTTCCAATATCTCAGGGGCTGCCACAAAGAAGAGGGAGTCAAGCTATTCTCCAAAACACCTGAAGGTAGAACAAGAAGCAACGGGTGGAAACTAATCAAGGAGAGAAGCAACTTAGAACTAAGGAGAAATTTCCTGACAGTTAGAACAATTAGTCAGTGGAACAACTTGCCTCCAGAAGTTGTGAATGCTCCAACACTGGAAGTTTTTAAGAAGATGTTGGACAACCATTTGTCTGAAGTGGTGTAGGGTTTCCTGCCTAGGCAGGGGGTTGGACTAGAAGACCTCCAGAGTCCCTTCCAACTCTGTTATTCTATTCTATTCTGTTCTGTTCTGTTCTATTCTGTTCTGTTCTGTTCTGTTCTGTTCTGTTCTGTTCTGTTCTGTTCTGTTCTAATTTCTATTCTATTCTATTCTATTCTATTCTATTCTATTCTATTCTATTCTATTCTATTCTATATTCCATTCCATTCCATTCTCCTATTCTATTCTATTCTATATTCCATTCCATTCTATTCCATTCCATTCTCCTATTCTATTCCATTCCATTCCATTCCATTCCATTCTCCTATTCTATTCTATTCTATTCTATTCTATTCTATTCTATTCTATTCTATTCTATTCTATTCTATTCTATTCTATTCTATTCTATATTCCATTCCATTCCATTCTCCTATTCTATTCTATTCTATTCTATTCTATTCTATTCTATTCTATTCTATTCTATTCTATTCTATTCTATTCTAAGCCAACTAGGGCAGCAGAAGAGAGAAATAAACTCTGACTAAGCATACGGGGTGGAGAAGAGCAGTGAACTGAGATTTAACTCAGAGTGGAATGCTCTTTTTCATCCTTGAATTACCCTCACAGCAGGACCTGCTTCCTATCTCCTGCCTTAAAATCTACTGTCTGTCTCAGGTCCAAGCCTTTCTAGTCTGAGTTGCTCCAGGACGGAGCTGTTTCTTAGGCATCTACAAATTTCTGCAGGAAGAGTTGTTTCCCATCCCAGAATGTACTAAGAAAACCTTTTCAGAAAAAAAAGATGTTTCAGTTGAGAATATTGGTTGGTGTGGAACAGGAAACGGAAAAGGGCTGTTTTGAAATCCAACCTGAGACGGGCCAAAAGAGCTTTACAGCTGAATTACAGGCATAGAAAACAGCAAAAAGAGAAAAAACACAGAGAGAGATTTTTGAACTAACATTAGTGCGACTGATTCCAGACTAGTTTTGTGCCCAGTTCCGTGGTTTTTGGCTAGCATCTTTGAAATACTGCAAACGTAGAAGATGCAAAGCCGAGCGATCTGCGGGGAATGGGCCGACTTTTTACATGTAAGTGCGTTTTGTCTTGAAAATGTTGCTGAAATTAAGAATGGCTCGGGGTCTGGAATATGTAACACTTTCACTATTTCTTGTCCTTGCTGAAATATCCAGCAATTCCATTAAAATACTTGAGTCTCCAGCCGTCCTGAGAAATGAGCTAAGCTTGAATGCTGTAAGAAATACGGTCACCCTATTTGCACTTGACCCCGGAGACGTTGCTCGAGAAAGCTCATTTGTCCCCCAAAAGCTGCTAAACCAGGAAAGAGTTTTATATCCAAACATTCCTTGCACAAGATCATCATCAAGACTGGGGCACATTCCTTCCCACGTCTTTTAGGAATTCTGAGACTAGGGTCAAGGATCGATTTTAGTTCCTGATAGTTTGGGCTAGCTGTGCTCTCATTCACATCCTGGATATAAAAGCAGGAGACAGACAGGAAAATGGTCCAAATGCATCCAAGACTACATTTAAAAAGCAGGGTTCACAACCTTTTTATCAGGGTGACTGCTCTTACTATGTGTGTGCAGCATGCAAGGGCTGTTTCACAGATTAACAGAGTTGGAAGGGACCTTGTAGGTCATCTAGTCCAACCCCCTGCCCAAGCAGGAGACCCCACACTATTTCTGACAAATGGCAGTCCAATCTCTTCTTGAAAGCCTCCAGTGATGAAGCTCCCACAACTTCCAAAGGCAACTTCTGTTCCATTGGTTGATTGTTCTCACTATCAGAAAATTTCTCCTTATTTCTAGGTTGAATCTCTCCTTGATCAGTTTCCATCCATTATTCCTTGTCTGGCTTTCAGGTGCTTTGGGAAATAGCTTGACCCCTTCCTCTCTGTGGCACCTCCTCAAATATTGGAAGACTGCTATCATGTCTCCCCTGGTCCTTCTCTTCACTAGACTAGCCATGCCCAATTCCTGTAAGCGTTCTTCCTATGTTTTAGTCTCCAGTGCCCTAATCATCCTGGTTGGTCTTCTCTGCACTTTTTCTAGAGTCCCAACATCTTTTTCTATAGTGTGGTGACCAAAACTGGATGCAGTATTCTAAGTGTGGTCTTACTAAGGCTTTATAGAGTGGTATCACTTGATCTTGATTGTATCCCTCTGTTAATGCAATTTAGGAATGCACTGTCTTTTTCTGGCTGCCGCCACACACTGTTGGCTCATATTTAGCTGGTTGTCCACTAAGACTCCAAGATCCCACTCACAGTTACTGCTATTAAGCCTGATTTCACCCAGTCTATATGTGTTAGGAAGTAGAAGGGCAAGGAAATGGGTTTCAAAACTTTCGATCAAAGACAAAACCAATGAAACACATTGTTTTAAATAATTAATAAAAGATAAAATATACATTAATAAGAAG
Source organism: Diadophis punctatus similis (assembly GCA_023053685.1). Classification (NCBI taxonomy): domain Eukaryota; kingdom Metazoa; phylum Chordata; class Lepidosauria; order Squamata; family Dipsadidae; genus Diadophis; species Diadophis punctatus. The sequence goes on along the minus strand of JALIGW010000012.1, from coordinate 13,817,725 downwards.
TAAAAAAAAATAATAATAAAGCCTCCTGGGTGTCTAGCTGATAATTTCCTAGATATCTCCAGGAATATCTGCATGGTGTTAGTTGAAAAAGTCAAGATGGGTGGTTGAAGCTGTGACTAGTATCATATCACAAATTGCGAGTCAGATGTATTGTCTAGAATTCCAAGTGCCGACACTTCAAGAATGAGTAAACATAAATATATTTGTTACTCTAGGCGTCTCCAAACTTGGCAACTTTAAGACTTGTGGACTTCAACTCCCAAAATTCTGGGAGTTAAAGTCCACAAGTCTTAAAGTTGCCAAGTTTGAAGACCTCTGAGGCTATATAGAGCAAAAGATTTTGTTGTTGTTGTTGTACGTGTAATATTTTGGGTAATTAGCGAGGAAAACGCATTATTCCGTATTCTTGTGAGGTCCAAACTACAGTAGACATCAAATACTACCCTAAACCTTTTTAGAAAGGCGTCCAAAATGAATCACCTCCCAAAATAAATGTGTTCCAGATTTCTAAGGAAAAAGTAAAGTTTATACGATTGGTCCTATTCCATGTCAGTTTTGTTCTGCATTTTCCCCTCAAATGACCCCATCTGACATGAAAAGATAAGTAAAATCCTGCATTTGGAAAAGGTATTGTATTTCAAACAGGAATACACAGAAACCGTCCAAACTTAACAAAAGAAAGATGGTAAGTCATAAGGGCTGCATTCTTCTAACATCTTTTTCTTTTTCTTTCTTTCTTTCATTCTTTCTTTCTTTCTTTTCTCTTTCTTTCTTTCTCTTTCTCTTTCTTTCTCTTTCTCCTTTCCTTTCCTTTCCTTTCCTTTCCTTTCCTTTCCTTTCCTTTCCTTTCCTTCCTTCCTTCCTTCCTTCCCCCTTCTTTTCCCCCTTCCTTCCCTCCCTCCCTCTCTTATTTCTCTTTTAACAAAGGGAGTGATTCCTTTCCCCCCCCATCATTCTCTGATTACTTTTTTTCCCTTCTCATATTATATCTGTATTTCCAGTACATAACAGGCAAAACCAACCTAAGTTGCGTGCTTACTCTCACAGGCTGCTGATGTATGCAGCTCCTTCTTGTACTGTTGCCACTGATTTTTTTTTAAAAAGCACATATCTATCAGAAAATGCTAGCTTAAATGAAAATAGTTTTTAAAAGTATTTTAGCTATGTTCCTTAATAGGAGAATATTAACTTTGACTAAGGATTCTGTTGTGAATGACCAAATCATGTGGTCATTTCTTGAAAAATTCAAGAAAGCTGCCCAAAAAGTATACCAGATGTTGGATTGATAGGAAACTCTTTAATTGATTCTTTTTTGGGGGGGCTGCTTTTTAATTAATTACATGTGCTGCTTGAACTTAGAAGTAGTGGGAAATGAGTACGGGGTCTCAAGTCATGGAGTTTTGAAACAAAACTTCAAACCCAAATCAAAGAGAGCTGTTTCCTTAAAACAAACAGGATTTGCCAATATCTGCTTAAGGGAAAGCAGAAAGAAAATCTTTCTCTTACTAAACACACAGAAAGGAATTTACAGATGAGTAACCATTTTACAAAAGCTAACTTCAGGGAAATCCTTTGATACCTTGAAAAATATGAACGTCATATTTCTGTGAATTTCTGCGTCTCTTTCTTGGATTCAAAGAGCTGGATTCCAACATGCTTGCCCATATCCACACCCATGTTTGCAATTCCTTACTCACCAATGCAGCCGGTGCCATCTGAGGTTGTGGCATATCCGGAGGGACATTTGCAAAAGTAACTGCTGATAGTGTTAGAACATTCGCCCCCTTCACAGATGCCAGGGATGGTGCTGCATTCATCAATATCTATGGATTTAAAAACAAGGATGACATGAATAGAACAGAACAGGACAGGGGACAGGGGACAGGGGACAGGATGGATGGGTTAGGGTAGGATAGGATGGATGGGGTAGGGGAGGGGAGGGTAGAGAATAGAGGAAAGAGGGGGAGGGGGAGCAGGAGCGGGAGAGGAGAGGAGAGGAGAGGAGAGGAGAGGAGAGGAGAGGAGAGGAGAGGAGAGGAGAGGAGAGGAGGAGGAGAGACACATAGAAATAATAGAAGTAGAAATAGAAATAGAAATAGAAATAGAAATAGAAATAGAAGGAGAAGGAGAAGGAGAAGAAGTAGAAGTAGAAGCAGAAAGAGAAGGAGAAGGAGAAGGAGAAGGAGAAGGAGAAGGAGAAGGAGAAGGAGAAATAGAAGGAGAAATAGAAGGAGAAGGAGAAGGAGAAGTAGTAGAAGTAGAAATAGAAGTAGAAGAAGTAGAAGTAGAAGGAGAAGTAGTAGTAGTAGTAGTAGAAGAAGAAGAAGAAGAAGAAGAAGAAGAAGAAGAAGAAGAAGAAGAAGAAGAAGAAGAAGAAGAAGAAGAAGAAGAAGAAGTAGAAGTAGAAGTAGAAGTAGAAGTAGAAGTAGAAGTAGAAGAAGTAGTAGAAATATTGACCAAGTGTCAACATTCACACACACAAGGAATTTGTCTCCAGTGCAGAAACTCTCAATGTACATGCAAAACAGTTTTAGCTGGATTATCTGAAAACAGCAACATCACTGAAAAATGTAATGCCTGTTGCATTAACAATTCTCTACAAAAGCTGTCCCAGTGAAGATCACTGATCACATATTGATGGATGGATGGATGGATGGATGGATGGATGGATGGATGGATGGATGGACGGACGGACAAACACATAGATCTCCTGTTTCTAGGAATGAAGTAATCAAAGGGTGGATCTATCATTGTAGATTTCAAGGCTCTGCAAATAACGTACAAATTAAACCACCAAACATAATTTTAATGGCCATAGTACTGTTGGTGTTTTGTTGCTAAGGTTTGGAAAGTCATTAGCCTTACTAGCTTTTACATCAATGAATGCAGAGCACTTGAAATGAGGACAATGGTATTTATATTAATGTCAATACTAATATAAACAGTGATACATTGTTTGGGCTAGACTCAGCCCTATGATGAAGTCTGGAGATTTTGCTTTCAGTAAAGCCAGATTTTTTTTGTAAACGGAAGCACTACTAACTTAAAGATACAACTGTAAAATACTTGAAACTAATCTATTCACAGACATTCCCCTCTCTGTTATTCAGAATTCTTACCAATATCCTTATCAAACATTCCACGTTCTACTATTTTAATCTTATTTTTGAAAATCTTTATAGGAATATGATCCATCCTGGGTGACAAAAGTCCTTCCTATAAGGCATTCAGGAAGAAAATATCCAATGGCTTTTGGTGACATTTTGCAGAAGCACACAGAAAAAGTCTCACAGCTTTGCTGATTATCCTCACAAATATTAATAGGTTGCCAAAATCAGGGTCTGTAACAGAGGTGCTTGTCACCAAGGATTGCTAATCAAAATTTAATGGGTGACTAATAGGGAAAGATTTTGGTAAACATCACAAATTCTTTGGAACATTTTGGATTTACCAGCAAGAAAGATCTTCCCATCAAGATCGTTTAGTCTTTGGCTGCCATAAACGATGGACAGAAATGTAATTTGGATTTTAGAACATGCCCTCAAATGTTAGTCTTTCTCAATGGAAGCTAGACTGTATTACAGGGGTTACTTCAGGCATTACAACCTAGTTAATCCATTTGACTTCTAGCTGAAAGTGGTAGATTTAGGCATAGAGAACTGTGCTATGTATGTGTGGGGAGGTTCCAGACCAGGAATAAACAACTTGGTACCTTCTAGAATATTTTTGAGCACAACTCCAACAATCCAGGGGTGAAATTCAGCAGGTTCTGACAGGTTCTGGAGAACCGGTAGCGGAAATTTTGAGTAGTTCGGAGAACTGGCAAATATCACCTCTGGCTGGCCCCAGAGTGGGGTGGGAATGGGGATTTTGCAATATCCTTCCCCCAGGAGTGGGGAAGGAATGTAGTATCCTTCCCCTGGAGTGGGGTAGGAATGGAGATTTTGCAATATCCTTCCCCCAGGAGTGGGGAAGGAATGTAGTATCCTTCTCCTGGAGTGGGGAGGGAATGGGGATTTTGCAGTATCCTTCCCCCAGGAGTGGGGAGGGAATGGGGATTTTGCAGTATCCTTCCCCTGGAGAGGGGTGGGAATGGACATTTTGCAGTATCCTTTCCCTGGAGTGGGGTGGGAATGGACATTTTGCAATATCCTTCCCCCAGGAGTGGGGAGGGAATGGAAATTTTGCAGTATCCTTCCCCTGCCACGCCCACAGAACCGGTAGGGAAATTTTTTGAATTTCACCCCTGCAACAATCCCTTGCTCCTGGATATGCTCTCACAAAAACCAAAGATATGGAGAGCATAGTATGGTCTATCCCTAGTCTAGATGCCTTTTCTATGGCTTAAGCCATAAAATAGATCTTGCCACACATAATTCTAAAATCTTTGGAATGATGTATTTTGTACCGAAAGGCAATCATCTTCCAAAGCTAGCCAGGTGGCTTAAACCAAAGTAGTCTCCAGGGTTTATTAATTCTTCAAAGAACTGAGGTAACCTCGAATAGGAAAGGGTGAGTGTTGAAATCAAGAGCTGTGTGTTTATCTTTGATATTAAAATTGGAACACACTTGAAATGGCAATTACAGTAGATGATGGGACTACACAATTCTGGACTTTGAATTCAGGGAAGTGAGAGGTCCAATGCGATCCTCTTGTGAAGGGTAGCGAGGCCATCAACCACTGACTCAAAATGCAATTCTTTCAAATCTTTTCCCCTTTAATAGTGGGCGTTGTTGTTGTTTTTTTAAAGTCATTGTTTCTGCAGTTTGACTTTCACAATTGCAACTTCCAAAAAAAAGCAAAAAGACATCTGTTCGGCTGTAGTGTAATCACATCAAGTAAAAACCGCCCACTCTTAACACCAAAGTCCCTTGAACTGAGGTTACTTTTTGAGTTTTTGCCGAACACGTTTTAAAAGTTGCTTCAGAAGGTCTTAACATTCTTGATTTGCACTTCTATCTGCTAAACAAGTTAGGAAGGGTATACACCGGAAGCAGTGGTGGGTTCCTACCAGTGCGGTCCACTCTATAGCACCTGTAGCGGCCCGCTGGTGATGTCACAGTACTGGTGCGGTCGGTTGCCGGTGCCTGGGCGCCGACATTTTAAAAAAAATTAAAAAATTTTTTTAATTTTTTTTTTCTTCTGCGCATGCCCAGAAGCCAAGCTTCCGGCACTGCACATGCACTGCTTTCCTACCCCACAGTGAGTCCAAGCAGGGGAGGATGGCTGAGGGAGCACATGAGACGCTGAAAGAACGGGTGGCAGGAGCTATCTCCATTCCCCTACCCTCAGCAGTCCGAGAAGCCACGAACGCACGGTGATGATCCTAGGCATTTTTGCATGTTTGAGGCTTCTCGAGCTGCTGAGAGGAGGGGGAATGGGCGGCAGGACCTATCTCAGTTCTCCTCCCTTCAGCAGTTCGAGAAGCCATGCCCATCCGGTCACATGGCTAGCAAGCCACGCCCACCCGGTCACATGGCTGGCAAGCCACACCCACAAAATAAACCATGCCCACAGAGTGGTAGTAAAAAACTTAGGAACCCGCCCTTGACGGGAAGAGACTATCTTGCCTTACTGAATGATTTTTTATTGTTGTTCAACATACTCCTAGGAGTTTTCAAACAGGACATCCATTCATTCCAACTTGAAGTGCTCTGCGTACATGCTGTGCCTCTTAAATTTTAATTGGTTACTCCTTATATTATCCAGCCTACAAGAACTTAAATTTTAGCTGCAAAAGTGTTTGCTCAGCTTGGATTCTACAAGACTATGGCTCTGAAAATATGATTGCGTCAGTTCAAGATTCCAGCAACGGTCTGCATTTTGGATGTCCTGCTTTGCAAACCCACTGAAACAAGAATTCAAGCCGAATTCAGTCCGTGGGAATCGTTTTAGTTAATTCCACGTAATCTCGTGGAGTTAGTTTCTGAAATGGGCTGCTACTGAGCTTCTCTCCGAAAAGAATCACTTCAGTGATGTTTGAGAAGTTAAGACGTCCTACCCCTTGGCTGCCCTTTGGCCAACTTCGTTGGCAGACAGCATGAAAACTCTATTTGTCTGGATCAAATTCTTTGCAAATTGGTTTACATAAGACAAAATAAAAATGACAAAGTAGTTGTTGTGTAAAGATTATTATTTTAGCTAACGTTTAGAAATAAGTCCTATGGTAGAAGGCAGCCAGTCTCCAGAATCCTAGGCATTACATTCAGGAGAAATTGTGTTAGTACTTTAAAAAGGTTTGTTTTTAATATATGTGATGTTGTGATTCACTGCAACGAACAGTTCGCTTAAGGATAACATCTAAATAACTCCACTGATGGCCATAGTATTAGACCAGGGGTCGGCAACCTTAAACACTCAAAGAGCCGTTTGGACCAGTTTCCCACAGAAAAGAAAACACCGGGAGTCACAAAACCCTTTTGACATCTAAAATGAAGATTAACACTGCATATATCGTTTTTTACCTTTATGCTATGTATAAAAAAAACTATGGTGTGTTGCATTTGTGAAATCAATGAACTGCTACACAGAAAGCAAATTTTTATTTCTGCATGCCACAAAAACATTTTGAATTATGAAAAAAACCGGGTCGAATAGCTCAATTAATTGCTGCTGGTGGGTGTCGCACACTGACGGTTGTGATGCATATTTTGAGCGACAGGGAGCTGCAGGAGAGGGATGAAAGAGCCACATGCAGCTGCAGAGCCGCGGGTTGCTGACCCCTGTATTAGACTGCTTAATGCTAAGTAAGCCAAAAATCAAATTCCTGGGAAATAGTGGGACCATGAGTACCTACCAAAATTTGAGAGCAGCAAAACTTGGTAAAAATGCAACATCCATATTTAAGAATTAAAAAAAAATGCAACAGTTTTTAAGTTGCATGCAATGGAACATTTGAATGCATATTTTGCCATGAATAAATACATTTTTGCCAAGTGATGGAATTAACATACTGAATGTGAAGTTTTCTATCTTTCCACAGAGAAGCTTTGAAAGACTTACCATCACATTTCTGTGTCACTTCATTAAACTTGTGTCCAGCTGGGCATTTGCACTCAAAAGATCCAACTGTATTAATGCAATTTCCTCCTTGACAAATCCCAGGGATAGCTTGGCATTCGTCCACATCTATTATGCAAAACAAAAAGAACACCACCATTAATTTGCCCATCAAGATACAAACACACATTCATTGCTTTTGTATCCCGCACTAGATTTCTTCCTCGGCAAAGATTTGTGAATTATTAACATTATGGCTGTGCATTTTTTTCCCCCAGAAAAGATTCGGAAGTGGCCATGTTTTTATATGGATGTCTGAAAAATGACATGGCTGCTTTAATGAGGTGCTATAGATTTTGATATAGCTCTTCCAAACCAAGTGCAGCCCTATAAAATGCTTTCTCAAGGAGGTGGGGGGGTGAATGTACATTTACGTGTGTTCTACTGAAGAATATCACTTGACATTTTAATGAGGGTTTTGTTTTATTCCTGGATAAAGCCAACCTACTGCATATATCAGCAATCTTCCGGCACATCCAGCCTCATTGGATTTATTTTTTTGAGATTATATTTAAACTAAAATTACAAAGGAACCTGGAAAGCAAAGAATGACTAGAAATATAAGTCCATATAAGTCCCATTTTTAGATACTGTAATAACAAAACGGAGCCTGTCTACAGCTGAGTGAGTTATTGGACCAGAAAGAAAACAATATATATAACAATAGCACTTAGACTTATATACCGCTTCACAGTGCTTTACAGCCCTCTTTAAGTGGTTTACAAAATCAGCATCTTGCCCCCAACAATCTGGGTCCTCATTTTACCGACCTCGGAAAGGATGGAAGGAGGAGTCAATCTTGAGCCGGTGAGACTCAAACTGCAGGCAGCCGGCAGTCGGGAGAAGTAGCCTGCAGTATTGCATTCTAACCACTATGCCACCACAACTCATACCTATCATATTGAGATAGTGGCACCTAAAACAACTGAAGTTGGTGCTGGAAGCAATTTCACCAGTTTGCCCTCCAGTCAACGGACATTTTAGGACTGTCCACATTTGCTATATGGACAGTCCTAAAATGGGACTGTCCACATAGCAAGGTGGCACAGTGGTTAAAAGCAGCACTGCAACCTACTTCAGCTGACTGCTAGTTCAGCAGTTCAGCTGTTCAAATCTCACCAGGCTCAAGGTTGACTCAGCCTTCCATCCTTCCGAGGTGGGTAAAATGAGGACCCAGATTGTTGGGGGCAATATGCTGAACTCTGTAAACCGCTTAGAGAGGGCTGTAAAGCACTATGAAGCGGTATATAAGTCTAAGTGCTATTGCTATTGCTATGGCAGCCATGACACACTCTCAAAATGTCCAACGTGCCCATTAGTTTAAAAATGCCCTGCCTCTGTCTAGAGTAGACCAATATTTCTCAATACCAGCAGCTTTAAGATGTGTAGACCTTGATTCCCAGAATTCCTCAGGCAGCATGGGTGGCTGGGGAATTCTGGGAAATGATGCCCACCCACCTTAAAGCTGCCAAGGTTGAAAAACACTGATCTAGGCTATAGAGGGCCGGGGGAACGACAAAGAAGTTGTATACATTTCCACTACTTTGTTCTTAGCTCGTTCTTTGCAGCTCTAAGTCTTCCTTCTCGATAGATACCATTTCTTGGAAATAAAGAGCTGTATACAAATATGTAGGGCTCTTGGGATTTGCCAAAATAAATCAAAATCGTGTGAAGATGGTTCCTAAAGGGTTGGCAGAAGCTGAATGATGTCATCCAACAACTTGGTTTATAAACTGTGGGACATGTGACCCATTGTTAATCTGCAGGGAACAGAGCTGTTCTACAAATACTGGACTACGCTAAGTTTAAGCAGGAGCCAATGCTAGCTTAGGACATTGAACATGACCAACATGTATACATACTGTTTATGTAGTTTTTGAGAGCTATTGCAGCTGTTGAGAGACACCAAAAAAATGATTATTATTTTTTTGGTGCTAAAGTATAGTCAGTGTTTCTAAAACAATACGGGGTCTTGAATTCTCCTGGGCCAGATTTTGGATTCACAAACAATAACATGGGATGTTCTGCATAATCTTTACCCTTTTCTGCACCCACAAATTACCGTCTCTCGTTAAACGACATTTTAGAGGCAGGTCTTGCAAAAATAAAAATAAAAAGAACTCCTTCAGAGACAGGATCTTGAGAATATTAAGCTAAGGTGACCAGACGTCCCGATTTTGGCGGGACACACCCGCTTTTTCGCCATTTGTCCCGCGTCCCGCCCGCCCTCTTAAAAAGTCCCGATTTTTTAAAACAATGCCCGACTAGGGCATTCTTTCAAAAAATCGGGCCTGCAGGCACTCGAGGACGGCCAGCTTGGGCAGCAGCAGCAGGCCCTCTCAAAACGGGACGTCTGGTCACCTACGAGCTTAAATTGAGATGCTGCTGAAGGCGAGGGCGGGAAAAAGTCCCTCGCGCGACGTCATCACCCCGCGCCGGATGTGAAGCGCAGGCCCGACGGCCAGCTTCCGGGCGCTCCGTCCTCCGGCGAGTGGGTCGCGTTAAAGCAGCGGCCGCGGTGCCAGGGCCGTGAGGGAAGGTGAGGCCGATGTCCGGCTGGGCCGTGCTCCGCTTCTCGCAGCCTTCAAGGACATTTGCGAGGTCAGCGGGCGGCGCGGGACCCCCGGGCGGGGGGGGAGGGAGGAGGAGAGCTCCCCTTCACAAGCCAGCCCAAGCCACTGCCGGCTTCCGAAGGGGAGGCGGGAGGCGAGGAAAGGCCTCCCGCCTCCCCCCCCCACCTGGATGCCGTCATTAGCCGTCTTTTGCCCTCTGCGCATGCGTAGCGTTCTGCGCATGCGCAGAGGGCAAAACTCAAATTGCGGCCCCGCCCCCCGCCCCCCCATGTCCCGCTTAAAAAAAAAAAAATCTGGTCACTTTATATTAAGCCCACACCAATTCAGCACATAGCTGCTGTCCCTGTTAACTTTCTCCTATTTCCTGCCAGACGTTCAGACAATAAAAGAATTTATACAGCTGGATGTGTTCGAAATACAAGCCAAAAGCAGGGTAAGAACTTTCAACGGCAACGCAGACTTCAGGCATCTTGGCACATCTTGAGATTCAAAAATCAAACATAAATGGATTTCAATTAGCATATTGTGTAATAGGCTGTTTTTAAATCCAGGAATCTTAAAAAGAGTCATCTCCAGGTTTGGAGAGACGGCTCTATTAATGTGTTTGAAAAAAACATGAAAAGAAAACCTCGTAGGATCACTAACGTTAAGGTCTGTTTCAGTGGTGGGTTCCTACTGGTGCGGTCCACTCTATAGCACCGGTAGCGGCCCGCTGGTGACGTCACAGTACCGGTGCAGTCAGTTGCCGGTGCCTGGGCAATGCCATTTTTTTAAAAAAAATATTTTTAAAAAAAAATTTTCTTCTGCGCATGCCCAGAAGCCGAGCTTCCGGCACTGCGCATGCGCTGCCTTCCTATCCCACAGTGAGTCCAAGCAGGGGAGGATGACTGAGGGAGCATGTGAGACGCTGAAAGAAAGGGCGGCAGGAGCTATCTCCATTCCACTCCCTTCAGCAGTCCGAGAAGCCACGAATATGCAGTGATGATCCTAGGCATTTTCGCACATTTGAGGCTTCTCGAGCTGCTGAGGGGAGGGGGAACGGGCGGCAGGAGCCTAGGATCATCGAATGGGGAGAAGCATTCAGGTCGGACGGAGCCTCCTAGAAGAACCGCTGCCGTGGTCTTGCTGCTCCCACTGCGGGGGGCTGCGTTGTGGGTGGGCAATGCCCCCCTGCTTCTCCAGCCGCTGCCAAGCTCCCAAGGCCCACACCCACCCGGTCACATGGCTGACAAGCCACACCCACAAAATAAGCCACGCCCACAGAGTGGTAGTAAAAAAATTAGGAACCCGCTCCTGGTCTGTTTGCCTTAAAAACTCAGGGCTTTTGACGGTACTAGCTTTTCAGTGGTGAAGTTTTATTTTATTTATTTATTTTTATTTATTTATTTGTCAAACATGTATAGGATAGTAGTAGTTTGTATAAACATAAGTAAAAAGTAACAATAAAAGAGGACAATAGGACAGGGACGGTAGGCACAGTGGTGCACTTATGCACGCCCCTTACAGACCTCTTAGAAACGAGGAGAGGTCGACTGTAGACAATCTAAGGTTAAAGTTTTTGGGGTTTGGGGAGTTATGAAACATAAGAACTTTATGGTGAAAACCAGGAAGACTTTCATACCTACAGGAACTGAGGATATGGTGAAAAAAGAGTAGAGCTAATAATAATGGATCTAACCACAGTTTCTGCGCCTTCTTTTGTGTAACACTGTCTTTGGATGTTGGATGAAGCCCTCTTGAAACAGAGACAGGTAGTCCTCAACTTACAACCATTCATTCAGTGATCGCTCAAGGGAGGGGTGCGGTGGTCTAGAGGCGGAGCTCTCGCCTCACAATCAGGAGGCTGTAAGTTCGATAGGTAGGTAGAGGCAGATGTTTCTCTCTCTCTCTCTGGGCACAAGGAGAATATATCTGCTGAACAAAACTCCGCACTGGCAACGGGGAAGGGCATCCGGCCAGTAAACACTCTGCTAGCTCCATTCAGTTGCCCAGACTCCACCCCGCAAGGGATTATGGGGCTGTTAAAAGGTGATGATGATGATGATTCAGTGACCGTTAAAAGTTACAACGGCACTGAGAAAAGAGATTTAAGGCCTGTTTTTGTACTTATAACCATTGCAGCATCCCCATGGTCACATAGGGTGCTTGGCAACTGGCATGTAGTTATGACAGTTGTACTGTCCTGGGATCATGTAATCACCCTTTGTAATCTTCCCAGCCCGCTTCTGACGAGCTAAGTCAACGGGGAAGCCGGATTCGCTTAATGATCTCATGATTCAGTTAACAACTAAAGTGATTCACTTAACAACTGCGCCCAAAAGGTCATAAAATGGGGCAAGACTCGCTTCACGACCGCCTTGCTTAACAACAGAAATCCCGGGCTCCGTTGTGGTCAAGGATTAGCTGTGTGCCACGTAAGAAAGATTGTGAGTCACCTTACCTTGGCAAGCTCCTGATCGGATGTTTGGGATGAATCCCCTTCGGCAAGGACTAGGCTGGGCTGGGCACATTTCACAGGGGTGACCCCATGCTCTGCCCACCGTTGCGCAGCAGAGGGTTTTGGTGCACACGATCCCACTGAGCTGCCCCTGGCACATCTGGTTGGTCACCAAGGTGAAGCACGGGCCCGTCCTGTAATCTGAACCACAGGAAGAAAACCTCAGTCAGTAGGACGCTTGGAATGAATTACCGTATTTTTTGGAGTATAAGACGCACCTTTTTCCTCCCTAAAAGTGGCTGAAAATTTGGGTGCGTCTTATACTTCGAATGTAGCTTTTTTTTCCCAGCCCTAACTAGGTGCTAACAGATCTTCCCAGCTCTTACCTTGCAGGCTTTTTCATTGTTACTCTCTCCAAAGAATGTTTTTCCAGCCCTAAGTCTTTGCAGGGTTTTTTTACATTGCTCTACTTGCTCCGAATAAGTTTTTTTCTAGCCCTAACCAAGTGCTAACTATCTTCCCAGCTCTTACTGGCTTGCAGGCTCTTTCATTGTTACTCTCTCCGAAGAAGGTTTTTCCAGCCCTAAGTCTTTGCAGAATTTTTTTTCATTGCTCTACTTGCTCCGAATAAGTTTTTTTCTAGCCCTAACCAGGTGCTAACTATCTTCCCAGCTCTTACTGGCTTGCAGCTCTTTCATTGTTACTCTCTCCGAAGAAGGTTTTTCCAGCCCTAAGTCTTTGCAGAATTTTTTTTCATTGCTCTACTTGCTCCGAATAAGTTTTTTTCTAGCCCTAACCAGGTGCTAACTATCTTCCCAGCTCTTACTGGCTTGCAGCTCTTTCATTGTTACTCTCTCCGAAGAAGGTTTTTCCAGCCCTAAGTCTTTGCAGAATTTTTTTTCATTGCTCTACTTGCTCCGAATAAGTTTTTTTTCTAGCCCTAACTAGGTGCTAACAGATCTTCCCAGCTCTTACCTTGCAGGCTTTTTCATTGTTACTCTCTCCAAAGAATGTTTTTCCAGCCCTAAGTCTTTGCAGGGTTTTTTTACATTGCTCTACTTGCTCCGAATAAGTTTTTTTCTAACCCTAACCAAGTGCTAACTATCTTCCCAGCTCTTACCAGCTTGCAGGCTCTTTCATTGTTACTCTCTCCGAAGAAGGTTTTTTTAAGTCCTAACCAGGGGATAAAATAATGTGCTGAAGCTGAACAGACTAAGGATGCTAGCCAGATGAATACCTGGTAGGCAGATTGTTTTCCCCTATTTTCCTCCCCAAAAACTAAGGTGCGTCTTATACTCTGAAAAATACGGTGTGCAATTGGGGATTCGACTATTCATTAGTCAGCCTTTAGTCTCTGGCGCATCCCTTTTTAGATCTGGTCCTGCTTATCCCAGCCGGAGACACTGGAGCTAGCAAGTAGCCAAAGTCGGTGAATAAATCAAGTCCTTTAAATTGGGCAAAGAAAAATCATAGTTCAGAAATAGGTCATATTGCAAATGAGGAAACGGCAGTTGGAAACTCTTCTCTTTGCACACTTTGTGTTTTCTTTCTTTTCCTTATTTTTTGCACTGAGACAGCTGACTTTGGGAAAGGTATAGAACAGGGATACCCCCCCCCCAACCAGAGGTGAAATCCAGCAGGTTCTAACAGGTTCTGGAGAACCGGTAGCGGAAATTTTGAGTAGTTCGGAGAACCGGCAAATACCACCTCTAGCTGGCCCCAGAGTGGGGTGGGAATGGGGATTTTACAGTATCCTTCCCCTGGAGTGGGGAGAGAATGGGGATTTTTCAGTATCCTTCTCCTGGAGTGGGGAGGGAATGGGGATTTTGCAGTATCCTTCTCCTGGAGTGGGAGAGAATGGGGATTTTGCAGTATCCTTCTCCTGGAGTGGGGAGGGAATGGGGATTTTGCAGTATCCTTCCCCTGGAGTGGGGCGGGAATGGGGATTTTGCAGTAGCCTTCTCCTGCCATGCCCACCAAGCCACGCCCACAGAACCAGTAGTAAAAAAAATTAGATTTCACCACTGCCCCCAACCCCCAGTCTGTGGATTGGTAGCGGTCCCCGGTCCATTGGGAACTGGGCCACGCATGCAGTGGGCGAGTGTGCAAACTCCATTTGTGCAAGTGGTGGGTGAACACGCCAAACCATCATTCCCCCGCCCACCACTGCCGGTCTTCAGAGACGAAAAAGTTGGGGACCACTGCTATAGAGGAAGCGTTAAAGAGGGGTTTGGGCAGGAGATTACGCAGTCCCGAGATTGAAGGAAGCATGAGAAAGAAAATCAAAACAACCCTGCCTTGATTTTGTTTAGTATAAGATGAGACGGAGAGAAGCTTAGAGAAACTTTCGAGATTCTGTTATTATATCCTGCAGCAATAAAAGAGCATTCTTGGATTTCCTGCAGTCTCTCTGTTGAACTGGCCTACTTCGAAAGGCTTACAGATCCAGAACAATCAAGAAGAGAGTCAGCCTGGGGCTACGTGGCAGATGTGGCCAAACCACGGCATTCAACACTTCTGAATTCCGTCAGTTACCATCACTTGGTTGCAGCACCATTCTTTCATTGGGTCAATTTGTCACAAGAGTGAAATCTCTCATTTTTTGGCATAGGCAGCCCATTTGGGAAACTTTGAGTAAGCTCCAGAAATCTGGGCTGTTCAGAAGGGTTGGTACAGTAGTATTAATGATCAACAGATGTCCTTTTGGTAGCAATGCATAGGTTATTTCTTTGCCAGAGGCACTATGTCAGGGCTGCAAAGGCTGAGGCAGTGAGGCAGCCTGGTCATTCCATTGTTGTTATCCGTTTTAAATCATTCAACATCTTCAACCTGAGCTCCATCAAAGTGGATCGTTGCTCAATTAATAACACTGAGGATGATAATAGAGGTAGAACCACTGCGGCAAGAGAAAGCAAAGATAGTGCCAATAGTAATAGGCACCTTGGGTGCAATGCCAAAACAACCTGAACACCATCAGTTGGGAGCCTCATTTGAACACCATCGGCATTGACAAGGTCACCATCAGTCAACTGCAAAAGGCAGCTTTATGTGGAACAGCTTACATCCGACAACAATACCGCTAACACCATCAAACAACCACGTCTACCTATCCCAAGTCCTAGGGAAGGACTTGATAAAAATGCCAAATCTAATCGGAACTTCTAGATGACTGTGTGCCAAACCATAATAATTCTCTGTGTGATAAGTTTGGAAGGAAAAGTATCATTGGCCCAAAGTCATCCAATGTGCTCACAAGCTCTCCGGTCAAGTAAATTCTTAACTTATCTCTCCCCCGTCAACATCTTAACCTTTACACCATCCTGATACCAAATATTCTGTGAACCAACCACTGATGTCTGAAAATAATTGTTTATAGCTCCAAGCTACAATTAAAGGCAGCCGGGCTTGGCCAGTAATCTATGACGTAATGTATGAACCCTACCACTGAGTTACTTTCTGCTTGAGGTTCAGTTCATTGGGGATCTTCCCATTATTAACCAGATTATTTGCCCTTCCAAAACCACAGTAAGAATAAGAAGCCAAGCTCTCTCTCTCTCTCTCTCTCTCTCTCTCTCTCTCTCTCTCTCTCTCTCTCTCTCTCTCTCTCTCTCTCTCTCTCTCTCTCTCTCTCTCTCTCTCTCTTCCCTCCCTCCCTCCCTCCCTCCCTCTCCATTTAAGTAGGCCTCAAGGGCAGCAGCTTACATGAAAATAGATGAAGAGCAACTTTTAGGAACAGACAGAAATAAAATAGTGGCCATTTAACTGCGGGCAAGCTTTGTCTATCGCTCAAGGGGATGGTGCGTGGGATACATCTACTTTGATTCGTTTACGGTTGGGCAAACTATTTATCTGAGAGGCGAATTAAACTGTGTCATTAATAAAATATTATCTTTTGTTCCATTATCCCACTGAAACAACCCAACAATGGCAGCGCCAAGTTTCGTCTCTGGCACATGAACCACAACTCCATTTTTCTCCCATTAAATAAAAGCCTTTGTCACTAGCCTTTTCAGTAAAACCATGTGTGACACAGAGAAAATGTGAGTCCTCCCCCTTCTAATGAAGGTCATTATGAAGACTGAACATTCTTCCCTCAATTCTTGGTACCTTTCCAGACATTTATACAGGATAAATCTCAATTCTTGAACATGTTTGCTTGTGGGCTGTACCAGCTACCTATTTTTTTGTGCTGTACAGCATTAGATATAGGCTGGAAAGGCCTGAATCAACATGTCTATGGTGATTCTCAGTTATCCAGGTCATGGTTGTCTTAAAGGTGTTTTTTTTCAAAAGGCAACTGGACTTTGTTTTTCCTGGAGGAGGAAGAAGTTTCGCTTCTCATCCAAGAAACTTCATCAGTTCTGACTAGATGGTGAGAAATATGGAAGAATCCGACCACCAGCAGCCAACCAGAACTGATGAAGTTGGCCATGGTGAGTTGGCCATGGAGAGTTGGCCATGGAGAGTTGGCCATGGGGAGTTGGCCATGGGGAGTTGGCCATGGAGAGTTGGCCATGGAGAATTGGCCATGGGGAGTTGGCCATGGAGAGTTGGCCATGGAGAGTTGGCCATGGGGAGTTGGCCATGGGGAGTTGGCCATGGGGAGTTGGCCATGGGGAGTTGGCCATGGAGTGTTAGCCATGGAGAGTTGGCCATGGAGAGTTGGCCATGGAGAGTTGGCCATGGGGAGTTGGCCATGGGGAGTTGGCCATGGGGAGTTGGCCATGGGGAGTTGGCCATGGAGAGTTGGCCATGGAGAGTTGGCCATGGAGAGTTAGCCATGGAGAGTTGGCTGCAGCAAGTTATCCCATTCCACCATGGACCATAGCATGCCAGCCCCCCACCACACCACACCCCATCCCACTGTCCTCCACTGTCTCCCAGAGTTTGGCCAAATTCATGTTCATTGCATGAATGACACTATCTACCATCTCATCCTCGGCCGTCCCCTTCTTCTTTTGCCTTCAATCTTTCCCAACATCAAAGTCTTTTCCCAGGAGTCCTCTCTTCTCATTAAGTGGCCAACATATTTGGCCTTCAGCTTCAGTATCCATCCTTCCCAAAAAAAAGCCAGAGTTTATTTCCTTTAGGAAAGTGTCTCTGAGTAATTTACAAATAATCATAATATCCATGCAAAATAGATGTCTCATCTTAACCCTGATAAATGTTTTCTGTTCACTCCCGCCCTACGAAAAAGGCTTAAATTTGCACCCCTGGTGTGCAAAACTCTAGTTTCCAGCCTTCAATGAAGAATAAAGCCTTGTGCAGACACCGCGATATCATTAGACCAACCAAACCGCTGGCTCTGTGGATCTTTTCAAAAGGGTGTGAGTTTGCTTACTCTACTTATCAATGCTTCCTTTTGTTCTCTTCTGTTTAGCTTATTTTAATCACTATAACATGTGTAAGTTTTTTTTTTAAACATTGCAAAATCACTCGCCCATTGTTGTCGATCCGTTGTATCGCACAGATAAATATTTTAGGAGCGTTAAATCTTCCCTAGGGTGCCAGTTTGTCACGCACATCTGCTCCGTTAAAGTTGTGTCCGTTTGCTGAACACTGTTAAAAAAACACCGCTTCAAAAAGTATCCCGCTGCTTCAGAAAGCCTTTAGTACAGTTTCCCTGAAGTTTCCCTAAGTGGGTTAATTAATGGATTGATTATCTATTGGGCCACTTCTAGCTGGGAGTTCCTCCCAAGCATTTGCAGCCTGGGAACTTACACACAAGAAGAACCCATCCTCCTGGCAAACCATTTGGAACTAATTATCCTCACCCGGGCTGTACAACCACTGACCCAGTAAGCTGAATGCAACCTCGAAGGCATTTGTGTGCAGTTGCTTGCCAGATCCTTAACAACACTTAACTCAGGTTTTTTGGGGTTTTTTTTTGCAGCCCTTAACAGACAGCAAAAGAAGAGGCTTATGGAGAATCCAGTGGGTTGGTGTATCAGAACTTCTGATCTGCATTTGTGCAGGAATGCTGCAAGCTCCAAACCAGGGGTCTCCAACCTTGGCAATTTTAAGACGTGTGATTGAAGTCCACACATCTTAAAAGTTGCCAAGGTTGGAGACCCCTGCGCTAAACAGCCTTTCTTTCCAACCCTTGTTATCAGTTATAGCCCAAGTATAATATGTGGACGTGGTGGCTCAGTGGCTAAGACGCTGAGCTTGCCAATCGAAAGTTCGGCCGTTTTGCCCTGAAAGGCAATCCTAAGAGAAGTCATAAGTTTCTGGATTGATAAGCCGCCCTGAGTCCCACGGGATTGGGCGGCCTATAAGAACTCTTATAAATAAATAAATAAATAAATAAAATAAAACAGCCATCTGTTCATAAAGGAATATAGATCTTTATAACACAGAAGGAGCATTTTGAGTCCACAACAGTTGGTCAAGCCATTTGATTTCTCTCAATGGAAACCAACTGCACAGATCTCAGAGACAGCCATCGTATCCCTGCAAACAACTATCCTAGGCATAATTATAAGAGGGTGTGCCAAACTTTCAAGTGGAAGCATTAATACTTGATGCTAGTAGTACTTGAACTCAATCATAAAATTGATTTGTCACAGAGATTAAGACGCTTTAGAATCTCAACTTCTACCATCAGCCCTTGGCTACACCGGAGAAGCCGTCGTTACTGCTTTGCGTAGGGTGACGACTGACAGTGCACAGCAACACAAAACACTGCCAGAAAAGAACAGAGACACAAGGTACTTCCTGGAACACAATCGGAAAGCTGAAAGGTAGCATAGTAGCTAAGAATAAAGGCAGACACACAAAAGCTACTGAGGATGGAATTCCTCCTTGGCCTTGTTTAACTCTGTTGCTTGAAGAAATTTGTGCTCAGCCCAGCTCCAAACCCGGAAGCTAAACCAGAAACCAGGTTAACCATAGGATGGTGTGGTAGGAACCCTTCATGCTGAGCACAAAATCAGAAGCAGCTGGAGAAGACAATCACAGCATCTATATGCCATGCTTTGTTGCTAGGCTACATGTGTTGTACAAACGCAATCAGAACCATTTATAAACCAGGGCTGACAAATTAACTTTTTCTGGGTCCTTGTGGCTCATTTATCAAATCCAGCGGTGGGTTGCTCCCGGTTCGGCCCGGTTCTAAGAACCGGTAGTGCCGCCGGCGGAAGGCTCCGCCCAACCGCCCGGGATGCTTCTGTGCATGCGCAGAAACATTGCGAGCGAGCGCAAGTGCACGCACGAACCAGTAGTAAAGGGTTTTAGAACCCACTACTAATCAAATCGTGGTTTAAACAAATCACCACAGTATGACTTGTAAACCCAGCCACTTACCACTACTGGCCTTAATTTATACCAAGAAACGTAGTATCTAAGCCCAATAAATTTGCACAGAGTAGGTATGCTCCAGATCAGAGGTGAGCCACTATGGCCACTTTACAACCTGTGGACTTCAACTCCCAGAATTCCTGAGCCAGCATGGCTGTTTATCTTAACCCTAACTCTACTGCAGCTTGATCAGCCAAAGAACCGACTGTCACAAGCACACCTTACGTTGGCGGAAAATCCTAAGGTACATTTAATAGAATTAAGATAGAATAGAATCAAGATCACGTGAAGTGTCAATACCACTTTATAATGCCTTGGTAAGGCCACACTTGGAGTACTGCATTCAGTTTTGGTCGCCACGATGCAAAAAGGATGTGGAGACTCTAGAAAGAGTGCAGAGAAGAGCAACAAAGATGATTAGGGGACTGGAGGCTAAAACATATAAAGAACGGTTGCAGGAACTGGGTATGTCTAGTTTAATGAAAAGAAGGCCCAGGGATGACATGATAGCAGTGTTCCAATATCTCAGGGGTTGCCACAAAGAAGAGGGAGTCAAACTATTCTCCAAAGCACCTGAGGGTAGGACAAGAAGCAATGGGTGGAAACTAATCAAGGAGAGAAGCAACTTAGAACTAAGGAGAAATTTCCTGACAGTTAGAACAATTATTCTGTGGAACAGCTTTCCTCCAGAAGTTGTGAATGCTCCAATACTGGAAGTTTTAAAGAAGAGATTAGATAACCATTTGTCTGAAGTGGTGGAGGGTTTCCTGCCTAAGCAGGGGGTTGGACTAGAAGACCTCCAAGGTCCCTTCCAACTCTGTTATTCTAAGACATTTCAAAAGATTGATGGGACTTCGTCATACCATATGGTGGAACAGGTTTGTAGAAGCAAATGAAGTCAAATTTGTCAGTCACAAATCTTCCCATATCCTGCCAAGAGACTGAAGTGACTCCACTGGTCAAGCCAACAGATGTTTTAGCCAGTGCCAAAATCCAGAATCCTTGTTCTAACTCAAAACAAAGCACGTGTTGACGCATTAAAAAAAAAGAACAATTTTTCATCCGTTGCCATGACAATTATTTCAGTGTACCAGTATAAATACGTGCAACATCTGGAGCTAATGGTGCAATGAAGCCGCTCATAAACTGATCCACTTAATATGAACACAGAACATCAGCATTTAAGTTTTGGGTGGGACTTTGGAGACATTAAAACAGCCTTGGGACCAGCTCTTAAAAATTCCCAGCCCTCAAAGCCAAGTGAAGTAACAGGTTCAAGAAAGTTTTACTAATATATTTGCATATTTATGTAACTCGTTTCAGTCCATTCTGTCTTTTCCGTGTGCTTACAAAGTTTAAAATTTTATGTGAGCACACGTTGCAATTGAAAAAGTAGATGCAACTGTAAAACTTCAAAGGCCCCTAGATTATTCAAACAAGATTTCATTCAGAAGTGCACAGTGTCTAACTCCAAAGGAAATAAAAAATATTAAATGTTTGCTGTTTAGCTACAGAATGGTACGTCTTTCTTTGCATGTTCTTTTCCCCCAAAATTCCCCCTCCTGGTATTTACAGATAGTCCTCAACTTATAACAGTTTATTTAGTGATGGTTCAAAGTTACAATGTCACTGAAAAGAGTAACTTATGACCATTTTTCACACTTACGACCATTGCAGCATCCCCATGGTTACGTGATTTACATTCGGATGCTTGACAACTGACTCACATTTACGACGGTTGCAGTGTCCCGGGGTCACATGATCCCCTTTGCGACCTTCTGACAAGCCAAGTCAATGGGTAAACCAGATTCACTTAACAAACCTATTACTATGTTAACATGTGCAGTGATTCACTTAACAAATGTGGCAAGAAAAAAATCACAAAATGGGGCAAAACTCACTTAACAAATTCCTCACTTAGCAACATAAATTTTGGGCTCAATTGTGGTCATAAGCCGAGGACTACCTGTAATGGGAAAACTGAGGAAATAGAAAAATATATCGGTTAACAGGGCTAGAACGATAGAGGAAGATAAAACTCCAATTGCCATAAGAAAACTTTTTGAAAACTTTCTCTGCTAAGGTTTTTTCCCCGCACTGATTGGAGTTTATAAAGGTATTAGCATGTATCTTCTCTCCTATTAAAACCCCCCTATATCATTCTCCGTGCTGAATTTCAGTCCAGTGGCCAGTTGTCCATTTCTAATCACAAACCACTGAGAATTATTCTTGGGAATTTTGTGCAAGGCACATTCCTTAGGACGACTCATGCAAAAACAATTAGATAGCCTAATTAGTTTTCCAATTCATTAGAGTCTCTTGCACGTCTGCAGAGAAAGGTGCAAATTCCAAAAAAAAAACCAAAAGGCAAAAACAAGATGGTGACGCATGTGCAGTGCCGGAAACTTGGCTTCTGTGCATGCGCAGAAGAAGAAAAAAACCAGAAAAAACATTTAATTTTTGTTTTAAAAAAACCAACTTAAAATATTCAAAAAAAAAGATGGCAGCATCCACGGATCGGCACCAACAGAACCGGTTCCGTGACATCATCGTGATGTCACTAGCGGGTTGCTACCTGTTCGGGCAAACCGGTCCGAACCACCTCTGGTCCCGTGATCAACATTCAGACACTGGGCAACTGACTCATATTTATGACGGTTGCAGTGTCCCGATGTCATGTGATCAACTTTTGCAACCTTCTGACAAGCAAAGTCCATGAGGAAGCCAGATTCACTTAACAACCGGGTTACTAAAAGATCAGCTGCAGTCATTCACTTAACAACTGCGGCAAGGAAGATCGTAAAACGGGGCAAAACGTCCCTTAGCGACAGAAATTTTGGGCTCAATTGCGGTCCTAAATCGAAGACTGCCTGCACAGGGGGTAGATTTCGACTTAAAATTTCTGAACAGCTGTTTCAAGGCATTTAAGTAAAAAAGTTCTTTTAAATTCACAGTATTGTGAATTTAGGCCTTTCTCTAATACAGTGGTTCCCAACCTTCCTAATGCTGCGACCCACGCCACACCCCGCGCCCCCACCATGACCCACCCCGCCGCCACCATTTGGGTTCTTTTACCCTCTGCACATGCGCAAAGCGTGCTGTGCATGTGCAGACGGTAAAATAACCCTAATGGCGGCAGCGGGGTGGAGCGCGGTGGGGGCGCAGTTTGTAGGGTGCGATATGGCCAGGCTTGTGGCAGTGAGGGGGAGCTGAGGATGCCGGGGCGACCCCTGGGAAATGGTCGTTCAACCCCCAAAGGGGTCCCGACCCCCAGGTTGGGAACCGCTGCTCTAATAGCTCTCCGGGTTGTTTGCTGAATTAAGAGGTATCATGGAGCAGCAGCTGAGCGTATACATTTGGGAGTTGGGAGAGGAGGAGAAGGGGGGAACAGAGGGATGTGAACTCCGGGACAGCCCGTAAAACATAAATTTCTTAACAAAAAGAATAGTTTATTCATACAGTCTGTACGTTGGGTCAATTATTACTCAATTTCTTTGGAGATCAACCAAAGGGACTCCACCCACTTTTAAAGTCTACTGTAATCAACAGAAGAATGAATGGTTCAAAAGCGAACACCTGGCTGAAATCCAAACCACAACCTCAAGACTGAAAAGCATTCAAAGACTACATATAAATAGTTTGTGACAGGAATTATATAGATCATAAACCTTGATCTTTTATATATAAGCCCTGGTTTCCTCAGGATGGCTAAATTCATATTGATATGAGCGAAGGTATTTTTTTTTCATTAACATTTTACAACAGGTTAACTAACCGATTAATTTAGAACGATGCCAGAGGTGGGTTCCTGCCTCTGATTGCCGGTGCGGTTAATCGCTGAGTTCGGCACAAAGCCGAAGACGCTGCTCCCGTTTGCGGAGCGGGAGCTTTCCCTGGGCGCTTTCCCCGCCCACATGGATGTCGCCAATTGCGTTCTTTTGCCCTCTGTGCATGCGGAACGCTTTGGGCATGCGCAGAGGGCAAAAGAACGCAATTGGCGGCATCCATGCGGGCGGGGAAAGCGCCCGGGGAAAGCTCCTGCTCCGCGAACGGGACCAGCGTCTTCGGCTCTGCGCCGAACTCAGCGATTAACCACACCGGCAATCAGAGGCAGGAACCACCTCTGAACGACGCCTTCTTAGTAACATTAATCTAACAGTAATTTGTTGTAGAACGTTAGCACCCACCCCTCTCCTAGAAGAATGAAATATTTTGGGAAATATTATAAAAGGCAGAGTATTATATTTCCCTAAAGGACAAACATGCTCTTGGAAAGAAGCCCCCACCTTTCTTAAAAGCCCCAGCAGGACTGGGTCAGCCTATCTACAAGACAAAAGGCCTTCAGTTCCAGGATGATGGGATTATCCTTTAGGGCAGGGGTCTCCAACCTTGGCAACGTTAAGACTTGTGGACTTCAACTTCCAAAATTCCTCAGCCAGCAAAGCCTTGTGGACTTCAACTCCCAAAGCTGGCTGAGGAATTATGGGAGTTGAAGTCCACAAGTCTTAAAGTTGCCAAGGTTGGAGACCGCTGCGTTTAGAGCAAAGCTATTGCATTGCATCAGCCCAAGTTTCAACCAAGCTTGACTCAGAAAACCTATAAAGTTAGCTCTGACCCCTGAATAGCTCATGGGAGTCTGATAGCATCCAATAGGATACATGCTCTTGCCACAGGAACAGGAAGCTCAAGGGCAAGGCCCAAGAGGGGGTATAAATAACACTCCAATCCATGTGCTCAGCTGCCCAGGACCTAAAACCCATGTGGTCCTGTTCACCAATAAACCATCTTTCCAATCAGCCTCCATGTTCCCAGTGTCTTTCTCCCCACTTGGAACTGAACTCAGATGGATATTTCTTCCAACATTGTCTTATCATCTTAACATCTTTTTGTGGGTTCCTGACGAAATATCAGGCAGAAAAGGACACAAATCCCAACAGACAAATGGGAGTTCCTTAATTGCAAAAATTCATCCTGCAATGCCTTCTAATGTTTAAAGAGCCGAGGTGGCGCAGCAGTTTGAGAGCAGTACTGCAGGCCACTTTAGCTGACTGTGATCCGCAGGTCAGCGGTTCAAAATCTCACCGGCTCAAGGTTGACTCAGCCTTCCATCCTTCCGAGGTAGGTAAAATGAGGACCCAGATTGTTGGGGGCAATATAAATATACATTGCTGACTGGTGTAAACCGCTTAGAGAGTGCTTGCACTGTGAGGCAGTATATAAATCTCACAAATAAATAAATAAATAAATAAGATTTACAATGTCCGAATTGTTGGGGATATATTACAAAATATCAAACATTGGCAAGATTCATATACGGTAATTCTTTAAATCATTGCTTGTTTCATAAGCTGCAGTACAAGCAGTCCTCATTTAGTGACTACAATTGAGGCTGGTAACTCAGTCATTAAGGGAAGCGCTAATTAAGTGAAACCACAAGTGGGCTTATGATCTTACTTGAGCTTTCCTTTTTTAATGTAAAACAGAATCTGCTGTCTTAACGAGCCGTGTGGTGGCCTAGTGGTGAAGATGCTTGTCTCCCATGTGGAAGGTTGAGAGTTCAATCCTAGGTAGCAGCAGGTGGTTTTTTTTCTTAGGGTACAAGGAAAGAATATCTGCTGTGAACTCCCCCTTTGTGTCAGGAAGGGCATCCAGCCAGTAAACGCTCAGCTCCATCCAGTTGCCCCGACTCTACCCTGAATTAAAGGATTACGGGGTAGTAAAAAGGGTTGATTTTTTTAAATCTGCTGTCTTACAATATTGTTGCAATAAGTAAAGGATATGGAAGGTATAAAGGCAAGATGAGGTCACGCTATATAACGTTGTAAATGGGAAATGAGGGAGTCTCCCAAATCCTCGCCAGCAAGAAGTATATGGATGTTCAGCCAATACAGTAAGAAAATAAATGCAAACTACTGAGAC
This sequence comes from Diadophis punctatus similis, assembly GCA_023053685.1. NCBI lineage: Eukaryota > Metazoa > Chordata > Lepidosauria > Squamata > Dipsadidae > Diadophis > Diadophis punctatus. The sequence goes on along the minus strand of JALIGW010000012.1, from coordinate 13,792,437 downwards.
TCAATCAACAAATACCCAGACAGTGTAAACATTTGGGAATCTGTTCTTCTTCTGTCAGATCATCAGGGGAACAAAACTAACGTTCCGCCCAGCTTAGCTATTTTAAAGCTTTGGCAAGACCGAGTTTTTCCCTCTTCTACGCCGAGAGGCCAATCCGAATCTAAACGATGGCTAGTAAAGGTAATTTAGAAAGCCTCTCTACCAGTCCTCTGCATTGGTGATTTCAGATTGCAAGGCAGGGTTGGTTTCACTCACGTTTTATTTCATAAATTACAATTGGCTGGGTTGCCAAACATAAGAAGCAAAAAGCACATGATACCTTACTGTGATGGGTGAACCAGATTGAAGGAAAATTCCGCAAGAGATGATTGTGCCCTATTATAGAATTATTATTATTTTTTTTTGCTCTGCCTATCCAGCAAATTCAGGAATTTCCAAAAGAGGCGTCTTTTCCTCTTGCAGACAAAGATAAAAAGCATATTTCTTCATAGAAATTGTAGGAAGTTAGCACCCACCCCTCTCCTAGGAAATGAGATGTCCTAGGAGATATTAAAAGGCAGAATAAATTCTGTGGAATATATCTGGAAACATGCTTTTGAGGGGACAAAAGACTCTTGGAAAACCCCCACCCCTTGCCAATGGGTCATTGGGGGCTGGGCCCAGCTCACATATTCCTCTCACCTGGCCTGGAAGTCTTCTGCATAATAAAACCATAATAGGATTTGCCCAAGGCCCTTTCATTCAGACAAAGCTGGATTAGACAAAAGCTAAGAGTTGCCCCAGCATGCCCCTGGGGGGTCTGAGAGCCAATGGGATACATTTCTATACAGGAACAGGAAACTAAGAGGTGGGACCCAACAGAGAGTATAAAACAAGGAACTCAGCATCTCTTCTTTCTCTTTTTCTCTTCACCCACATCTGGAACCATGTAAGCTACGTTTTCTGTACAGGGGCTCATGCCATGTGCTCCTGTCCACCATTAAACCTTCTTTCCAAGCAACTTTCATGAATCCAGTGTCTTTTTCCCCACTTGGAAATGAACCCAGAAGGATATTCCTTACAACAAAATAACAGAATAACAGAGCTGGAAGCAACCTTGGAGGCCTTCTAATGACCAACCCCCGGCTCAAGCAGGAGACCTTATACCATTTCAGACAAGGGACTGTCCAGTCTCTTCTTAAAAGCCTCCAGTGATGGAGCAGCCACAATTTCTGAAGGCAAGCTGTTCCACTGGTTAATTGTCCTCACCTCACTCCTTAGTTCTAGGTCGCTTCTCGCCTTAATTATCCCAAAGGTGCTTTTTCAAGAGGCAAGTTGACTTTCTTGTGTTTCTTTGAAGATGTTTCGCAAAACGTCTTCAAAGAAAAACAAGAAAGTCCAGTTGCCTCTTGAAAAAGCACCTTGAGGACAACCATGACCTGGATGGCTGAGAATCTCCCATAGACACCCTCCTTGATTAGTTTCCATCCACTGCCTCTGGTCTTGCTTTCTGGTGCTTTGGAAAATAGGTTGACCCCCCTCTTCTTTGTGGCAGACCCTCAAATATTGGAAGACTGCTATCATGTCATCCCTAGTCCTTCTTTTCATTAGACTAGCCCTACACAATTTCGGCCATCGTTCTTTAGATGTTTTAGCCTCCAGGCCCCTAATCATCTTTGTTGCTCTTTTCTGCACTCTTTCTAGAGTCTCAACATCTTTTTTATATTTTGGGTGAGCAAATCTGGATGCTGTGAAAGTCAGGAGGTGTAGCCTAGTTCAATTTTGTCACTGATTTACAGAGAGAATCCAAGGGGGGGGAGAATACAGGATGAACCATTAGAGCTCAGAAATTCCTCAGATCTTATGGACAGTCAGCAATTTCCAAAACCAGTGGCCTGGCTTATTTCAGACCTATCCTGGGAAGAAGAAGGAAACTTCATCACTATCTTCAAACTTTAAACAAAAAAATGCTAATCCAGTTCAAATGCTGTTCTGAGCCAAGTATTTAACAGATTATGCAGATTCAAACATGAGTTTGCAAGAAAATGACCATAGCTGGGATCTGAAGTTAACTAATTAAATCCCAGGCCAGTATATATCTATATGATGTAGATCTTGGCAAATGTGCATTTCGTGCATTTTAGATAAGCATTTAAATTGCTTTAACAGTGCACGGGAGCTAGTCTATTGTAGGGGTTAGAGACCAGGAGTTCTAGTACCACCTTAGGCCAGCCACTTTCTCCCAGTCCTGGGAAGGAAGCAATGGCAAACCAGTTCCGGAAAACCTTGTCCAGAAAACTGAAGGGATTTGGCAGCATTAAGGATAATGATGATGAAGCCTGAATTGCAACGTCAGGAAACCAATTATGTCCCTTAAGGACTATAGAATAGAATAGAATAGAATAGAATAGAATAGAATAGAATAGAATAGAATAGAATAGAATAGAATAGAATAGAATAGAATAGAATAGAATAGAATAATGGAATGAGGAATAGAATAGAGTAGAGTAGAGTAGAGTAGAGTAGAGTAGAGTAGAGTAGAGTAGAGTAGAGTAGAGTGAATAGAATAGAATAGAATAGAATAGAATAGAATAGAATAGAATAGAATAGAATAGAATAGAATAGAATAGAATAGAATAGAATAGAATAGAATAGAATAGAATAATGGAATGAGGAATAGAGTAGAGTAGAGTAGAGTAGAGTAGAGTAGAGTAGAGTAGAGTAGAGTAGAGTAGAGTAGAGTAGAGTAGAGTAGAGTAGAGTAGAGTGAATAGGATAGGATAGGATAGGATAGGATAGGATAGGATAGAATAGAATAGAATAGAATAGAATAGAATAGAATAGAATAGAATAGAATAGAATAGAATAGAATAGAATAGAATAGAATAGAATAGCAGAGTTGGAAGGGACCTTGGAGGTCTTCTAGTCCAACCCCCTGCTTAGGCAGGAAACCCTACACCACTTCAGACAAATGGCTATCCAATCTCTTCTTTAAAACTTCCAGTGTTGGAGCATTCACAACTTCTGGAGGCAAGTTGTTCCACTGATTAATTGTTCTAATTGTAATGCTGTGATTCACGTACAAAATCCCAGAATTTCGGGTCAGAAGGTTGCAACCACATTTCATCATTGGGTGTCACCGGAGTTAGGCATGGACACCCACCGGACCGCCATGTTCTCGCCTGCGTTCCAACAGTTCAGACTTTCACACAGGGCTCTGATGCAAGGCAGCTTGGAAGCATTAGATTATTTTCATATGACTAAAGCTCTCGAGGAGACGAGGTTTACAATGCCACAAATCATTAAGACGTAATGTTGGAAAGTCTTTGGAAGAGAAAAAGTCAACTCATGCTCATAATCTCTTTTTTCCGACACACGGTTTGGAAATGAATAAAATCCATCTCGTCCTTGTCATGGATATTCACCGATTTCCGTGACTGTCATTGAGAGATGAATCCTAAGTCGCCTGTCTCTGAGTCAGGGATACAGGTAGTCCTCAACTTACAACCATAATCGAGTCCAAAATTTCTGTCGTTCAGTGAGACAGGTGTAAATAAATATGAGTCAGAGGCCAAGCGTCTGAATTCTGATCACATGACCGCTGCAACAGTCGTAAATGTAAAAAACAGTCATAAGTCACTTTTTTCAGTGCCGTTGTAAATTTGAACGGTCACTAAATGAACTGTCAAGGACTGCTTGCATATGAAGTTGCCTTAAAGTTCATCAGATGAAGATGATGATGATGATTTTTTGTGCTCCCATGATTTTGTTTCTTGTCAGCTATAAATTGAATGTATACTTCATGCCAAGCCATAGTTTTTAAACCATGGATTAGCGAAGTCCAAATGGTTTGATATGAACGTAATACTAAGCCAGAGAAGCTGATCTTACATGCCAGTATTTTATTTTTTTTCAAACAATATTATAGCTTAGAACAGGGGTGTCAAACTCGATTTCATTGAGGGCCGCATCAGGGTTGTGTTTGACCTCAAGGGGGGGGCAGGGGGCATGGCCAGCTCTACATCATTCGTGTCAGGGGCACCTGTGGTGGCCAAGTGCTAAGGCAGGACTTCCCTCAGATCCTCCCTTTCTCTCATTATAATCTCCCTTCCTTCCTTCCTTCCTTCCTTCCTTCCTTCCTTCCTTCCTTATTTATCTATCTATCTATCTATCTATCTATCTATCTATCTATCTATCTATCTATCTATCTATCTATCTATTATCTATTTATTTATCTATCTATCTATCTATCTATCTATCTATCTATCTATCTATCTATCTATTTATTATTTGTGAGATTTATATACCGCCTCATAGTGCAAGCACTCTCTAAGCAGTTTACACCAGTAAGCAATGTATATTTATATTGCCCCCAACAATCTGGGTCCTCATTTTACCTACCTCTGAAGGATGGAAGGCTGAGTCAACCTTGAGCCGGTGAGATTTGAACCGCTGACCTGCGGATCACAGTCAGCTAAAGTGGCATGCAGTACTGCCTCTAACTGCTGCGCCACCTCCTTCCTTCCTTCCTTCCTTCCTTCCTTCCTTCCTTCCTTCCTTCCTTCCTTCCTTCCTTCCTTCCTTCCTTCCTTCCTTCCTTCCTTCCTTCCTTCCTTCCTTCTCCTTTCTTATTTCTTCCCCTTTCCTAATTTTTCTTTCCTTGTTCTCTTCCCATCTTCCCATCTTTTTCTTTCCTCTTTCCCTTTCTCCTTTCCTGTCCCTTACATGCTCAAATGCAAAAGGGGAAACATTTCTTCTTTTGTTTTGTTTTTAGTTTGCTTTGATAGCCCTCTGCCAGCAAAAGCGAAGCTCAGGAGGGCCACGCATGGGGCCCCCGAGCTCCGTTTTCGCTGGCGGGGCCAGAGGTGGGTTCCTGCTGGTTTGGACCGGTTCTATAGAACTGATAGTGGAAATTCCCTCCTGCTCGCCAAACCGGCAGCGATGGCCAGCTGGCCACGCCCCTGAACTGACTCTCTCGGTGGCGCCATAGGCACCGCCATCTTGTTTTTCGCTTCTGTGCATGCACAGTTGCTTTTTGCTTCTGCGTATGTGCAGAAGCAGGGTGCGTGAGGAAGCAAATGTGAGGAAACGAACTGGCAGCGAGGTAAGTTAGAACCCACCCCTGGGCAGGGCCAGTTAGAGGTGGTATTTACCGGTTCTCCGAACTACTCAAAATTTCTGCTACCGGTTCTCCAGAACTGGTCAGAACCTGCTCAATCTCACTTTTGGTCAAAACATTCTTGAAAAACAGTTCTTTAAAAAGGGGGATTCCAACATTGGCCAACAACTCTGTTAGAATATTGATTTAAACCCAAGATTAATGTTGTGGAAATAATTAGTATTTTTATCTACATGTTATTGTTTGCTTTCCATTCAGGGTAAATTATCATAGAAAGGGAACATCAAATAACGTAAACTTTTCCACAAACAGATATATCAAGTTATATGAAAAATAAACCATAGTATTGTAAGACAGCAGGAGCATTTCAGCTCCCTTGGCCCTACTTTGACACTTGGTCAAAGTGCTTTGGGTCTTAAAAAAAAAAGTTTATGAAAGATGAAAATGTTAGTACGTTTACTTAGCGTGCTATTCCGATTTAGAGGAATTCATTCGCTAGAAAGTAGTCAACACGTTTTCTAAGCAGCTGGCAGAAACTTGCATTTTCTAACAATGTTTTGCATTTGTTAAGATCAAAATTGGGGGTGGGGGATCAAAATAGCACTTCCTACAAGCTGAACAGGCAGACCATGTGAAGGAAAACCAGACACTGTGTGTACATGAAGTATGCTCACCAAGAAAGCAGATGCCACACTCTTAATATTTGAAGTGACTCGAATCCAAGCTGGATCCTCTCCAGAGAAAAAAAAGGAAACAGCCTCGAAATGCCACTAGGCCTCAACTTTATACAGAAGGGAAAAAAGGTATCACAAACTTCTTCTCAACTGCCGAGAAAACACAACACAGGACAACTTAAGGAAGGGATAAGACATATATAAGAAGCATCTACAAATAATGATTCCAAAGTAGACTTAGAATAGAATAACAGAGTTGGAAGGGGCCCTGGAGGTCTTCTAGTCCAACCCAGCGGTGAAATCTAATTGCCTTCCCTACCGGTTCGGAAGAGCGCACCACCATCGTGCGCGCCTTTTCACCCTCAGGACATGCGCAGGCGGCTTTGCGCAGGCGCAGAGGGTTAAAAGCAAGAAAATGGTGACATCCGGGTGGGTGGGCGGAGCCTCGTGCTGTCGCCGCTACCGGTTCTCTGACCCACCGGCGGCGGCCGCTACCGGTACACCCAAACCGGGCCGAACCGGTAGCATTTCACCCCTGGTCCAACCCCCTCCTCAGGCAGGAAACCCTCTACTCACTGGTATAGAAGGATGGATGGAGAGAGAGAGAGAGAGAGTGAGGGATGGACGGACAGACAGACAGACAGATTGTTGGAGTGAGAATTATATCTCTTAGAGGCGATTTGGATCTTTACTTGGAATTCAGACAGTTAGAAATAAAGCCGAGATTAAAAGTCTAATAGAAATATTTATTTCGGTACAAAAACAATAAATCCTGAATAATTACATCTTTGCTAAGAAAACGCGACCGTTCCGGTCAAGAGCCAAGTCAAAAGTGATTAATGGTGGGTCAGGAATGTGGACATGCGTACAAGATCATATCGCGTGTTCTGCTTGTATTGGAATATACCATAATATTAGAATAGGGGTGCATCACCCTGCATAGACATACAACTGACAATATTCACACTGTGACACAGACAGACAGACAGATAGATAGATATATAGGTAAACTGGAGTGAGAAAGATGTATACTTGACTGAACATATAACCTACTCTATGAATTTTTCATACCCTGGGTGAGCACATTTTGTTCCAATTAAAACATGTTATCCTCAAGAAGACAGCCAGATGACAATTACAATTCAACAGCTATTGTTACTGTCTCTGTCCAAATGCTATTAAACTTGATTTAATTTCTTTAAAACGTATTCCGTATAGCCAATAAGTGGAGTCGTGGTCTCATCTGGAAACAGCTGTGTGAGTTGCTATGGCGACCTGAGGGAAAAGTTCACAAAACTGATAACAAAACCCTTATAAGTTTTACAGAAGAAGACCTCCGCAAAACTAGACAAAACAAACTGTAAGACATCAGGCAGGATAGACAGTAACTTTAGCACTTAAATATAACTCTGTCTGCCAAAAAGAATTCTCCAAGACGTCTATGTATATTAAACAGAGAACTGAAATGTACGTGACTATATTTCTTTTATTAGCTAGCTTTCACAATTCATCATAAAATGTGAAATGTAATAAAGGAATAAATTTCATTTTTCCTCGGTAGTATCTGACCGGGTTCGACCCATTTTCAATCTCTTTTGTGTTCCATTCTCCCCTCAGACCAGATTTGATATCAGTTTTCAGAGAGTCATCCTACTAATGGACACAAACAGGTAGATATAAATATATTTTCAACCATTCATTAGGTTGGAAAGAATTTTTTTTAAAAATGGGCTGAAGATTCGTGAGTTTAATCAACCTTGAGAGTTTGGGGCAAAATTTCACTCTTGTGAGTTCACAGTCTCCTGTACAAACATTGAAATGTCGTGAGATTGGGTTATTTTGAGATTATGTACTTTGAAAGAAAAAATGTTATTTTTTTTTTCAAAAAATGGAGGCTCTATGTGTACCATATAAGCATGGTATAAATTTTGTACAGCCAAACCATAGCATAGTCTCAATGTAGGGAATGACCAGGCTGAACCTGAGGGTGGGGTCAAACATGTCATCAGTCATGAGTCCCGTCGCACCCACAAGAGATCTAAATCCAGTTCATCTTGAGTTCCATCGAACCTTATGCGCCGCCAATTTGCTTTGGCTGTTAGTAGTTCGGATTCTTGTCGACAGTTTAAGCTTGCAATGAATCTTTATTCCCATTTGAACTGCCGGGATCTTCTGAGTTCCCTGGTGCTTGTCACTCAGACTCCAAAAACCACACCACACCACACCACACCTACTGTAGGTACAGAAATCTTGCCAAACTAAAGCAAGCACTTGCTTTGTTCAAGATATATTCTGAGAAGTTTTTAAGGAGGATCTATCTTGACCCTCTTCCGCCTAACCCGACTATCTAAGCTTCGCTGTTTCTTGGTCCTCTGGAAGGCAGCCCCTCGCTCCTGAGAATCCAGTCTACATTCCACTACACATGCAGTCTTCTAAAAACTTATTAAGCTTAATCCCCACCAGCAAACTTCAACCATTTAAAAGAACAAATCAAACTTTTTAGTGCATTTGCACTTCCTCTTAGCTGTAAACGGCTTTTCTATACCCCAAGGCAGTTTAGAGTTTTCCACTGTTTTAATTTTAAAAAATAGAAATCCCACCTACCTCTTTCACACTGAGGTCCCGTAAAGCCATACGTGCAAGCACATCTGTTTGGTGCCACACACCTTCCTCCATTAAGACATCCATTTTCACAGACAGCTGCAAGTGGAGCAAATAACAAAAGTCAACCAGAGACTACCAGAACTTGGGTTTTCATATTCATTCACAATTTTTTATTTATTTTCAAGAGGATAAATAAAGGTTGAAGCTCAAAGAAGCCCTAACCAAGGTAAACTACTTGGCGAAACAAGCGATCAAGCTCTCTCACGAATTTTATTTATTTTATTTTATTTATTTATTTATTTTTGTCAAGTACGTGTTGGTAATATACATAGATATAACATTGTTTATATACATAAGATGGGTACTGATAAGAGGGAACATTAGGACAGGGACGGTAGGCACGCTGGTGCACTTATGCACGCCCCTTACTGACCTCTTAGGAATCGGGTGAGGTCAACAGTGGACAGTCTAAGGGTAAAGTTTTGGGGGTTTGGTGACGAAACCACAGAGTCAGGTAGTGAGTTCCAGCTATTAACCACTCTGTTGCTAAAGTCGTATTTTCTAGAGTCAAGTTTGGAGCGGTTCACTTTGAGTTTGTATCTGTTGTGTATCTGTTGTATCATTGTGTGAATGAAGGCAAGTATATGTGTCCCAGGACTGTGTTGCAGGATCCATTCTGGGTCGGTCATGGGACCTTTTCGTCTTTCGAGCCCATCTTCAGGGTACTTCTCTCTCTGACACACTCTGCTAGGGAGAACTTCTCTGAAGATGGGCTCCAGCACAAGTCCGAAAGCTTGACAGACCAAACCTCTGGTCCAGGTGATGGACCCAGACTGGATCCTGCAATCAAACTCTCCGTTCATAACCCCAAGAAGTTCAAAGCTTGTGTTTCTTTCTCCTGGCCAATGGATCTCTTGTCACTTTGTGTTTCTCAAGCTTGGATGCTGGAGCACAGCTTTGTCCTGTTTTGATAAAATGTTTGATCTCAGGGTCTTTGCTCTTGGCCTCCGTGATCAACCCAATAGAGAGTTCAGAGAACCTGGGAGCATTCTGACGTCATCTGAAAAGCTTTGGAAAAGGTTTCGCAGAACTGGACCGAAGCTTTCTTGAGAGGCCCTTGGTGCTCCCTGAGCTTGGTTGTTTTCTTGCAGATATTTCATTACCTAATTCAATGATTAGGTTACTCTAGTTTGGGTAATAGCAATAGCACTTAGACTTATATACCACTTCATAGTGCTTTACAGCCCTCTCTAAGCGGTTTACAGAGTTCAGCATCTTGCCCCCAACAATCTGGGTGCTCATTTTACCGACCTCGGAAGGATGGAAGGCTGAGTCAACCTTGAGCCGGTGAGATTTGAACAGCTGAACTGCTGAACTAGCAGTCAGCTGAAGTAGCCTGCAGTGCTGCACTCTAATCACTGCGCCACCTCGGCTCGGTAATGAAACGTCTGCAAGAAAACAACCAAGCTCAGAGAGCAACAAGGACCCCTCGTTTCAATCCTGAGTTGGGCTGAGGTGACTGGCCCAAGGTCACCCAGCTGGCTTACATGGCTAAGACGGGACTAGAACTCCCCGTCTCCCGGTTTCTAGCCTGTTGCTTTAGCCACCAGACCGAACTGGCTGTCTTTACAATTTACTATACTTTCCATAATAAGCCTGACACAGATTTGCTTTTCGAATGCAAAGAGAACTGGATGGCGCCAACAGTTAGCGATGACAAATTTGTCACTAATCGGATATGAAATACTTAAAACTTTCCCAATACCTTTATGACATTAATACAAAAACGTCTACAGCAGTTAGTCTCAAGCATTTGTCGGAGGCAGATTCCAGCCAGCAAGAAATTTTCCTGGCACTTCTTGAAAAGTTACGAGCTTCTCTGAAAAATTACAGGCAATCCACACGCAATCCTGCCCTGATCTGGTGGCTGATTTTTTCTATTTTAAGTGCAGCCAAGATAGAAGTTCTTAGATGAGAATTTGGCAACCGAAACAAGAGTTGAAGGACTGTTGTTTCACAACATTTATTGTACTCAAACTTCCTCTGTTCGGAATGGTGACATTTTTCATCTGGATCTAAACTGGAATCTGCATCACAATGATAGGAGAAGATTGTTCTCATGTTACTTGTGTGTGTGTGTGTGTGTGTGTGTGTGTGTGTGTGTGTGTGTGTGTGTGTGTGTGTATGTGTGTGTGTCTGTGTGTCTGTGTGTCTGTGTGTGTGTGTGTTTGTTTGTTTGTTTGTTTGTTTGTTTGTTTGTGAGATTTATATACCGCCTCACAGTGCAAGCACTCTCTAAGCGGTTTACACCAGTAAGCAATGTATATTTATATTGCCCCCAACAATCTGGGTCCTCATTTTACCTACCTCGGAAGGATGGAAGGCTGAGTCAATTTTGAGCTGGTGAGATTTGAACCGCTGACCTGCGGATCACAGTCAGCTAAAGTGGCCTGCAGTACTGCGTTCTAACCGCTGCGCCAGCTCGGCTCATTTGTGTTTCTGTTGTTTGTGTTTGTGTTTGGAATGGAAGAGCTGCAACCTTGGGGGAACTGCCATGAAGAGGTATTCTTGCTACTGTTGTTTTTATGAGCTGGTGAACTTCCTCCATGAATTGTTAACCATGAATTCTCAATTGCTTCTTTATCATCTCATCGGTATTGCTGAATTCGAACTGAACATTCTGAGTACTTACGCTGTCCACAGTGTGTTCCGGTGTATCCCTTTTGACAGAGACAATGGTCATCACTGCACGTCCCACCGTTCATGCACCTGATGTTGCAGTGTTGCACTTGAAAAGAAAGACAGTGCGTTATTTATGGGTCTCTACAACATCTACACACAACAGACGCAATCAACGTCTACGCTCAGTTCTGCAGATGACATCATAAAAGGCGCAGGCAAAATGCTACCCTTATCACCTTTGGAGAATGGAGTGGTGCGGTGGCCTAGAGGTGGAGCTCTCACCTCACAATCAAGTGGCTATGAGTTCGATCCTAGGTAGAGGCAGATATTTCTCTCTCTGGGCACAATGAGAATATATCTGCTGAACAAAACTCTGCATTGGCGACAGGAAAGGCATCCGGCCATTAAAACACTCTGTTAGCTCCATTCGGTTGCCCAGACTCCACCCCACAAGGGATTATGGGGTCGTTAAAAGATGACGACGATGATCGCCTTTGGAGAATACAGATTGTAGGGAAGATTCAGGAGAAAACTAGCAGATGAAAACTACAAAAAAAAACTTACACGGGAAAATGTAGATATAAACTTTTCAATATCAAAGGTGCATATGCTTTTTAAAGAAAAAATCATGCAAATATTAATGGAAAATATCGTGTTTTGCTGTTTACTGTATTTCAATGCCACTAGTTAGTTGACAGTATGGGGAATCTAGCCACCTAGCAAAATTGGAAAGCATAGTTGGCCAGGTGCTAGTAAACTAGAAAGTGACACCTGGTTGTTGCCAGTGCTTGGGGGAAGGGAGAAATCTTGCAATTTAATTATCTACTTGTTCTACAAGTAGATGCCAAATAAAGCAGATGCAGAATGTAAAGATTGGAAAAGAATTCCCATATAAAAGTAACCTTCAAAAGGACACGACCATGATATTGTAATTTCTAAACCCACAAAGCATAACTAAGCCAAAAGTATGATTAACCCTTGATATGTTTAAGTATCTTCCAAACAATGATTTAAGAAGATGCAGTGATATTACTCACATTTTAGGATTCAAGCATTGCAAATATATTGAGATTAACTGAAAATGATTTGCTCCTTATTGCTTATCTCAGCTTTTCCCTGGGAACTCAGACAAGTGTACATAAGGGTTTTTCCTGATTTCAATCTTTCACAATAATAATTTTATAAGGTAAATTGGGTTAAATAAAAATTTCTGGTCTAAACTCTTGTAACGATTCCTATGGAAGGGTGGAACTTGACCTTGAACCTGCCAAAAGCAATACGTACTTGGGATTTTATGGCAGGAGTGACCAACTTTGGCAACTTTAAGACCTCTGGACTTCAACTCCCAGAATTCCACAGTCAGCCATGTGGGAGTTGGAGGTCTTAAGAGTTGCCAAGGTTGGACATCTCTGCTTTATGGGGTGTCTTTGGAGAGAAAAACAGAGAAACCCACACCCATCTATTCATTCACAGCATGCTAAAGGAAGATTCCCATCTTATGCTAAGATTGGTCATAGCATGATGTAAACCAGAGGTCTCCAACCTTGGCAACTTTATGAGGTGTGGACTTCAAATCCCAGAATTCCTCAGCCAGCCATGCTGGATGAGGAATTCTGGGAGTTGAAGTCCACACCTCATAAAGTTGCCAAGGTTGGAGACCTCTGATGTAAACCCAGCCACTGTGAAATCAGCAAAACTCGGACAATTAAAATCAGCGGGACCTCAGGCTAAACTTTCTCCTCTATGCATCTACGTATAGGTTTGTTTTTTCCTTAATGGCACCAATAGATTTTATGTTGCTACAAGAAGAAGCTTCAAAGGAGCTACTTTGGATCCAAACCACAGCCCAAAGGCAGATTAAACATGTCCATTTTCTGTTTGTTCTGATCCCAGCGATTAGAAGCCCACCCAGAAGTTGCTATCTACATTTCTGAAAAATCGGCCTTTTTAATATTAAGCTACATATCATTCCACTTTCACTTTGTCTCTTAGTAAGACTTAATTTTAGCTAGAGAAAAAAAAACAGACAGGAAGCAGCAGGTGAAGCTAGGCAAAATCACATCAGATACCTGTACAATTAGCACAGGGGCACCCCAAGGCTGTGTACTCTCACCACTTCTCTCTATATACCAATGACTGCATCTCAAACAATCCATCTGTTAAACTACTGAAGTTTGCAGATGATACAACAGTGATTGGTCTCATTCGAGACAATGATGAAACCGCATACAGATAGAAGGTTGAACAACTAGCCTCATGGTGCGACCGGAACAATCTGGAACTGAACACACTCAAAACTGTAGAAATGGTGGTAGACTTTAGGAGAAGCCCTCCCATTCTACCACCTCTTACAATACTAGACAACACAGTATCAACAGTAGAGACCTTCAAATTTCTAGGTTCTATCATATCGCAAGACCTAAAATGGTCACCTAACATCAAAAACATCATCAAAAAAGCACAACAAAGAATGTTCTTTCTGCGCCAACTCAGGAAGCTCAAACTACCCAAGGAGCTGCTGATACAGTTCTACAGAGGAATTATTGAGTCTGTCATCTGCACCTCTATAACTGTCTGGTTCGGTTCTGCAACCCAACAAGACGGACACAGACTTCAGAGGATAATCAGAACTGCAGAAAAAACAATTACTGCCAACCTGCCTTCCATTGTATGAGGACCTGTATACTGCACGAATCAAAAAGAGGGCCGTGAAAATATTTACTGACCCCTCACATCCTGGACATAAATTGTTTCAACTCCTACCCTCAAAAGGACGCTATAGAGCACTGCGCACCAAGACAACTAGACACAAGAACAGTTTTTTCCCGAACGCCATCACTCTGCTAAACAAATAATTCCCTCACCACTGTCAAACTATTCACTAAAGCTGCATTACTATTACTATTAGTCTTCTCATCGTTCCTATCACCTGTCTCCTCCCACTTATGACTGCAGGACTGTAACTTGTTGCTTGTATCCTTACGATTTATATTAATATTGATTGTTTCCTGATTGCTTATTTGTACCCTATGACAATCATTAAGTGTTGTACCTCATGATTCTTGACAAATGTATCGTTTCTTTTATGTACACTGAGAGCATATGCACCAAAGACCAATTCCTTGTGTGTCCAATCACACTTGGCCAATAAAGAATTCTATTCTATTCTATTCTATTCTATTCTATTCTATTCTATTCTATTCTATTCTATTCTATTCTATTCTATTCTATTCTATTCTATTCTATTCTATTCTATTCTATTCTATTCTATAAAACCTTAAGAATAATTAGCTGGCAGACACCATCCAGTCCATCCTAAATTGATCAGGGGTAGGGGTAGTGATGGCCATAGCTTGAAAAATGGTTCAATTAAGCTTTATAGCATTGTAGGAAAACAGGCCTGATTAGAAAACACATAGGAAATGATATCATCTGTCAGGCGGAGTAGAAACTTAAAACCACAAAACTGATTTCAATTAGAGTAGAGCGTGCCAAAAGCTAACTTCCATTCCCACATAATTACCAAAAAAGCCACTTAAATATTTTCAAATAAGTTTAGCAGTAGCTTCGATGCAGGTTCACAGATTCATCTATAGTCTCTATATAGATTAGTCGTTGACTTACAACAGTTCGTTCAGTGACTGTTCAAAGTTACAACACCGTCAGTTAGTGACCGTTTGAATTTACAACGGCACTGGAAAACTGACTCGTGACTGTTTTTCAGACTTACGACCTTTTGTAGCAGCCCCATGAGCATGTGACCAAAATTCAGATTTGTCAATTGGTTCATACTTATGACCGTTGCTATGTCCTAAGATCGTGTGATCCCCTTTTGTGTTGTTCTGACAAGCAAAGTCCATGGGGAAGCCAGAGTCACTTAACAGCTGTGTTACTAACTTCACCACTGCCGTGATTCCCTTAACAACTAGGGCAAGAAAGGTCGTAAAATCGGGCAAAACTCACTTAACAACTGTCTCGCTTAGCGACAGAAATTTTGAGGTTAGTTGTGTTTGTATGTCGAGGACTACCTGCACATATATATAAATAGCTAAAACTTTTTCCAGAGAAGAGGTTAGGAGTTTTCTTGATCTTTCCAAAGTGAGTAAAACTTCAGATCGTATCCTTTACCAGAGGTCTCCAACCTTGGCAACTTTATGAGGTGTGGACCTCAACTCCCAGAATTCCTCAGCCAGCCATGCTGGCTGAGGAATTCTGGGAGTTGAAGTCCGCACCTCATAAAGTTGCCAAGGTTGGAGACCTCTGCTAAACTATACTCAAATGCATGTTCCCACTCCAAAGAAAATTATTTCTTATGTATTCATTCATTGGCAAGTTAGATGCTGTACTTGAATCACCATTTACAGTGGGATTCTTTGAAACTCCAGTGGGTGGAGTTGTAATTGTACAATATGTTGAGTTCTTGTAAGTAAATGTTTGCTTATACTATTTTACGGTAAATGTTTTCCTTACTGTTACAGTAAAGTGGGAAGTATGGCGTCTATTCAAATCAACTGTGTAAGTTTCACGGAAGACCGCCTGCCCCACAATGTCTCCGTGTTAGCCACTGGTAACACATCTCTAGTTTCAAGGATTTGAAACATCAGCCTTCCTTGGAGGACCTACAGCGTTTCCTGTGAGTTTCCACATAGCCCTAAAAATTAAACAACAAACTGAATTTTGTTTGCTTAGAAGTCGTCAAATTGAGCCTAACCACGGGTGAAAGCGTGGGTAAATACCCTTTAGTTCAACTTGATCCCAGTAATAATCCAAACCATGTACAAGAAGATGAACTAAGGTGGACTTCGCACAACACATAAAAATAAGTTAAAATGAAGTTTGGTAATGTTTAATATCTTGTTATGTTAGAGGACTCAGCTTAACACATTTTATGAACACATAAATTATGGGTTTTTCCCCCAGGTTTGGGGTTAAGTATATGAGATAAACCTAGCATAAAAATAGGATGCTACAGGTTTATGTTTAATAGTTTAATAGCACTGATGATATTACCTAGTTTGGGTAACGAAACGTCTGCAAGAAAAGCACTAAACTCAGAGACCACCAAGACCACCTCCTCCTCCTCCTCCTCCTCCTCCTCCTCCTCCTCCTCCTCCTCCTCCTCCCCCCTGCAAATCTCACTCCTTAATAGCACTGATGATGTTACCTAGTTTGGGTAACGAAACGTCTGCAAGAAAAGCACCAAACTCTGAGGCCACCAAGACCACCTCCTCCTCCTCCTCCTCCTCCTCCTCCTCCTCCCTGCAAATCTCACTCCTTAATAGCGCTGATGATGTTACCTAGTTTGGGTAACGAAACGTCTGCAAGAAAAGCACCAAACTCAGAGACCACCAAGACCACCTCCTCCTCCTCCTCCTCCCTGCAAATCTCACTCCTTAATAGCACTGATGATGTTACCTAGTTTGGGTAACGAAACGTCTGCAAGAAAAGCACCAAACTCAGAGACCACCAAGACCTCCTCCTCCTCCTCCTCCTCCCTGCAAATCTCATTCCTTAATAGCACTGATGATGTTACCTAGTTTGGATCATGAAACATCTGCAAGAAAACAAGCAAGCTCAGAGAGCACCAAGGACCCCTCATGTCAGCCTTGAGCTACAAATATTCTCCTTTATTGGAACAGACACTGCTAGGAGGTAACAACAGGAGTGGGCTACGGGTTGGGAGCATCTGGCTGAACTAACAAGCTGGACTCTTGGCCAGGCTAGTGGAGCTCTTCTTCCATCTCATCCACAATCTCTTTGAAATCCTTACGGAAGAACGGGATTGCGGGAAACATCTGTGAGGTCTAAGAGGATAAATGCAGAGGAGGATCCGGAAAAGGCATTCATGGCTTTCTTTGCCAGCCATGTCTCAGCGCTGAGGTCCAGGCAAAGAACAGATGTAAAGTTTTAAGCATTTCAGGCTGTTGCTTCGTTGGGACAATGGTGAGGGGGGAAATCCTACTATGGTTAAAAATCTTATTTATCAATGAACCAGTAGAAAAGTCCAAGGTGGAGCAATAGAGAAAGAGGCAACTGAGTTGAACATGTTCAAGGGTGGCTTCCTCCAGTTGGTGTCTTCCAAATACAGGTAGTCCTCGACTTACAACAGTTCACTTTGTGGCCATTCAAAGTTACGACGGCACTGGAAAAAAAGTGACTTACGGCCGTTTTGCACACTTGTGACTGTTGCTGCAGCCTCGTGGTCATGTGACCAAAATTTGGACTCTTGGCAACTGACTCATATTTATGACGGTTGCAATGTCCTGGGATCATGTGATCACCTTTTGTGACCTTCCGACAATGGGAAAGCCAGATTCCCTTAGCAACCCTGTTACTAATTGAACATCTGCAGTGATTCACTTAACAAAAAAGGTCGTAAAATGGGGCAAAACTCACTTAACAAAAGTCTCCCTTAACAACATAAATTTTGGAGTCAATTGTGGTCGTATCTCAAGGACTACCTGTATGTTGGATTACAATTCCCCCTCATTCCTATGACGTTCAGGAAGATGGGAATTATCGTCTAAGTATCTGCAGGATATTTCAGACCGAAAGTTTATATTTAGAGTGTTTTGATAACTGAACATTTTCCTGAAATTCCTTTTTTTCTGGCATGTGATTAGTGAAGCAGAGGGCCGAATTCGTTATATGGACCTAATTAAACAATGCAGAAAAAATAATTTAAAGGGAGCACCCCCCGCAGTGCAAATAAACCAGCAAATAAAGAGAGATTAATTTATTAGATTTATGTTCCGTCTCTGGATCAAAAAGAACTGTATCCAACTGTGGCTAACAAAAAAGGGAAACAAAACCACATATGAATTCAAAACACAATTTAAAAAGAACGCAACTGTAAATACAAAACACCAGCCATCTAATAAAAGTAGAATTGGACTAATGATCTCTCACAACACTGGGAAGCCAACCAACATGAGATCTAAAGATTCATGCTGCCTACAAGAGAAGTTAGAACTTTCTATTTGCATGGTATTAATTTTATTCTACTTAATGTAAATGTTTACCCTATTTTTCGCTTTCTCGTGCTTTCAGCTCCTTTACGAACCCATAAAACAGTTCCAGACAAGCATAATGCATCTGAATGATAATTAACACCATTTACTGAAAAATTCGGTCACTGAACACCGCTATATATGCCTCTCGATTCTGCTTGGAGGCCTCTGGTAATGGATGACCAGATCTTACAGGGACTTTTATAAATTCTAGTTTGTTCATTCCTAAAACGTATGTGTCAGATGTGCTGAAGTAAAAGAAAAAGAAAAAATTAGAAGAAGGAATCAGAAACTGCCATGATAGGATGTTGTTCGTTATCTTTAATGTGGCCATAACTCAAACCTAGATCAGGGTTGTCCAACCTTGCCAACATTAAGACTTGTGGACTTCAACTCCCAGAATTCCCCAGCTGGCTGGGGAATTCTGGGAAATGAAGTCCACCCGCTTTAAAGTTGCCAAGGTTGGGAGGCCCTGCATTAGATTCTCTTAGCTGTGGTAAGAGGTAACATCACTGCTTAGCTGTCTGAGCTACTAAGATATCAGGAAATGATGAACAAACTGCTCTACTAGTTTGACCGTCCAAGCAGAGATGACCGATCCAAATCTGGAATGCATACCTGATTTTGAGCCGCAGGATGGAGAAATCTGGCCATTTGGACACGTGCACATGTTTGGCCTTGAGCAAAACCCATCTCCACAGGAATGTCTGCAAATCGCTGTAAATAAGAAAATAAGAAATAGGATAACGCTTTCAGAGATACTGGCTGGTGAAGTGAGAGGCTGACGAATGACTGAACTCGCCTCTTCAGACTATCAAACCCTTTCTGGATTGACTGATCTTCAGGACCCTTCATCAAACTTAAGAGTCAACGTTCACATTATTTTTGCCATTGCTGCTGCTAAAGTCTATGCTTAAGAGAGCTCAATCATAATAGAGCTGGAAGGGACCTTGGAGGTCTTCTAATCCAGTGCTCCCCAACCAGTGTGCCGTGGCACACTGGTGTGCCGTGAGGCCATGCCAAGTGTGCCGCGGCAAAAGCTCGCGTCATATCCAGAACGGCCTGCCGCCCACTGAATGCTAGATTTTGCCCAGCAACATTTTGTTGCATTCGATGTGCGGCCGCGGTCCTACAGCTCTGAGTCCGAGAAGTTCTATCCCCCCTCTTCCCCCGCTCACGATTGTCCTGATCACAAGTCTACAGGGCCTGGACAGAGCAGTGTTCATTATTAGGTATTACCTATCTGTCGTTTTCTGCACTGTGTTCTAATTTTTAAGTTCGCGTAGTAACCTAATTATCAAATAAAATAATAAATCAAGTAATTCTGTTATGCCCAGTTTGACATTCCTATACTATTATACTCTTCAAAACAATATTTTGAAGATAATATTTGTTTTTTATCCAATTTTTGTATGTGGTGTGCCGTGGAATTTTGGGAGAGGCTATGGTGTGCCGAGGGTGACAAAAGGTTGGGGAGCACTGTTCTAATCCAACCCCCTCCTCAAGCAGGAGACCCTATACCACCTCAGACAAGTGATTGTCCAGTGTCTTTTAAAAACCTCCATTGATGAAGCACCCACCATGTCTGAAGGCAAGCTGTTCCACTGGTTAATTGTCCTCACTGTTAGGAAATTTCTCCTTAATTCCAGGTTGCTTCCCTCCTTGATTCGTTTCCATCCATTGCTTCTTGTCCTGCCCTCTGGTGCTTTGGAAAATAAGTTGACCCCCTCCTCTTTGTGGCAACCTCTTAAATATTGGAATACTGCTATCATGTCCCTCCCAGTCCTTCTTTTCTCTAGACTAGCCAAACCCAAATCCTGCAATCGTTCTGCATATTGTTTTGTCTCCAGGCCTTTAATCATCTTAGTTGCTCTTCTTTGCACTTTTTTTACCCAAAGTGTCAAACATCTTTTTTCTAATGTGGTGAGCAAAACTGGATGCAGTATTCCAGGTGTGGCCTTATTAAGGCTTTATAAAGCAGTACTAAGACTTCACATGATTTTATATATACGATGTCCTTCTTGACAAGTGGTTGTCCAATCTCTTCTTAAAAACCTCCAGTGTTGGTGCACCCACAACTTCTGGAGACAGGTTGTTTCACTGATTAACTGTGCTCGCTGTCAGGAAACTTCTCCTTAATTTAACTGAATTTTAACTTTTTTTGAATAAAAATAAAATTTAAAAACGTAAACAAATGAGGGATTTCCCAATAAAATCAGCAGAAATAACAACTTACGGACAATACATTGATTTCCACCAGGTAAGGTTTTCCACCCAGGACAGCAATATGCATTGTAACGTGATCCACACACATTTGGTCTGTAAAAGACAGAGACAACAAAAGAAATTTTGTCATTCTTCAAATTCTATTTACGAGTTCACAAAACCGTCATCATCTGGTCACTAAATTACCTCATTTTCTAGGACTGAAAATACACCACAAACAGGTTGGGTTCACAAAATATAGTAAGCTTCAAAATAACCAGTTATGGTTCACATCAACCTAGTGTGATACATGAACACTGATCTATAATATACATATTAAGCCATTATGAGAAATCTGCATTTTCCTTTGTAATTTCATTCACAGTTAACAATTACGCCACATTTGTTAAAGAACTGTGAAGATTTATATAAAACCATTATTATTTAGGATACCTATGTAGTTTATCCAATGATCAAATGTGCTTGGTAATTTCGCAAACATGTTTTGATACTTCCCATCTTTTGTAGCTTACTTATTTATATCAAATGTCAGAGTAGAGTAGAGTAGAGTAGAGTAGAGTAGAGTAGAGTAGAATAGAATAGAATAGAATAGAATAGAATAGAATAGAATAGAATAGAATAGAATAGAATAGAATAGAATAGAATAGAATAGAATTCTTTATTGGCCTTTATTGTGTGATTAGACACACAAGGAATTTGTTTCCAGTGCATAAACTCTATGAGGGTTATATACTTAAAATCAGATGTCAAGACACAAATACGTAACAGCAGAGTTTACATTATGATATTACTGAATGTTTATCATTATTTGGATGCAATCATGGTTTGCGCTACAAGACATTTACGGCATCGGTGAAATCTACTTACCTTCCCCACCGGTTCGGAAGCATGCGCGTGCTTTGTGTTTCATGCACACACTCATTGTGTTTTGCGCACACGCGCTTTGCATTCACCACCATTGTACGTGCTTTTTCACCCTCTGCACATGCACAGGCTTTGCGCATGTGCAGAGGGTTAAAAAAAGAAAATGGTGACATCCTGCCAGGTGGGCGGAGCCTCGCGCGGCTGCCGCTACCGGTTCTCCGAACCACCGGCAGCCACAGCTACCTGTACACCCGAACCGGTAGCATTTCACCCCTGAATTTTGTGGATAGCTAAATGTGTTAAATCCAACAGTCAGGTAGTCCTTAATATACGACCATAATTGATCCCCAAAATTTCCACTGTCTCACCCAGCAGCAGAAATTTTGGGGTCAATTGTGGTCGTAAGCCCAGCCCCACCTGTAGTTCATTTCAGGCACCGTCGCAACAAAAGCTAATCCAGGCCATTGATGCATTCACCTATGAAAGATTCCATTGTGTTTCGACTTCACGTCCCTCCCCGTAGCTAGAACAGACCAAATTTGTTTGGAATTACCCTCTTATCGGTGCCAAACATGACTCCAGTGCTTCAAGGCAATAAGGTAAGCAAAGATATCAAACCCTGGTTTCCTGCCGAGGGGGAAACAAGATTTTTATCGCTAATAGGAAGTGGCTCTTACTGCTGGATTCTGGGGAAAGAATACGATAAAGAATATGATGTGCAGCAGCTGCCAAAAAAAGCCAACACAGTTCTAGGCTGCATTAATAGAGGGATAGAATCAAGATCACGCGAAGTGTTAATACCACTTTATAATGCTTTGGTAAGGCCCCACTTGGAATACTGCATTCAGTTTTACGATGTAAAAAGGATGTTGAGACTCTAGAAAGAGTGCAGAGAAGAGCAACAAAAATGATTAGGGGACTGGAGGCTAAAACATACGAAGAACGGTTGCAGGAACTGGGTATGTCTAGTTTAATGAAAGGAAGGACTAGGGGAGACATGATAGCAGGGTTTCCAATATCTCAGGGGTTGCCACAAAGAAGAGGGAGTCAAACTATTCTCCAAAGCACCTGAGGGCAGAACAAGAAGCAATGGGTGGAAACTAAACAAGGAGAGAAGCAACTTAGAACTAAGGAGAAATTTCCTGACAATTAGAACAATAAATCAGTGGAACAGCTTGCCTCCAGAAGTTGTGAATGCTCCAACACTAGACGTTTTTAAGAAGATGTTGGATAACCATCTGTCTGAAGTAGTGTAGGGTTTCCTGCGTAAGCAGGGGGTTGGACTAGAAGACCTCCACGGTCCCTTCCAACTCTGTTATTATTATTATTACAATTGAATGCATGATGGAGTTGTTTTGGTCTAAAGCAGACTTGTAAATTCAGAGAAACGGCAGGACCAAGGAAATCTATTGTAAACAACTGGGTTTTAGAAACAGGCCCTTTGAAAATCAGTTTGGCACTCTCTTTAGCTCATCTATAATCAAATGTATGCAAATTATGTGTATTTTGACCTTGACAATGAATTTTACAAGAACGTTACCCTAAAGTTGTGGAATTTCATGCTCAAACAGTAGAGGGTATCAACCCAATTATGCATATTTTTTAATTGTGAGAAGGGTTACCGAATCAAGCGTTAGGAATCTTCCATTAATACAAAATGTACATCAGAGTTCAGGAACCCCTCTGAATCTATGCTCATTTATTTCATCTGCTGATTTATATCTGTCACGATGTGAATATTGCCAGTTGAGCACCTCTGCAATATTTCTAGGTTTATTGTATTTTCTAATCAAGCAGACATGTGATATGTTTTACTGCGCATGTGTACATTCCAGGAGTCTCCTCCTTTCTTTCTTCTCCTGTGAGCCTCGCCCGAGGCAGACGTGATTTCTTAACTGAGACAATCAGGGGCGGGTTCCTAATTTTTTTACTACCACTCTGTGGGCGTGGGTATTTTGTGGGTGTGGCTTGCCAGCCATGTGACCGGGTGGGCGTGGCTTGCCGGCCATGTGACCGGGTGGGCGTGGCTTCTCGGACTGCTGAAGGGAGGGGAACTGAGATAGGTCCTGCCGCCCATTCCCCCTCCCCTCAGCAGCTCGAGAAGCCTCAAACGTGCAAAAATGCCTAGGATCATCACCGCGCGTTCGTGGCTTCTCGGACTGCTGAAGGGAGGGGAATGGAGATAGCTCCTGCTGCCCGTTCTTTCAGCGTCTCACGCACTCCCTCAGCCATCCTCCTCTGCTTGGACTCACTGTGGGGTAGGAAGGCAGCGCATGCGCAGTGCTGGAAGCTCGGCTTCTGGGCATGCACAGAAGGAAAAAAAATTTAAATGGTGGCGCCCAGGCACCGGCAACCGACCGCACCGGTACTGTGATGTCACCAGCGGGCCGCTACCAGTGCTATAGAGTGGACCGCACCGGTAGGAACCCATCACTGGAGACAATGTAGATTAATAACGTTTATATTCTTTTGTTACTTTTGTACTAAAATAAATATTTTGTTAATTAGAATTGAATCTCGGTTTTATTTTCGAAGTAAGGATGACTTCAAGGAAGCAAGATCCTATAACGCCTCGATAGGAATAATTCTTATTCCGTCAATATCTGAGCACAATTAAGGCCGCTTCTGATTCCTCTTCAAGGCTTCTTGAGTTTGCTCCCTGTCCCGTTTTCTCTCCCTGTTTTTCCACCTTGTTTGCTGGGTCCTCCAAAAGCTGGAATCTCACCAGAATCCTGCAGCAAGGCAGTGATAAAATAGGCCATAAACTTTTAAGCGAGCAGGATGATCAGTAGACCAAATTCCACAGCCGTGCCAACTATATCCTTTCTGCACGATGGTTGGCTTTCGATCAGATGTCTTTATGGCTTCCGCCTCCCTTAATCTGGCTGTCCTGGGGTTTTTTTTCCCCCATTAACTAGTTCTTCCCTTGCTTGTGGTTCTCGTCTGCACAATTTCCATTTTAAAAAAGGGATACAGATACAGATTAACAGAGTTGGAAGGGATCTTGTAGGTCATCTAGTCCAACCCCCCGCCCAAGCAGGAGACCCTACACCATTTCTGACAGATGGCAGTCCAATCTCTTCTTGAAAGCCTCCAGTGATGAAGCTCCCACCACTTCTGAAGGCAACTTCTGTTCCATTGGTTGATTCTTCTCACTGTCAGAAAATTTCTCCTTATTTCCAGTTTGAACCTCTCCTTGTTCAGTTTCCATCCATTATTCTTTGTCTGGCCTTCAGGTGCCTTGGAAAATAGCTTCACCCCTTCCTCTCTGTGGCAGCTCCTCAAATATTGGAAGACTGCTATCATGTCTCCCCTGGTCCTTCTCTTCACTAGACTAGTCATGCCCAGTTCCTGTAAGCGTTCTTCCTATGTTTTAGTCTCCAGTTCCCAAATCATCCTGGTTGCTCTTCTCTGCACTTTTTCTAGAGTCTCAACGTCTGTTGTGACCAAAACTGGATGCAGTATTCTAGGTGTGGTCTTTCTAAGGCTTTATAGAGTGGTACTAGTACCTACCTTGATCTTGATTGTATCCCTCTGTTAATGCAATTTAGGATTGCATTGGCTTTTTTGGCTGCTGCCGCACACTGTTTATTTATTTATTTATTTATCGTTTTTATAGGCCGCCCAACTCCCGCAGGACTCTGGGCGGCTTACAACATGTTGGCTCATATTTAGCTGGTTGTTCACTAAGACTCCAAGATCCCTCTCACAGTTATTGCTATTAAGCCTTTTACAGCCCTCTCTAAGCAGTTTACAGAGTCAGCTTATTTCCCCCCAACAATCTAGGTCCTCATTTTACCCACCTCGGAAGGATGGAAGGCTGAGTCAACCTTGAGCCTGGTGAGATTCGAACTGCCAAATTGCAGGCGGCCAGCAGCCAGCAGAAGTAGCCTGCAGTACTGCACTCTAACCACTGCGCCACCACGGCTCACAGTCTCCATAAAAGATGCACATTGCAATGAAAACATTTCCCAAAGGCCTACTTGGGTTCAAGATACTCCACTAGGAAACAAAGGATCTTCTCTCCTACAACTACAATCTATCCAGCCCAGCAAAATCCAAATTCTGAGCAAGAGATATTGCTTGGCAGCTCTGAGAGAGAGAGAGAGAGAGAGAGAGACAGACAGACAGACAGACAGACAGACAGACAGACATAGGATGAACTATTACTAAGCAGATAGCTTTTTTATTGCTACTACGTAAATCATATTTTCGAGACTTGGCAGCAAAAGCCAGCCTTGGTGCAAACGAATTTCTGCCAGCCGCACCAGTTAATAACTTGAGCCTGCTTGCGTTTTTAGGACCTGCCTTTTCACCCTTTAGTGTGCAAGGAAAATTCTGCCAATTATCAACCCGGGGGTCTCCTCTGGAGCTAATTGCTCTAGTTCTAGAAGATTTAACATGAGCCAGAGCCGAAACTTACTACATACGGCAACAGCTGTTACAGCAGGCAGAATGCTTATGGGGGGGGGGAGGAAAAAATAAACAGCGAATAGGTCTTAACATCACATTTCAAGGTGAAAGAAGAATACACAAACAACGATGCTTATTTGTGCCTTTGCTGCTATCTTTCTACAAGGGCAGGGGTGGGCTGCTACAGGTTCGCCCAGGTTCAGGAGAACCTGTAGCTAACATTATGTCCGGTTCGGAGAACCTCCAAATCCCATCCCTGGCTGGCCCCTCCCACCCTTCCCCACCCCTCCCAGGAGTCTCTATGCGGTCCGTTTTTGATGCAAGGTAAGTGCAGGGCCCATGCGGAGGCTCAGAGAGTGAGAAAAATGGGCTTCGGAGACCAGGGGAAGCAGTTTTCGCCCTCCTAGAAGCTCGAGGAAAGCCTCTGGAGCCTGAGGAAGGCAAAAACGTGTGTTGTCGTCCCCCCGCCGTGGTGCAGGAGGCCAACTAGGCCATGCCCACCAAGGCCACGCCCACCGGGCAGAGAACCCGTTGCTGAAATTTTTGAAGCCCACCCCTATAAAGGTATCTATTTTCCTAGACCATCAAACACTCGCAAACCTTCCTTTCTTATCCTAGTGTTGTTTTTAACAGTCTGGATTACTGAAAAATGAAGAATCTGGAAAACAGGCCATCAAATTTGCAAAGCCCCTCTCCCCAGTTCCAAGTATGGAAAATAGCAATAGCGCTTAGACTTATATACCGCTTCACCGTGCTTCACAGGCCTCTCTAAGCGGTTTACAGAGTTCAGCATATTGCCCCCAACAATCTGGGTCCTCATTTTACTGACCTCGGAGGGACGGAAGGCTGGGTCGACCTTGAACCCCTTGTGTTACCCCATGAATAGGGCACTTGGTACCTGTGGACTCCCACGAAGGCCTAGAATCTCCTGCCACCCGACTTTTGGTTTTGGTTCAAACTAATTAACAAACTTATATGTTTTTCCTACTCAGTGGGCAATCAGCATTTCTCACTGTACGCGTGGATCTGACTTTGATGCCAAAGGATTTCAGTGTATCAAATTATTCCCTACCAAGACATCAAAACTGTCATGTCTACCGCTGGGATTTTTTTCCCCCTAACTTGCTTACATTTGAGGAAAAGCAAACTATACTTTTAATCAAAACAATTTGTCTCCCTGTCATCTTCTTTCTCTACACTGCAATAACTGTGAAACCAGTTGTTTTTATAATTGCGCTAACTGCACTGTCATTATGCGATCAAATCTGGCTCTCAGATCATCATGTCTTGGAGAAATGCTATTCTAGAGGGTCTGAGAACCACTTAATTGTGCAACATTACACACAAACCAACAACAACCACCTACATTTGAGATAGCATTGATCCTCTGGACAAGCAAAAACCAAGCTGAAGTGCCTGGCCACAGTAAAACAAATATTTACCTCAGAAAAACATATGGTGATTGCTTCTAAGTCTCCTAAATCGTGACATATTTTTAAACACAAAACATTTATCGTGTGAAACCGACTTTTCCTACTTTATCATTCCCTTTTATCTACCCCTGCTTTGCCTCTGCAAATTAGTTTGAAATTTCTAGTCACAGAAAATTTCTTTCAGTGTATCAATCTAGTACCGTGATGGCGAACCTATGGCACGCGCGGCGTCTCCCGTTCCTCTTCCAGGTTTCTGGCACGCATGTACACACGACAATCAGCTGGCCTTCAGGCGTCCGGCAGTGCTGGAAACTGGAAGAGCTGGTCTTCCATTTTCCAGCATGAGTATGCGCGCCGGCCAGCTGATAGTTGCATGCACATGCACCCCAGTAACTGAAAGACTAGCTGGCCGGAGCGCATGCGGGTGCCGGAAACCGGAAGTTTATTTTCCAGCGTGCGCATGCCCCCTGGGCAGCTCCTCTTCCACGCTCCCTTTTCGCCACTCGATGACGAAAAGTTTCACCATCACTGATCTAGTACCTTAACTAACCATGAATCCAGGGCTAGTACTCAATGGGGTTTTGTGGTTTGCCACGTGTTATTAGTATAACATTAGTGCATTGGTATTTAACTAGCATTTGTTGAACATGATGCAATGGCCTTATTTACCTATAACATTAAGCCAAACTTTTCCAGTCATGCTAAGCTATTGTTTTAACCACGGATTACCAAATAAACTATATTAGTTTCACTGGCACATAAAGTCAATGGATAAGATTTGAAGTCAGAGTTGCTAAGTTTATTATTTATTTATTTATTTATTTATTTATTTATTTATTTATTCATTCATTCATTCATTCATTCATTCATTCATTCATTCATTCATTCATTCATTCCATTTCTATGCCACCCACTCCCTAGGGACTCTGGGCGGCTCACAACAGAAGAATGAACATCAAAATCAATATAAAAACGTCTTAAAACAGTTTTTAAAAAGTGTGCATGTACAAAACAAACCCGAAAAAATGTGAAACAAATGCCGAAAACAAAATGGCGACCGCATGCACAGTGCCAGAAACGCGGCTCTTGCAAATGCGCAAAAAGAAAAAAAATGGGAAAAAATAAAAAAAAAATTAAAAAGATGGCGGCACCCACGGACCGGCACCAACCGGTCAGGCGAATCGGTCTGAACCGGGAGGAACCCACCCCTGAACTTAACTAAGGTTAAAACTAACCAAACATGCAGAAATGGATAGACTAACACTGAAGATAAAAGAAAAGGAAGACACGGAATATTTTCGAACTTGGGACTTGTTTTACCAATGGTTAGATAACAGAGATAGAAACTAGGAGCTTAATATTGTTATGTAAACAAATTGACTCAGACAGTATGCTGTTCACTAAGCCCATTGTATATAAACAGAAAAGATATAAATAAATGAATAAAAACACCCTTACCAAACATAGTATGCTGAATCTAACGAAGTACGAAACCTATATCCTAATTTTTTAAATTGTTGTTGCCATCTGTTTTTTTTTCTAGGAATTGTAATGATCATAGCTCTCTCCCTCTTATTTGACTCTCACAACAACTCTATGGAGCGTGCTTACAAAAGAAAAGTATTGAAGGTTTTATTATATATATTAACCTATAATTAAGTTTTAACTGTTATATTGGATTTCTGGTCAATGGCCATCATTAAGGGTTGATTTCATCTGAAAAACCAATGAAATAGCCAGGCTGAAAATTAACTGGCCCCAAATCTCCTGGTGAACTTCATGGTCAAGTATAGATTTCAACTGGAGTCTTCCTAATTACAGGTAGTCCTCGACTTACGACCACAAAGGAGCCCAAAATTTATGTTGTTAAGTGAGACATTTGTTATGTTTTACCCCATTTTACGACCTTTCTTGTCACCGTTGTTAAGTGAATCTGGTTTCCCCATTGACTTTACTTGTCAGGTGGTCACCCAAAATGATCACATGCTCTTGGCACACAACCATGGTCATAAATGAGGAACCAGTTGTCAGAAGGTCACAAAAAGTGATCACATGACCTTGGGACACAACAACGGTCATAAATATGAGCCAGTTGCCAAGCATCTGAATTTTGATCATGTGATCACGGAGCTGCTGCAATGGCCGTACCTGTGAAAAACGGGTCACAAGTCACTTTTTTCAGTGCCGCTGTAACTTTGAACGGTCACTAAATGAATTTGTTATAAGTCGAGGACTATCTAGAGGACAGAATATCATTGTGCTCTTCATTCATTTATCACTGAGGGTTAAAGGAGTCTCCTTATTCCATTACTTCTTGCAAATCCTTTCACACACACATCCCTCCATCATTTGTACCGCCTTCATCCCTTTCTTGCTCCGTTATGTGAATGCTCCAACACTGGAAGTTTTTAAGAAGCTGTTGGATAACCATTTGTCTGAAGTAGTGTGTAGGGTTTCTTGCCTAAGCAGGGGGTTGGACTAGAAGACCTCCAAGGTCCCTTCCAACTCTGTTACTATTACTATTACATTATTAACAGGTCCCAAAGGAAACACTTAAGTCATTAATGAAGGAAAAGTTGTGAAAGGATTCCATTCAGGAGCAAAAGAGCTAAGCAGAGTCAAACAGGGTTTATTTTTTTTATTCCCCTGCAGCTGTAAGACCTGGATGAAAGTCAGGAATTTGGAATGACAGCCGGCATGGCCAAACGCTTTACTGACCTCGGTTTCTATCGCAGTGAGACTAGCCAAATACGGTAACTGATATTACTCAGCACGAGGGACCTCGACCTGTCACAGAAACTTCCTAGCAATGCTGGAATGTGGAGATCTCATTCAATCTGACCCAGGGCTGCCATTCTCACTGTCAAGGAAACAGGCAACAGTTCTTAAGGGCAGGTTTCCCTTGCCGCAGGGGTGAAATCCAGCAGGTTCTGACAGGTTCTGAAGAACCTGGAGCGGAAAGTTTGAGTAGTTCGGAGAACCGGTAGCGGAAATTTTGAGTAGTTCGGAGAACTGGCAAATACCACCTCTGGCTGGCTCCAGAGTGGGGTGGGAATGGGGACTTTGCAGTATCCTTCCCCTGCCACACCCACCAAGCTACACCACGCCCACCAAGCCACGCCCATAGAACCGCTAGTAAAAAAAATTGGATTTCACCACTGCCTTGTCGGTATAAAAATCAGCCTTGTTTCTAACAAAACGCTTCAGCTACCACTGGCTAATAGGCGTAGCTTCGCTTATTTCCTAAATTTGTAGCGCCGCCCATCCCAAAACAAGTGATTCTGGGCAGCGAACCATCATCGCAATCCATTTAAAATTGTCTGAAATGATATAGGATTTCCTGTCTGAGCAGGGGGTTGGACTAGAAGACCTCCAAGGTCCCTTCCAACTCCGCATTGTCCAAAAACATTTCCGTGGTCCTGTGGCCAACATGGTTATACAGCATGGTGCACGGAATGCTGTTACCTTCCCACCGAAGTGGTACCTATTTATCTACTCACATTTGCATGCTTTCAAACTGCTAGGTGGGCAGGAGTTGGGGCAAGAACGGGAACTCGTCCCGTCGCAGAGCCCTCGGGTCTCGAACCTGGGCTGCTAGCTTTCCAGCTTAGCATCTTTAACTGCTAAGCCATCAAGCCCCCTTATTTATTTTAAACTTCTATCCCGCCATATATGAATACATAGAAATCATTTAGTTCCATGTCAGGCTGGGCAGCCGCCATGTTGGATTCCTCACAACGCAACAAGCTAAAGGCGTGACTCTCCAAAAATGTGACCGATAACTCCCCACCCCCCTTATGATCCTCTGACTAAACCGCTGACTGCAGAAGAGACATTCAATAAAGTCTTAGCAATTCACAAATTCTACTTATCCAAAAACAACATGAACCTCTTATAGATATGTGCAGGGGTGGGATTCTACCAGTTCGAGCGAACTGGATGCTCCGACGATCAGCTGGGAGCCAACCGGTTCGCTCCGACAATCAGCTGGGCCCGCCCGCCCGCATGCTTTACTGACCTATATCTTCTCAGCTGATTCGCGTGGGAGAGCGGATTGCCGTGCCTCAGCTGTGTTTCTCCCTAGCAGAAGGCAAGTTTTTGTTAAACTGCGCATGCGCGCACAGCAGGGGTGGGTTCTCCTGGTTCGGACTGGATCGCCCAAACCTGTAGTGACCCGCTGGTGATATCACAATGGCATCACGGATCCAGTTCAGTCGGTGCCAGTCCGTGGGCGCCACCATCTTTTTTTTAAAAAATTTTTCCGAAGTTTTTACCGTTTGGAAGTTTTTTTCCTCTGCTGCTGCTTGAAAAAGGGCTCTCCCGCCCGCCCCCGGGTTTATACTTACCTTTATTCCTTTGCCCGAAGCACAGCTGATCAGCTCCTCAGCTGTGTTTCGGGCTGATTATAGCTACTGAGCGTGTGCGGAAGCAGAATTGCACGAGGGGCCGCGTGCATGAGCAGAGCAAAACGTCGCGATGTGAACCGGTGGCGAAGGTAAGTGGAACCCACCCCTGGCGCACAGCATGTGTCAGGTGCGTGCGCGCGCAAAGCGCGCCATCACTGAACCGACTGTTAAACCGGCAGGATCCCACCACTGGATATGTGATTATTAACTATCAGTCAGTCAGTTTAGGAGAGCATCTTTTTAAAAAAAACAACCCTGAGCTTTAACATTTGGATGTATTTATATTGTGCAGGTGGGGCTGAAATTCTTTGAAGTATCTACAAGGACATGGCATGACCCCAAACTGTTTGGTGACAAATAGCTGTTGAGCTAAAGATGGAACATTTTTCCATCTTTCCTTTAGACTTCTATTTATTGTTGTTGTTACTTCCCAGCCAAAAAGCAGCTTGCCATCTTGTTCTACTTGGGTACACAGCATGGCACTAAGTACGATGAAAGCTTCCAGTCAGGTGCACCAGCCAAAAGTAGCAAGGGGGAAAAAAAAATAACGTTTGAGGTTTCTCTCAGCCTAAACCAATATTTACCAGAATGGTAAGTCTGATCTTCGACAGCAGCCATTTAGTGGTAAGCAAGGGGTTGGAAATCGAAAAACCGTAAGCCTCAATTATAAATTGGAATATTAAAGCTACCGCTGAAGTATTCCAGAGACCAACTTTCACCAAAGCAAATGAGATTTGGACCGCAGGAGGCAAAGGCAGAGGAAGTTTTAAACTATATGTTGTAGGCAATGGTAGGACGAACTGAGTTCTGCTCTGTGTCAATTACAGCTTCTTAAAATGAGCATAGTTACGTCCTACTTCAACTAATCGTAAAGGCAAGAAGCTACATTCGCCAGGAATAACTTGAATACAGAAAACACGGCTGCTTTGTCTGCAGATGTCCAGCATCTTCGTTGGTTAAACGGATATCCTGCCTTTTCAGCGGAAAGTAACGAACAGGTAAATCCATTCTCTGCCGTTGTTTTCCCATCGACTCTTTAGCTTGAGCTAAAACAGGATAGCTGGCCTAGAAAGAGGTCCCAAAATTCCATGCCTGAGGTTAGACCTGAACCTGGAGCCTTGCTCCATCTTGAACACTCTAACCACTAAACCACACTGTTCTTAATCATTTAGGATTTGGGTCATGTCAGTTCAACAGCCAGCCCTTCTCCACACAAGTTATCTGCAGCAGTTTTTCATATGCTACCTTGATTGCAAAACTCCTGCTCAAGGAGTTACAGGCAGTCCTCAATTTATGACCAACTGCTTAGCAAATGTTCAAAGTTACAACGGATCTCCCTACAGCTACTTACGGTAGGACCTGGTTTCAAAGTTCCAATGTCCCCCATGAATGTGTGATCCCATTTTGGGCACTGGGCAACCGGTCCGTATTTATGACCGTTCCCTGCAGCGTTCCCTGGTCATGTCACTACAATTGTTGGCATTTTTGTCCCAAAATTGGTGTTTGCTTCCGTTTCTGGCAAAAAACATTCTTTGGCTAAAATGGGTTCATTGAACGACCATCGTGTTCACTTAACAACCGGTACAAAAGGCTGCAAAATCAGGCACGGTCACATGGTGATCCACTTAACAACCTCTGTGACTTACAACCATAATTCCAGGTTCAATTAGGATCATAAGTCAAAGAGTACCGGTATTGGCCTCAAATTAACCTATTTTATTTACTCAGGTGTTTATTACTTGGATCTTTTTAAAAAATTACACTGTGCTAGTGAGCGCGTGGATATTTTAAACTGCCTTACTATTATATGTTTCATTTACACTACGCTATATTCCTAGGCAGCTCATTATTTAAACAATATATTTTTGCTTTGCTTTAATTATACTGTGAACTGCCCTGGGATAAATATTTTGGTGGGTGGTATATAAATATTTGAAAGTTTTTTAAAAAATACCAGCAGCTGCACCCATTCAGTGCCTGGTTTCTTTCAGCACTGATGTAATCAATAGGTAAGCCTATTTTGAGTACAAGGGAAGAGATTGATAAATGTGCAGGCCAAAGGCCCAAATTATGAAAACTGCTTAAGGGGAGAGCTAATCTAATAGTTAACAGAATAATAGAATAACAGAATAACAGAGTTGGAAGGGACCTTGTAGGTCATCTAGTCCAATTCTGAGAAAGTTATCTAATTTTTAGAATTTCTATCTTTCACTCCTGAATTTTCATCACACGTTGCTTACAGGATCAAAATTTTCATGCATTGTTTAATTGTTGTGGTTGACGTTGTTAGAGTTAAGAGGCAATGGGGTGCTGCATTAGGCAAATATAACTACCAATTTCCAGTAGTTAATGTTCATGTCGCTGTTTTGATTCTTGTCTCTTGATTGCTTGTTCCTAATTTCTGATCATGTTTACCTGCCATCTTCATAACAGGAAAGCCTTATCTAGAAATTTATCCCATCACTGATTATGTGATCTGATTTTAACTAGAGACATCAGAGTTGGACCTGAAATTCTCTACCTATAAAATATGTGTTCCACTACGGAATTATAACTTCTTGATTGATAAAACTTTAAAGTTACAGAGATTGACCAGGTATTGGTCTCTCCTGCCCAGTCCATAACTCTAATTTTTCTTCTTGTATAGTAAACAAACAAAAACTGAAGAATTATTCAGTACTTTTCATGATATCTCTGCCATAACCTCTCACAATCAGAATTAAAGGCTGAATTACAGGGTCCTGAATGTATGTGTTAAAATATCAGTCATGACTTTAAAACCCCAATGGCTGGATTCACAAAATACGGTAAGTCCAAACAAGCCAAGAAACTAAATTATAACTCAGGGGTCTCCAAACTTGGCCACTTTAAGACTTGTGGACTTCACACATGGCTGGCTGAGGAATTCTGGGAGTTGAAGTCCACAAGTCTTAAAGTGGCCAAGTTTGGAAACTCCTGTTATAGTTTAATGCAATGTGTGAATCTCATCAATGTATTTGACCCTGGTCCAGAAAAGAGGTTGGACGTCCCTATATTTGAACAAAGAATTCAGTAATTCTATCCTCCAGGAGGGGTTAAAAGATTGGAGAATCAGAAGTTTAAGACCACTTAACTCCTCTGAAAATTCTCACTAAACATCCATCATACATGTAAGAATCAAGTCAGATATTTTTCTAAAACCAGATGGAAAGATTCTTCTCTTCCACCACTACCCACCAGCCATTCTTTCTCTCAAAACTACAGTTACAAGAAAACAAAAGTCAACCAGCATCTGCTAATGATTTATACAATAATGCTTAGGTCTCCGAATATATTTGGAGAAGAATGAACTCTGGGAAAAAAGAGAAAGAATATGTATCTTCTTACAGAAGTTGAGAATGTCACAATCAATATTGCTTTCCCCCAGTCCAGCGGAGAGTTAAGTAGATATTTAAAGAATTCCTTCACCTAAATGGATGGGATGTTAAAAAAAAAACACCTATGTTTGCTTGAATTGTATCAAGTGTTTCCCCATCTTTGTTAAATTTATCCAACATGCCACATTCCCAATATTTAGTTGCAATATTTCCTGGACATTTTTCTAATAAGGTTGCATAAATCATTCAAACACTGATCTTTTTTTAAAAAAAAACAGACATCAGTCTCACTTTGATCTAGTAAAAGTTATTCTCTGTCTTCATATTCCATAAATACTTTATTTATTGTTTTAGGAATGGGGGTTAATCATATTCACTTCATGATGTTAAGTATTGACTTTCAAGAATACCAAGCTCAGAATTCCAATACATTCCAAAACGTCAGAAAACTGCAATAATAACTAATTGAAAGCCAAACTTGAAAACATTGTTATAGAATCAACAAAAGTGCTCGTTTTTATGTGTCACAAGACTCAAATTCGCCTGCAGGTGCTAACGCACCTCTGAACACAAGTGCCAAATTCTCAAGCTATCTCAGAATAAGCTATCCCAGGAGCAGGAACATAGATTAAAAGATGAACGTGTGTGTGTGTGTGTGTGTGTGTGTGTGTGTGTGTGTGTGTGTGTGTGTGTGTGCGCGCGCGTGTGCATGTGTGCAGGGAGGGACAGAGAGAAAGGAAAGGATCAAATATATTACTGTATACACTGTATACAGTATACAGGTGGGGCAGTGGTTAGAATGCAGTACTGCAGGCTATTTCTGCCAATTGCCAGCAGTTCGATTCTCAGTGGCTCGAGGTTGACTCAGCCTTCCATCCTTCCAAGGTCTGTAAAATGAGGACCCAGATTGTTGGGGGCCAAGAGGCTGACTCTGTAAACTGCTTAGAGAGGGCTGTAAAGCACTGTGAAGTGGTATATAAGTCTAAGTGCTTTTGCTATTGCTATATTGAGACGCAGTGGCACAGTGGTTAGAATGCAGTATTGTAGGCTAATTCTGCTCACTGTCAAGAGTTTGATCCTCAAGGTTGACTCAGCCTTCCATCCTTCCGAGGTGGGTAAAATGAGGACCCAGATTGTTGGGGGCAAGAGGCTGACTCTGTAAAACTGCTTAGAGAGGGCTGTAAACAGTGGTGGGTTCCTACCGGTGCGGTCTTGCCTGTTCATCGCCGCAGAGCCGAAGAAGCTGTTGGCGTTCGCGGCGCAGGGCTTCCCCCGCCCACTTCCCCCACCCGCCGGGACGCCGCCATTTGCGTTCTTTTGCCCTCAACGCAAGCAGAACGCTTTGTGCATGTGCAGAGGGCAAAAGAACGCAAATGGCGGCGTCCCGGCAGGTGGGGGAAGCGGGCAGGGGAAGCCCCGCGCCGCGAACGCCAACAGCTTCTTCGGTTCTGCGGCGACGAACAGGCAAGACCGCACCGGTAGGAACCCACCACTGGCTATAAAGTATATAAGTCTAAGTGCTATTGCTATACTGTATGGTTAAAACATAATGAGAATGGTTACAGGAATTGGGTATGTCTAGTTTAATGAAAAGGAGTGAGATGATAGCAATCTTCCAATATCTAAGGGTCTGCCCCAAAGAAGAGGGTGGGGGTCAAGCTATTCTCCAAAGCACCTGAAGGCAGAACAAGCAGCAGCAGATGGAAACTAATAAAGGAGAGGACCAACCGAGAATTAAGAAATTTCCTGATAGTTAGAATAATTAATCAGTGGAACAGCTTGCCTCAACAAGTAGTGGGTGCTTCATCACTGGAGGTTTTTAAGAAGACATTGGACAACCATTTCTCTTGCTTAAGCAATTGGTTGGACTAGAAGACCTTCAAGGTCCCTTCCAACTCTGTTATCCTGTTATATCTAAACCCTTGTTTCTCAACTTTAATCGGCTGGGGAATTCTGGGAGTTGAAGTCCACATATCTGAAAGGTACCAAGGTTGGAAAACCATGCTCCAGATAATGAAATAGCATCCTGTGTCCTTTCTTCTTAGCATTCAGGAAAAAACAGAAAACAGAATAACAGAATTACAGAGTTGGAAGGGACTTTGGAGGTCTTCTAGTCCAACCCCCTGCTTAGGCAGGAAACCCTACACCACTTCAGACAAATGGTTATCCAACATCGTCTTTAAAACTTCCAGTGTTGGAGCATTCACAACTTCTGGAGGAAAGCTGTTCCACGGAATAATTGTTCTAACTGTCAGGAAATTTCTCCTTAGTTCTAAGTTGCTTCTCTCCTTGATTAGTTTCCACCCATTGCTTCTTGTCCTACCCTCAGGTGCTTTGGAGAATAGCTTCACTCCCTCTTCTTTGTGGCAACCCCTGAGATATTGGAAGACTGCTCTCATGTCTCCCCTAGTCCTTTTTTCCATTAAACTAGACATGCCCAGTTCCTGCAACCGTTCTTCATATGTTTTAGCCTCAAGGCCCCTAATCATCTTTGTTGCTCTTCTCTGCCCTCTTTCCAGAGTCTCAGCATCCATTTTTCATTGTGGCGACCAAAACTGAATGCAGTATTCCAAGTGTGGCCTTACCAAGGCATTATAAAGTGGTATTGACACTTCACGTGATCTTGATTCTATCCCTCTGTTAATGCAGCCTAGAACTGTGTTGGCTTTTTGGGCAGCTGCTGCACACTGCTGGCTCATATTTAAATGGTTGTCCACTAGGACTCCAAGATCCCTCTCACAGTTACTACTGTTGAGCAAGGTACCACATATACTGTACCTGTGCATTTTGTTTTTCTTGCCTAAATGTAGAACCTTACTTTTTTCACCGTTGAATTTCATTTTGTTTGATAGCGCCCAATGTTCAAGTCTGTCAAGATCCTTCTGTATCTTGAGCCTATCTTCTGGAGTGTTGGCTATTCCTGCTAGCTTGGTGTCGTCTGCAAATTTGATGAGTTCCCCATCTATCCCCTCATCCAAATCATTGATGAAGATGTTGAAGAGTACTGGGCCTAAAACAGAGCCTTGGGGTACCCCGCTGCATAAAAAAGCTTGGATCCATCTCTAAAAAGATGTTTAGAGTGGGTAAAGGGCAGGGGCGGGTTCCTAATTTTTTTACTACCACTCTGTGGGCATGGCTTATTTTGTGGGCATGGCTTGCCGGCCATGTGACCAGGTGGGCGTGGCTTCTCGGACTGCTGAAGGGAGGGGAACTGAGATAGGTCCTGCCGCCCATTCCCCCTCCCCTCAGCAGCTCGAGAAGCCTTGAATGTGTGAAAATGCCTGGGATCATCACCGCACGTTCATGGCTTCTCGGACTGCTGAAGGGAGGGGAATGGAGATAGCTCCTGTCGCCCGTTCTTTCAGCATCTCACGCGCTCCCTCAGCCATCCTCCCCTGCTTGGACTCACTGTGGGGTAGGAAGGCAGCGTATGCACAGTGCCGGAAGCTCAGCTTCTGGGCATGCGCAGAAGAATTTTTTTAAAAAAAATTATTATTTTTTTTAAAAAATGGCGGCACCCAGGCACCGACAACCAACCGCACCGGTACTGTGACGTCACCAGCGGGCCGCTACCGGTGCTATAGAGTGGACCACACCGGTAGGAACCCACCACTGGTAAAGGGCCAATGTAATGCCCGCCTGCAGTTCTTGAAAGCCGCTATGTCTTTTTATTGGACTGCACAGCTCCCCTCTGCAGCTTCCACTACATGATACCATAAAAAGGGAGTGGCTGTTTTTTAAGACCGTAGATAAGGGCTCCCATTCATAACTCTTTTTGGAATTAGGTCCAAGGCATTGCACAACCCTAAATCCTAGGCCTTTAAGGTACTATAAAATATAGTTCACTTGATGTACACTTTGAATATCTTAAACAGCCTTGCACTAGTCTAGAAAAAAAAAGGAAGAAAGAAAGGATAAGAAAGAAGATGACTGGAACTATAGACTTAGGGCCCCATTAGAGGCGACAGTGGTATTTACTTCCTGGGTTCTTTTTCTGAGATAATCAATACAAGACTCTTAAGTACTCCTAAATCATGTGCCCAGAAGAGTATAAACTATGCAAATATGCAAACAAGCAAATCCTTCCCGAAACAAGGAAGACATAGCAATGTCATTTCAAAATGATGCATGGACTATAATTCATCTTTAAACATTTCATTTAATCGTTAAATGTATTTTTTTTTTTTAAAGGCAGCCTTGAATTAATCTACACAAGAGCTTATTCCAGTCTAGGACGGCAGAGTTTATTCTTTGCAAAGTAAACAACCACAATAAAGAATTTTTAAAAAAATGTTCTGCTTTTGCTTCCTCTTAGCTACAGTCAAAGGAGGCTGGAAATATTTTTTTTCCCCCAACTTCTCTGAAAATGGCTTTGGTCTTGGAAAAGTTTTGATCTTTCTGGAGCCTGGAGGATTGGGAAGGGGAAAGTAGTCAAAAGACAACTTGTGAAGTATCATAAAATGGATCAGTGACCCATTTGATCCGCCCACAATCCAAAAACAAAAGGAAGTAAAAGTATGTAATTCTTTTACTCCATCTGGAAGTTAATGTACAGTACTTCCCAAATGATGTTCTAGATATACTAAAATGATGCCAAAGAAATTCAAATCACAGCCTTATTTTTTCCCCTCTTTTTGCATTGTCATTATATATGTATGGACACAGAATGGATACATCTCCCCAACAATAACATCCTATGTACAAAAATCCAGATTTTGCAATTCTAATTAAACTAAAATGTCTTGTTTCATAGTCATCCTGCTATTCAACAATTGTATGGGTTTTATGGCTTGTGAAATCTCCCTTTTTCTTTCACATTGTGCACACACACCCGTGCGCGCGGGTGCACGCACACACACACACACACACACACACACACACACACACACACACACACAACTTCAGAGGTTGTGGGCACTCTATCACTAGAGCTTTTTAAGACGAGATTGAACAAAAATTTGTACAGAACAGCAGAGGGTCTCCTGCTTGAGCAGAGGGTTGGGCTAGAAGACCTCCAAGGTCCCTTCCAACTCTGAATATATGTATTCAGAATAACAGAGTTGAAAGGGACCTTGGAGGTCTTCTAGTCTAACCCAATATTCATTCTCTCTCTCTCTCTCTCTCTCTCTCTCTCTCTCTCTCTCTCTCTCTCTCTCTCTCTCTCTCTCTCTCTCTCTCTCTCTCACACACACACACACACACACACACACACACACACACACACACACACACACACACACACACACGGTCCATCTTCACCAAGTCACAAGAAGGGCCAATGTAAAACAAGGCAACAATCAGCTCCATTTGTAAGTATGCTCCTAAAATAATAATAATAACAACAACAGAGTTGGAAGGGACCTTGGAGGTCTTCTAGTCCAACCCAATGCCTAGGCAGGAAACCCTACACTACTTCACACAAATGGTTATCCAAATCTTCAAGAAAGGCCCACCAGAATCTCTAGATGCTTTGTAAAAAGGTGTTTCCTCCCCACATACACACACACTTTTGGCACTGCCAGTAAAACTCCTGGACCTTCACCTTCCTGGTCCCATATTCAAATGCAAAATCCTGAAGGGGGCTCAAATTTGTCACTGCCAAAGCATGGGCAAGAGAGAATGTTTCATATATAAGCCACTTAAAAGCAAAATTGTATGCATGTGTTCTTTAAAAGAACATTCCCATAAATTCCACAAGACTTACCCTGACTTATTAAGTCTTAGCAGCTTTGTAGTTTAACCATAATACACAAGACCACAGCACAAACAGAAACAAAAACAA
Organism: Diadophis punctatus similis; assembly: GCA_023053685.1. NCBI lineage: Eukaryota > Metazoa > Chordata > Lepidosauria > Squamata > Dipsadidae > Diadophis > Diadophis punctatus. Next base: position 13,751,889 of record JALIGW010000012.1, on the reverse strand, counting down.
GATGCAACATTATAAACTCCAAATGTATCGACTTAGTGAAAGCAAACACACTCAGTCTACAGATATCCCAAGATTATTAACTGAATTATCACAGAGAAGAATTGCCGAGCCTAAATATTGGTGTTGTCTCAAGAAGAGACTAGATAGCCATTTTTCCTGAATGTTCCAGGGCCCCCTGCTTGGGCAGGGGGTTGGACTAGAAGACCTCCAAGGTCCCTTCCAACCCTGTTATTCTATGTTCTAAATCTGCGCAATCCGCAATCCCACAGTAGGATTATCATTGCACATCCAAAACCAGGGAGAATGAATGATCCGACAATCTTTAGAACTTGAAAAGAACATCTCTAGCAAATGGAACACAAACTTTAGTGATACAACAGTTTGTGGCAATACACCCCTCCATATTTATAGAGTAACATAGCTGGTGTGGAAATCAGATTGTCTGCATCCAAATCCAATTCTGGAAGCAAGTACAATATAGGAACATATGCACCTGTTTTAAATGTTTCTCTACACCTGACTAAGTACCAAACAGGTAACGCTAGAAGTTGTCAGAGCTTAGCAGCCTACCTGTTCATCAGAATTTATTTGTTTGTTTGTTTGTTTGTTTGTTTGTTTGTGAGACTTATATACCGCCTCATAGTGCAAGCACTCTCTAAGCAATGTATATTTACATTGCCCCCAACAATCTGGGTCCTCATTTTACCTACCTCGGAAGGATGGAAGGCTGAGTCAACCTTGAGCCTGGTGAGATTTGAACAGCTGAACTGCAGATCACAGTCAGATAAAGTAGCCTGCAGTACTGCACTCTAACTGCTGCGCCACTTCGGCTCATTTAAGCAACTTATCTCTGAAGGGCACCCAAAAACTTCACCAACTGCTCTGACTATCCATTTTTCTCTTCTCCATGTTCAATACATACAAGAATTCCACTTCTGGCAACTGTTTTCCAGGAATTTAAGATTCTCACACACACACACACACACACACACACACACACACACACACACACACACACACACACACACAAAAGCAGGGTGTTACGTCTTTTTAAGCAAGAATGCTAGCAAGTGAAATAGGAAATTCTGCCTGCAAACAATGTATTTCTTGGGGGGAAAAGGAAATAATGCAATTTCTCAGCAGTTACAGTTCTGGGCCCAGTCTGGAGACTTTTCGCCTCTTCTGCCCCTTGAAATATTTCTAAGTTGAGCTTTAAACCCTTCCATGAATCAACGTATCCCGCAGCCAAACTGTTAAAGCCAGGAAGGTAAATTGTACTTCATGACAACTGCACCGCAAGAGGGGCAGCAAATGAATTTGATCAATAAAGGGCCGTTGCAATAAAGGCGCGTCCTCTTAAGATGCTGCGGGATTTCTTGGCGTGGAAGGAAAGTCGGTTTTTGCACTAATTCGGGCCAGCTGACTGGGTCCCTTGGAAGCCAGCAAAGTTTCCTGGGACTCCAGCTGTGCGAGTCTGTCTTTGCCACCTCTGCATCCTTTTCTAGCCACGTTGCCAGGGAGACAGCCCAGGAACCTGCTCCCTTTCCAGACAACCCCCTGCATCCTTCACAAGCCCATTGGGCGCCTCTTCCATCCCTTGGCAAGTCAGGTGGGGCAGAAAGACCTCCTGTCCCGAAGAAGCAAAGCAAAGGGGGGGGGGGTTTCCCCATTTTTGGAAAGTTGGGTTCCGAGAATCAGTGGGTCCCGATTCCAGGCAGATTGAACCCTCCAGGTGTGTGGGGGGGGGCAGAAGAGCTCTTTGACAGCTCCCCCCTCCACATCTGGAGGCTGCCGGCTGGCTTGGGATCCTGAGCCTGGAAAGGCACCAGAGAAGCCCTCTGCGGGATTTGGGGAGCAGGGAGGAGAGCCGACCCCCCCCCTCCCAACCGGTCTCCCAAGCCCCCCTTACCCTTTCAGCGCGTCGTGTCCGGCAGCGCCTCCCGCCTGCCCTCTTCTCTTGGCTCTGCTGGCCCGGCTGTTGGTCTCCTTGGCGGCAGCGAAGGAGGAGGCGCCATCCAGGGCTCTCCGGCTGCCCTCGGCTGCGGCGATCCCATCGCCCGGGGAAGGCGAGGCGAGCAGCAGCCCGGAGAAGCCCCAGGCGACGGTCACGAGCAATCTGCCCAGCCGCATCTCGGCGGCGGGGGTGGCGAGGATGCCTCCTTCTCCTCCTCCTCCTCCTCTGGTCCTGCCTTGCCCGGCTGCCCCTCGCCCTGGGATCGCCCCGCGCCGCTGCAAGGGGCTCGCTCCTCGCCTGGCTCCTTCCTTTCTTCCTTCTTTCCTTCTTTCTTTCCTTCCTTCTTTCTTTCCTTGGCTAACCCGGAGCGCTCAGCAGAGGTTCTCCCTGCCGGACCTGGGGGCGGAGAGGGAAAAGAAGGGCGAGAGAGCCCCGTTAGACGGCCGGCAAGTCCCAGCCCCGTCCCCCCCACGCGCGAACAACGCCCCTTCCCCAAGCGGGCGCCCTCTGCAAAAAAAGGATGCCCGCGCGCGCTGTCAGCCGCCTCGGGAAGAGGAGGAGAAGCGGCTCCAGGCTGCGCTGCCCCAGCCCGGATCTTTTCCTCCTTCTGCTGCTTCTTTTGCCCCACCGCAAAGCCTCCCAAAGCCCCGTCCGGGAAGGAGCTGCACCCACGGGAGCCGCCGCTGCTGCTGCCGTTGCCGCTTCTGCGCCTCTTGCAACAGGGGCCGCCACACATCCAGCGCTCCGCTCGTCCCGTCCGCCTTCCTTGCTCGCTCGCTCTGCCTTCGCCCGCTTTTCCTCCTCCACCTCCACCTCCTTGTCCCCTCCCCTCTGCTCTCGCTCTCTCTCTCTCCCCCTTCTCGGGCTCCCCCCCCCCCACCTCAACTCCCCCCCACCTCTTCAAGTATCGTCCCTTTTCTCTCGCGAGAGAGGAGGAGGACCAGAACAAGAGCAGAAAAAAAAAGAAGAATGAAGACCTATTCCAAAAAAATGGGAGGTGGAGAGAGAGAGAGAGAGAGAGAGAGAGAGAGAGAGAGAGAGAGAGAGGAGGGGGGGGAGAAAAGAAAAGCCTCCGCCCCCAGCCTCTCCTGGGCTCTTCCCTCCGCCGCAGCTACCCTCCCTCTTGCACAGCCTCGTGGGTCTGTCGGTGCGCGCGCCCTTTGGACCAGCAGGGACCCTCCAAAGCAAGGGTCTCCAAGCTTGGCGACTTTAAGCCGGGATGACTTCAACTCTACAGCTTTGCTGGCTGGGGAATTCTGGGAGTTGAAGTCCGCCAGGCTTAAAGTTGCCAAGTTTGGAGACCCCCTGCTCCAAAGCGACGCGGTTGGGGAGGGGGAGGGAGAAATAGCAATAGCACTTAGACTTCTATACCGCTTCATAGTGCCTTTCAGCCCTCTCTAAGCTGTTTACAGAGTTCAGCCTCTTGCCCCCAACAATCTGGGTCCTCATTTTACCCACCTCGGAAGGATGGAAGGCTGAGTCAACCTTGAGCCCGTGAGATTTGAACAGCTGAACTGCAGCTAGTAGTCAGCTGAAGTAGCCTGCAGTGCTGCACTCTAACCATTGCGCCACCTCGGCTCTTACAGGGGGGGGGGACTGGACGAACCGAGGTAAATGAGCCCTTCCCCCTCCGGACTTGGTAACTGTTTGGAAGGCTCAGATGGGCACCAAGTCCCGTCTGGAAAGCAGGTTGACGTATCCGCGAGCCTTAAGAGGCTGACCTAGAAGACAAACAAGAATAGCCCCCTCACACACACACACACCTTCTACTTGCACCCAGAGCTGTCCGGGCCGGTTGACAGCTGGAAACCCCAAGCCAGTAGGTTCAAACCAAGTGGAATTGGGAGGGGGGATGGACATTTATACACACACAGACACACAGAGACAGACACAGACACAGACACACACACACACACACACACAGGTGGGGCGCAGGACCTCTCCTGCCCAATAATTGTTCTGCGGGTTCTCCCACAAAAAGCATCTCAACTGAATGGCCATATAGACAGCTTATAGGCTCAGGTATGTATTTACCAGAACTAGGGATGCTCACATTTGACTTTTTTAGATTTGCATCCTACGATCAAATATTTGCATCCTAGGATCAAAGTTTGATACCTGTTATGAGCTATCGCAGTAGAAAGAATTCCATACCTGTTACCAACAGGTGAGGTTTTAGGAGCCCCTTTTTTGCTAAATAAATGTCGAACTAGAGGTAGTGTTACAGCCAGGTGGTATCTATCCATGTTTGTTTGCTTGTTTATCTCTATCTACTTACCTACCTTATCTATCTACCTTATCTATTAAATTTTCATCCCACCCACCTCCCCTATAACAGAATTTCATTTTCAATGTGTGCCAGAGTGCCCACAGGGGGAAAAAATGACAATAAAGGTTATAAGATAACGCTGGGTGTTTATTCCAGAGTAACTGAATCTGCAGCTGAATGCATGGATTTCAACCTTCCTCAAAGGGCTGGATTTGAGCAAAGAATTCCAAAATATATTTTTCATCAAAGTCGATCCAGTTACAGCTGGAATATCACAAGGTTCCCCCAGTTTAAGTTGGAACTTAAGAGAATATTATTAAATCTGTAGGACTTGGAAGTACTTCGTTTTGGCGAGGTGGTGCCTGTTATACATGCCTATAAAGTTTTTTAAGACCGATAGATACATCAGCATACATGCCTCTTTATGGAAGAGCTTATAAGCTTTGGCACCGGGAACTGTGGAGCGTGTTGTTTTTATGCTGTGTCCTCACATATGTAAAAAATTGGTCCCCGTGGAGAAGTTGCTTGCATTTTGGAAAACCACAATAAGCCGCTCCTATGTCACTTGCAAAGCCTCACAGTCTTAATGTTCTGGAGATGTTTACCAAACAACATTGAGTTCCCCCCCTCCTCCTTTAGGAGCCCTGACATATGGTGAACTCTGTCCCAGGGTCTTAGCCTTAGCAGGCTCTCAGATAATTTGATCTTCTCCTCAAGCCTCAGATATCTGGGTTGCTGTGTTCCCAGAAACTTTTGACTTGGTGGGACCGGGAGGCACCAAGCATTTCTTAGAAGCATGGGCAGAGTTCATGCTGCCTTTTTGAAGAAATGACAGTCTAGCCTTTCGTCAAAGGAAGAGTGGCTTTTGCGTAACATTATCTGACACCTAAAGCTATAGACCAGGGGTCAGCAACCCACGGCTCCGGAGCCGCATGTGGCTCTTCTATCCCTCTGCTGCGGCTGCGACTCCCTCCTTTCATCCCTGTGCTGCAGAGAGAAGCGGTCGGGGCTGATTCTCCCGTGCCTCATCTCTTGATGGGTCTCGTGGGCGCTTCTTCCAGCCCTTGTTGGTGCTGGCCGCGTCTCGGTCACTCGGGGAGGCGCGTGACCTGCTCTCCGCCCCGAGACACTGGCGCAACCCTGCCACGGCATGGCTGGGGGGTTATATGACTGGGTGGGAGTGAGTGACATGGAGTTGGCCACACCCACTCAGTCACACTGATTGTTAAATTATCGGCTCCTGGTGTTTTCTGTTGGAAACGGGTCCAAATGGCTCTTTGAGTGTTTAAGGTTGCAGACCCCTGCTATAGACTGTACAGGTGGTCCTTGCCTTACAACCTTTCATTTAGTGTCTGTTTGAAATTACGATGGCACTGAAAAAAGGGACTTACGACTATTTTTCACACTTAATGACTGTTAAAGCATCCCCATGGTCATGTGACAGTTGCAGTGTCCTGGGGTCACATGATCTCCTTTTGCGACCTCCTGGCAAGCAAAGTCAATGGGGAAGCCAGGTTCACTTAACAGCCGTGTTACTAACTTAAAAACTGCCGTGATTCGCTTAACAACGGTGGCAAGAAAGGATGTAAAATGGGGCAAACTTCACTGGTCTTGCTTAGCGATGGAATTTTTGTGAGCTCGATTGTGGTCATAAGTCAAGGACTTCCCGTAAACCAAGACATTCCTCTCTTAATCCCTGCCATTGAGAAAGCAAGAATTGCTTTCAGGATCCTACCACCTTTCGCTGAAGGGAAATGCAGGCAGCAGGCGTTATCTTCCCGTTTAGCCAGTTTGTTTAAAAATGCAATTTCATAGTTAAATGGACCAAATCTTTAGCTTTTTATGGATATTGTTATGCCTACGGTCAAAGATGAAAGAGGGAATTAACTAAGAAAAGAGGACATTTATATACTTGATATGCAGGTAGCTTTCAGTCTCTCCTATAGGAAAGAACACAAGGGTACTAGGTCAGTGGTGGCGAACCTTTTTCGGCTCGCGTGCCGAAAAAGGGGGGGGCGCGCTCGTGCGCGCTCGCATGCCAACACCCATTCCCTCCCCCACACGCATGCGCACAACACCCCCCCCGCTGCCCCCTGCGCATGCGCACACACCCCCACCCCCGCACAGGCCCACTTACCGGAGCCTGGAACGACGAAACGGAGCCTGGAACGATAAAACGGGCAAACCGGAAGTGCGTTTTTTCGCACTTCCGGTTTGCCGGTATGCTGTTTTTTGCACTCCGGAGGGTTCAGGGAAGCTCCCTGAAGCTCCGGAATGCAAAAAACTACAAAACGGACAAACCGGAAGTGCGAAAAAGTGCACTTCCGGTTTGTCCGTTTTGTAGTTTTTTGCATTCCGGAGCTTCAGGGAGCTTCCCTGAACCCTCCGGAGTGCAAAAAACAGCACACCGGCAAACCGGAAGTGCGTTTTTTCGCACTTCCGGTTTGCCGGTGGGAACCCTCGCGTGCCGGCTTCTATGGCTCCGCGTGCCAGCTCTGGCACGCGTGCCATAGGTTCGCCACCACGGTACTAGGTGATCGCATAATATTTCAGCTGTGGATGGATTAAGTTCTCTGCTCAAAAGCCCGTTTTGGTCTAAAGCACAAAAGGAACATGGCAGTCGAGGTTGGGTATCAATTGCAAAGCAAATAATTACTCAGGGGTCCCTAACACCCAGGGTCCACAGACCAGCGCCCATCTCCAGGATGCCGGAAACTGGTCTGTGCAAACGACGCTATAGAGCACTGCACACCAAGACAACTAGACACAAGAACAGTTTTTTCCCGAACGCCATCACTCTGCTAAACAAATTATTCCCTCACCACTGTCAAACTATTCACTAAGGCTGCATTACTATTACTATTAGTCTTCTCATTGTTCCTATCACCCATCCCCTCCCACTTATAACTTGTTGCTTGTAATAAGCGATCAGGGAAAAAATCAATAGATATAAATCGTAAGGATTTATATCTATTGATTTTTTCCCTGATCACTTATTTGTACCCTATGACAATCATTAAGTGTTTTTTACCTCATGATTCTGGACAAATGTATCTTTTCTTTTATATACACTGAGAGCATATGCACCAAAGACAAATTCCTTGTGGGTCCAATCACACTTGGCCAATAAAGAATTCTATTCTATTCTAAATCCATGCTAGTTGCCAAGCACCCAAATTTTGATCCTGTGCACTTGTTAAGTGCAAGGACCGGTTGTAACTTTTCTCATTGTGCTGCAAGTTCAGACAGCCACTAAATGTAGGGTGGCAACTCGGGGAAACGTGGTTTGTTTTCATCAAGGTTTCTTGACAAAGCAAAAAAAAAAATTTGCTGGCTCCATACAGCACACCAAGCCAACTGCACTCTGGCTTAATGCAACATCTGGACCCAGCCTCACTCATACTGTTCCCCATTGGGGATGGGTGGGAGTTGCAGTTGTGTACCACACCTCTTGGCTGCTTATTGCTCATCCAGGGACCCGTGCTGTGAATCCAGAATGGCGAACCCTTTGCCTTCTCCAGATCTCGAGCAGTTACACCTCCCAGTCTCTTGGTCACTCTGGATGAAACTATCCAACAGGGTCTGGGACTCCCACCCTGACACACACATCAAAGGCATCTGCGCCTCTGCTCTCTTCTCAGCGCCGAGCAAAATAGCCAACCCTGTTTTCTGCAGCCGATTAAACGGCACCAGATGTGCACGTCTGTTCCATGCCACATCTTCACTAGCCACAAAGCCAGTGTCAGGCTCACAGGAAGGCCCTTTGTTCTGCTTTTAAGGCACAGCTGCCAAGAAAGCAAAAATGACCCCTTGCCAATGGAGCGTTCCCCCTACGTTCAAACCATCGCACTCACAAGGAGGCTGTCTCCTCTGGGTATGGCTGGGGTGGGCAAGCCTTTTGGAGCGAGCGCGGAGAACAGAATCACGGTCCCTATCCTGTAAAACGAATGCCTGCAGGCCACGAATTCTGGTTAAGTTAAAAATAGACTGCCGATTGCAAAATGTGAGGTTCCAAGTTGAGTTCCGTTGTTCAGAGGCAAGGAGTAACAATGGCACGATGCCATTTGCCAAAATTCTTCGCTGCAAGTAGGCAGATATTATTATTATTATTATCATCATCATCATCATCATCATCATCATTATTATTATTATTATTATTATTATTATTATTATTATCATTATTATTATTATTATTATTAATTAGTGAGATTTATATACCGCCTCACAGTGCAAGCACTCTCTAAGCGGTTTACACCAGTAAGCAATGTATATTTACATTGCCCCCAACAATCTGGGTCCTCATTTTACCTACCTCGGAAGGATGGAAGGCTGAGTCAACCTTGAGCCCGTGAGATTTGAACCGCTGACCTGCGGATCACAGTCAGCTAAAATGGCCTGCAGTACCTGCCTCTAACCGCTGCGCCACCTCGGCTCATAATAATAATAATAATAATAATAATAATAATAATAATAATAATAATAATAATAATAATAACAACAACAACAACAACAACAACAACAACAACAACAAAGTTGGAAGGGACCTTGGAGGTCTTCTAGTCCAACCCCCTGCTTAGGCAGGAAACCCTACACCACTTCAGACATATGGTTATCCAGCCTCTTCTTTAAAACTTCCAGTGTTGGAGCATTCACAACTTCTGGAGGCAAGTTGTTCCAATACACACACATACACACACACACACACACACACACACACACACACACAACCTAGGCCTGCATATCATCATGCAATCTGCAAAAAAAAGAGGAGAGCCCACACCTTTTGGCATCAGTTCCGGAGTTTGTCTACATTTCTTTCCTATTATTATTTTTTTTAATTCCCGCAGGCCTGAGATGACAAAATCAGGGAGTTTGTCAAGTTGCAACATACCCAGCCAATTTTTACATTAACGGTCACTTTAGGGAAACCTAAGAGCTCATTTTGGATTCTCAGCAGCTTCTTGGCCTCAAAAACATCGATCCGAGGGAACCACAATTATGCGGATGTAAAAGTCACCTCAGATACCCCAGCCAGCGCATTATTTGGGGTGAAAGGGGACCTTGTAAATTCGGGGTGGAATTGAATTCCAAAAGTAGTCCTTTTTGATTCCTCCAAATCGTAATCAAATTTCCTCTGCTGGTCACTGTGTAAGAGGAGTTGCATTTTCCCTTTGGTGTTACTTAACATTTTATTCATTGCATTGTAATATTCCTTCTCTAGATGTCTACCGAGATTCTCAGTCATCCAGGTCATGGTTGTCCCAAAGGTGTTTTTCCAAAAGGCCACTGGACTTCCTTGCTTTTCTTTCCTTGAAGGCGTTTCGCTTCCCATCCAAGAGGCTTCTTCAATTCTGACTGAATGGCGGAGGATGGAAGGATTTATATTCCTTGCCGTCATCTAGTCGTTAGCTACGGAGGATGGAATAAATCCTTCCACCCTCCTTCAGTCAGAACTGAAGAAGCTTCTTGGATGAGAAGTGAAATGTCTTCAAGGAAAAACAAAGTCCAGTTGCCTTCTCTATGTTCAAAATACACACTGGTAACGTAATGCCCGCTTTGGAAAACAGCATTTCAATTAAAGCGACTCCACAATTGTTCCGTGTGACAAGTCACAAGAGATTAATAGAGGCATGTATGTACTCATTCCATTCCTTTTTTTATTGTAAAATGTAATGTATTAAGCTCTCAAGGATGTGAGGCAGTGGTGAAATCCAATTTTTTTTACTACCGGTTCTGTGGGCGTGGCTTGGTGGGCATGGCAGGGGAAGGAAGGATATTGCAAAATCTCCATTCCCTCCCCACTCTGGGGCCAGCCAGAGGTGGTATTTGCCGGTTCTCTGAACTATTCAAAATTTCCGCTACCAGTTCTCCAGAACCTGTCAGAACCTGCTGGATTTCACCCCTGATGTGTGAGAAATGACAATTACTATTAGGGCACAGGTTGAAAGGAAATTCATTAAAAGTAAGATCCATCTTATTTATTATTAATTCAATGGAGTGCCCAGCAGTTTTTTTAGGGAAAAAAACCCTAATGAAACATTTAAAACCCAGATAGTAATAGCACTTGGACTTATATACCACTTTACAGTGTTTTACAGCCCTCTCTAAGCAGTCTACAGAGTCAACCTATTGCCCCCAATAGGTTGACTATTGGAAGGATGGAAGGCTGAGTCAACCTTGAGTTTGGTAAGATTTGAACTGCCAAATTCCAGGCAGCAGGCAGAAGTAGCCTGGAATACTGCACTCTAACCACTGCGCCACCCTCGCTCATAGGCAGATATTTATTTAATTTATTTATTTATTTATTTTATTTTAATAAAATGTATATGCCGCCCAACTCCCAAAGGATATGAACACCAAAATTGATACTAGGGCAATAGTCAAGCAGTAAACAACAGCCTAATCAAGGGTGGGCTGGTGGGGGTTCACAGGGGTTCAGGAGAATTCTGTGCAGTTCAGAGAACCCCCAAATCCCACTCCTGGCTGGCCCCGCCCACCCCACCCCACCCAGGAGTCCCCACGCTCAGGAGGGCGAAAAACGGGCCTACCGGAAGTTCAGGAAGGCCGGAAACAGGCCCGTTTCCGGCCTCCAGAGGGCCTCCGGAGCCTGGGGAGGCTGTTTTCGCCCTCCCGGAGGCTCAAGAAAAGCCTCCGGAGCCCAGGGAGGGCAAAAACAACAACACCCCGCCGTGGTGCAGGAGGCTAGCTGGCCACGCCCACCATGGCCACGCCCACCCAGCAACTGGGTAGAGAACATCTTGCTAAAAATTTTGAAGCCCACCCCTGAGCCTAATCAAGGAACCATTAAAAACACTGACAGGGCAAGCCACTTGTATATAAACAGAGAGCAAACTCCACTCCCTTCCGGCACTGATGATGCTACCTAGCTGGGTCATGAAATGTCTGCAAGAAAACAACCAAGCTCAGAGAGCATCAAGGACGGCACAATCAAAACATCAAATTTTAAACCACCTAGCTTGTACCTAGATAGGTACAGGGCTGAGAAAAGGGGCAAATGGACGCTAAAAACATGCCTTCTTAAAACTGTGCCATTATTCATACATGCTATGTGGATGAGGCTCACAGGCAAATGAGATCCATCTTAATAATTCATTTCTGCATTGCTGTACCTGGAGAAATTCCCATTTTGAATTTACAATACTCTGAGGTCTGATACAAGTTTCAGTTCCAATTTCTGTAAACTGAAACAAAGGCCATCCTAGTTCAGACAAAACAATGTCTACAAGGTTCTAATTAAACAGACGGTCACAATTAGAAGTAAAATAGTAGCAAATGAACAAAAGTGGGGGTTGCATTTAGCATGTCGTACAAATGCAGACTAATATTCAGTGTTAACTGAAATACCATCCTTTGGGAATTCACATATTGATTTGAGAGGCAAAGTTGAACCAACAAGCAACGAACTGTCAAATGATACTAATAAATAATTATATACCGTAATAATTCAGCTTACAGTCTGAATTTCATTGTTCAGAATTTCAGAGTAAGCATTCATGTGGTTACAGAAATGCCCAGATTTTCATACAGCCTGCAAATAACCAACTCAGCCACAAATAACCAGACACAATTAGTTTTCTCTTTTAGGAGATTTTTATGAAACAATGAGGTATTAAGCAAAACCATCCAATTTGGCATTGAAGAAAACAGCAACATTTATCTGTTTTGCATTTGACTGAATAAAGCTGTAAAAAGCCACTTTCGGTCAATCTCATTAGAGATAAAACATATCCCCCCCCCCCCCGGGGCTGAGAATTGATAGCAAAACAAATCTGGAAATCATTTATCATTTATCATTGTAATTATAGATAAAACTTAGACAAGGACGTTATCTTTTAAAATGGAAACAGACAATAATTGGACAAAAATAATAAGAAGAACAGGTTGCTTGGGTTCATCCTTCCTCCTTTATGTTTGTTTTAAACCTGGTTTATTGAAAAAGACACTATGGCTCCATTCACACATCAAGCATAATCATAAAAGATGGCTTGCACACCACTGTGGTTTGGTTCCTTCCAGAGGCTAAGCCCGAACTACACCGCATTTTGACACGAACCCCGCCTAGGATCCTAGAAAGCCATCCCCAAGGAAGGAAAACCAAACAGGCTTATCTTAATAGGAGCTCACATTTCTCAGAATCTGTCTTCAGCTGTTCGAAGAGTTATTCAAGCCCACATAAGAAGTCAATTAGTGTTTCATGATTTTTTTTTCTGGGTCCATTGGGACGGCTGCGATGATGTATTTCGCTGTTGCCTTGCCCTGCTGCTAAAACAATGTGGATGACAGTATATGAGATAGTAGCACAAACTATGCAGACCACCTATCAATTAACATGGCATTTTGGGCGAGAGCTCATCCATTTCTTGTGAAAGTGTTATTTTATTTTACTGTTTAAAGTGTCACTGGCGAATTTGCCAGAAGGGAATACCGGGCTCGTATTGCTGAAGAAATTGTCCGTTCTTCTTTGCCTCAGCTTTTGAATTCCTTCCAGTACAAAATATCCTCAGCATTATCCCAAACGAGAAGGGGGGGGAATCCAAAAGTCCTTCTTCCCGCAAAGGAAAGAAGGTCAAAGGTCATCAGGAACAAGTTATTTAGCTGAAGCAGAATGACAGCAGCGGGGGAAATGCAGAGTTTTGTCCTGGGGCTTCATTTTTAGGAAAAAGAACTGATGATCTGGAAGCAAAGTTAGCAACCCCAATAGACAAACTCAGATAAAAAGCAAGTGCAGTTTAGGTTTGGTAGATTTATGGTTTTGGTTTCTAAGGAGAGATGCTCAGTGGTGCATGGTAAAAAATCTCAAATTCAGAGGTTTTGATATAGGCTAAGATATAGGCTAGGTTATAGACTAAGCCACCTGGGAAAGCCAAGGGAAATCATCAAAACCATAGAAAAGCAAAAGTTAGAATATTTTGGACATGTGATGCGACACCCAGAAAAATACGCCATGCATCACTTAAACCTCCAAGGAAAAATTGAAGGCAGACGAGGTTCAGGCAGAAGAAGAACATCATGGCTTCAAAACCTAAGGGACTGGTTTGGACAAAACTCAACAGCACTTTTTCGTGCGGCTGTTGATAAAAATAGGATCGGCAACATGATCGGCAACGTCCGATGATGGATATGGCACAAGAAGATGATAGCCTAGTTCTAATTCTGCAGGGCCATTATTGTGCATGCACAACATAATGTGCAGTCCAGACCAACTGGTAAAAGTTAAAGTTTGCCCTGTCCAGTTGTTTCCGACTCTAGGGGGGGCAGTGTTTATCTCCATTTCTTAGCTGAGGGAGCCACTGTTGTCTGAAGACATTTTCCGTGGTTATGTGGCCAGCATGACTATATCCCAAAGCGCACAGAACGCTGTTATCTTCCCACAAAGTGGTACCTATTTGTCATTTACATTATTATACACCAGATCACTAGTCCAGATAACTTGGATTGTGATGAAGAGATCACGTAACATCAACCCAATCATGAAACTGATGTTGTGGGGAAAATAAGAGAAAGGAAACATTATTTTTTTGCCCTCTTGAGCTCCTAAATAGGAGGTGGGAGATACATCTGATAAAATACGAAGTCTCTGCTATCAAATTCTGCCTTTTTAAAATAGAAACATTGGGAATTCTTAGTTTATGGTCTACTTTGCCAAATGCCTTACTGAAGTAAACCACATCGACAGCATTCCTCTGTTCCACTAATTTTGTCACTTTATCAAAAAATGCAATAAGATTAGTCTAGCATGATCTGTTTTTGACAAACCCATGTTGGCTTTTGGGTATTACTTTGTTTGTTTCTAGTTGTTCGTTGATTCGTTGGTTGATTATCTTTTCCAGAATCTTCCCTGGTATTGAGGTCAGGCTGATAGGTCTGTAGTTTCCTGGATCTGTTTTTCCCCTTTTTTGAAGATGGGAACTACATCAGCTCTTTTCCAGTCCTCTGGCAGTTCCCAAGTGCTCCAGGATCTTTGAAAGATATAGTTCAGTGGTTCTGAGATCTCTTCTGCCAGTTCCTTCAGAACCTTGGGGTGTAATCCATCTGGTCCTGGTGATTTGAATTCATCTAGGGTAGACAGGTGTTCACTTACCATTTTCTTCCCTATTTTAACTTGTGTTCCTAATATATTTTTTGTGATGCTGTTTTTGATAGGTTGGACTGTTTTTTCCCCTTTGTGTAAAGACAGATGCAAAAAACGTGTTAAGTAGCTCTGCTTTCTCCCTGTTGCTTGTCACCTTCTTGCCACTTTCTCCCTGCAGTGGACCAATTGTTTCCTTGACTTTTTTCTTGTTTTTAATATGTTGGAAGAACCTTTTTTGTTACTTTTTACTTTTATCGCAAGTCTTTGTTCATTGTGAGCCTTAGCTTTCCTCACTTCGTCTTTACAGGCTACTGCTATTTGCTGGTATTCTGCCTTAGTTATTTCCCCTTCTTTCCAATTTTTATACTTGTCCTTTTTGCCTTTCAATTTGTCAGAGAGTTCTTTATGCAGCCATGCTGGTTTCTTTTGAGACCTATTATTTTTCTTCTTCATTGGTATCGTGCTAGTCTGGGCTTTTATAATCTCTCTTTTCAAAATTTCCCAAGCTTCTTGAGTTGTTTTCCCCTTGAGGATTCTCATCCATGGAATCTTTCCCAAGTTCTCTCTAAGTTTATTGAAATTAGCTCTCTTAAAGTCCAAGACTCTAGTTTGACTTTGTTCTACTGTTTGTGTTTGCATAATGTTGAATTCCAATATTGCATGATCACTTGCCCCCAAGGTTCCTGTAGCTTCAACACCTTCTATTATTTCATCTGTTAGTGAGAATTAAGTCCAATATGGCTGATCCCCTTGTTCCCTTCTCTACTTTTTGGGTAACAAAGTTGTCAGCTAGATTTGTTAGGAACCTGTTGGATCTTCCACTTGGTGCAGTTTGTCTCCCAGTTGATGTCAGGGTAGTTAAAATCCCCCATTACTATTGTGATGTGCTTCCTACATACCTTAGTTAGCTGACTAGCAAAAAGGTCATCTACTTCCTCTGTTTGGTTGGGTATAGGCCTAAGGCAGTGTCATTTCGCCCCCCCCCCTTTAATATTGACCCAAATGCATTCAAGATGATTTTCATTATTGTTGTGCTCTATTTCTGTAGAGATGTAGTTATTTCTTATATATCTTATATATAGAACTCTTAACTTATATATAGAACTTTTATCAAGAGTTCTAAAGCTTCACCTGAAGAGATATCTATGTCCTCAGAGCAGGGGTCCCCAAACTTGGCAACTTTAATACTGGTGGACTTCAACTCCCAGAATTCTCCAGCCAGCAGTCCACAAGTCTTAAAGTTGCCAAGTTTGAAGACCTCTGCCTCAGAGGCTAAAGGAAATCTTAAATTATGTGTATATGTGTCTAACCTGGGCTTTTAAAAAAAACAATGGAAGTGTATTAGTTCTCTGAAAGCATGTGTTAAATTCTCAGGTTTTCATGGCAGTTGGAGGATAGATTTAGTAACTTTCCAAGTTTTTCCAAGGCTAAAATTAAACCAGATTATATTTTAATACCAAACTCAACTGAATCAAAGATTTATAATATGTATATTTTGGAGAACAAGTGGGGCAAAGGCTACCTTCCTTCTTGTGACACTAAAAGAGAGGTGGCAGAATGCCCAGCTATGCAGAATTTTTTTTTTAAATAAAGATCTTTAGGTCATCTTTTACTTCTGATGACTTGACATGTCCAAAAAAGTCTTCTTGGGAACAGTATGGAAGTAGTTTGACATTGTCTTCTTCTGGGGTGGATTTTTGCCTTCTCAGATTAGTTTGTAGCCTTGGGATTTCCTGATTATCTCCTATCCAAAACCCACAGAAGCTTACAGAAGCTTAAAGAGTAACTACATTATGATATAAGCTTTAATAAGTCTTTGAAATTGCCACAAAATACTTTTGGGGTACAACCTACCCTTGGAATCTTTTAATGTGCAAACCAACTTCCCCCAGAGACCCGAACTATCCCCACTCTGCTGGCCTTCCGAAAAGCCGTTAAGACATGGCTTTTCCTGCAGGCTGGGGGTAGAGCTTAATCCACTCGAGCTCACCCCCAAGTATGTATGGTTGTTGAATGGTTGTTCGATGTCTTTTTATACTGTGTTTTTAAATTTTTATATTTGTTTTTAATTAATATTTAATATTTGGTCATTCTTGTATTTTTCTCTGTTGTACGCCGCCCTGAGTCCTTCGGGAGTTGGGCGGCATATAAGAATACCAAAATAAATAAATAAATAAAATCCTTTTTGGAAAAAAAAAGTCCATTAGGTCTGCACATTTAAGCTTCTGTAAGCTTCTGTGGGTTTTGTCGCATTTGGCATTTTTCAAGGAAAAAAGACAAATCTAGGTAACTAGCTACCAAAATCATTTTTATCTCTCGAAACGGAGACTTTATTAACTGGACTGGTGAGACCATTCTATTTCCTTGCTTTGAATCACCATCCCAGAAGCTTAGGAAAGAGAAAATGCGAGTCAGATCAAATCAAAACTTTTATTATGGCGTCTGGGTGAGAGAAGCCTACACTAAAAGTACATGAACTTCAAGACAATTATTTAAATTATTTTTTAAATAAGTACGAATTGTTAGCACCTATAATTCTTCCGTGCGTCCCATACCTCGGGATAATTTGCTTGTTGATGGTTTAGACGCAAGCTTTGTGGCTTGCGGAATTTAAAGCTGTTTCCCCCCCCACCCACCCCATAGTGGGTGTTGTTACTGTACAAACAAAATGTGGGTCAGCCAAATTGGAACAACGAATTAGGAGTTTCCCCCAGTTTCATCCCTTTCAAACTCCTACTTGACCCAGAGTTGCAGCTGCAGAATCAGGCCTCACATTCCTTAAAACAACATGTCAGTTGTGGGAATAGGCGTTGCTGTCTCTCGTCTCTACCCCAATCAGTCCCTTGTTAATGAGATGATTCATCTCTACGGGAGTGTCCCACTGATGTAGCTCAAGTAACATCCATGGTATCGAAGAACAGGGATTACAATGAACCCACCTCGCTGTGAGAACAACGCACACTTTCCACGTTCATCTCACTTGGCTAGCAAATTATTTTGAATGCTGTTATTCCGGTACTAGACACTCCATCAATTTTGATCAAAACCTTTTGCCTACCCACAGCAATTCCAAGCCAGTTTAGTACCATTTTATAATGCCTTGGTTAACGTCACACTTAGAATACTGCATCCAGTTTTGGTCAACACAATATGAAAAATGATGTGGAGACTCTAGAAAGAGCGCAGAGAAGAGCAACAATGATGATTAGGGGACTGGAGGCTAAGACATACAAAGAACGGTTGCAGGAACTGGGTATGTCTAGTTTAATGAAAAGAAGGACTAGGGGTGACATGATAGCAGTCTTCCGATATCTCAGGGGTTGCCACAAAGAAGAGGGAGTCAAACTATTCTCCAAGGCACCTTGAGGTAGAACAAGAAGCAATGGGTGGAAACTAAACAAGGAGAGAAGCAACTTAGAACTAAGGAAAAATTTCCTGACAGTTAGAACAATTAATCAGTGGGACAACTTGCCTCCAAAAGTTGTGGGTGCCCCATCACTGGAGGTTTTCAAGAAGAGATTGGACATCTACTTGTCTGAAATGATATAGGCCAGGGTCTCCTACTTGAGCAGAGACTTGGATTAGAAGACCTCCAAGGTCCCTTCCATCTCCGTTATGCTAGCTGGGGAATTTTGGGAGTTGAAGTCCATAAGTCTTACAGCTGCAACTTGCAAAGGTTGGACAGCCCTGATTTAAACCTTTTGTAAGTTGAAGAACTGCCTGTTTAAAGACAGACAGACTTGGATCTGCCACACAGAGGCAAAGTGGCAATGAGAAAATTTAAAATAGTAGGGTGGAAAATTAGATGGATGCTTATCCTTTTGTTGGCCTTCAACCCTTTATTCACAAGCCATGCTCATTTTTTAAAAAATCCTGGCTTATTAAGCATGTAAATAGAGAAAAGTTACATGTGTTTTTCAATTTTTTTTGACAACTCTTAATTTTTCTTATTATGAGACTTCTAGGGATTGATTAGAAATATGAGAAGGACCCAGACACAAACCAGGAAGCCACTATTATTCAGATAATGTGTAAACTCAGATTTGGAGAAAGCAGACTGGTTTTACTTGTTCATCATCATCACAGAGTGCCCATGCCAGAAAGGTGACTTAAGCAGCTTTGCCAACCTGATTCTTCGATATGTTGTTTGACACATCAGACATATGACACGGCATTTTCACAATTCGGATTATCATGAAAACATCACTCAAAATACATACCTGAAGACCGTCTTCATGGGGAATAGGATAACTCCAACAGTAACAACATACAAAATCTGTGGATAATTTTCTTTTTGTAATGACATGAAAAATTAATGCTAAAGTGAAATATTGTTATATACTTGTTATTTTCTTTATACGTCGCCTTGAGATGGCCTTGCCAACCACTAGGCGGTGATAGAGGGCCATAAAAAAACCCACTAAATTTGTTGAAAATTCATAAAGTTTAGGTCAATTGGGAAAAAAAAAACCCATCCATGCCCACAAACTAATGAAAGGTTATGCTAAAGCCAAAGAATTAAGGAAGAACCTGCAGTTACTTTCTAAGACAAACCAAAATCCTGATTGGATAATGATAGTGTTGCTCTCAAATTCATAACTTTCATACCCAAAAATCATGAGAAAAATCCCTCCACTGTGGGAAATCTACATTAAATTGGAGCAACTGGGAACCACCCATGTCTAGCCATTCATTTCTATAGATGTAATAATAATTGTAGAATATCATGAACGTGGAGGGTTTTTTTTTACTGTATGCTTCCTTGAAATTTATCCGCTTTTACTAAATACAGGTAGTCCTCAACTTATGACAATTGAGCCCAAAATGTATGTTGTTAAGTGAGAAATTGGTTGAGTTTTGCCCCATTTTATAACTTCTCTTGCCACATTTGTTAAGTGAAACCAATGAAGTTGTTAAGTTAGCAACATTGCATGCTACAATGGTCGTAGGTGTGAAAAATGGTCACAGACCACTTTTTCCATTGCTGTTGTAAACTTGATCACTTAATGAATGGTTGTAAGTCAAGGACGACCTGCAAAGAACAAATTAGTAGTTCTTCATTCTACAACCCACAAAATGGTTTTTTGAACTGAAGGCAACAAGCACGTATATACAGGTCGTCCTTGACTTACGACAGTTTGTTTAGTGGCCGTTCAAAGTTACAACGGCACCGAAAGTGACTTAAGACAGTTTTTCACTTATGACCTTTCCAGCATCTCCACGATCACGTGATCAGAATTCAGACACTTGGCAACTGCTTCATATTTATGACGGTTGCAGTGTCCTGGGGGGGGGGGCTGATCCCCTTTTGTGACCTTCTGACAAAGACAATGGGGAAGCCATGGGCTCACCCCAGCCGCTTTGGTGACTCTAGGTCAGGGGTCTGCAACCTTAAACACTCAAAGAGCCATTCGGACCCGTTTCCCACAGAAAAGAAAACACTGGGAGCCACAAAACCCATCTAAAATGAAGATAACACTGCAAATATCATTTTTTACCTTTATGCTATGTATAAAAAAACTATAGTGTGTTGCATTTAGGAAATCAATGACCTGCTACAGAAAAAACACATTTTTATTTCTGCATGCAACCAAAACATTTTGAACTCTGAAAAAAAATGGGTCGAAAAGCTCAATAAATCACGTGCCGGCAGGTGTCACACATTGGTGGTTGTGAGGCATGTTTTGAGCGACAGGGAGCCGCAGCAGAGGGATGAAAGAGCCACATGCGGCTCCAGAGCCACGGGTTGCAGACCCCTGCTCTAGGTAACCTAAGTACTTTCGTTTCCACATGGAAACCGCTTCTGAACTTCATGCTTGATGTGGAAAAGAACGAAACTTTGACTTTGGATTTTACAGATTAGATCTTTACAGAAATGACTTGTTCATACTATTATGGGAAAGCAAAAAGCTGTGATTCGAGGATAATGCCCTATTCTACTGCAACAGAGAGAGTCGGAAGTCAATGCTTCTTTTTCTTTTATTTTCCCTACCTTTCCTCACTTTTCTTTCCCCATCCCTGCTCTTTTATTTACTTTTGTATTTTATAACACTTTATAACTTAATAAAAAAAAAGTTCAGAAGACAATGAGGAAGCCAGGTTCACTTAACAAGCGTGTTACTACTTCGACAACTGCAGTGATTCACTTAACAACTTTGGCAAGAAAGACGGTACAATGGGGCAAAACTTAACAAATTTCTCACTTAGCAGCATAAATTTTGAACTCAGTTGTGGTCGTTGCATTGAAGACTACCTGCACTTGGCTGCACTGCTAATTTCTATGCAATTATTGTGACACTTTTCAGTTGCCTACATACTGTATATATGTGTGAAACTGTTTTCACGGTTTTGATTACTGTGATATTGTTTGCCATCCTGAAATCAATCCAATTGAGATGGACGGCTACAGAAATTGAATCAATCAATCAATCTATAGCAGTGATGGCGAACCTATGGCATGGGTGCCACAGGTGGCACGCGGAGCCATATCTGCCGGCACGCGAGCCGTTGCCCTAGCTCAACTCGTGCGCATGTGCGTGCCCGCCAGCTGATTTTTGGCTCGCGCGGAGGCTCTGGGAACGCTATTTCGGCCTCCAGAGGGCCTCCAGGGTAGCGGGGGTGGAGCGTTTTCGCCCTCCCCAAGCTCCAAGAAAGCCTCTGGAGCCTGGGGAGGGTGAAATACGGGCCTACCGGGCCCACTGGAGGTCGGGAAACGGGAGAGTGGGGGGGGGGCGCATGCATGCACGGGGGTGGGGTGAGTGAGGGGCTTTAAATTATGGGTGTGGGCACACACACGTGCGATAGCGCGCGCGCGCACTGTTTCAGCACCCGAGGAAAAAAAGGTTCGCCATCACTGATCTATAGAAAAAAAGGAAGCATTAAGTCACCAACAAAAAGAGGCTGTCAGCTTTGCAGAGGGCGGGTAGATTGAGGATTGATACATTAGGCCCACAAAGTATTTGCTTTATTTTTATATAAATAAAATGTAAAAATTTGCATTGGACTGCACACTAATCTCGAGTGCAAAAATAGATAATTCCCTGCGACACAATTCCATATTACCTCGCCATATGAAGAAAAACCACACACAGCAACACACGCATACACACAGAGAGGCAATGTATAACAATAACGTCAGATACCTACGATGTTGAGCCCACACACGACAAGTCAAAATATAAAAGAGGTAAACAAAAACACTCATAAGGACATCACCACACGCGTTCTCCACATCCTTTCGTTTAAATATATTTAAGCATCTCCTCTTTGGTCCGAGTTTTCCGATGTTGGAGATTAATCAAAGTTGATCTGTGGGCTCTCAAAACCGCTGTCTTGTTGGCAATCCAGAACCCTGTGTATGTGTTTCCTGGATTGTAGCGGATTATAGGTTTTGCCTGCTGCGGGACACAGCACAGCGTTGTTCGGATGGGCGCCGGCAGGACGTACGGTGCCCAAGTCTGCAAACGGTGTGCAACTTGCATTCACGGTCAAATGGCTGTCAGTGCAATTTATGTTTTGATTCTTGATAGGTTCCTTCTCGTGATGTCCACCAAGACGGGGTGAAAAACCAGAAGCCTCTTCCTTGACCTGGGAACGGGTGCTGGTCACGGGAAGCGCTGAATGGGAGTCTAGAGGCCCCCTGGAATATATTTTCGGAATGGGATGCTGAAAGCCACCGCTATGGTTCACATGAAGAGTCTCGCTTAATAAGCTCCAGTCAGCAGACGACCCTTCGTCTCTTACTGGAGTTTCTTGGACTTCAAAGCCTGGGGTTTTCCCAGATGTTGCCGCCTTCCACTGTCTAGCCGACGGGCTACATCCGGCCTCCGTTCTCCGTGGCCTTTCGTTTAGCTGCTTATACTTTTCGCCAGGTACTCCGAAATCAAATCCATCCACTGCAACGGGATGAGTATTTTGAAGCTTTCCTTGAGACAGGCAAGAAGAAGCATTCTGGAATGTTCCAACTCTACACGGTAGACTTTTGTTTCCAAGTTCTTCCTCAACAAACGCTTCTGCAGGTGCAGCACCAACTGAAGGCTCGGCCGGCTGCTTAAAAGCTTTCCTGGCCACCTGGGTTTGAGAAACTAAGCGCGACTCGTTTTCGGCATCAAGCTGAGCTTGCAAGCTACGAGGTGTGTGTCTTTTGCCCACACTTTCATCGTGTGTTTGACTTTCTTTTGGGGTGGACATAGAATGCTGAGTGTAACTCGTTTTAGGTTCTTCAGCTTTGGAGTTTTGGGGTAGGACTGTGAGACGACATGGAAAGCAAAAGCAAATTAAAATAAGCACATCCAAACTTCCCAGAAATAAACTCAACATCCCTTGTGTGGTAAATATTGTGTTCTCTCCTTATTAAAAAAAAAAGATGACAGGTGTTTAAAATTAGACATGGCAGTATACCTGAGTGTAAGGTTTTATTTAGTGCTGAGTTCCGAACAGGAGTTTCTAATATTTTAGCCATTGTAGCAATTTTGCCAGCAGCACATATTATTTTCTTTTCAGCCCTGCAAAAATAACAAGATTTTTTTTTAAAAAAAATTCCAGTCTTTAAAAAGCCTTTCTGATAAACTAAGAATCCAAATAAGAACAAAAACGTTTGGCCTTTCTTAACATGTTGAAGATAGATTGATTTATTCTTGCTACAGGGCTCCCTTTTAGCTTTATATCTATTCCATGAGTTATATATAATATCCATTTTTAAATCTGTTCTTTTTATCTGTTTTTAAATTGCTTTTATATTTTTTTGTATTTACAAATTGTTGTTAGCCGCCCAGAGTCCTTCGGGAGTTGGGCGGGATACAAATACAATAAATAATAATAATAAAATAATAAATTCCATTTTAGGAATTTTGTGACATGCTGAATAAACCCACATGTCTGTATGAGGCAGAGAGGGAATGAAGGAATAATGAATATAAGAAGATTCTATCTGTTATTTTCTATTCAAAAGATAACAGATTTTTTTTTCTCTGCCTCTGCAGCTCACCTTAAATTGTTGCATGCACTATATAACCAGAGCAATATAAACTAGAAAATCACTAAAAAAAACCAAAAATCAATACACAAAAACACCTTAAGGTTCATCATCCAAGGTCTTTGCTGAGAGTTCTCTTCACATCTAGCATCATTTGAAATGCCTCACCCTTCATGCTTGCCGTTATCAACCAGAAGCTGTTGAAGACAGATAAGATAATATTTGCGCATTTTCCGGGCGGTCTCCTGCCGTTCCCTTAAAACTTCAGCTTTTATAATTTCTGCTGCTCTCTCCTTACTTTCGTGGATGTAACGAAGCATGTCACCTATGAACAAACAACGCCGATTTATATTTGGTGATGCACAGAAAACACAGAATTGCGATGGACAACTTTCACTGCATCTGTATAGTACGGATTCATACATAGAATTGGGAACTGTACCAAATTAGTTTTGGTGAGAAGACAAAGGACAGAGAATGAGGTTATCCCATGTATGTAGACAGGATCAGAAATCAATTTTTATTCCTCTCTCTTTCTTCTAAGCTGTTCACCCTTGGTACCACTACAAACACAACTGTTTACAAGTTTCACCAGTAGATACTCAACAAGACTTGAAATATGAAGACTAGTAGTAG
Organism: Diadophis punctatus similis; assembly: GCA_023053685.1. NCBI lineage: Eukaryota > Metazoa > Chordata > Lepidosauria > Squamata > Dipsadidae > Diadophis > Diadophis punctatus. Next base: position 13,727,963 of record JALIGW010000012.1, on the reverse strand, counting down.
AACTTAGAATAACTTTATTGTCACTTTGTCACGGTGGCGCAGTGGTTAGAGTGCAGTACTGCAGGCTACTTCTGCTGCCTGCCGGCTGATTGCAGTTTGGCAGTTCAGATCTCACCAGGCTCAAGGTTGACTCAGCCTTCCATCCTTCCGAGGTGAGTAAAATGAGGATCCAAATTGTTGGGGGGCAATAGGCTGACTCTCTAAACTGCTTAGAGAGGGCTGTAAAGCACTGTAAAGCGGTATATAAGTCTAAGTGCTATTGCTATTGAACGTACACTAATTGGCATACATTAAAATGAAATTTCGTTGCATACAGCTCTCAAAGGATCACCACCTTCAAAATACACTACAGTAGGTAACATATTAGAGGATTCCATACCATACATGGCAAATGCTAAAAGAGAAGATCAAAGAACACGAGGCAGACCCAGAAGAAGATGGAGAGACAGCATCAAAGACACACTACAACAATGGTTGACACCGCCAGAAGAGCAAGAACCAGAATTCTGTGTCTCCTCAGCACCGGAAGCAGTAAAAGAGGAATTAAAGAAGAGAAGAACCTATTAGAATTTTCCCTCCGTTATAAGCTTAAGAACAAGGGTGAATCGATTATGGAATCATCCTCTTCTTTTACTACTTACTTTTAATTTTGCTCACTGTTTTAAGATACTGGGAACGCATCTCTTCCAGAGCTTTTCCGTCACACACACAACAAGGCTTTGAGATACAGCCTTCTGAGGACGACCTGGCATCACAGGAAACAGAATGCCCAAACTGAGAATGAAGTTACAACTGCTGAGAAAGTTTATTATTATTTTAACCTTTAAAGCTTTACATGGCTCAGGGCCAGGTTACCGCATCCTGCCGCATACCTCCCTACGACCGGTCAGGGCCCACAGAGTTGGCCTCCTCCAGGTCCCATCGACCAAGCAATGTCGGTTGGCGGGGCCGAGGGGGAGAGCCTTCTCTGTGGGGGCTCCCTCCCTGTGGAACCAGCTTCCCCCAGAGATCAGGACCATCCCCACGCTGGTGGCCTTCCGTAAAGCAATAAAAACTTGGCTCTTCCGGCAGGCGGGGTGAAAGTGAGACCAACTAGACTAGATATGGGTCTCCCCCCTTGATTGTGAATGTGAGATACTCTTTTTAATTTTTGTACTTTTTAATTATTGTATTTTTTATACTGTGGAATGGATTCTGATATGTTGTGAGCCGCCCAGAGTCCCCCGGGAGTTGGGCGGCATAGAAATCCATTTAAATAAATAAATAAATAAATAAGAATAAAAGTTATTATTTCTCTTGTAATGTATGGACTACCTGGGAGGAATATTGACACATTTCAAATCAAGTTGGTTCTTCATGGCAGAGTTTTCATCCATGAGGGCTTTCATAATTTTTTCATTCTCTAAAAAAAGAGAGGGGGGGAAAAACCTCTTTAGGTGTTACATTTAACGTGGTGTTACATAATAACCAGCAATTTGTTTTTATTATGATTTAGAATTCCAATTGATTGTTATTCTACTAGTAACCTTTTGGGTTACTCTTCTAGAAGGTTGTTACTCTTTGCCAGGTTCTCATCAAATTCACTAGTATCAAAATTTTGTAGTTATTCCAAGGTTCAGAACAAATACAGGCCAAAACCAACCCTATTGGCCAAATTACTTCATCTGAAAAAAAGGTGTAATATGATAACAGGGGAAAATGATATAGAACTTAACATCAAAATTACTAATAACATGACTCTGAATTGGCCAACTGCAAATGTTTTCATCCTGGAAAGAGTAATTAAACTCCTGAGAGAATGATAGGTAAAGGTAAAGGTTCCCCTCGCACATATGTGCTAGTCGTTCCCGACTCTAGGGGGCGGTGCTCATCTCCGTTACAAAGCTGAAGAGCCAGCGCTGTCCGAAGACGTCTCCGTGGTCGTGTGACCGGCACGACTCAATGCCAAAGGCGCACGGAACGCTTCCCACCAAAGGTGGTCCCTATTTTTTCTACTTGCATTTTTACATGCTTTCGAACTGCTAGGCTGGCAGAAGCTGGGACAAGTAACGGGAGCTCACTCCATTATGCGGCGCTAGGGATTCGAACCACTGAACTGCCGACCTTTCTGATTGACAAGCTCAGCGTCTGATAGGTATGAGGATAGGTAAGAGAATGACAAGTAGTTATTGTAGTTAGAAGAGCCGAGGTGGCGCAGTGGTTAAATGCAGCTACTGCAGGCTACTCCAGCTGACTGCTAGTTCAGCAGTTCAGCTGTTCAAATCTCACCAGGCTCAAGGTTGACTCAGCCTTCCATCCTTCTGAGGTCGGTAAAATGAGGACCCAGATTGTTGGGGGCAATATGCTGAACTCTGTAAACCGCTTAGAGAAGGCTGTAAAGCACTATGAAGCGGTATATAAGTCTAAGTGCTAAGTGCTATTATTTTTTGTAAAAGCTATTTAACAAGTCCGTTGAAAACCTAACTATAATTATTATTATTTTCTGTAATAAAGCATTAGGTTAAATTAACCACAAAGCTTTAAATAAGTGTAACCGGGGTTTATTTTACATGTCAATCTATTATTAGGTCATAGAAACATCAAGTTATTATATTGTGCTTGTAAGAATGAAATTAAGCGCATTCACGCATGAACTAGCACTTCCTATTCAACATCACCATGTAAAAGGTACAGACCTTGAGCCTGTTCAGACTTCGTTCTTTGTTCTTTCACTGCAAGCTGGAGATGCTTGCAAGCTTTGTCGAGTTTCCTTTTCAAATCCTGACATTCTTTTTCCTTTTTTTCCAGCTGCTGCCGATAATGCTCAAAACAAACCTCGGCTTGCGACAACATATTTCTTTTTTTACATTTACAATCTGCACCAACAAATATCAGAAGTTACTGGTCACTTTTTGGCTGACCAAACAACCGAAAAGATAATCCTACCACCAGATTGTAGTTATTATGGATCTCTTAGCTGTTGTTTTAGGAGAAACTTTTCTGGAAGCTGCACAGTTTCATCATGTATAGCCATACTGTAAATCTATTCCTGGTGTTCACTTTTTAACAATGAAGAATTAGTAGTGAATTTGAACTAGCATTCTTGAGGAGTTCCAGTTACAGGTCTATAATTCTAGGTTTACAGTGTACAAGGAGCCGAGGTGGCACAGCAGTTAAGAGTACAGTACTGCAGGCTACTTTAGCTGACTGTGATCAGCAATTCAGCTGTTCAAATCTCATGGGCTCAGGGTTGACTCAGCCTTCCATCCTTCCGAGGTAGGTAAAATGAGGACCCAGATTGTTGGGGGCAATACAAAAAATATACATTGCTTACTGGTGTAAACCGCTTAGAGAGTGCTTGCACTTTGAGGCGGTATATAAGTCTCACTAATAAATAAATAATAATAAATACAAAGCCTGTGTCTTTCGTACACTTATATAGCCTTTGGAAAAACCACAGAAGTGGAGAGAATATTCTGACGTTTAGCACTCATTGACATCCATCAGAAAATAGACCAGGACTACCAGCTCAGTACTTAATGAAGGAGCTCTCTAGATTTTACTTTACCAAGATGTCATTAAGTGCCTAACACACTGAGTAATATTTGTGGACTTCCCCAGCTGTAACTCTATAACACGGTGACTTTATTCCCAAAGTATTCTTTAATATCTGTACAATTCTCTAGTCTCTAAACCTGGCTGGCTGGGGAATTCTGGGAGTTAGCGTCCACAGGTCTTAAAGTTGCCAGGGTTGGACAGTGGACACGCCTGCTCTAAACTGTCTCTCTTTTGGCTAGTACAGCCAATTGTGACTAGGAAAAACTGAATTTATGCAATTAGGTAAAATAGAATCAGCAAGGCTCAAATTAAAGCGAGGAAACGGATGCAATGTAATACCAAAATCTATTTCAGTCTCCTGTAAAGGTGGATGTTTTCTTAGTATCCGCTGGATTTCTACTTGCTGCCCAACGTTGTACATGGAACGTCTGAATTTGTCTCCAGGCTCCCCTTCACCGTTCTGCATGCAAGAGTCATCTGAATCTTTGCAATCGGAGCCCAGAACTTCATGTTTCTAGAGAGGAACACATAGACAGAAATTTTATAAGAATAGACAGCAATTCAGAACCAACAATCAATCTTGTATTCCAAGAAAAAAACAACCCGGGACATCTTTATCTTAATACCAACAACAACTGCTACTAATTACTGGTAGTCCTTGACTTACGACCACAATTGGAGCCAGAACTTCTATCACTAAACAATTTGGTCATGAAGTGAATTCTGCCTGATTTTAGTACCTTTTTTGCCATGATCATTTCTGTAGATTAATTGATATTTATTCTAGATGAAATACCGTATTTTTCGGAGTATAAGACACGCTTAGATTTTAGAGGAGGAAAACCAGGAAAAAAGTATTCTGAACCAAATGGTGTAGTAATATATTATTTAATAAAATACCAGTGTATCAGAATATTTTTTACAACCATGTACACTTTTTACAAACTTCAAACTTGACAGCTTTAAGACTAGTGGACTTCAACTCCCAGAATTCCACCTCCAGTCATGCTAGATGGGGAATTAGAAGGCAAAAACACCCCATTTTTTTGCAAAAAACGGCCCGTTTTGTCGCTCATTTTTTTGCAAAAACAGGGCATGCAGAGGGTTTGGGAAGCCTGCAGTGCACTCCTAGGGGGTGGGGGGAAGGCAAAAATGCCCCCATTTTTGCAAAAAAGGCCCGTTTTTCACAAAAATGGGATGCGGGGGCGGGGCTTCAGGAGGCCAAAAATGGCTGTATTCAGTGTATAAGACGCACCAACATTTCCACCCTCTTTTTGGGGGCAAAAAGGTGCATCTTATACTCCAAAAAATACGGTAAGTGTCTTTAGTTACTTGCCTAAATTTTAGTGATGCCATGCTGTGGCCTATGTCAGGCAATCTCCATTTTAACAGCTGTCCAAAATGCCCCTCCCTTTACTGAGAGAAAGTCAAACGTTCAAATAAACTACTAACTGCTGAAAAAGTAAAAGACAACAGCGGAAAATAAGGTTCAGCACATTTCACTCTTAAAACTCTAGCCTGCATTGAAGGATCTATCAACGTATTCCTCATTCCTAGAAAAATCTAAGGAAAGCTGGTTTTCAAACTGATCTCTCCTGGCTTTTACCAAATCCTACTTGCTTACCACATTCAGAGCAGAGAAGAATCTAGTTTTCTTCTCAATATAGGAAGATTTAACTGACACAGCAAAACTTATTACCGTGTTTCCCCGAAAATAAGCCCTCACCCCCAAAATAAGCCCTCCTCCGAAAATAAAACCCTTCCCCAAAAATAAGCCCTGCCCTGAAAATAAGCCCTCCCCCAAAAATAAACCCTTCCCCCAAAAATAAAGCCAAGAGCTTATTTCGGGGTTCAAAAAAATATAAGATAAGGTCTTATTTTCGGGGAAACACGGTAACTACACCTTCACTTTTTTTTCTGAGGCAAAGAACAGCTCAAGTTGGGAATATATTCAGTTGTGACATGTCAGGAGTGAAACTTTCCTCACAATAAAAAGTGGGGGAATAGAAAAGTGGAATGCAAGGACAATGTGTGGAACCCAGTGACATCAGGAGCATCAATCTCTCAGCAGAGAATCTAGAACCTTAAAACGTGTTGCAGGTCATCAACTGGCATGCTCTTGGTTATCAATTGGTTATATATTTTTTGTCACTTTTAATTTGCTTTGTTATTCCCTTTCCAAGTTAATTTGCATTTTTAATGTTTGGAATTTAATAAAGACACTATTAGAAAAAGGCGTGCAAATATACAGATTCTTCTGCTTTAAAGATATTTTTGTATTATATTGATATGATAGATATCGGTATTATTATTATTTTGTACTTTCATAAGCCAACCATCCCATTTTCCCTAGCACTGTTCTGCTAAAACATGGGAAACCAAAGGACCATAAAATCAAAATACCAATCATCTAAGGCCATGTCAAAGTTACCTGGTTCCATTTTGTCATTGCTTTTTCAAGAATGGCGTTGACCGTGCTTCGGTAGGCTTCCTGCAAACAAAATGTCAGTTTGTCTTTGAACTGGAGATTGATCTGAAGAGGAGGAGACACGTTCCACTTAGTTTCCCAAGTACGCTCACAGCTTGCACACTGGACCAAATCCTTGTGGAGGTCGTCTAAGAGAAGTTCTACCTGAACGAGAATCCTGTCCTCGTACTGATGGATTTCATTTTGAAGCCTCTTGGCTTCCTGAACGGCCCATTCCTGTTGTTTCCTGACAAGGCACATCTTCAGCTCGGCCTCTTTTTGGTCCAGCAATTCTTTCTTTTGATTTTCAAGGTCTTCTTTGGCCTTTGCAAACATCTCACCAAGTTTAACTTTCTGGTCCTGTAGAAGGGCGTGGCACTCTTTTTCGTTTTGGTCTTGCAAGCTAAAAATCTCCTCTTGCTTTTCTTTAATCCACCGAGAATGAGCTTTTGCGAGCTCTGCTTTAATAAGCGACGGGGTCTCGTCTTCCTTCAGTTCCAGCTCCCTTCTAAGGGACAGCACCTTCTCTTCAAGCTCTTGGATTCTTCTCTGGGCTTTATCGTTGTTCTCAAGCTGCTGCTTCCATTTCTCTTCAACAGCTGATACCTAAAGAGACCGCACAGAAGTTTATTTATTTATTTATTTATTTATTGGTATTTCTTATATGCCGCCCAACTCCCGGAGGACTCCGGGCGGCGTACAACAGGAAAAATACAAGAAACCAATATAAATAAACATTTAAAACATATATAAAAATTAAAAACCATAATCTTAAAAACATTTAATCAATTCGACTACATACATACTTGGGGGTGAGCTCAAATGGATTACGCTCTACCCCCTGCCTGCAGGAAAAGCCATGTCTTAACAGCTTTCCGGAAGGCCAGCAGGGTGGGGATAGTTCGGGTCTCTGGGGGAAGTTGGTTCCAGAGCACGGAGCCTGCCACAGAGAAGGCTCTCCCCCTAGGGCCCGCCAGGCGGCATTGCTTGGCTGACGGGACCTGGAGGAGGCCAACTCTGTGGGCCCTAACCGGTCGAAGGGAAGTGTGAGGCAGAATGCGGTCCCGGAGATAACCTGGTCCTAAGCCATGAAGGGCTTTAGAGATGGTGATCAACACCTTGAATTGGACCCGGAGACCGATGGGCAACCAGTGCAGCTGGCGGAGTAAGGGTGTCACATGGGTGTACCTTGGCACACCCACCACAGCACGCGCAGCCGCATTTTGCACCAGCTGAAGTCTCCGGATACTCTTCAAGGGTAGCCCCATGTAGAGCGCGTTGCAGTAGTCCAGGCGCGAGGTGACAAGGGCATGAGTGACCGTGAGTAGAGCCTCCTTCTCCAAGTATGGCCGCAACTGGTGCACCAGGCGAACCTGTGCAAAGGCCCCCCTAGCCACAGCAGAGAGATGGTGATCCAATTTTAGCTGTGGATCTAGGAGGACCCCCAAGTTGCGAGCCTGATCCGAGGGGGTCAGTTTCGCTCCCTCGAACGTCAAGGAGGGACAGTTGGCATAGTCCTTAGGAGGCAATATCCAAAGCCACTCAGTCTTGTCGGGATTAAGTCTGAGTCTGTTCCTCCCCATCCAGATCCTAACGTCGTCCAGGCACCGGCACATTACATCAACTGCCTCTCTGAAATCAGACGGGGTGGTGATGTACAGCTGGGTGTCGTCAGCGTACTGGTGGAAACGCACCCCATGCCTGTGGATGATCTCACCCAGCGGTTTCATGTAAATGTTAAACAGGATGGGCGAGAGAACCGACCCCTGAGGCACCCCACATGATAGGGGCCTAGGGGACGATCTCTGCCCTCCTGTTAACACCGACTGCATCCTATCGGTGAGATAAGAGGAGAACCACCGTAAAACAGTGCCTCCCACCCCCAACTCACCGAGACGATGCAGAAGGATACCATGGTCGATGGTATTGAACGCCGCTGAGAGGTCAAGTAGCACCAGGATGGAGGAGTTACCCCCATCCCGGGCCCGCCAGAGATAATCCATCAGAGCGACCAAGGCAGTTTCTGTACTGTAGCCGCGCCTGAAACCCGACTGATAAGGATCTAGATGATCTGTTTCATCCAGAAGCTGCAGAAGCTGAGTAACCACCACCTTCTCCACAACTTTCCCCAGAAAGGGCAAGTTGGAGACAGGACGATAGTTCTTCAAATCAGCTGGATCCAGGGAAGGCTTCTTCAGGAGGGGTCTCACCACCGCAGCTTTTAACGACTGCGGTACGGATCCCTCTCTCAAAGAAGCGGTGACCACCGCCTGGATCCAGCTGCATGTCACCTCTCTGCTGGCCGAGACCAGCCAGGAGGGACACGGGTCCAATAAACAGGTGGAGGTACAGTTGGTCAGTAATGCCTTAAATGCAGGGGGTCTCCAATAAGACTTGTGGACTTCAACTCCCAGAATTCCACAGGCCAGCCACTCTGGGAGTTGAAGTCCACAAGATTTAAGGTTGAACAACTAGCCTTGTGGTGCAACCAGAACAATCTTGAACTAAATACACTCAAAACTGTAGAAATGGTGGTAGATTTTAGGAGAAACCCTCCTATACTACCACCTCTTACAATACTAGACAACACAGTATCAACAGTAGAGTCCTTCAAGTTTCTAGGTTCTATCATATCTCAAGACTTAAAATGGACACCTAACATCAAAAACGTCATCAAAAAAGCACGACAAAGAATGTTCTTTCTGTGCCAACTCAGAAAGCTCAAACTGGTCAAAGAGCTGCTGATTCAGTTCTACAGAGGAATTATTGAGTCTGTCATTTGCACCTCTATAACTCTCTGGTTTGGCTCTGCAACCAAACAAGACAGACACAGACTTCAATGGATAATTAGAACTGCAGAAAAAACAATTGCTACCAACCTGCCTTCCACTGAGGACCTGTATACTGCACGAGTCAAAAGGAGGGCTGTGAAAATATCTACAGACCCCTCACATCCTGGACATAAATTATTTCAACTCCTACCCTCAAAACGACGCTATAGAGCACTGCACACCAGAATGACTAGACACAAGGACATTTTTTCCCCGAATGTCATCACTCTGCTTATGAACTAATTCCCACAACACTGTAAAATTTACTACTAAGACTGTATTATTATTATTATTCTCATCCTTACTAGTACCTATCTCTTCCCACTTATGGCTATATCCATGTTGCTTGTATCTTTACAACTTATATTGTTTTTATTGTTTCCTAGTATGATTTGATTGCTTATTAGTCTCATGATTATCACTAAGTGGTGTATCTTATGATTCTTGATGAATATATTTCATTTTTTCTTTATGTACACTGAGAGCATATGCACCAAAGACAAATTCCTTGTGTGTCCAATCACAGTTGGCCAATAAAGAATTCTATCTAAAGTTGCCAAATTTGGAGGACACCCCCCCGCAGCATAATGCCTAAAGCTTTCTCTGGATGCTTTCACATGGATTGGGGGCGGCATAACTCAAATTTGAAATTAATGTAGGAGGGTGGCTGACTCCTCTCTTTTCCCCTCCACCCTATTTCATTTGTGATCATCGTGGTTAGTACTGGTGTTACCATACTTAACTATGAAACCCTAGTCATAGTTGGAAACAAATCTAAAGTTGGTACATTAATAGAGGCGGAGGGAAATGATATGGCTGCACTGTTGAAAACAAGAATAAAGGACTCTCTAAATCAAGTAGCTATTATTAACAAGCTGGAAAGCTTTATATTTACATTGGTTATTTGATAAATACCATTTCCAAGGGTGTCTTAAAAGCTCTGGAATTAGATACTGCAAGCTAAACTTGCTCAAACTCACTTTAAAACTATTTAATTCAGAAGATGACAGACAGATACACACACACAATCTTGCTGTGGTGTTATAGGCGTCAATATCGATCTCTTTGGGAAGTTTAAGCGGATATCCAGGCGTTTGTCCGATCCCATCAACTGAATTTCATAGTTTTTCTAATCTAAGGCCAATGTAGTAAAATACAGAACTGTCATATTGTCCACATTTGGTCACTTAGTGATGATGAATCCGTTCTCCGCTACCTTTTCTGCTGTGCTAATTTCGGATTCCTTTTCCCACTTTTCTTTGGCTAGCTTCAAGTGATTTTTGTACTCCTCCAGATCCGTAAGTTCTTGCAGCCACAACGCACGAGCTTTCGTCAGAGCCAATTCCACCTGCAAAGAGTAAGCCAAGGTCAAGAAGAAGCAGTTTCCGCAAGAAAAAAAGCAAAAAAAAAAAAAGTTTCAGGTCAGTTTCAATTACAGGTAGCCCTCGACTTACAACTTAGCTCAAAATTTCTGTTGCTAAGTGAGACATTTGTTAAGTGAGTTTTGCCCCATTTTTACGACCTGTCTTGCCACAGTTGTTAAGCAAATCACTGTGGTTTTATTAAGTTAGGGATACAGTTGTTAAGTGAACCTGGCTTCCCCATTGACTCTGCAGGTCGCAAAAGGAGATCCATTGCAACCATCATAAATATGAATCAGTTGCTAAGCATCCCAATGACAATGGGATGTTGCAAACGGTCACTAAGTGTGAAAAACAGTCCCAAGTCACCTTTTTCAGGGCTGTTGTAACTTCGAATGTTCACTAACCGAACTTTTGTAACTTGAGGATTACCTGTAACGCACATAAGAGTTTTGTTGCTTTGATTGAGATAGTTAATAACAAACCCCAAGGGATTTTTGGGGCCCAGGCTTGCTATATCAAACTTTTAAAGGCTTAGCGAACACAATTCTAACAGATGCAGTGCTTCACTCAACAATCCTTGCTTAGCAATGGAAATTATGGTCACAATTAGATATGGCTGTGAAGTCAAGAATGACCTGTGTCGTTTTTTTTAAGATTTAGTCCTAAAGCAATTAGTCCTGCAGGCTACTTCCACTGACTGCCGGCTGCCAGCAGTTCGATTCTGACCGGCTCAAGGTTGATTCATCCTTCCAAAGTTGGTAAAATGAGGACCCAGATTGTTGGGGGTAATATGTTGACACTGTAAAAAAAGGGGTGTCAAACTCAAGACTCGGGGGCCGGATCCGGCCCGTGGGGTGCTTAGATCTGGCCTGTGGGGCCGGCTTGGAAACAGCAAAGGAGTGGCCTGTGGTGCCTCTGCCGGCAAAAATGGAGCTCCGTTTTTGCTGGTAGAGGGTTGCAGGACGCTGTCGCAGCCAAAAACGTGGGCAGTCCTCCTGAACTCCATTTTCGCTGGCAGAGGGTTGCAGGAGGCCGTCGCAGCCAAAAATGGAGCTCAGGAGCCTGTTTTCGCTGGCAGAACACTTGGGCCACCACAGGCGCCCCCAACACGAGGGACGTTGAGCTGGCCATGCCCACCCTGGCCCCCTGAGATCAAACACAACCCTGACGCAGCCCTCAATGAATTCGAGTTTGAAACCCCTGCAGTAAGGAGCCGAGGTGGCGCAGCGGTTAGAGGCAGTACTGCAGGTCACTTTAGCTGACTGTGATCCGCAGGTCAGCGGTTCAAATCTCACCGGCTCAAGGTTGACTCAGCCTTCCATCCTTCCGAGGTAGGTAAAATGAGGACCCAGATTGTTGGGGGCAATATAAAAATACATTGCTTACTGGTGTAAACCGCTTAGAGAGTGCTTGCACTGTGAGGCGGTATATAAATCTCACAAAATAAATAAATAAATAAATAATAAAGCCTTTAGAGAGGGCTGAAAAGCACTGTAAAGCAGTATAGAAATCTAAGGGCTATTCCTATTTACTTCGTGACACTGATTCACCTTGTGCATGTTTTGATTTTATCTGGAACCCCATAAAAATAAAGCCGCACATCCGCCTGTCACCTGAGTGGCAATGCTCTCGTGATAGTTCGCTTCATGCTCTCTCAACGATTTTTCCTTCGCTTTCAGAGCCTCCCTCAACGACGCCGTTTGCTCCTCTACCGCCTCTGCAATCACTTGGCGCAGAGTTTCCTCCGTTTGGCTACCGTGATCTGTGAGTTCCACCGAGGGTCTCTTGGTCTCTTCCAAAGCCTGGGCCAGTCTTTGTTGCCATTCTTTTTCAACTTCCTGACAAGCCTGCTCTTGGGCCTGTAGTGAACAGAAGACTGCAGCTAAGCAAAAGATAAATTTCGTACGGGAAATCTTTGGGGAGGGGGAAAAAAGCCTAAATAAAACAAGAAGGCTTGGCTTGTTTGTTTGTTTTTCTAGTAAGCAGAAAGAATAGGAGCTGGATGCTGAACTTGGCCAGAGAAAGGATTGAGATGTTTTCAGAGAATACCGTATTTTTCAGAGTATAAGACGCACCTTAGTTTTGGGGAAGGAAAATAGGGGAAAACAATCTGCCTACCAGGTATTCATCTGGCTAGTGTCCTTAGTCTGGTCAGCTTCAGCACATTATTTTATCCCCTGGTTAGGACTTAAAAAAACCTTCTTCTGAGAGAGTAACAATGAAAGAGCATGCAAGCCAGTAAGAGCTGGGAAGATAGTTAGCACCTGGTTAGGGCTAGAAAAAAACTTATTCGGAGCAAGTAGAGCAATGAAAAAAAAACCTGCAAAGACTTAGGGCTGGAAAAACAGTCTTTGGAGAGAGTAACAATGAAAAAGCCTGCAAAGTAAGAGCTGGGAAGATCTGTTAGCACCTAGTTAGGGCTGAAAAAAAAAAGCTACATTCGAAGTATAAGACGCACCCAAATTTTCAGCCACTTTTAGGGAGGAAAAAGGGGCGTCTTATACTCTGAAAAATACGGTACTTGCAAAAAATTAAGTGAGGGGTCCTTGGTGCTCCCTGAGCTTGCTTGCTTTCTTGCAGACGTTTCATTACCCTAACTAGGTAACATCATCAGTGCTAGTAAAAAATTAAGTATCAAAGATCCCCGAGCTAAAGGATACCCATTTTTAATCTAGAAGAAGCTGAATTATCTGTGCCACTGAAAGTGATTTCCTGCTATGTTTTTAAAACCCAGGAATAAGCTCTTCAAGAGGAGTGGTGCAGTGGCCTAGAGGTGGAGCTCTCGCCTCACAATCAGGACGTTGTGAGTTCGATCCTAGGTAGAGGCAGATGTTTCTCTCTCTGGGCACAATGAGAATGTATCTGCTGAACAAAGCTCCGCATTGGCGACTGGAAGGGCATCCGGCCAGTAAACACTCTGCTAGCTCCGTTCAGTTGCCCAGACTCCACCCCGCAAGGGATTATGGGGTCTTTAAAAGAAGATGAATAAGCTCTTCAAGATCCAGGTGAATTTCTTCACAACCCCACCCACCCAGTCTCTGTGAAACTACACTGGAGGCTCCCATTTGGGGGACAGTAGAAACCCCAGCACACCTCTTTCTGTTCTTTCTCCCAAATATTTTTGGCAAGTTTCACTTCACTGTCAATATGCTGCTTTACGTCGGCTTCTTTTTCCTTCTGCCACTGGTTCTTTGTTAGTTCCATGGAATTCTTGTATGTTTCTTCTAGTTCCTTCCTTAGTTTGTTCAAAGAATCTTCTTTTTCCCCCAGTAACTGTTAACGTTAAGAGTAGATGTTAGGACATCATTCAGATAAGAGGTTGTGTTGATTAAAGAGGTAAAAAGTGAAGACCTCTGGCAGTTCCCCTCTCTGCACAAATTTCTTATTGCATATGTTAACGTACTACCTCTTACTCAAAAGCATTTCTTTATCCTATTGAAGTGGGATGTATGATTACACTAGGAGACCTGGTGGTGCAGTGGTTAGAATGCAGTATTGCAGGCTAACTCTGCCTACAGCCTGGCGTTCGATCCCGACTGGCTCAAGGTTGACTCAGCCTTCCATCCTTCTGAGGTCAATAATTGCAGTAGCAATAGCATTTAGACTTATATACCGCTTCACAGCGCTTTACGGTCCAGGTTATCTCCGGGACCGCATTCTGCCTCACACTTCCCTTCGACCGGTTAGGGTCGAAGGGAAGGGCCCACAGAGTTGGCCTCCTCCAGGTCCCGTCAGCCAAGCAATGCCGCCTGGCGGGCCCTAGGGGGAGAGCCTTCTGTGGCAGGCCCCGTGCTCTGGAACCAACTTCCCCCAGAGACCCGAACTATCCCCACTCTGCTGGCCTTCCGGAAAGCTGTCAAGACATGGCTTTTCCTGCAGGCTGGGGGTAGAGCTTAATCCACTCGAGCTCACCCCCAAGTATGTATGGTTGTTGAATGGGTACTGGAGGTTTTTAAACATTGTATTTTTAATTTTTATATCTCTTTTTAATGTGTTTTTTATAAACTGGTGTCTTGTATTTTTTCTGTTGTACGCCGCCCTGAGTCCTTCGGGAGTTGGGCGGCATATAAGAACACCATAATAAATAATAAATAAATAAAACCCTCTCTAAGCAGTTTACAGAGTCAGCATATTGCCCCCAACAATCTGGGTCCTCATTTTAGGAAGGATGGAAGGCTGAGTCAATCTTGAGCCGATCAGGATCAAACTGCTGGCGGTGGGCAGAGTTAGCCTGCAATACTGCATTCTAACCACTGCGCCACCACAGCTCCTAGTGTAATCATACATCCTACTAATTAGGGAAAGGTTAAGATTGCTCAGGACCATCATTTAGTCCTGCTATTTTGCAACCGTTGTCTCTGCAATAAACTTCGGCCATTTGGGCCTCTCTACCTTTTCCTCCCTCTGCTGCTGCTCTTGTTCAAATGCTGCTTTCAGAATGGCGGCCTGCTCATCTTTCTCCTTGCAGACGGCAAGGTAACATTCTTTCACCACAATCATCTCTTTGTTCAGGTCATCGATGTCCAACCTAGAGAAAAAAAAACCATGACATGGAAGAAGACGTCAGGTCAAGAAACTTACATGAAGGATAGCAATAGCAATAGCGCTTAGATTTATATACCGCTTTACAGTGCTTTACAGCCCTCTCTAAGCGGTTTACAGTGTCAGCATATTGCCCCCAACAATCTGGGTCCTCATTTTACCCACCTCAGAAGGATGGAAGGCTGAGTCAACCTTGAGCCTGGTGGGATTCGAATTGCCGAACTGCAGGCAGCCGGCAGGCAGCAGAAGTAGCCTTCAGTACTGCACCCTAACCACTGCGCCACCGCGGCTCATATAAACTTATTTCAGATGTTTCAGTTTAACTATTCAAATATATTCATACTTTAACTGAGCAATGTTCTCCTCGTAAGCGTGGATGAGTTTTTCTTTCTCTGCGGCATGTTTTCCTGCAGTCTCCTCAAGGAGCTTTTTCTTTGTGTCCTCATAATGTTGCCGGTAGGTTCTTTCACACCTGGAGGAAGAAAGGGAAAAGCTTAATTTATTGCTTGGAAAAGCATTGTAAGTCCGGAGCCTAGGACAGTATAAATGCAGCTTCACCAGCCATATCCATCCAGATTTTGAAGAACACAGTACATAAAAGATACAGTGGGGCAAAAAAGTATTTAGTCAGCCACCAATTGTGCAAGTTCTCCCACTTAAAAAGATGAGAGAGGCCTGTAATTGACATCATAGGTAGACCTCAACTATGAGAGACAAAATGAGAAAACAAATCCAGACAATCACATTTCTAATTTGGAAAGAATGTATTTGCAAATTATGGTGACTCTATGACTCTAACTTCATTTCTCATTAAGGACAAAGGAGATGGCCAGAGTTTCTTCTCAAGAAGAGCCCAGTGGATGGCTTCATTCCAGCTGAGAAGGAAGCCCAGCAAGCATCTAAGTTCCAAGCCTTAGAGGGCTTTGTCGGCACTTTGAATTTGCACCCAGGAACCTACTGGCAATCATTGCAGAAGCTGTGGCACAAGAGCAACACAATCTCAGTGATTACAACAGCTTTTCCATTTCAGTATTTGAGGGGCTGCCACAAAGAAGAGGAGGGGGGTCAACTTGTTTTTCCAAAGCACCCAGAAGGCAAGACAAGAAACAATGGATGGAAACTAATCAAGGAGAGAAGCAAGCTGGAATTAAGGAAAACACTTCCTAACAGTGAGAACAATTAACCAGTGGAACAGCTTGCCACCAGAAGTTGTAGGTTCCTTGATATTAACTGGATATTTTTAAGGTAACTGGATATTTTTAAGAAAAGACTGGACAACCACCTGTCTGAAATGGTATAGGGCAGGAGTCCCCAAACTTGGCAACTTTAAGACTTGTGGGCTTCAACTCTCAGAATTCTCCAGCCAGCTTCGCTGGTTGGAGAATTCTGGGAGTTGAAGTCCACAAGTCTTAAAGTTGCCAAGTTTGAAGACCTCTGGTATAGGGTCTCCTGCTTGAGCAGGGGGCTGGACTAGAAGATCTCCAAAGTCCCTCCCAGCTCTATTCTAATTACCCTTGGAGCCAGCAGACCAAAAGGAGTTCTTGTGCACAAGGATAGATATTGTGCCTGTCGCCAATGGACCTCCCCACACACACACACGAAGAGTTTTTAGTGAATCTAAGCAACTGTGTACAACAATCGCAACAGCCTGGTGAGAGACGAACTGATTCATTTCTTCCCAGAAGGGAAATGGCCAGCCTAAAGCCATCACTTTTTCATCTTCCCCTGCTGGTATTCTAGGCATAAAACTGCAGACTTCCATTAAGTACTTGGTTAGGGCCTGAGACATCTTATTGACATCTCCTGGAACTGTCAAGCGTAAAAGCTACCCTGAAGGAAACTGGAAGGAAAACGTTCTTACCCCTGTTTATAACTTCTGGATACACCTAGTAAATGCTACCAATACAGATGAATCTTAAGCCACAAAGGCCATCATTATTTACATTATTTCCTCCATAAAGAAAAAGAGACGGTAATTTAAGATCACTAAAGGCTACTCCACGTTTACTTCAACTTTCCCTCCCAAGTCACCTGTCGAGGGCTTCTTGTTTATCCCGATCAGAGTCTTGGATCATCTGCCTCATTTGACTGCACAGGTCTTGGTTTGCATTTTTTAGATGCTCCTTGCCTTCCAGAAGTTCCTGAATACGTGCATTATGACTCTGACGAAAGAGAAATAGTATTAAACATGACCTCATATTTTATTTCTTTGAAACATATTTCCAGGCTGCTGCAATCAAGATTGTTTTTGGCAGGACACAGGGTATTAATATGGCATTGTACCCAAACTATTAATCTTTCTGGCTTTAAGAATTACGTATTATGAACAACATTATCAGACCCTTGAGACGGGACAGAAAAATTCATGAGATTCCTATCTAGGCTGTAGATGCAAAAAAAGAATTACAATGAAGAAAGTAAGCAGTTGCAAAAAAAATTCTTAGAAAATGCATTTCTCTTTGGGGAGTGTGTAAAATGCCTCTTAAAGCAAGTCATTATTCATTCTAGGTGTGTTGCATAAAAATGGCCTTCCTCAACATCAGAGATAGCTCATGTTTTTTAAAAAATGTGTTAGAAATATAAGGTGCTTCGAACTCCTGATTTTTTTTTGCTACCATCAGCTAACATATTTCTCTGCATACAACATAATGCAAATCAACATTTTCCAAGTTGTGGCCCCTAATAAAGTTAATTCCATGGGTTTCCAGCCACATATAGTATGTCACAGAAGTGAGTACACCCCCTTACATTTTGTAAATATTTAAGTATATCTTTTCAACACTGAAGAAATGACACGGGAGGTAAAACGGCTACTTGGGCCCTATTTAGACATTATCACTTAGGGGTGTACTCACTTTTGTTGCCAGAAGTTTAGCCATTAATGGCTGTGTGTTGCGTTATTTTGAGGGGACAGTACATTTACACTGTTATACAAGCTGTATACTCACTACTTTACATTGTAGCCAAGTGTCATTTCTTCAGGGTTGTCACATGAAAAGATATACTTAAATATTTACAAAATGTGAGAGGGTGTACTCACTTCTGTGACATACTGTATCTACCTAACGTTTGATGGAACTTCAGCTTGGTTAAGGACTCTCCAAAGGCAGGACAAGAAGCAATGGATGGAAACTAATCAAGGAGAGAAGCAACCTAGAACTAAGGAGAAATTTCCTGACAGTGAGAACAATTAACCAGTGGAACAACTTGCCTCCAGAAGTTGTGAATGCTCCAACACTGGAAGTTTTTAAGAAGAGATTGGATAACATTTGGTATAGGATTTCCAGCCTGAACAGGGGTTTGGAGTAGAAGACCTGCAAGGTCCCCACAACTCTGTTATTCTATTGGTTTTCCAAGGACTGTTATGAATGCCTTTCTACAAACAGGCATTTCTGTGCGTAGAACAGGTCTATCAAACTCCTGGCCCGCGGGCCCGATGCATCACGCACAGGCCACGCCCACACCTGGTTTAGCGAATGGGGGGCAAAGTCCTGATACATCATGTGACACAGCCGTGACGATGCGAGTTTGACGCCCCTGGCGTAGAGGATGCTACGATTTTCGTAAGAGGGACACTTGGGGCCTATCTTTGTGAATTGTGGCTTTCTCTCGGTTTCCATTCCGTCTGAAGATGTCACATGTTTAATGGTCCACCTGTTCTTTAGCTTATAGAAAATTAATTAACCTTAAAGAGATTTGCCTGATTTTATAAGACAAATCCTTTCCTTTTATCTTCTTTCCCAAATCGGATCACAGCATGGGAATATCTTATCCAATCAGACACTAAGGATACTTCATCCTGAGACAGGGAGGAAAAAATGTACCTCAATCTCCTGTTGCAATTCCTGGTTTTCCTTTTTGAGCCTTTCATCAGAGGAACGACACTCTGTGGAATCAGATGGACTCTCCATGTTTTTCCCTTTGGCCTAATATAAAACAGAAGTTCAGAGAATACCTGTTAGTTCTGAGTTGAAATCGCTCCCTCATCAGAAGGCATTTTATACAACCAAAGCTTAAAAATGTATACCATGCCACTCCAATTTGTAGGAGATGGTAAAGATAAGATAGCATTAGGCTGTGTTAAACGTTAGGCTTGCTTCTTTAACTATTTGGTGTAGAAGAAAGTTGGTGTTCAATGGAACAAGGCAAGGTTAATGGAGAACTGGGCAATGTGACTTATTTAACTCAGCACATGGAACATCCCTGAAGGACGTATGTACAAACGTTGCTTTCAAAGTCCATTTAACCAGAAGCAATATTTTTCTGGTTATTTTTCATTGCTACCATCAGAGGAGAGGGGGAGAATTTGACATATCATCTGATTGTCAGGGTAGCATCTCAAAGAAGCCTTGTCAGGTAGTCCAGACAGGAATTAAAGTTCTGGTTCTATTACATGCATTTTTATTTTTATGAAGGTTCATGACTATAATAAAATATAGTTAACTTTCCTCGGCAGCATTAAAATAGTTGTCCACTCGTAAAATACATTCCATTCGGGGAATCTATTAGCATGTTAAAATGGGTGGTGGGCAAAATATTTATTGATTGATCTGTGAATAAATCTGCAGGAACTTTAGCAAGAATTTTTAACTCTGGTTGCTCAAAGATAACAAGAAGTTAGCTTTACGTTTAGTTATTGAGTTATAAATAACTCAATTTTAGTTATTGAGTTACACCGAGGTGGCGCAACGGTTAGAGGCAGGTACTGCAGGCCACTTTAGCTGACACTGATCCGCAGGTCAGCGGTTCAAATCTCACCGGCTCAAGGTTGACTCAGCCTTCCATCCTTCCGAGGTAGGTAAAATGAGGACCCAGATTGTTGGGGGCAATATAAATATACATTGCTTACTGGTGTAAACCGCTTAGAGAGTGCTTGCACTGTGAGGTGGTATATAAATCTCACAAATAAATAAATAAATGTCTTGCTATCTGAGAATAATCTATTCCAACTTTCTGTCCTCTTTCTACTTCAACAGAGAAAGCAGCAATAAAAACACAGCAAACAGGATAGGAATGGGTAGACAATTTTTTTGGGGGGGGTCTTTTAATGACCCCATAATCCCCTGCATCTGGGTGGAGTCGGAGCAACTGAATGAAGCTGAATAGTTACTGGCCGGATGCCCTTCCTGTCGCCAATGCGGAGTTCACAGCAGATATACTCTCATTGTGCAGAGAGAGAGAAATACCTGCCTCTATCTAGGATCGAACTAACAGCCTCCTGATTGTGAGGCGAGAGCTCCATCTCTAGGCCACCGAAACACTCAGGAATGGGTAGACAATGTTTACTACATCGCTCATCAGATTCAAAAATGCTCCAATGGTACAACAGACAAATAAGGATCTCTAAAGCTGAGTTGTTTCACCTCTAGGTCAATATGCTTTCACATCATGGGTACAGTTTGGATCACTCTGGGCATTCAAGTGTAGTCAGCCATATCATACACTAGTCGACTAAGCCATCCATCCAAACTAAACAACTCTGTTATTTAAGTAACGATATCACATACAGATAGGGGAGCGCAGGTTAGAATGCTGGGTTGATGATCGGCCGGCTGGTGTTCGAGACCTGTTGCTGCCACAGCGTGGGTGAGCACCCGTCACAGGCTCCAGCTCCTGCTGACTCAGCAGTTCGAAATCAGGCGACCGTGAGTAGATAAATGGGTACCACTTTGGTGGGTAACTTCACAGGGAACGCGAAAGGAGCCCCCAACTGGGCATCCCCCCGGCAATGGTGGTGTTACCAGCAAATCCTTTCACCACAGAAGCACTTCGATGCTTCCAACATGGAAGTATTAGCATCACGTACAGATCATAGCTACCCAAGAAGGCATATAATGTTTTAACAGGATGTCTGAAGCGTCCTCTAGCTTTCAAAGCACATTTCTCAAAGGAAAAAAAAAGGAATGTTTATTGCTTACGTGACAGTTGAGTGTTTGCTACTTCAGTTATATCTTTCTAATCCCTTGTCATTGTTCTTTTTCTTCCTACAGCTATCCAAATTCTCTACTACAAGGCTGCTTTCTCTCAGTGAGCTTTCTAAGCTCTGAGTTAAAAACTGTCTCCCTCCATCAGATTTCTGGCATGAGAGTACTTATAAAACAAACAATTACTTACAAATTCACTTTTTTTGTCAGCAAACAAAGCAGAAATTTTGTTTCAGCACTAATGTTTCTGGGGTCTTTTACTCAGATGTTAGAAACCTGTGGCTTAACTGAAATTCTCAGCAGTCCCATTCAGCAAAGCCAACAATGAAAGCTTTCTGGTGTTTGAAAGTCAGCAACATCTGGAAGACTTCAGGTTCTCTCCAGTAATCTTTTCTTGGGGGATTTCTGCAGCAGCAGTTTATTCCGCCAGCAGCCAACATCCTGTCCTCCAAATATTAATTCACAATTCACTGCAATATTTCTTGTGTATTCCTTATCAAAACAAGTTGTCCACCCAATGCATTCCGAAGTTGTGGTGAAACTTGTATTTTGATCAAAGCTACCCCTGGGGGAAACTGAGACAAGGTCAGTCATAACTGAGCTATGCAACTACAACGAGAAAAATGATTAGGTTGAATAAATTAGAAATATCACCCAATCTGGCTAATAAGAACAAATTTCTAGTAATTCCAATTCACTGCATTTTGTCCAATAAATTAAAACCCCAGAGTTACAAGGCTAACTTTTTAATTAATATTTTAATGTTAGCCGGACTTGAAATCCTAGGCTTAGAAAGCTTAGAACTACGTCGCCTTCGGCACAACCTAAGCACAGCTCATAAAATTATCCGTTACAATGTCCTATCAACGACTACTTCAGCTTCAACCACAACAATACACGAGCACACAACAGATACAAACTCAAAGTGAACTGCTCCAAACTTGACTGTAGAAAATATGACTTTAGCAACAGAGTGGTAAATGCCTGGAACTCACTACCTGACTCTGTGGTTTTGTCACCAAACCCCCAAAACTTTACCCTAAGACTGTCCACTGTTGATCACACCCGATTTCTAAGAGGTCAGTAAGGGGCGTGCATAAATGCACCAGCGTGCCTACCGTCCCTGTCCTAATGTTCCCTCTTATCAGTACCCATCTTATATACATAAACAATGTTATATCTATGTATATTACTAACACGTACTTGACAAAATAAATAAATAAAATAAATGTCTATATGAAATAGAGAGAACAGGTCATCTTTATTACGGTCACTACTAACAGCCACTTTCATAAAATAGAAAATTATATTCATATCGAAGTTATTGACATACAAAATAAGTAACGCCTCTCACATACGTTTGATTTTATCAGCTGCTGCTTCAGTTCTTGTATGGTCTTATGACCATCTTCAAGGTCATTTTGCAGTCGAGAAATCCGGCTCCTCTTCGTTTTGTTACTGCTCAATAACCGCTCCATTTCAACCTTCAGCTCTAAAATTATTTCATCTTTAGAAAGTCCTTTATCTGTTTCTTTATTCAATGAAGAACTGTCAAATATTAAAGATAAGAGAGGTGAGAAGTTAATCATCCAGGAGATTATATTAGAAATTCTGAACTGCATAAAATTACTACCTAAGATTGCACATAAGCTACCCCGAATTAAAAATTCTATTGTTATAGTTTGCTTTTCAGCCACACTGAAATCTAACTGTATTTAGACAATGCATTCATCCACTGCAGAAAAATTAGTGCTCTGGCTTTCTGATACCAATGATTGTTTCATCTGCTGTGTGAATCTAGCTATTGTAGTTTATTTAAAATAAAATAAAAAAGTCAAAGCAGCAATGTCTTGACATGACATGTAAACAAAGGTCATAACGGCTTGTTTAATTTTCACTTGTGTGAACCCGAACAATTATGGTTGAACAAACCATGGCAAAGCATGGAGCAGTTATGTCTTATTTTGATCTAGTACCATTCTTAAATGAAAAGGTAAAGGTTTCCCTGTCAATCATGTCTGGCTCTAGAACATGTTGCTCATCTCCGTTTCTTGGCTGAGGGAGCCAGCGTTGTCTGAAGACACTTCCGTGGTCATATGGCCAGCATGGCTATATGCCAAAGGCGCACGGAATGCTGTTACCTTCCCACCAAAGTGGTACCTATTAATCTACTTGCATGTGCATGCTTTCTAACTGCTAGGTGGGCAGGAGCTGGAGCAAGGAACAGGAACTCATCCTGTCGCGCAGAGCTTGGGTCTCAAACAACGATCCCTCTAACGTTAGAAAATGACGCACGGCAATTGGAAACTGCTGCGTGCCGTTCTCTAGTCATGTGCGCAGACGCGCAGTCGCGCAGCCTCTGATATTAGAAAATGTCGTGCGGCAGTTGGAAACTGCTGCGCGCCGTTCTCTCGTTACATGCGCGGCCGCGCAGCTTAGAGGGAACATTGGTCTCAAACCTGCGCTGACAACTCTCCAAATTATTGTGTTAATTCATTCCATCGTGCTTGGAGGAAGCTTCGAAAGGTATCTTATAATTATTATTTTTTAAAATCAACACCCAAACTGGCATGCCACTAGATGCTAAGGGCTTAAGAGAATACAACATATCAAAGCTATGCTATGAAGAGACTATGCATACCAAACTGTCTTCCATTTTGTTTCTTGAAGGAGAGTCCAGTGAAAGTTCCCATGTAAAATTATTTTAGCCCGAGGGGGAGGGGGATTTTACATTATTTGCAAATGTAACAATTGGAAGAAGCTGAGAAAATGGAGAAATATCCCATGAAAGTTTCTTAATACCTATTTTGTTTTAAATGACAAAGGCATTAATCTGTAATTACCTCTGCAATCTGGTCTTCTTGTTGACTTGCTTAATGCCCAAATCTACGTATGAATCTGTTAATTCCGCATTCAGATTTCCACCTGGATCCTTGAGAAACACACCATGTTTTGCGGCTGATTCATATAGAACAATTTCTTCTTTTAGTTCCTTAATCTCTTCCTATAAATAGGGATGCTCAGAGTCAGATAAACAGGAAATAAAACTCAATCTCATTTTGAGCACTATGGAATAAAACAATCATCTACTTTCCATAGAGTTATATTCTCCGATGGAGGCATTTCTTATATAGCACTTTTAATTTTATACTGATCCACATGAATTCATTCCTACAATATTTAAGAAAAAAAAAAACATGAACCTGAAGAGCTTTATTCATTTCATTGCCTAATAACTGTGCAGAGTGAGCTTGTTGAAGTTGCAGACGTAATTGATTTGTCTCCGTTACTAAGCCTGGAAGGAATAAGAATGAATTTATGAATATATGATAAAACAATATTTAAGACAAGAAGATACAAGCTCAATTGAAACAGCCCATTTTCACTAATTTAAACCATGCTCTAGGTTCCTCTGTTATAACAAATACAAGGGAAGTATAGGGATATTGTAGTTATATGGTGGAAAGAGAGTCACATCAGAACTGTTTTGTTTTTAGCTCTTGGAACTGTGTAATTTCATTTTAGCTTATCTCCTATATTAAAATTAAAATAATAACAAAGAAGTAAGTCAACTGTATCTGCTTTTCTTTAGCGTACCCGAAGCTAAAGGAAACTGTGAAGCTGCTAGGTAAGGCTGCCTTGATAGAATGGAGGATTAAAAATAAAAGAAGATGATGTCTAATTATACACTTCCACCTTAAATATCTTTTGGAGAAGCATTGCATGCTACTTCTTAACCAGCAGGATTTTTTTTTTAAGTCTGGATTGGTTGAGTACCATTCTGTGAAATTCGTCACTGCTTATTCACTTTATTATGCAAGACTAATTTCAGAAGAAGTTTGAAATTGCAACTTCCATTCTTCCCTTCCTAACATGAGGCCTCTGGCGCCATTAGATTTTCAGCAGCTGCTATTAGAATGTCATTTGAAGCCAGAGGTAGGGAACTATGGCCTTTTTATGACTTGTGGACTTCAACTCCCAGCCAGAGCATGGCTAGCTCAGGAATTCTGGGAGTTGAAGTCCACAAGTCATAAAAGGGCCATAGTTCCCCACTCCTGCTTTAAGCAAACACACACAAAAGTAAAATTTATTTATTTATTTATTTTGTTATTCTTATATGCCGCCCAACTCCCGAGGGACTCGGGGCGGCTTACAACAAGGAGAAATACAAGAATAAACAAAGAAATTGCATAAAATTTAAAAACAAGTACAAAAATTTAAAACAATTATTTAAAACAGCAACATCCATTCGACACATACATACTTGGGGGGTAGGCTCAGGTGGAATTAAGTTGTCCCCCCCACCTGCAGGAAAAGCCATGTCTTAATGGCTTTACGGAAAGCCAGCAGAGTGGGGATAGTCCGGGTCTCTGGGGGTAGTTGGTTCCAGAGCACGGGGCCAGCCACAGAGAAGGCTCTCCCCCTGGGGCCCGCCAGCCGACATTGTTTGGCCGACGGGACCTGGAGGAGGCCAACTCTGTGGGCCCTAACCGGTCGGAGGGAAGTATGAGGCAGAATGCGGTCCCGAAGATATCCTGGTCCTAAGCCATGAAGGGCTTTAAAGATGGTGATCAACACCTTGAATTGGACCCGGAGACCGATGGGCAACCAATGCAGCTGGCGGAGTATCGGTGTCACGTGGGTGTACCTTGGCACACCCACCACAGCACGCACAGCTGCATTTTGCACCAACTGAAGTCTCCGGATACTCTTCAAGGGTAGCCCCATGTAGAGCGCATTGCAGTAGTCCAACCGCGAGGTGACAAGGGCATGAGTGACCGTGAGTAGCGCCTCCTTCTCCAAATATGGCCGCAACTGGTGCACCAGGCGAACCTGTGCAAAGGCCCCCCTAGCCACAGCAGAAAGATGGTGGTCCAATTTTAGCTGTGGATCTAGGAGGACCCCCAAGTTGCGGACCTGGTCTGAGGGGGTCAGTTTCGCACCCTCAAAGACCAAGGAGGGGTAATTGTCATGAACCTTAGGAGGCAATATCCACAGCCACTCAGTCTTATCGGGGTTTAGTCTGAGCCTGTTCCTCCCCATCCAGATCTTAACGTCGTCCAGGCATCGGCACATTACGTCCACTGCCTCCCTGAAGTCAGACGGGGTGGTGATGTACAGCTGCGTTTGACACGTTAGTCATCTAAGAAAATTTAAGAACTGAGATTAAACTAAACTTTCAATGATGACTACTGCAAAGGTGATTATTTAAATATAGTTGAGGATGCATTTTTTTTAAAGCAAAAAGAACACACCTGTTTGTAATAAATTTGCACACTGGTTTTGGCTTTCTTCTAGACTTCTTGAGAGACGATTTATTATTTCGTTTTTTTCTAATTTACTTCCTTCAAGAGATCTTTCAAGCTGTTTCACATGCTCCTTTAGATGGCAACAAATTTCTATCTGATAAAAGATGGAGCACAACGTATAAGCCTTCGTATATTTCGCTTACATATTCATCCAATAAACTTTACTATTCATCTTTGCTTCCCTAATGTTTATATATGACTTCCAGCAAAAATTTTGTTCCCATTGATGTCTATTTTTCTGTTTCTGTATTTTTCTGAACTCTACTTAGAAAAGCTACATAACCCTGGAGGAAACATTCAGGTCCCAAGTCACAAAGAATAGAGTATATCTAGAAATAAAAGTATTAATTTATTGTCTATATTATAAATATCTTTAAATTAGTACTGTAACAGGGAGCCAAAGATATTTTAGAGGTCTTTTTTCAGTCTTTAAAATAGACAGGCAGACATTCACTCTGATATTTGCTCTTATTTTACTCCTGCTCATACTGAAATAAAGCAAGTAGTTGTTCACTTATGACCACAATTGAGCCACAAAATTTCTGATGCTAAGCAAGATAGTTGTTAAGTGAGTTTTGCTCCATTTTACAGCCTTTCTTGCCACAGTTGTTAAGTGAATCACTGCAGCTATTAAGTTAGTAACCCGGCTGTTAAGTGAATCTGCCTCGTTGACTTGGCTTGTCAGAAGCAAAAGGGGAGGACGTGACCCCGGGACACAGCAACCGTCATAAATATGAGCCCGTTGCTAAGTGTCTGAATTCTGATCACATGTCCATGGGAATGCTGTAATGGCCGTTAAGGGTGAAAAACAGCCAGAAGTCATTTTTTTTCAGTGCCGTTGTTGCCATTGCTAAGTTAACTGTTGTAAGTCAACTAGCAAATGACGATTCGGGGCTATGAAGCTTATTGAGCAGAGAAAACCAAGTTCCATAATGTGAATGCCTTGTGAAGAAGGATCTGACCTGCTCCTGGAGGGATGCATTCTTCACATCAAGTTTCTGTTGCAAAGATGAAGTCTGCTCATCCAGTTTCTGCTTGAGTGCCGCTACGATAGCCTCGTGTTGCTCCCTTGCACGCTGAAGGGCGTCAGAACGGCGAAGTTCCAAGAGCTGCTGCTGCATACTTTCCATGGCGACTTCTGCAACTTTGGATTGTTTGATCAGCTGCAAACAAAAGAATGCAACGGCAATAGCACTTAGACTTAGATACCGCTTCACGGTGCTTTACAGCCCCCTCTAAGCGGTTTAGAGTCAGCATATTTCCCCCCCAACAATCTGGGTCCTCATTTTACCCGCCTCGGAAGGATGGAAGGCTGAGTCAACCTTGAGCCAGTCAGGATCGAACTGCTGGCAGTCAACAGAATTAGCCTGCAGAACTACCTTCTAACAGGAAGGAAGGAAGGAAGGAAGGAAGGAAGGAAGGAAGGAAGGAAGGAAGGAAGGAAGGAAGGAAGGAAGGAAGGAAGGAAGGAAAGAAGGAAGGAAAGGCACTTAGACTTATATCCCGCTTTACAGTGCTTTACAGCCCCTCTCTAAGCGGTTTACAGAATCAGCATATTTTCCCCCAACAATCTGGGTCCTCATTTTACCCGCCTCGGAAGGATGGAAGGCTGAGTCAACCTTGAGCCAGTCAGGATCGAACTGCTGGCAGTCAACAGAATTAGCCTGCAGAACTACCTTCTAACAGGAAGGAAGGAAGGAAGGAAGGAAGGAAGGAAGGAAGGAAGGAAGGAAGGAAGGAAGGAAGGAAGGAAGGAAGGAAGGAAAGAAGGAAGGAAAGGCACTTAGACTTATATCCCGCTTTACAGTGCTTTACAGCCCCTCTCTAAGCGGTTTACAGAATCAGCATATTTTCCCCCAACAATCTGGGTCCTCATTTTACCCGCCTCGGAAGGATGGAAGGCTGAGTCAACCTTGAGCCAGTCAGGATCGAACTGCTGGCAGTCAACAGAATTAGCCTGCAGAACTACCTTCTAACAGGAAGGAAGGAAGGAAGGAAGGAAGGAAGGAAGGAAGGAAGGAAGGAAGGAAGGAAGGAAGGAAGGAAGGAAGGAAGGAAAGAAGGAAGGAAAGGCACTTAGACTTATATCCCGCTTTACAGTGCTTTACAGCCCCTCTCTAAGCGGTTTACAGAATCAGCATATTTTCCCCCAACAATCTGGGTCCTCATTTTACCCGCCTCGGAAGGATGGAAGGCTGAGTCAACCTTGAGCCAGTCAGGATCGAACTGCTGGCAGTCAACAGAATTAGCCTGCAGAACTACCTTCTAACAGGAAGGAAGGAAGGAAGGAAGGAAGGAAGGAAGGAAGGAAGGAAGGAAGGAAGGAAGGAAGGAAGGAAGGAAGGAAGGAAGGAAAGAAGGAAGGAAAGGCACTTAGACTTATATCCCGCTTTACAGTGCTTTACAGCCCCTCTCTAAGCGGTTTACAGAATCAGCATATTTTCCCCCAACAATCTGGGTCCTCATTTTACCCACCTCGGAAGGATGGAAGGCTGAGTCAACCTTGAGCCAGTCAGGATCGAACTGCTGGCAGTCAGCAGAATTAGCCTGCAGAACTACCTTCTAACAGGAAGAAAGGAAGGAAGGAAGGAAGGAAGGAAGGAAGGAAGGAAGGAAGGAAGGAAGGAAGGAAGGAAGGAAGGAAGGAAGGGCACTTAGACTTATATCCCGCTTTACAGTGCTTTACAGCCTCTCTCTAAGCGGTTTACAGAATCAGCATATTTTCCCCCAACAATCTGGATCCTCATTTTACCCGCCTCGGAAGGATGGAAGGCTGAGTCAACCTTGAGCCTGGTGAGATTCGAACTGCCAAATTGCAGGCAGCCGGCAGTCAGCAGAAGTAGCCTGCAGTACTGCACTCCAACTACTGCGCAACCATGGCTTGATGCTAGGTTTTGAAAATTCCTATAATGTATTTCCTAAAAATAAAGCTCCTTTCTATTATCCTTATTAAATGGGCTTCAGTAATTTCTCAGACCAGATTCTCGCTTCCAGGAAATGTACATCCTCAATAGCAACAGCACTTAGACTTATATACCGCTTCATGGTGCTTTACAGCCCTCTCTAAGTGGTTTACAGAGTCAGCGTATTGCCCCCAACAATCTGGGTCCTCATTTTACTGACCTCGGAAGGATGGAAGGCTGAGTCAACCTTGAGCCGGTGAGAACCAAACTGCTGATAGTTGCCAGAATTGGCTTGCAGTAGTGCAGTCTAACCACTGCGCCACCGTGGCTCATAAAGATATGGGATTTAATTAAAAATGGAAACCCGGGCGCCATAATATAAGCAAACTCTTGATGTACAATAGCTATAAAGATTATATTACTGGAACTACACTATGATAAATACGTTAGTGACAAATCTCTTTTTCAGCATCCTGAGAAAAAGGACGCAAAGGAAAAACAATGTCTAACAACATGGCCTCACACAGCATTTTTTTAAAATATCGTGGTAACTTTGAATGGTTGTTAAACAAAGTCAGTTAGCAAGGGGTATCTGTATTGTCTTTACTCCAATTTGGCTGTAGGTCAAGCATTGTTGGGGGAGAAATGTACTCAACTATATTGCAGCAACCTCAAAGTTTGAATATGATTAAACTCACTTGTCATGAATGTTATGGTTTAAGAATGGTTTGCTGCCTGGGCAACACTCCAAGCTATAAATAATGGTTTACAATAGCTATGTTCCTACAACGTGCTGAGCCAAAATCAACAAGCCACATAGTACCTTAACTCAATTCATGTTGGGATTTCCAATTTCCAATAATTGTATTTCCATGTTCAGCTTTTCAGAAGACGGAATGTACTCTTTGGTTTGCTTGAGGAATGATGCTCTGCACCTAGCCCTTTTGAGCTTTTACTGTTTCATGTAACCCCCGAAATGAATTATTTAGCAAGCAGTTTCAAATCCCTTACATGATCATACGTATTGTCCTACCTGCTCCTCGTTAGCTGTCAGAGTCTGAATTTGGCTTTCGAGAGCTTTTATTTGGCCTTCAAGTTGAACTTCCCTCTCCTTGCTATTTTGGTAGAGCTTTTGACTTTCTTGGAGGCTAAGATACATGCCATCCTTTTCGTCTTTAAAAAAGAAAAAAAAACATTTACATTACTGTTCAGTTACTTTTTCACATTTGCAACATACCCTTTTCGGGGGGGAACCCTAAAATATAAGACTATACGAAATAGCACCTATTTCAGAATTCTGAGATTTTTAATTTTAGAATTAAAATAGCATTTTAGAAAATATTTTTTATTACTCAAAATAGTGAATTAAGTTTGAAGAAATGTTCCACATATAACAAGCAAGCTAGCATCTTTAATCCAGAAAGATATCAGTACTCAAGCAAGCACCCCTAAGATTTAGTTTAGAGGCAATTCCCCCAAATTACCAAGAGGTTACTGCACCGTGGATCATACAAAGTAGCGCATTCAATCATTGGGGTGGGGTGGGGTATCCTGTTATGCATTGTTTTTGAAAAAAATACCAACTGTGTAACCGCTTGTCTTAAATTTAGCATGAGCAGGAAGGAAGGCTTACTTATTTCTCTCAAGATTTGCTACATTCCAAACATTGTTTCTCATCAGTCAACAACAAGAAAACTTAAGTGGGTTTAAGTTAATAAAGGTTAACAAGTGGGTTTAATTTTCACAAAACAAGTGAAGGAAACAGGAAGCATCCTCCATCAGTTCTGGGTTAGGGTCTCCTGCTTGAGCAGGGGGATGGACTAGAAACCTCCAAGGTCCCTTCCAACTGTTATTCTGTTAATACATCATATAACAGAAGTTGACATGGCCCAAGTATACTTCTTGTCAGGGTTCCAAATAGCATCCAAAATCAAATCAGTCTGAGGCAAAATATTCCTCAAAGTTCCAATTTATTAGCAGAGCCATGTTGGCACATCTGGGAGAAACCCGAATCTGAAGTCCCAGGGGTTTCTTCACCCAGTTGAAAGTTCAAGCCCTTGTCCCCACAACCCCAAGTCCATCATGTTGACCAATCTTCATCTGCCAAACTGGCAGCAACTCCCATCTCCTTCCGTGCAGGTGCAGAAGTGTGAAGACAAAGGATGACCTTGACCATCTAGAAGGAATTTGTTATGGCTACATGCAGACATCCCTCATGCAATGACCCCTCCCAAATTCCCACAGCTAAGAATACATTTTTAAATAGCATAAAGTGTGGCAGGCCAAAGACCCCAACTAAAATGGCTTCGGCCTGACACTTCTGCAGTCTCATCTTTTGGACATATTTACCTTTCATAATTGCAAGCTGATGGGACAGGTACCTAATCTGCTGTGCTCTTTCTTCCAGCTGGTTATTAAGTTCTCCTAAAGTTCTTTCTTTTGCTTTATTCAGAACCTGCAGCTGAAGAATTTGCATGTTGTCTGAAGAACCTGCAACTCACATTAAGTTTCCCGTCAGGCATAAAATATACACGGTTTTCTCAACCAAATGCACAATTCAATAAAATCACCCGAGGGCAAGAATTTATTCTTGACAGAAGTACGTAAGTCTTGTTGGACAAACTTTGCTAGATACCGTATTTTTCGGACTATAAGAAACACTTTCTTCCCCCACCCCAAAAAAGTGGGTGGAAATGTCTGTGCGTCTTATAGACCGAATACGGGCCCGTCTTTGGCCTCCCGAACCCTCCGCGCGTCCTGTTTTCGCCCTCCCCGGCCCCAGAAGCACTCTGCGGGCCCGTTTTTGACGCGCAGAGGGTTTGGGAATTCAAAAACTGGGGGCCAGGGAGGGCAAAAACGGGAGACACGCAGAGGCCAAAAAACTTTTTTTTTCTTGTTTTCCTCCTCTAAATCTAGTTGAGTCTTACAGTCCGGTGCATCTTATAGTCCGAAAAATACGGTACTTCTTTTAAATTATGTACTGTGGTTTATTTAGGTAGCAGAAAGGTGAGAAATTCAGTTATTTATTCCAGGTAAGAGACTCAAAGCATTGTAAGTTGTTGGCAATTCGGAGCTTGGAAAAACAGGCTGCCAGATCTTTCTCATGAAAAGCCTTTTTACCAGACTCACAAAAGAAGAGATGAAAACCTTCATAAACAATTACCTGATTCAACAAAAAACTAGGATTCAACTAGCATCAACACGTATAATAAAAAGCATATACTTACTTTCACCAGTACCCAGAAATTCTTGTTGCATTTCTTCAAATGCTTCTGCCTCTGATGAAATAGGGGCTGTTTTTTGAACATTCTTCTGGTAGGGTTTATAGACAACTTTGTAAGGCTCCAAAGACTGGCTGTTGGTTTCTGAACCACCATACTGCAACTTTAACAACACAATTTATAAGTGCTATGTATTTGTTTAGTTTTAATTATAAAGCGCCGATAGATTCTGTGCCATTTATTTATTATGAAGTTTATTTGCCGCCTATCCCATGTCAAATGACTCTGTCAGTATCATTTCTTAGTGACCACATAAATTTTTCTCCACAATGCCCGTAGTAAAAAATTACAGACCAATCTCTTTATGTTGTGCCACCTGCAAAGTCACGGATTCAATCATTAACCCTCCACTTAGAGACAAACAACCTACTCTCTAACAAACAATTTGGTTTCAGAAAAAAAGCTAACTGCTACAATATGAAAATTGGGACACAACCAAATAATGAAGGGTCATCCACACAGACCTACCTTCAAGGGTTCTTGCGGAGAATCAACAAACTTTGTTACAATGCCATGCTGGTTACTGAAGTCTTGCTGGTGGCCATTTGTGAAGGCTCGAAAATTGGGCGGCAGAGCGTACACCCCGTTTTGTGGGTAATGGCTGGGGGCTTGGAAATCATCTCCAAGATAGACATCTTCAGATCCGTTTTCACTGGCCCTGCCAGAGATCTCAAACATGCTTTTATCTTCAGACTCGTTATGATGGACAGGCCAGTCACTTGCACGCATTTCACTTGGGGTGTGTCCTTGGTCGTACACAAAGCGGTCAATAAACATATTCTGGTCCTGCCCATAATCATGAGAATAATTTTTTTTTTAGTGAATACTAGTAGACATGATCCCTATCTCAGAAGATGACTCTGAGCATAACTGAGCAGAGGGTTGGACTAGAAGACCACTTCCAGCTCTATTATTCTACAATTGCCAGGATAGCAATTGTAGAAAATGCACCTGTGAGCAAATAAACGTTCACAGGTGCAGCATCAGGAAGAACCACCAGTATTATCTATCACTTCAGAACCTTAATAGATTCCTCCATGCCTTCAGCACTGTCGGAACGTCTAATGCAGAGGTCTTCAGACTTGGCAACTTTAAGACTTGTGGACTTCAA
The DNA here is from genome assembly GCA_023053685.1 of Diadophis punctatus similis. NCBI lineage: Eukaryota > Metazoa > Chordata > Lepidosauria > Squamata > Dipsadidae > Diadophis > Diadophis punctatus. The sequence continues at coordinate 13,694,694 of JALIGW010000012.1, read as the reverse complement.
CTCCCAGAATTCTCCAGCCAGAGAATTCTGGGAGTTGAAGTCCACAAGTCTTAAAGTTGCCAAGTTTGGGGAGCCCTGGTCTAATGTAACTGCCTTTCCTGGAAAAAAAATGGGGCTATGTATCTCACTTGAGAATAGCCAGTGTTGGGCTATATAGCACAGGAAATGTTTTACAAAATTGGCCAAATTTCAATTCTAGGAGAGTCATGGGTCCTGGATTTTGGACGCATCCTGTAAATTAGCCCATTTGAGGTGCCTTGGTTCAAAATTTGTTGTCCTACAATGTACCATTTCACTCTGATGGTTACATGCAGACATACTGGACAGGACAGGACAGGAGAGATAGACAAAGATAAAAATATAGATAAATGATGATGATGATAGATGGATGAATAGATAAAAATAGATAGATAGATAGATAGATAGATAGATAGATAGATAGATAGATAGATAGATAGATAGATAGATAGATAGATAGATAGATAGATGATAAAGCATCATATTCAGCTTCTAACAAATCAGATGGAACAATATTTTAACATTCATTTTGAATGAGCCAGATCTTGTAAGCTTGTACAAAAGCAATTCAAATAAAACTCACACTTGATGGGTTTGTTGCAACCGGGCGATCATTCCATTTGGCGGCATCCTGATCCCAGGGTTCATGCACTCTATACAGAAAAAAGGAAAGTTTAGAAACCCATCCGTTTGTATAATCTTGTGATGTCACACACACACACACACACACACACACACACACACACACACACACACACACGGTAATTACATTTCTCCTGTTAGATTTCAGAAGATAATGTGTGCACACCATACACAATTGTGTAATTACAACATTTTTCAGAGCAAGGGGTGGTGGTCAAGTGACGAGTTCTTACTGCTCATGTTCTTCTGGTGCACTGTAGTCAGAAAGCTGATCTCCACTGTCTTCTAGCATGTCATGAGGAAGGTCTGTCAATAGCTGTTGTAGCTGAAAGGGAAACACAAATATGAGAATAAGGGACAAATATCTAGTACTAAAACATATCTAGTCTACTCTCTAGACTTTAATACCAGAGGAATTTGCATTAAAAGAACTACCTTAACCATGTAGCTACAGAGGCAGTCTAATGGTTGCTATTTGGCTGTTCTGCCACAAATGTTTCTTAGAGAGCACAAATAATTCAGGTAAGGAAGGAAATTAGGGGACAGTCATTATACAAATACATTTATGAAAGCTGGCTACTTGAATAACTAGCGCACGTGCAGCTTTGAGAACTGTGTTTTAATCAATAATTTTAAAAAGTGGATCCATTTTCAGTTTGCTATTTCTTGCCAGGAGATCCAACTTCAAGAACTATATTTTGAACAACTTGTTCAATATGACATACTGCTATCAGAGATATTTCAAAGAGCCGCGGTGGCGCAGTGGTTAGAATACAGTATTGCAGGCTAACTCTGTTCATTGTTAGGAATTCAATCTTGACCTGTTGACTCAGCCTTCCATCCTTCCGAGGTGGGTAAAAGGAGGACCCAGATTGTTGGAGGCAAGAGGCTGACTCTGTAAACCGCTTAGAGAGGGCTGTAAAGCCCTGTGAAGCAGCATATAAGTCTAAGTGCTATTACTATGAGCCAGGATATGCAATTAAAGTACCTCTGGTTAATTATTTCATTCTCAGAAACAATCAAGAAGACTAGGGTGAACCAATCTTAATCCTTTCGTGTGAGCTTTCCGTTCCCCAGTGGTGCTGATTCCCCTTCTCAACCACATAGCAGCTATCTGTCTCACACATCCAAACACTGTTTAGCTCAGGCATTGTGAGAAAACTGCAATTAATGCACTTCAGTGTATTTTTAACCACTGGTCTTTGGCTGCAGATAAACTTCAAACAAAAAAGCCGTTCAGTTTGTGAGGACCAGACTATCTTCGAGACCGCCTTCTACCACATAGCTCCCAGCGACCGGTAAGATCCCACAGGGTTGGTCTTCTCAGGGTCCCATCAGCTAAACAGTGTCGGCTGGCGGGTACGCGGGGGAAGGCCTTCTCTGTGGCTGCCCCGGCTCTCTGGAACCAGTTACCTCCTGAGATCCAGACTAACCCTATTGCCCTTCCGGAAAGCGGTAAAGACCTGGCTTTTCTGACAGGCCTGGGGCCATTGATCTTGCGGTGGCAACCAGCGAGATCGGGCCATGAATGGTATATATGGGTCAAATTGTTTTAGATTGTAAACTGTTTTTAAACTGTTTTTAGATGTTTTTCTACTATTTTTGATGTTTTGTATTTCTGCTGTGAGCCGCCCAGAGTCCCTAGGGAGTTAAGCGGCATAGAAATTGAAGAAAGAAAGAAAGAAAGAAAGATTGTGGCATGTATTAAAACATGGTATTGTTGTGAGAGACTTTCTCTCAAATTTGGAGCAGATGCTAATATTCAACTTACACTTTTTAAGCAGAAGGTAGAATGGAAATAGTACCAAATCTGTGAAGGACTAGTCTTTTGGGAGGAAAGGCAACAGATTGTTCATGTACAATGTCCTTGACTTACAATTCATTTAGTGACCATTCAAAGTTACAACGGCATTGAAAAAAGTGACTTATGACCTTTTTTTCACATGACCATTGCAGCATCTTCCTGGTCATGCGACCAAAATTCAGATACTTGGAAACTGACTCATATTTATGACAGCTGCAGTGTCACGGAGTCATGTGATCTCCTTTTGTGACCTTCTGACAAGCAAAGTCAATGGGGAAGCCAGATTCACTTAACAACCATGCTACTAACTTAACAACTGCAGTGATTCACTTCACCACTATGGCAAGAAAAGTCATAAAATGGGGCAAAGCTCACTTAACAACTCTCTTGCTTAGCAACAGAAATTTTGGGCTCAATTGTGGTCGTAAGTGAAGGACTATCTATATTATATTCCCACCGCAGTTCCCTCCATTTCAGCTATTCACTATTCAGTTTATTTTGAGCAAATTAAATACATTTTCAAAAAAAAAAACCTTCTGAACTTACTTGGTGCAAAGAGTCCTGAATAGAATATACCTGTTCTTCTAAACCTTCTGTGAGATTTTGGTACATAGAATGGATTTCAACTAATACATCTGTGCAGTACATTCTCTTTTTCTCACAACACTACTAGAAAACTGTATATAATAATATAAGCGGTTATCAGATCATAATCTACCACGTTTCTTTCCGATGGAGCCTTTAACGTGTTTATTAACTGGGGGAAAAGAAGCAGCCTAGAAATAAGATGAGGACAAACTAGAGTAATAAACTTTAAAGTTCCTCCATTATCAAAACCTGGATAACTCCTAGCACTAAAATTAGCAGGAAAATCACTGACTTTTCTAATTACTTTCAAAGAAATCTTATTTCACACGAACACAATTAAACTCAGTACAATGAGGGAAACATCTAAAATAAAGTCCTGCCCTATCTGTATTAGACTTTACTTTTATTTATACGCTAATTATAATGAAGTAAGAAGAAGAAGAAATCAACTTTATAACAACTACATCAGCTAATATACCACTCCCTAATTCTCCGGGACCAAATCTATTTCAAACAGCTTTGCTACAATAAAATGAATGTCTCTACAGGCCTTTGTGTAATATATTAATCTTTCTAATGTCCTGTACCAAAAATATAAAATTCTAAGAGGAATCCCTGAGATGCAGCAAAATGCTTAACAAGAGACATTTCCCCACCAGCCCTAGCTTTCACAGAAAAAAATATAAGATACTCATATTGAACTACTGCATAAAACACCATACATGTCACCATCCTACCCACATTACTAAATGCTCCAGACAAGAGGCATAATTCAGTTCGTTGCAACAGCAGATAACCTGGAGATGTACAGAAGCTTTAGTCAGAAGAAATGAGCAAGGGATTTTTATTCAGATTTTAAAGGAGCAGCTCCAATAAGGCTGACATCATGAGAAACCGAAGAGTAAATTCAAGCGGATTATGATGTCACAGAAACGTTAGCTTTCCAAGACAACATTAGCTTTAATGAAAAAGTAGCTGGTGAAAGCTTCCAGAAATAAGTGATGTCTAACTTCTCTAGAGGGCAAACGTTGGCTTGAAACTCAACATTAAGAAAACTAAGATCATGGCATCCGGCCCTCTCAATTCCTGGCAAATAGATGGGGAAGAAATGGAGGTAATGACAGGTTTTATTTTCCTGGGCTCCAAGATCACCGCAGATGGGGACTACAGCCAAGAAATTTAAAGACACTTGCTCCTGGGGAGGAAAGCTATGGCAAATCTAGACAGCATACTAAAAAGCAGAGACATCACCCTGCCAACAAAAGTGTGTATAGTCAAGGCTATGGTTTTCCCAGTTGCAATGTATGGCTGTGAAAGTTGGACCATAAGAAAGGCTGAGCACCAAAGAATTGAGGCCTTTGAACTATGGTGCTGGAGAAGACTCCTGCGAGTCCCTTGGACTGCAAGGCGATCAAACCGGCCAGTCCTAGAGGAGATCAACCCTGACTGCTCTTTAGAAGGCCAGATCCTGAAGATGAAACTCAAATACTTTGGCCACCTAATGAGAAGGACGGACTCACTGGAGAAGAGCCTAATGCTGGGAAAGATTAAGGGCAAAAGAAGAAGGGGATGGCAGAGAATGAGGTGGCTGGATGGAGTCACTGAAGCAGTCGGCGTGAGCTTAAATGGACTCCAGAGGATGGTAGAGAACAGGAAGGCCTGGAGGAACGTTGGGGTCGCAATCGGTCGGACACGACTTTGCAACTAACAACAACAACAACAACTTCTCTAACTTGAATCCAAGTGAAATTATAGCAGGCAAAGATTTGAGAGCAGACAGAATTGCTAACACTTCCGACAAGTTTTGCCAACAGGTAATTCTTACCTCTTGCTCCCTAGCATAATCCTCTTGGTCATATTCATCTTCTTCCTGTTGCATCTGTAAAGCTGCACTGTCAAAATCCAGCGACATCGTTCCCAACTTGTTTCTTGGGCCACCTGGGAAAAATAGCTATTATTAAATTCCATGTGTAATTAATTAACCCTATAAGGCTTTGGTAAAAGAATGCCAAATCCAATGTAACATTTCAGTCCACAAGTATTTTGTAACACTTATTTTGTTTCCAACAACTTTTAACATGGCTCTTCTGGCAGGCGGGGTGAAGAAGATCGGATTCCCCCATGAATGAACGGTTTTTAAAATTATATAATGTTTTTAAAATTAGTATGTATTATGTATATTGTTCTTATTCTTGTTGTACGCCGCTCTGAGTCCTACGGGATTGGGCGGCCTATAAGAACTTTTAATTAAATTAAATGAAATTAATCACTGAGCTCTTGATTTTTCAGGGTATTTTGTGTAGGAAATTTGTGCAGGCAGATACTGTACAGGTGTTACCACCTGCGTTAAGTCACACTTGTTCAAAAGTAGGAGCTATTTAAAAGATTGCCCCCTCCCAATTCACCAATCCCTTATTTATATATATATATATCAATAACCAGTTTTAGTGGATTAAAAGTGGCATATGTTATTACCTTATTTGTGAAATAAAATACAAATAGTGTTTCTTGTATCAAGGCACAGAAGGTTAACCAAATCCTTCTGGCTTACTTAGAATGACCAGAAGAGGCTAAAAACTAGAATCTTGTAAAATCAAGAAAGCTGCCAAACCAACTCACTTCAGTGGATCTCCTTCAGATGCAGCTTGAGAACAGTAACAGTAGCAGCCTATTCTAACTCATAACAGTAGGTATTGATTATTATGGTGGGGGTTGGCTTCTTCTTAATGTTTCACGCCCATCCAGAATTCTTTGGGATTGGGGTACATTAGAAATATGGTAAAATTAATTATACATTGGCTTTAATTAAATAATTATATAAATAATTGATAAAATTTCCATCTGTCAATAACAAAAGACCACGGCTTGGATCCGCACATATTCTATGCAGATACATTATGACATCCTAGATTCTTGAGAAGAACTTCATGTAAATGAAGGCCAACACCAGCCAAAGAACTGGGGGCTGCAATTTCACAATGCAGTCCAAATAATAATAATAATACCGTAATATATCTAAGGGGTCCTTGGTGCTCTCTGAGCTTGCTTGTTTTCTTGAAGACGTTTCATTACCCAAACTAGTTAACATCATCAGTGCTAGTAAGGAGTGCTGCTTGCTGTCAGTTTATATATTCTGGTGTCTTGCCTGTCTCTGTGGGTGGGGGCAATTTCTTGATTGGGGTATTGCTTACTTGATTGTTGGACTGAAGTTAACCTTTCAACCATGAGCTACAAATATTCTCTTTTATTAAATATATCTGGCTGACTGTGCAATCAACCATAACAACAATGGACGGAATAGAAGAGAAAAAACTGGAGAAGGCCACAAAATACAATAGAAAGGGAACAAGTGTGGCAAGAGAAGGAATAGGAATAGAATTTAGAATAGAATTTAGAATAGAATAGAATAGAATAGAATAGAATAGAATAGAATAGAATAGAATAGAATAGAATAGAATTCTTTATTGGCCGTGTGATTGGACACACAAGGAATTTGTCCGGTGCATAAACTCAGTGTACATACAAGCAATATGTGATAAATCATGATCATAGTCATAAATACAAAGATATGCAATACAATAAAAATATACATACATACATACATACATACATACATACATACATACATACATACATACATACATATGCAAAGATAGCCCCAATGGTAACAGGCACCATGGGTGCAATTCCAAAACATCTGGAGCATCACTTTGAACACCACTGGCATTGACAAAATCACCATCTGTCAACTTCAAAAGGCAAATTTATTCAGAGTAGCTTCTATCCAAACACGAGACCTTTAACACCATTAGGCATCCACATCTGCCTATCCCAGATCCTTGGAAAGGACTCAACAGGTGGATAATTTAGCATCCATGACAATCACTAAGTGTTGCATCTGATGTTTTAGGATGACTGTATTTTTACAATGACTATAATAATGATGTATCACTATTGTTGTATGTACAACAACAAAAAACTCCACTAAGCAACTAATTCCCACAACACTGTCAAACTATTAAGATTGTATTATTCTTCTTCTTCTCATCTTTCCTATTACCTATCTCATTTTCTACTTATGACTATTACTTTGTTGCTTGTATCTTTACGATTTATATTGTTTTAGTTAGTTTCCTAGTGCAATTTATGTCGATTGCTTATTTAGTATCCTGTGACTATCACTAAGTGTTGTATCTTATGATTTATGATGAGTGTATTTTTACGATGACCATGATCATGATTTATCACTTATAGCTTTTATGGACACACACTGAGAGCTTATGCACCAAAGACAACTTCCTTGTGTGTCCAATCACACTTGGCCAATAAAGAATTCTAATTAATTCAAATAAAAAGGCCAAATCCAGGGTGAAACATCTGCCTGATAACCCCCTGCTTGGGCAGGGGGTTGGACTAGATGACCTGCAAGGTCCCTTCCAACTCTGTTAATGTTAGAAATATGTTAACGACCTAACCCATAATATCTAATTCTCCCGGATCAATAACTGCCTTTTACAACGACGGCCACGTCTGCGAGCATCTACAGCAGAGATCCCCCTCCCCCCTCCCCCCCTCCCCATTTCAGAAAGCGCGTGCGTTGTTCTCACGGCAGTCAAGATTCTAGTCCGCAGTGAGGAACCGGCCTGTGTGGGGGAACTTTTTTTTTTTTTAGGAAAAACTGCCTGCGTGGAACTTTTTAAAAGTTTCTCCGAAGATGGGTCGTCAAGGAAACCACGAAGCGCCGCGGGAGAAGGAAAAGCGCTCCGAAGGGGAGGCCGAGGCCTCGTTTCCATAGCAACAACCGGTAACCGTCACCCGGGGCCCTTCCTCAGGGGCCCAGCCGTCCACGTTCCCCAGGAGCCGGGCCTCACTCCCCTCGGCCCCCACACGCCCCCGCCTTGAACAGCAGCCCGGGCGCCTCACCTTCTCCTCGGCGCTTCGCATCCCCGCTCGAGGACCCTGTTTTCCTTCTCTTCCGTGTGACAACCGAACCCTTCTGTTCCTTCGGGGCGGGGTCTGCGCTTATGGACGACGCATCCACCCAATGAGACGAGACGTCATCCTGTCGGGTCTTGGGTTGGCGAGCAGGGGAAGGCGGGACTTCCACTCGTCTCCCCCCCCCCCACTTAAGCAAGTTCGGTTGCATCGCGCCGCTCTATTGTTTTTGAAAGCTGGCGCGGGCGCTGGCGGGAAGAGAAAGCGGACCCGCGATTGGCTAGGAGGTTTACCAATCGGGAGAGCGAGGGGAGGGCAAAATTGCTTGAAGTCCTTTAAATTAAATGCTTTTATTTAACAAGGTGTGAGCAGGATAGTGCTTAAACTTGAGCAGAGGTCTTCAACCTTGGCAACTTTAAGACTTGTGGACTTCAAGTCCCATACATAGCTGGCTGGAGAATTCTGGGAGTTGAAGTCCACAAGTCTTAAAGTTCCCAAGTTTGGGGACCCCTGAACTTGAGATTCATAAAGCCAAGCAAACAAAGGCATAGATTAGGGTCCCCCCCCCAATTTACTTTAAGAATTCTGGGAATTGCCAGAATTCTGGGAATTGAAGCCCACCCCAAGTTTGAAAAACATTGGCATTGATTTAAAAACCATACATACGGAGCTCATTTATCTTGAGCTCCAGAACTGGGGGGTGGAAAAGGTTTGTAGGAAGTTAGCACCCACCCCTCTCCTAGAAGAATGAAATATTCTACGAAATATTAAAAAGACAGAATATTATACCTCCCTGGATGAGAAAAGGAGAAACATGATCTTGGAAAGCAGCCCCCACCTTTGTTAATAGCCTCAGAAAGACTGGGCCATCTTATTTACAAGACAAAAGGTCTTCAGCTCCAGGGGCATAGGATTAGCCCTCACTCAAGATCCAAACCAGGACAAAGCCATTAAGCCATAATAGGAATTGCCCAAGACCCTTTCGGAACACATGCCTCTTCATTTCTTAACAGAAGGTCCTGTTCTCTGGGTATGACCCCCTATATAGTGATGGCGAACCTATGGCACGCAGAGCCATATCTGAGGGCACGCAAGGCATTGCCCTATGTCTGCTCCAGCGTGCGCATGATTTTTGGCCTTTTCGGCTGTTTTCGCTCTCCCCAGGCTTCAGGAAAGCCTCCTGAACCCTGGGAACGGTGAAAAACGGGCCAACAGGCTAACCGGAAGTTCAGAAATGAACTTCCGGTTGGGCTGTTGGGCCATTTTTCACCGTCCCAGGCTTCAGGCGGCTTTCCTGAACCCTGGGGATGGCGAAAAATGGCCCAACGGGCCTACCGGAAGTCTGGAGGCTTCAGTGAGGTCTGTGCGCATGCGTGGGGCGGGACAGCATGGAGATTGTGCGCATGTGCGGGGGGAAGGGTATTGCATTATCGGTGTGGGCTTGCGCCGGAAGGATGAGTCAACCTTGAGCCGGTGAGATTTGAACAGCTGACCTGCGGATCAGTGTCAGCTAAAGTGGCCTGCAGTACCTGCCTCTAAACGCTGCGCCACCTCGGGTGTAACTCAATAACTAAAATTGAGTTATATATAACTCAATAACTAAACGTAAAGCTAACTTCTTGTTATCTTTGAGCAACCAGAGTTAAAAATTCTTGCTAAAGTTCCTGCAGATTTATTCACAGATCAATCAATAAATATTTTACCCACCACCCATTTTAACATGCTAATAGATTCCCCGAATGGAATGTATTTTACGAGTGGACAACTATTTTAATGCTGCCGAGGAAAGTTAACTATATTTTATTATAGTCATGAACCTTCATAAAAATAAAAATGCATGTAATAGAACCAAAACTTTAATTCCTGTCTGGACTACCTGTCAAGGCTTCTTTGAGATGCTACCCTGACTATCAGATGATATGCCAAATTCTCCCCCTCTCCTCTGATGGTAGCAATTAAAAATAACCAGAAAAATATTGCTTCTGGTTAAATGGACTTTGAAAGCAACGTTTGTACATATGTCCTTCAGGGATGTTCCATGTGCTGAGTTAAATAACATTTTAACTATAAAACCCTCCTTTGGGCTAAATACCTCCCTACGACCGGTTAGGTCCCACAGAGTTGGTCTCCTACAGGTCCCATCAGCCAAACAATGTCGGTTGGCGGGAACTGTGGGAGCCCCATCTCTCTGGAACCAACTCCCACCTGAGATCCGGACTATCCCCACCCTACTGGCCTTCCGCAAAGCCATAAAGACATGGCTCTTCCGGCAGGCGGGGTGAAGAAGATCTATTTTCCCCATGGACGAATGGTTTTGTTTTAACTTTTGTAATGTTTTTAAATTGTTTTTTAGTATATTGTATTGTTCTTATCCTTGCTGTACACCGCCCTGAGTCCTATGGGATTGGGCGGCCTATAAGAACTTTTAATTTAATTAAATTAAATTACATTAAATATTGCCTTTTAACTGCTCAGACTGCAACAGCCTTGTTTGACCCAAACAAGAATGGATCTCTTCTGTAAAAGTGACAATCTGAAGAAAAAGTTTGACACCCATAGAAGATCCTGTCCAGGGATAGAGAAAGCAGGTCACGCTCAGCAAGCCGCTGTGTTGGATTTTTTTTACTAATTGGTAAAAAAAGATGAAGGCAAAATCTATTGTTTATAAAACCTAATCGCTGACTGCACTCGCAAATTAAGCCAAAAAGTGATGGCTTAATACAAAAGTATCCATTTGTTTGATCCTTCCTCTTTTAATCTATACCCATATTACATCTCCCCTATCGCTGATATTACTGATCACTCAACCTATTACACATTGATCGTTATTCGTTTGGCAAGTCGTGCATTGAAAGTGGGACAGAAACCATGCCTCTGAAAACGGATCCACAGACAAAATTTATTTGCATACGTTATGATTGTAAAAAGGAACTGATGCTGTATGGACAACATTCAAATTTCCAGGGATGAGAACTGAAGGAGAGAATTACAAGTCTATTGCTTGGCCAACTTTTATAAATATGAATTTGATGACACTGTGCATACTGTATATATATAAATATGAATTTGATGTGTGTGTGTGTGTGTGTGTACGTATGTGTGTACAGATATAAGTTTGAAGATACCCTGAGAAAACTATTTTGTGTCTATCTGTATCTGTATCACGTGCAATGCAATATTAAAGATGTGCATTTAAAAGTAAAATCCATTCCTGCTACAGCTTAATGAACCACAATGTACCAGTACTTAACTGCTTGCTTTCAAGCAGGTAAACAAGCTAAGAAAGGACATCTTTATATGATGTCTGAATTTAGGATTATTTTTGAGTCCATGCAAGTGCTTGTGGTTGGCTTAAAATCTAGATGTTGGCCCTAATTCTAACTTTCAAAGTCACACCTCTCTGCTCTACGCTTGTTAGCATCCTGATTTATGAAGCCAGGATTCCTGGCTTAAACTGGCATGCAAAAATGGCCCTTGAGATTAGTAATACCCAGCCAAGGTGAGGGTTTACTTCAGAAATTCAAGCACTAGTCTGGGATACCTGCTCTTGGTATGGGGTTGGATTAGAAGACTCTAAAATCTCTTCCAACGTCCTTGATTCTGTTCTGTGATTTCTGAATCTGCCCTTAAGAGGAAAAGCTTAGCATTGCTTCAAACAATGTTGGATTCGTTGATAACATTCATATTTCTTTTCAAAGCTGCAAGGAATAGATTTGCAGAAATCTCTTTCCCTCCATGATATATATAAATAACAGAACCACTCCAGGCATATTGATTTACAGAATATTTCCAGTTGAAAACACATACAGGGATAATGCGGCATGAATGTTTATTTTTTTTTAAAAAAATCTTTTCTTAACTAATAGGAACAAATAGTAACCCAATCCCCAAAAATACAGAATGAAGGAAAATAGAAAGCGTGCAATAAAAAAAATGAAATAGCTTCTAAACAAAATGATGTATTCGCTTAACCCTGAAATATAATATATGATTGCTTTCCTTTGTCTCAAACTCCCCATACTATTTGAATCTATCATTTTTTATTTTTGCTGGTTCAATTCCAGTGTCTTTATCTACAGGCCAGTAGGCAAACATTTTGCAGATTACGTTTTTGGTAACCCTTTGGCATCCTAGTAGAACTGCATTATATGATAGGATCAGGGGTGGGTTCTGACTTACCTCGCTGTCGGTTTGCTTCCTCACGCGCCGCGCGGGCATGCCATGCGGGCGCGGATGCTTCGCGCATGCACAGTGCTAAAAACCCAGCTTCTGTGCATGCGCAGAAGCGAAAAACAAGATGGCGCCACCTATGGCGCCACCGAGAGAGCCAGTTTGGGGGGGGGGTGTCCAGCTGGCCATCACTGCCGGTTCGGCGAGCAGGGGGAAATTCCCGCTACCAGTTCTATAGAACCGGTCCGAACCGGCAGGAACCCACCTCTGGATAGGATTACATAAGAAGGCTAAATCTACCACATTGTTAGCGTCCACTTCAAAATGATAACTAATTTCCATCTATAAACTTAGTAAGCATTGCCGCCTCATTTTAAAAAACCAGCAATCTATACTTAGTCCAATTAGCAGTTAGCATCGGTATTCCATCAGGAATAATAATAATTATTTTAATAATAAAATAATCTGTTTATTGCTGACTGCAAATCCCTTAGACTTTGTTGCATGAAACAGAAACAAAAATGACGATTTATGGTTTTGATGATTAGACAGAATAAAATATAGGGGAGGGGAGAGTTATATCGTAACCACAGAGCAAGAGGTAAATTTATAATTGTACTTATAGGTGTTTCAAACATTGGAAGCGACTTTTTTCTTTCTGTTCTATTCTGTTTACTTTTTTCTTTCATGCACTTTTAGCTGGTTCTTTAATTTCTTTTTCTCACTCTATATTCGTTTCTATTAGTCTTTATCTTCTATTCTTAACATCTTTAATAAAAGTATATTTTACAAAATGAACTGAGCTTTTGATGCCTGTTGACGTCATGGACACGCAAATGTCATTTCCTTGGCAGCAAGAGAGACGTGGTTTCCGTGGTCCTTTTCAGAGTGTTTTTTGAGTTCCTAGTCTGAGCTACAGTGCTGAGATTTCCTTGTGGTCTCTCATCCAAATGCAAATCAAGTTCAGTCTTTCTCAAACTCCTTGAAATCAGCCCAGGAACGACTCGAATTAATTTATCAGCTAAAAAAAACCCACAGCTCTGGTAAAAATATGAGTCATTTCCCCCAAATCTTACATTAAAAGGCACATCTTCAAGTAAGTTTTGCTTCGGGAAGGTTGGCTTGTGCTTTGATATCTTTTTCTGATCTCTTCAAAATGTTTTGTGAGTACCTCTGGCTCATGATTTCTCCCCAGCTTCTTGGTCTCTCCAGGGTTATGTTTTGCAAAAGTAAAACCGTTGTCGCTGGTCAGATGCAACACAGAGGTGTGATTAAGTTCATGTTTCTCAATCTCAGCCACTCCAAGAATGTTTGGATTTCAATTCCCAGCATTCCCCAGTCAGCCACGTTGACTCAGGAATTCTGGGAATTGAAGTCCACACAACTTAAAGTGGTTGAGGTTGAGAAATGATGATTAGACAAACGCATTGGACAGAGACATATACAAACACACAAACAAACAGTTCATCTGCAACCTCATCAAGAGGTGTCTCCTGCTCTTTGTCGAATTTTGGGCACAGGAAATGAGTCCAGAATAGTCATTAGAGATGTTGTGAAGGAGACTGTGATAAAAGAATTATCTTGAAAATAATGTGAGTGAACAAAATTATTCCTTAGAATGCAGCTGCCCCTAACCCTTTCCTTACAGGCTGGCAGAGCCTTAATTCACTTCCAGAGGAGATGATTGGCAATTTGTTCTCCATATGGTAGCGGATAAGATGATCCACACTATTGAATGTATGATCTTTGGTTCTAACCTGGGGGGAAAAAAAGAGCATCCAAGAATTTAGTAAGTAAGAGGTCTTCAAATTCTATAAAACTTGGGACAGGTGGTATAATTGACTTAATCAAAACAAATATCAAAAATTGCTATAATTATGTGTCATGAACTTAGACCAGTGGTTCCCAACCTGTGGTACGTGTACCACTAGTGGTACGCGAGGGCCTTCCAGGTGGTACGCGAACACTTTCGGGGTCATGAACGATTTTTAGTTAGTTATTTTTTACTTCACAAAAATGTTTACTGCCTAACACAAGATAATCTGGCAACGATTTGCAACTGTTGCCACACGCCACCCACCTGCTCCCAGCGGCCCGAGAATCCAGTTGCTGGATGCGCAGGGCCAAAAAAGGAACGGTACAATTATGGAAATAAAGTGATATCTGATCGAATTTAGTTTCTCTGGAACCAGGTGGTACGCGGTGACTGTACGGGACCTCCAAGTGGTACTCGATCACAAAAAGGTTGGGAACCACTGACTTAGACAGTATAAATAATAACAAATGTCTACTTTTTCGCACAGACCGGAACAAATTATCGGAATATATACAATTTTACAAGGTCTTAAAATATTAATCAAGCTGAACAAAAGAACCATTGTTGAAAAAGGAAAAATTGTTTTATTGTAATGATAATAGACTGAATATAATATAACAAGAGAAAAGATTAAGGAAAATATTGGAAGATATAAGGAAGATAATGATGTAAATAATAACTATATAGAATAAACATGTTTTTGTATCACTAGGCTGTAAAAGGATAGTGTCGACGAGATGGTTGACATGTATGTTCAATGTTTTCTATTTTCAAAGATATTTGATACTTTATTTGTATATACATATGTTTACACGTTTTTATTTTTGTTTGTATGTTTGTTTGTCTTTTTAACATAATTAATAAAGACTATTTTTTTAAAAAAAAGAGGTCTTCAAATTCTGCAACATTGTGATCCCCTAAATGGTAGCATGAATGTGTGCAGTCCACCTAAAAGAAGTTAAGGATTTCATTGGTGTTAAGGTGAGGAAGAAACCAATATATTAAAAAGTATACTATGTTATGGTTGACCAGCAATTCAAGACAGCAACACCCACAAGGGGAGAACAGGCCAAAAAAGGGTTTAGGTTTGGCTCACAAAAATCACAGTCACCCTCTTTGTATCCCCCTCATGGATATCCCTGGTTTGAGGGCTCTTACTATCTTTGAACAGCTGGCAGTATGTCTTACTTTATGACCATAGTTTTGAGGGATCCTTGGTGCTGGTCTAGTCTAGCACTGATGATGTTCCCTAGTTGGGTAATAAAATGTCTGCAAGGAAACAACCAAGCTCAGAGAGCACCAAGGACCCCTTCATTTCAAGAGCAAGAGGAGCTACAATATTCTCCTTTATTGGGACCATCATCTCAACTGTTCCCACCTTGCCTTCAGGATCCACCAACAAGAGATGTTTCATTTGTCCTCCTTGCAGTCCACTCAGGACGTATTGGCCAGGTGACGTTGTACTCTCCCGTACCAGAAAGTCTCCGTTGTTTCTTAAGAGATTCTCGGCTTGTCTTCTGGATATCTTCCCGTGATAACATTCTTCATTCCAAAGAGGTGTCTTTGCATCTGTGACACATCCGAGGCCTGCCATGTCACCGGATCCTTTTTGCTCTACAGTTTCCAATGCTTCTGAAAATGAAACAAAAAAATATAGAGACTGGCTATTTCCAATGTATGAGTTCACCCATCCTAAGTGAGTGGGGTTTATGTCTTAAATAAGTCACAACTGTCACGATGTACACAACAGACTGTGCCCACAGACCTAAAAAGAGCAGAGTATCATAATCCTTCAGCCCAGGGGTCTCCAAATTTGGCAACTTTAAGACTTCAACTCCCAGAATCCTCAGCCAACCATCAGTCAGTCACTAGCACTGATGAGAATAGAATAGAATAGAATAGAATAGAATAGAATAGAATAGAATAGAATAGAATAGAATAGAATAGAATAGAATAGAATAGAATAGAATAGAATAGAATTCTTTATTGGCCAAGTGTGATTGGACACACAAGGAATTTGTCTTTGGTGCATATGTTCTCAGTGTACATAAAAAGGAAAAAAATACATTCATCAAGAATCATAAGATACAACACTTAGTGATAGTCATAGGTTACTAATAAGCAATCAAATCATACGAGGAAACAAATAAAAAAATATATATCGTAAAGTTACAAGCAACATGGTTATAGTCATAAGTGGGAAGAGATAGGTAATAGGAAGGATGAGAAGAATAATAGTAATACAGTCTTAGTAACTAGTTTGACAGTGTTGTGGGAATTAGTTATTTAGCAGAGTGATGGGGAAAAACTGTGTCTAGTTGTTCTGGTGTGCAGTGACCTATAGTGTCGTTTTGAGGGCAGAAGTTACCTAGTTTGGGTAATGAAATGTCTGCAAGAAAACAACCAAGCTCAGAGAGCACCAAGGACCCCTCATTTCAACCCTGAGCTACAAATATTCTTCTTTATTGGTACAGGTCCTGCCTCAGCTGTAGTTTTTATTCATTTTAAAGCTGGCATGACAGCAGTCTTCCAATATTTGACAGGCTGTCAAGGAGGGGTGGATTTATGGATGTGGATTTGTTTGATCGCAGGAGAACCCATGGATGTTAGCTTTGTGGAAGGAGACACAAATCTGTTATTATACTGTAATAGAACAGTTTGGCTCCTGAGGTCACGAGTGTTCCGTCACTGCAGCTTTCGAAGGTTGGAGAGCCACTTGATGCCTGCCCTGAGTAGCTGGTCTGATTAAAAGATCTAAATCTCTTCCAGCTTCATGATTCTGTTCCATGATCTTGACACTGCCCTTAGGAGCGAAAAGTTATAAGGGAATTCAAACAATGCTGAATTCCCTTATAACGTTCGTGTTTCTTTTCAAAGCTTCTCGGAACAGATGTGCAGAAATAGAAAACGGACTCGAACGAGGAACTGGACTTGTGGAACTCTATTCTGGAGGGAGGGTTCTGCTCATACCTGATGCAGCTTGTAAGTTTTGAGTATTGATATATCGAGGGTCATCAAAAAGATCCACTTTGCTGCTGCTTTTCAGCAATGGAGCATCTTGATTTGCTGCCTGAGTTGGTTTGCTGATATCTGCAATTAATCATCACAAGGAGATCTTTCTTTAGCTTAAAAAAAAAAAAACACCCACACCCAGAAGCTTATTCAACAGCACAAAATGCTACCAAGTTAACCAAATTAATGCAAGTTATCCCATCAAGAAAAGATAAGGATGTCTGATTTCCTAGTATCCTAGTGGTGGTATTTACAAAAAACACTATATCTAACATGCTGTCTGTCTTAAAGAAACCACTGTTAAGGAAAATACCTAAACCAGTGATGGCGAACCTTTTTTTCCTCAGGTGCCGAAAGCGCGTGCGCGCGCGCTATCGCACATGCGCGAGTGCCCACACCCATAATTCAATGTCTGGGGAGGGCGAAAACGGCTTCCCCCGCCCACTGGAGACGCTCTGGAGGACGGAAATGGCCCATTTCCTGAGTTCCGGTGGAACCAGTAGGCCCGGTTTTCGCCCTCCCCAGGCTCCAGAGGCTTCCCTAGAGCATGGGGGGAGCGAAAATGCCCTTCCCTGCCCCCCTGGAGGCCCTCCGGGAGCCAAAAATGCCCTCCTAGAGCCTCCGCATGAGCCAAAAATCAGCTGGCCGGCACGCACATGCGCGCTAAAGCTAAGCTGGGGCAATGGCTCGCGTGCCGGCAGATATGGCTCCGCGTGCCACAGGTGGCACACGTGCCATAGGTTCGCCATCACTGACCTAAACCATCCCATTCTGACTTAAATACAATTACTATAATACTACCGTGTTTCCCCGAAAATAAGACCCTGTCTTATATTTTTTTTGAACCCTGAAATAAGCGCTTGGCCTTATTGCAAGGCACTCAAAAGCTCGATTGGGCTTATTATCAGGGGATGTCTTATTTTGGGGGAAACGAGTATCAATCAATCAATCAGAATAGAGCTGGAAGGGACCCTTGAGGTCTTCTAGTCCAAGCCTCTATTCAAGCAGGAGACCCAATACCATTTCAGACAGGTGGCTGTCCAATCTTTTCTTAAAAACCTCCAGTGATGAAGCATCCACCACGTCTCAAGGCAAGCTGTTCCACTGGTTAATTGTCCTCACTGTTAGGAAGTTTCTCCTCAATTCCAGGTTGCTTCTCTCCTTGATTAGTTTCCATCTGTTGCTTCTTGTCTTTCCTTCTGGTGCTTTGGAAAATACATTGACTACCTCCTTTTTGTGGCAGCCTCTCAAATACTGGAATCCTGCTATCATGTCCCCTCTTGTCATTCTCTTCTCTAGACTAGCCAAACCCAAATCCTGCAACCGTTCTTCATATGTTTTTGTCTCCAGGCCTTTATTCGTCTGAGTTGCTATTCTTTGCACTTTTTCCAAAGTCTCAACATCTTTTTTGGTAGTGTGGTGAATTCTAAATCAGTGTGACTAGAATTCATTAGAAAAGTGTGCACTGCATTAGCATGACTAAGAACATGGACAGAAGATATGTGTAAACAGGGCTAATGGAATAATGATTGGAGGTGGAGAGAAGCATTTTTCTTCTTCTTTCTCCTTCTTCCTTACAGATACTGACAAATGCTTTACTTTCTACTGAATCTCAGTAGCAACCTTCTGAGGAAGTCTCAGGTGGCCTCAAAAAGAAGCCTTGGGGTCCACAAGTCATGACTATCCCCAATGTCCTCATGCTCTTCCACCTTTGATGGCTCCTGGGAGACTCTTTTGGTGGCTTACTCAACCAGATCAAAATGGCAATACCTATTCTAGGTGTTCTATTCTAGAATGTGATGTATAAAGCCAGCTCAAGATATGTCAGTTGTACAGAATAGCATCCAATCTACATCTTTGCTACTTCCTTTTGCCTGTAATTTAGCACCAGGCATCCTGAATGGAAGATGGTTCGTTTCAGTTGGTCTCCTCCTGTATTAGCTATTGGGCAAGATGGAGGCAGTTTTGGATTACAAACAGATTGAGACTGGATTCTATGATCATTTCCTTCACCAAGACAAGAAGGCAAGAACCAGCTCTGTGTAAGATCCAGGCAACCCACCTAGTGCTCTGTGCTCATCCGGGCAGTTTTCATAAAGCTGCTTAGAACTGGGACCATCGTCCTTAAAAAAAAAGAGGAAAAAAGAAATACAGAAGCAAATTACGACGAGGAATTCTCGGCAGATTCAGACTCTGAACAGTGGCAGGGGATTAACTCAGAGTTCAGGCTGATTATTTCAGAAGGCATGAAATCCAATCTAATGTAAACCTTGTGTAATGCTCAATGATGCTGATCACACATATGCTTACACCACATTGTTGCTGCTCAGTAGGGATAGGACGGTTGATCCTTTCTTCTGGGATTATCTTCAGCCTGACATCTGACAGCCCACCTACAGGAGGCTCCTTCCCGGGAATTTCATTATAGTATCCACAGTCCTCCTTCTCTTGAATGTTCCAGGTGGATCCATCGAGACTCACCCCTTCTCTGTGCAAAAAAACCAAGCAACAGCTGAAATACACAACTTTGGCAGCACCACATTAAGTCAGTGGGCGGTTTATTATTTCTGAGGGGTCCTTGGTGGTCTCTGAGCTTGGTTGTTTTCTTGCTGACATTTCATGACCCAAACTAGTGCCCTGATGATGTTACCTAGTTGGGTAATAAAATGTCTGCAAGGAAGCAACCAAACTCAGAGAGTCCCTCTGGGAGTTGGGCGGCATAGAAATTCCAATAAACTAAACTTAAACCAAGGATCCTTCATGTCAACCTTGAGCTACAAATATTCTCCTTTATTATTTCTGTTCTCCATTCCTATACAAGGGCTCGAAAAAGAAAAGAACAACCTAGACAATGACTACAAAAACACCACAGTAAAAGAAACATTAGAATCAAGGACAGGTTCCTAATTATTTTACTACCACTCTGTGGGCGTGGCTTATTTTGTGGGTGTGGCTTGCCAGCCATGTGACCGGGTGGGCATGGCTTGCCCGTCATATATTAGTTATTTCAGAGAGATGTTACTATTTTTGCTATTTTATACCTTACAAGAAAAGCTTTGCATACAAAGCCATGGCAACACAGCAACCTTTATATGCAGAAAATGCTATAGTTAAAAGACAAGCAAGTCTCATACAGCATTTTTGGTTTCAGTCATGGATTCCTTAGACGAAAATATTGAGGACTGTTAAAAGAACAGTATCTTTTAACAGTCCTCAATGTTTTCGTCTAAAGAATAACAGTATAAAACTGTGTAAAATTAACAGTATAAAAGGTTAAGCTTTCAGAAAACGCCCACTTTGGGAAGCTTTAGGCAAAAGCGAAGGAAAAGTGTCAAATGCGAGCTTCTTATTATTTTCAAGCGAAGGGACGGGGAAAGACTTAATTGTCAGGTTTCTGGGCATGCGCAGAAGAATGTTTTTTTTTAAAAAAAATTTTTTAATGGTGCCCAGGCACCGGCAACCGACCGCACCGGTACTGTGATGTCACCAGCGGGCCGCTACCGGTGCTATAGAGTGGACCGCACCGGTAGGAACCCACCACCGATTAGAATTTTAAAAACTAAACTCAGATTTTAAAAAGCAGCTGGGTAAAGTAAGGAAGCCAGTCATCACAATGAACTACGAGAAGCTTTCTCTTTCTTTGGAACTGTCAAGAAGTCAAAACTTGATCATGAACGAACTGAGGCCCTTTCACATCTTCTCCCAATGATACAAAAATTGGCGATCTATGAGCTGCTTCTCAAAAACCGCTGGGAGAATATTGGAGGAGTGATTCTCTTGTTAAATTTTTTTGGGGGGAGAAACAAGGGTGAGGATAAGGGTAAGGATATAAGTGCCTCTCCCCACCCCCTTTATAGTTTGTCTTCTGAAAAGAACAACTTGTGTTGAGTCTTGATTTTTAATTTATAAGAACATAATTTGATGAAGAGACAGGAACAGGAAAGAAATATGGGGCCATGCAGTTTGATTAGGAGAGCATGACTCAAGAATTTAATTATGTGATTCACAGGAACTGGAAAAGACATTTTCCATCTGTTCATCTCCCAGGGCAGAGGGATCAAGGCCGAATATACAGTGTGAGTTTTGTTTGTCTTCCCCAGCCTAGTGCCCACAAATTGTCTTAGGTTTCATGTACCAAAGAGCTATACTGCTCAGACCGTATGAATGCTGAAATCCAACAGAACTGGACTCTTAAGCTGGAAAATAAAATAAATCTGATCCAGCTAGCAAAACATTAACCAATACACTGCACAGCGTACCTTTCACAGTACGATTGCAAGAAATCCCTTTTAAATTGAAATCTGTAATTTGTTTCCCTTTCGGAATCGCAAAGAATCATTAGCATCCTAATTTAATGTAACAGGGTTAAATAAATGTGAGTTTACGTATTTATTAACCTAGCCTGCTGTTCTTCCTCCTGTCTCCAAGGCCATTCCCACATTAGATAGTCCTCGATTTAGGATTACAATCGAGCCCCAAATTTCCGTTGTTAAGCGAGACAGTTGAGTTTTGTCCCATTTTACAACCTTTCTTGCCCCAGCTGTTCAGTGAATCACTGCAGTTGTTAAGTGAGTTACACTGTTGTTATGTGAATCTGGCTTCCCCCGTTCACTTTGCTTGTCAGAAGGTCGTAAAAGGGGACACTGCCACTGTCATAAGTACATGCATCTGAATTTTAATCACATGACCATGGGGATGCTGTAATGCAGCGGGTGGGTTCTAACTTTATTTATTTATTTATTTATTTATTTATTTATTTATTTATTTATTTATTTATTTATTATTTATTTATTTATTATTTGTCAACAAGTGAAGGAAACAGGACACATGAAAAAATTACACAAATAAATGGATATAAAGAAGCAAAAAATAGCCACAAACACATAAAACGAGTACATACAAATGGGTACAGTAGGACAGGTAGGCACGTTGGTGCGCTTATGCATGCCCCCTTAGGGACCTCTTAACTTACCTCATCGCCGGTTTGCTTCCTCCTGTGCCGCGTGGATGCACGCGCATTGCGTTCCGCACGGATGCGCCACGCAGGCGCAGTGCTGAAAACTCTGCTTCTGTGCATGCGCAGAAACAAAAAAAAACCAGGAAAAAACCAGGAAAAAACAGCTTCTGCGCATGCACAGAAGCCAAAAACAAAAACAAGATGGTGGCGGACACGGATCTTGAGTCGCTTTTTAAAGGGCCGTTGTAATTTTGAATGGTCGCTAAATGAATGGAAGGACTACCTGTGCCATTCCAGGTGCCTTCCGAAAGCCTTTGCTTACCTTTGTTTGGAAGCAATCAAAGCAGGAGGAGTTTTCAAGTATTGTTTGAACCGGAGCTCAAAAGCTTGTCCGATGGTATTGATGATCTCTTGAGCTATTCCAGAGGGACATTCCAAAATATGGCATGCTGGGGGAAAATTAAAAAAACATCCACAAGGAAAAGGGATGTGAAAGAAACACAAGTAGTCCTCGACTTATGACCACACGATGGGGCCCAAAATTTGTGTCGCTAAGCGAGACATTTGTTAAAAGTGAGTTTCGCTCCATTTTACAACCTTTCTTGCCACAGTTGTTAAAAGTGAATCTCTACAGTTGTTAAAGTTAGTTACACGGTTGTTATGTGATTCTGGCTTCCCCATGGACTTGGCTTGTCAGGTCGCAAAAGGGACACTGGGACCGTCATAAAGATGAGTCCGTTGCCAGGAGTCTGTCATGTGATCACTTTTTGAGCGCTTGGCAACCAGCTCACTTTGGGGTATCTCATTGTCACGTGACCATGATTTTTGAGGGGTTTCGCCGTTTCCCGCCGTTTCTGACAAAAACCGCTCATTGGGTAAAATGGATTTGCTTCACAACTGTGGTGTTTGCTTAATAACCACCACAAAAAAATGATATAAAATTGGATCTGGTCACATGAGGAGATCTGTTTAACAACTACTATGACTTACAACCATAATGCCGGGGTGAATTAAAAATTTTTAAAAATACAGGTAATACAAGGGACTACCTGTATTTTTAGAATCACAACCCAACAGTCTCAAGTCTTTCGCTTTTTCCTTTTCCCTTTTTTTTTTTACTGTATTTTGGATTAAAAGCATGGCTTGTAGGATCAGGGCGATTAAAATCTAATTCATATGAAGGGCAACTGTTTGAAAAGGCTGCAGCACAGAATGTTCCAGATACTGTACCATGCCTTTGGCTTGCAAAAATCACATTTTGATAGTTTTGCTAATTCCTGGCCTGTGAAGTAGGTTACGATGGAATTTGATCGAGATTTCATTCCTTCTTAGCCACACTTCCTTATCTTAACCATCAGAGGGCACTTATATAACAATAAATTAGGAAGAAAGACTGCAAATAGGTTATGGGCAAAGCTTTGCTTTTTAATTATTATTATTTAAATCAGAAACTTTCCCACTTAATTTATACTCAGGAGATAAGATAGAGAAGAAATTAAATATTTTTTAAAAAATAATTTTCCCAATGAAAAGATACCCTCATCCCCAGGTTTCTCTCAAGAAATTATTGGGTTTACCTCTTTGATTAACAGGATCTTTAGCAACATAAGCGACATAATCTGTAGTGTCCTAAAATAAACATAAAACAAAAGGAATAAGTATTTTTAATATTGGTGTTATATTTCATATAATATATTTATATTTCATATAAAGAGCCGAGGTGGCGCAGCGGTTAGAGTGGGGTACTGCAGGCCATTTCAGCTGACTGTGATCCGCAGGTCGGCGGTTCAAATCTCACCGGCTCAAGGTTGACTCAGCCTTCCATCCTTCCGAGGTAGGTAAAATGAGGACCCAGATTGTTGGGGTCAATATAAATATACATTGCTTACTGGTGTAAATTGCTTAGAGAGTGTTTGCACTGTGAGGCGGTATATAAATCTCACAAATAAATAAATAAATAAATTTCTAAATGGCCAATCTACATCTACTAGGTTTCAATGGTCAAAGAAAGGAAGGTTACAAAAAAGATAATAAAAAATTAAAACAAGGGGAAGACTGAGCGAATTGCATTTTCGAGTGACAGGTGTTTTTCACTCTAATCATCATTTTCCTCAATATGCTGCCTTCTGTCATTGAACTGTATGCCAAATTCAGCTCTGCCACTGGTTCTGTTATCCCTCATTCATAATTGTGTTTCATTTCCAGCATGTTCTTCAATTGAAACCTCTATACCAGTAGTTCCCAACGTGGGGCCCACGCCCCACAGGGGGTAATTTGATTTTTAATGGGGGCAATTGGAACCTTGTTTAAACCAAGTTAATGGCCTTTTAGGCTTCCTCAGCATGAGTAGGAGTTCACTTTTTGAATAGTAAGAATTATATGTCACGGGGGGGGGGGTGGCATCAGGATTTTAGAGATGCTTAGGTGGGGCATGGCCAAAAAAAAGGTTGGGAACCACTGCTCTATACTTACTGGATCCCCTCCAGAGGCAAATGAAATGGACTGCATATGATGGTTTGCAATAATCTGGGAAGGAAAAAGAAGAAATCTGTGAAGTCCATGTATAGCTTAACCAGAAACGATTGGAAAATTATCTCTGCAAAGCTCATCATATTTAGAATTCTTAAATCAGACCACCAGAGATAGTCAGATAGAAGTACTTAAAAGCAGAAAAGAAAGACCAAATGCTCAGAACAGACAAATTCCTCCATTAGCCATATATCTAAGGTGACCAATCATCGTCCTCCTTTAGGGAGGACAGTCCTTCTTTTGTAAGTTCTGTCCTCCCCTGAAAAGTGTCCTCCTACATGTCCTCCTTTTCGATATTTGAAGACTAATCAGTTGTGCGTTATGTGACGTATTTGTATTTGACATGACGATTCGTCAAGGCTCGGTACAGTGCAGTATAAGATGCGATTATGAGACACATGCGCTCCGCACGGGAGACCTTGAGAGAGAGCACCGTGTGCAAGTGGCTTTGTTTACTTCTTATGTTATGTGCTATGTTTACTTCTTATGTTATGTTGATACTCTAGCTGCAGCACTTGCCGTAAAATTCAATATGAAGGATATTTCTTGTTCAAATATTTCCAATATATTGTTAGAAGATGATACATTGACAAAAAATATTAATTCAATGGAAAAGTACTCATTTAAAAAATAATTAACAGGCATGTAAGCATAATTACAATATAAAATATTACAAATGTTTTTATTATGCATATATCATATTATAGTGTATTATTGTTACAATGAATAAAATGTTTCTTTTATTTATGATTTTTCCCCCAATTTATTTGTCCTCCTTTTCATTGTAAAAAAGTTGGTCACCTTACATATATCCCCAGCTTCTGGCTATTGTATGAAATCCAAAGTCTCCATCTGCGAACCCCTGAAAGATCCTATAGAGATGCATATAATCCCTGGCCAGAAAGTTGAAGACTTGTGGCCTCCAGTTCCCAGAATTCCCCAGCCAACATGGCTGGCTGAGGAATTCTGGGAGTTGAAGGCCACAAGTCTTAAAGTTGCCAAGGTTGGAGACCCCTGGGTTAAGACACTGGAGTAGAAACTCAAGAGAAGTGATTTTTAGTGCCACCTGAGGCACAAAGCCAGGTGGCTGACCTTGGGCCAGTCACTTTCTGTCAGCCCTAGGAAGCAGACAATGGCAAATCACTTCCAAAAAGCCTTGTCCCAAAACTGCAAGGACCAGTTCAGATAGTTGCCAGGAGTCAACACTGACTCAAAGATACTCAAGGGAAAAAACAAATCAACTTTGTTAGGGTATTGCAACAGAGTGCATTCAAAAGCAAAATAATTCATGAACAAGGTATAGCAAAACATTAGATCTGCAGTCTGTGCTGCTTGGATCAGGGCCTGAAGGACCAACTCCTACCTGCTGGCTATTGGTGTTCAATAAAGTAAGACTGGTTGTCGAGATGGTCAGTTTTATATGGGTGCCAGCAAACTGAAGATTGCTTTTGCCAAGCACAGGAGAAAGAAATTTAGCCGGAGGCTGTAAAGACAAGCAGAATGTTGATTTCTTATTTCATATTTCACCTAACAGCAGTCAATGGTTTCATTTGCCAGATGTTTGTTACAAGTTTCTTGCCAGAACTGTCGTGGGACACCTTAAGTGGACAATGCCAGAGAACCCAGACATATCTGCAAGGTTTCTCATTAGCTTGAAAGTGGTAGCGCATTATATGAGGGGTCCCGAAGACATTCAGATACATTTTTTGATGATTCAAGTAAAAGGTAAACCTCTTAAGGCCCAGAGGGAGTTTTTTTTCTTCAAAGAAGCTAGTCAGGCATCAAAGATAGATTTACCTTCCGTTTCTTTGTGTTCCCGTGTATTCCTGGCACAGCTTCACACAGACGACTTATTGCTTCCCTGGAAAAAACAAAAACGGGGGAGAGAGAAACCATCAATTAAGGATCCATGCAGCATTGAATAGAACTTCAGATTCGTCTTTCTTTCTGAGATTTAAATTATTTGTGGTTTTAGAATAATGCTTTGTATGTGGAGCCAGTGGGGCCCATGGCCATCACTAATCAAGTGCCTTATTTTGCTTCATTAGGAATTTCCTCCACTACTGATGTTGCATGGCCTTCCCCAGCCTGGTGCTTCCAGATTTCTGGACCATCTTTTTTCTAAGAGCTGAAAGCAATATAGACAACACTCCTTCCAATTCTGCCCCCAAATCATCCTAGAAGGTAGCTTTGGATGAGAAAGAAAGAGTAACTGGCCCAGGGTTAGTTATCAGCTATCTATCTATCTACCATCTATTTATCTGCAATCTATCCCATTCATTCCCATCCATCCATTCTCCATCTATTCATCCATCAATCAATCCCATCCCATCAACCCACCCACCCACCCATCCCCATTCAACCATCTCTACCCATCTACCTCACCCATCCATCCATCCATCTATCCATCTATCCATCCATCAATCCAATCCCATCAACCCACACACCCATCCATCGATCCATCCATCGATCCATCCCCACCCATCATCCATCCATTCAATCCCATCAACCCATCCATCCATCCATCTCTACCCATCTAGCCTATCCATCCATCCAATCCCATCAACCCACCTACCCATCCATCCATCCATCCATCCCCACACATCCATCCCCATCCATCTCTCCATCTTTGGTTTTGTAATGGTATGTGGGATGCCCTTGGGAGATAGGAGGAAGAGCCTAAGAATGGACAATGGTCTGATCAAAGAAATTTGAGTCTGAAGGAGAAGGGGTGTCAAAAGTGTCTCCGAAGGGATCTTTTGGGCAACATAAAAGTGAAGGAAAGGAAGGATGGTTTCAGAAATGTAAGATTCTATTAATGTAAACCTCAGAATAAGGATAGAGCTAACACTCCAGTACTCCTTATCTGGACTAGGCTAATAGGTTTAAACACTGAATGTATTTTCCTACGGCTTTGAAAACAGGATTATATCCTTGCCTCTTTTTTTTTTTTTACTGATGCAATTATACGGATTTTATTATTACACTGCCGATCTCTCGGGTGCTGTTAGGAAAATAGCAGGATGTAAATAAATGTATTCATTGCAATGGAGCTCAGCTTTATTCCCACCCCATAAACAGCTAATGAGAGAAAAAAGCCTTGCCAGATTCCTCAGCAATTAAATTGGCCTTTATTAAGATTTTTTTTTAAAAAAAAAAACAACAAGCTTCATGAAACCCATCCAGGAGCCCAGGAGTGAATGGAACAGAGAGAGGCTGAATGAAATAAGGGGAACGTGGAGGCAACTAACTTTTGGCAAAGGATGAATACTCAGCTACTTCCTCCAAAACCCACTGGGTAGAATGAGTAAGGCCCAAGCAACCCCATAACAAGGATTCTCATTCTTGAGAGGAGAAAAATATCAGAATTTTGGGAACTGCTATCCCGCTCAGTAATTTTCCACTCTGTGCAGGGTTTAAAAAAATGGCTCCCAAATGGTTCCCACTATTGTCCAAACAGAACATTGCTTTTCCAATAGAACATTGCTTGCTAAACACTAAGGGATCTTTGTTGCTGTTGTGTTGTTGTTGTTCAGTCACTAAGTCATGCCTAACTCTCTGTGACCCCATGGACCATAGCACGCCTGGCCACCCTGTTCTCCACTGTCTCCGGGAGTTTGCCCAAATTGCAGCAACAACATTATCTGACCATCCCATCCTCTGCCATCCCCTCCTCCTTTCGCCTTCAATCTTTCGCAACAACAGTGTCTTTCCCAAGGAGTCCTCCCTTCTCATTTTGTTATGTGTGCGCATCCATTTCATTTTGCAATGTTTGAAACCACCTGTCATTCATAAATCGTGAGGCTACGCCCATATTTTGCTAAAACCGAGTGGACTAGGACACTTCACCTCAAAATGAGCAAGATCTCCAACCTATGTACAGTAAACTGTATGTTAAAATGTAAATTACCTGTTGCTTTTTGTTAAGCCCTCTAGAACAGGATTCTCCAAACTTGGGAACTGTAAGACTTGTGGACTTCAGCTCCAAAAATTCCTCAGTCAGCATAGCATAGCTGACTGGAGAACCCTGCTTTAGAACAGGGGTCTCCAACCTTGGCAACTTTAAGACTTGTGGACTTCAACTCCCAGAATTGAAGTCCACAAGTCTTAAAGTTGCCAAGGTTGGAGACCCCTGCTTTAGAAGATACCAGGCTGGGGAAAAGAATTCTAGTCCACATTTGTGGAACTGGTACCTTCTTTGTCCCAAAACACTAAAAAGTCATTGGATCCCTCTTGGATGTCAAGGAATTTCTGCTCCCACAATGCCTCCCCTCTCCTTCCAAGATTGTGTGCCTCTAGACAGCGGAGAGTCCAGCTTTGTTCCCAGGAGGAGAAGCAACTTGGCAACAACACTGCTTTACTTTGTTTATTGTTTTGCCAAGTTCAGTTGAGAGCAAAAAACGTGGGCTGATGTCAAGGAAAAAGAATCCCCTTGAAGTTGGGCTTTCAAGCCTCAGAAGTCCTGCCTTTTACCCACAGAACAGAAAGGGATTGTACGCAATAACAAAGTTGAATGTTTAGCCATTGAGACAAATCGGTTCTGCAATTTCAGAAGCCTCCTATCTCAAGTGATCTTCTCTGGCCATTTCCAAGATTTGGACCTGGGCTCACACATTATATTAAACCAAGATTGGGGGTCACTCATCAAGCAATTTTTGTCACAGGGATTGTTTTCAGCTTGTGTGAACCTGGGCACTGTGGTTTGACCAGCCAAAGGTTTAATCAACAACTGTTCGTTTAAAAAGTCTTCTGTATGCAAATTGCAAACCCAACCTATGTGTATAGTTTAGCAACTGTTTGGAACTCAACCATTTTTATTGTTTGTTTGTTTGTTTGCTTGCTTGCTTGTTTTATTTTATTTTATTTTTTATTTTTTATTTATTTTTTATTTTTTATTTTTTTATTTTATTTTATTTATTTATTTTATTTGTATTTTATTTTATTTTATTTTATTATTTTATTATATTTTATTTTATTTTATATTTTATTTTATTATTTTATTTTATTTTATTATTATTATTTTATTATTATTATTTTATTTTATTATTTTATTTTATTTATTTTATTATTTTATTTTATTTTATTTATTATTTTATTTTATTATTTTATTTTATTTTATTTTATTTTATTTTATTTTATTTTATTTTATTTTATTTTATTTTATTTTATTTTATTTTATTATTTTATTTTATTTTATTTTATTTATTTTATTTTATTATTTTATTTTATTTTATTTTATTTTATTTTATTATTATTTTATTTTATTTTATTATTTTATTTTATTTTATTATTTTATTTTATTTTATTTTATTTATTTTATTATTTTATTTTATTTTATTTTATTTTATTTTATTTTATTATTTTATTTTATTTTATTTTATTTTATTATTTTATTTTATTATTTTATTTTATTTTATTTTATTTTATTTTATTATTTTATTTTATTTTATTTTATTTTATATTTTATTTTATTATTTTATTTTATTTTATTTTATTTTATTTTATTTTATTTTATTATTTTATTTTATTTTATTTTATTTTATTTTATTTTATTTTATTTTATTATTTTATTTTATTATTTTATTATTTTATTTTATTTTATTTTATTTTATTTTATTTTATTTTATTTTATTTTATTATTTTATTTTATTTTATTTTATTATTTTATTTTATTTTTATTTTATTATTTTATTTTATTTTATTTTATTTTATTTATTTTATTATTTTATTTTATTTTATTTTATTTTATTATTTTATTATTTTATTTTATTTTATTTTATTTTATTTTATTTTATTTTATTTTTTATTTTATTTTATTTTATTTTATTTTATTATTTTATTTTATTTTATTATTTTATTTTATTTTATTTTATTTTATTTTATTATTATTTTATTTTATTTTATTTTTTTATTTTATTTTATTTTATTTTATTATTTTATTTTATTTTATTTTATTATTTTATTTTATTTTATTTTATTTTATTTTATTTTATTTTATTTTATTTTATTTATTTTATTTTATTATTTTATTTTATTTTATTTTATTTTATTTTATTATTATTTTATTATTTTATTTTATTTTATTTTATTTTATTTTATTTTATTTTATTTTATTTTATTATTTTATTTTATTTTATTTTATTTTATTTTATTTTATTTTTTTATTTTATAAAAGCCTGCAGAGCACTCCTAGGGGGTGGGGAAGGCAAAAACACCCCTGTTTTTGCAAAAAATGGCCAAAAAATGGGGCGTTTTTGCCTTCTAATTACCCCATCTAGCATGACTGGAGGAGGAATTCTGGGAGTTGAAGTCCACTAGTCTTAAAGCTGTCAAGTTTGAAGTTTGTAAAAAGTGTACATGGTTGTAAAAAGTATTCTGCTATACTGATATTTTATTAAATAATATATTACTACACCATTTGGTTCAGAATACTTTTTTCCTTGTTTTCCTCCTCTAAAATCTAGGTGCGTCTTATACTCCAAAAAATACGGTATTTACTGCAGAAACAAGGCTAACTGTTTTAATATAATCCCACACAAACAGGATGCCCTCATCTAACTCCGGAAAAAGCAGGCTGCCTACTAATGCTTGTATCTCTGGAAAAACCCAAGCATGTGGGTTTGTTGTTTTGATTGTTCTGATTCCCCCTTTTTTTTAAACATGCAAATTAAAAACTTACAAAAGTGTTTAAAAAATGGGAAAAGTAGCTTGCAACATTTTCATTCTAGCTTGCTTCTGAGTGTTATAGTCGTAGGTCAGAGGTGTCAAACTCTATTTCATTGAGGGCCGCATCAGGGTTGTGTTTGACCTTGGTGGGGTGGGGGGGCAGCTCGATGTCACTCGTGTCGGGGGCACCTGTGGTGGCCCAAACGCTCTGCCAGAGAAAACGGGCTCCTGAGCTCCGTTTTCGGCTGCAACATCCTCCTGCAACCAGAGGTGGGTTCCTGCTGGAGCTGTCTAGAACAGAGCTCCAGTAGGGAGCGACCGATTGCGCAATTTGCACGCGACTGCTCCGGAGCCCTCTCCGCCGGTCCAGCGCATGCATCGCCATCTTTTTGGGTGAATTTTTGGCCGATTTTACTTCTGCGCATGCGCAGAAGCAAAATCTTGCCAAAATCTCTCTCGCGCGCATCCCCTTGCAAGATTTTGGCAAGATTTTGCTTCTGCACATGCGCAGAAGCAAAATTGCGCGAGGGGGCGCGCATGTAGCAAGTGTGCACGCACCCGAATTGTGGAGATGTGCGCACAGCACACCGGCACCGGTAAGTAAGCAATCCGCCCCTGCCTGCAACCCTCTGCCAGCAAAAACTCATGACCTTCCCAAGCTCCGTTTTCACTGTCAGAGGTACCACGCCAGTCCTTCGCTGTTTCCAGGGTGGCCCCGCGGGCCAGATCTAAGCACCCTGGGGGTCTGATCCGGCTCTGGGCCTTGAGTTTGACATCCCTGTTGTAGGTGCTTTTCACAAAAGTCTCCTAAGAAATATGGAATGTTTGGATGTTCATTCCACGAAGACAGGTCCATGTTCTTCTGAGAAACATGCAGTGAGTCCTCCATTATTCTTCTCCTTTTATAAAAACTCTGACAGGAGAGCTGCTCCCTCAGATACCTAGGAGTGAACTGGCCTGCAGCAATCACATAATAACTTATTCCATACATCATGCTTGGCTACCCAACCATTATGCTTTGGGAACTGCGGCTTATGCTTTAACAGAAGGCATGTACCTAGCCACTATGATTTATAATAACTGCTACAGCCTAACAGGTTATACAAACACAGCCAATTCTGGGCCCATAAATCACATGGCATAGTCTGATACATGAAACCCTCCAATTCGTTCATGAAGTGGTTGTCCATAATACAGTTGGATTATGGCTACAAACATGGCTATATGATGGACAATGGGACATGGGGTCCAAGCACATCCAGAGATTACAGTCTCTAGATGCCTCCCATCCCAGGAAATATTCTATCCGATCCAATGTCTTCAGGAGATTGGATGAAAGAGCCATTCCACTGCAGTTTCCAAAGTCCAGACAGAAAATATTTCAGTGTACATTCTGATATCCTGTTAAACAAGTGGTACATGTAGGAGAAAGACAGGCAGAGACAGGGGGTGGAGTCAAGAGTGGAACCAGCCTACAGTCTGTACGTTCCCACAAAGGTGTAAGTCCAATCCCTCTTGAATTCCATTGACCCTTCTCTAGCGCCAATTTAGTGCTGACCATTAGTTGACTAGATCCTTATGCATAAGAAATGACCAACGAATCATCTTAACTGGAATTTAATGTAGGGCCTTAATTCTTCGTGCCGAACAGTACAAAAATCTTGGGATAGGGCATTTCCTTTGCCAGATCGGAGCAAATGTATAGCTAAGGAAAATGGTGGAGAGCTGTGGTGGCGCAGTGGTTAGAGTACAGTACTGCAGGCTACTTCTGCTGACTGCCAGCTGACTGCAATTGGCAGTTCAAATCTCACCAGGCTCCAGGTTGACTCAGCCTTCCATCCTTCTGAGGTGAGTAAAATGAGGACCCAGATTGTTGGGGGCAATATGCTGACTCTGTTAACCGCTTAGAGAGGGTTGTAAAGCACTGTAAACCAGTATATAAGTCTAAATGCTATTGCTATTGCTAATTTATTTTGTATTTTGAGACAGGTAAGACGGCGCCCCGTTATTAAAAGAAGCTTTTGCATTAAAAGCTGAAACTTGAGCAAGATATTTTAAAAGGCATTGTTAAAAGCTTGTGTTGTTTAAAGCTCCTGCTTACGCCATTTTAGTGTAGCCTTAATGGAATGCTCTGTCTCAGAGATGGAAGCATTCGATGGCTACAATTAACTTGGGCATATCATTAAGTTGTTTTAAACAGTGAAATTTCAGACTCTTAAATAAACACGACGCATTATTCTGCACAGCACTAAAATCCCGCAATTCTGGGAAGCGAAAACAAATGGCTGCTTGTGCATTAAGACTTAACTCCCCATAATTTAGAACGCTTCTAATGCCGTATTCCACATAAATGGCGCAATATAGCACAAGTGAAAATATTCCTTTGACGAGGACTACACAAACCATCCAAAGTCAGGGGTGAAATCCAGCAGGTTCTGACAGGTTCTGGAGAACCAGTAGCGGAAATTTTGAGCAGTTCAGAGAACTGGCAAATACCACCTCTGGCTGGCCCCAGAGTGGGGTGGGAATGGAGATTTTGCAATATCCTTCCCCCAGCAGTGGGGAAGGAATGGGAATTTTGCAGTATCCTTCCCCTGCCACGCCCACCAAGCCACACCCACCAAGTCACACCCATAGAACCAGTAGTAAAAAAAATTAGATTTCACCACTGGTTGAAAGCCATAAGATGGGTAGGGTTCAAGAAAACGCCCCGTTAGCAAATTGTAGCTGTTATTATCTTGACAAAAGGGAAGAAAATGAAGATTCTAAGGGAATCAAATGAAAGGAATCCACCGTTAATTTCTTTTTCTTGTTTCTATCCTATCCTGTTTCTATCTTGTTTACTTTCTTACTCCCTCAAGCTTTCAGGGTAGCCCACTGCACGTCTGGTTTCTGGTTTAATGTTGCACAGTTCTAGCTATCTTGGTTTATTCAGCAAATCGTGGCCAAGACACACTATGGTTGAGCGATGAAGCAACTCAGCCAATTGAATCATGCAGAAGATTCTTCCCTAAAGACATGCCATGAAACACAAAAGCAACTTCAAGCAACGCTGAGTGTAATAAGGAAACAACTTAGTCACCCAGCTTTCTGTAAAGCCTAAAATGTCAAATGTTCCCTTTGCCAGTACATAATTCGAGGAAATTCAGAAAGTTCTCCAGATGAGATCTCAAAACACAATATAGTTTTTGCTTAAATAGCCCTTGGGCAACTATGACTTGTCTTGACTGCTTCCTGCTGTGGTTTTGGAATATTCATGTGGCAGACACGATATTAACAATGACCAGTATATTAGTGAAATAATTTCCAGCCTCGGGCTCTTTGCTGGCTGCTGAGTTAAAGTCTGAAACTGGAGGGCACCAGAATATGACATTTACTTAATGCCAACTATCAAATCCCAGTCTCCATCTGATAGCAATTCAGTCACTAGTGTGGAGATAAAACAGGGACATGCCAAAAAGATAAAATAAATAGGCTGATGTTCAAATTCTCATGCAAAGAATATTTCGAATTCTTTGCATTAAAAGCCAAGCCAACCAAATGGCCTGGTATTCCTCAAATCTTTAGTTTTCAACCAGCTCTAGCGACAGACAGATAACCCTCAATTTATGACTGTCATGAGACTAATGTTGGTTCTGCGTCATCCCCATGGTTGAGAACTTGAATGTAAGCTTGGCTTACAACTACTGGAATGAATACTATTGTTAGTGTTTCACTAACTGCTTGTAATTTGTTGGGCAACTTTAAAGCCAGATATTTTTGGGGGGGTAGGTGGATACAGGTAGGTGGATACATCTGCAGTTAAAATCTGCCCCATGTAACATAATGTTCATTGGTGCTTCTATCCAGGGGTGGGCTGCTGGGGGTTCGCAGGGGTTTGGGAGAACCTCTAGCTAAGATTCTGTGCAGTTCGGAGAACCCCCAAATCCCACTCCTCGCTGGCCCCACTCCCTCCCTTCCAGGAGTCCCCATGCGGCCCATTTTGGATGCAGGTAAGTGCAGGGCGCGTGCAGAGGCTCGGGGAGGGTGAAAAATGGGCCTACCGGAAGTTCGGGTGGCCGGAAACAGCCTTCCCGAATTTCCCGTTTTCTGTTTCCAGCCTCCAGTGGGCCTCTGGAGCCTGGGGAGGCCGTTTTCTCCCTCCTGGAGGCTCGAGCAAAGCCTCTGGAGCCCAGGGAGGGCAAAAACGCCCCCCGCCATGGTGCAGGAGGCCGACTAGGCCACGCCCACTATGGCCATGCCTACCCAGCAACCGGGCAGAGAACCCCTTGCTAAAAATTTTGAAGCCCACCCCTGCTTCTACCTTCAGTAGTTATTCTATATACAGTATGTGTCCTGCTTCAGATAACTGGGCAATGCAGCATTTATTTTGCTAACTATTAGATATTTATTAGCCTGAACTAAGGTAAGGACAGGGATGGTGTTTCATTTATATTAACTGTCGTGCTATTGATAAATTGACAATTAGTTCCAGAAAGCTGCTTTTTCAGCCCAAGAGCAATTTAATAAAACATGAGATACAGTTATAATTAAACCAACATGTTTTATGTAAAAACGAAAGCAACTGATTACATTCTTAACAGGGAAATTTTTTATGATGTGTTAGTGATAGTCCAATACAGAGCACAGTTGGGGCTACGTTTGTGAATGTCCTAAGAAAAAGGAAATCTTTAAATTAGAAAAACATTGAAAAAAAAGATAAGACTCATTCATAATACTCTATACATAAATGCATTACAATACAATAGAAGATAATCCAGGAGGGGAAATCAATAAAATTCTCCTCAGCGAAAAGCTGGAGAAAAATTTTATTCCTGTATATAAGTATTTATATTTATTTACTTATTTACCTACTTTTCATTAACAATTCAATCCTCAAGCAGGAATATAACAATTAAAAACAATGTATAATGAATATAATTTCACATACCGGTGTGTGTGTGTGTGTGTGTGTGTGTGTGTGTGTGTGTGTGTGTGTGTGTGTGTGTGTGTGTGTGTGTGTGTGTGTGTGTGTGTCTATCTGTCTGTCTGATCCTACAAAGGAAAATCATCCATTCAAAGTGATCAATAGCAAAACTTCATTGACTGACTGATGACCTGCAACTCCAAGCAGAACAAAGCCAAGAAAATCAATCGAGAAAGATCTGATGTTTTAAATCGAGAGAACAAGAAGAAAATAAACTATATTTCTGTCTGCATAGAAATATAGGAGGTTTGAATAGGATGCTGTAACTTACCTGGTTACTTGGGTCCGAGTGCCAAAATCCAAAGACCTCATTGATTGTAGGACTTCGATGCAGCCCATATACTAAATATTGAAAGAGAAAGAGAGAGAGAGAATCACAGGTGCTGAAAAAGTAGAAAAACAAAGAGAATGATGCCCTAATTGGAAGACCTCACTATTTAAAATGATAGTTGAGCTGAGATAGCGCAGTGGTTAAAAGCAGCATTGCGACCTTCAGCTGATTGCTAGTTCAGCAGTCCAGCTATTCAAATCTCACCAGGCTCAAGGTTGACTCAGCCCTCCATCCTTCCAAGGTGGGTAAAATGAGGACCCAGATTGTTGGGGGCAATATGCTGAACTCTGTAAACCGCTTAGAGAGGGGTGGAAAGCACTATGAAGCGGTATATAAGTAAAGTGCTATTGCTATATTGCTATTAGTTGATACTTCAAGCATTTCAGTACTTCCTGATTTTTATAAGTTTCAATTATTCCCACAAATGGACAAGATTCAATCTAGATTGAGAAAACTGGAGTTCACATTTTCATTCCTTCATGAAACTGGGAAGATTTTTATCACTTCCTTTGAAGATGGAATGTCCAAAGTCTAAACCCTTCATAGAACACTGGAACAATATCCCAGCTGTTTAATTTGGACATAATTTATTTACTGAAACTGATGCACCACCGGAGACTCCATGTGACTTACAGTAGCATAGATAAAACATACTTCCACCATACAAATGTGAAATGAAAATAGAGAGAAATGAATAAGCTTCATTTAAAGATGGTGGAGCCAGCCCATAAAATCTTGTCCAACGATTCTTTTTAAAAATCTGCCTCCTAGTGCTCATTTAAACCACAGAGAAGCGATTGTCAACTTTGAGAGTTTTAAGATGTGCTGATTTCAACTCCCAGCATTCCCCAGCCAGCATGCTGGCTGGGGAATGCTGGGAGTTGAAGTCCACACATATTAAAGTCACCAAGGTTGAGATACACTGCCATAAAGACCTCACATCCCTGAAATGAATGATTGAGAACGATAACTGGGCATTTTTTCTGGGGTAAAAGAGTTCAATGATACATAAGCCATAAATTGACCAGTAACTGGACCCACATGACATACTTAACTTAAGGCACAAATTGAAAAAATATATTTTCATCTGTCCTGTGTGATTACATTTAAAGTAATTTTTATCTCTCCTACAAGACTGCGGGTGAAGGACTTTGAGTAACCATTCTGAGGAATTATGATAGTGGTAGCTATTTTCTAATAATGTAAAGGCTACATAATATAATAGTAATTGGTACTTCTGGTAGCATGAGGGGGATAAGAATAATCCGTTCTAGTTTTTGCATACAATTGCATAGGAATGATTTGAGGAGGGGGGAAGCTATGAAAGATGATCATATATATTACCGGTATTTAATGACCAACACTGTAGTTGCTGTAAGTCTCGGCCAACCATTAGTAGTCAATTACAAGAGGGGGAAAAGATAATGGCCTGAAGGTTTATGTATGTTGCAAATCAAGTCTTTGAAAACCCCCTTCAAGGTTAGATATCCATTAATCAGCATTTACGGTCTCTGCTTTGAAAAGGGAGGGTGTGCGGCGGTATTTTTTTCAATGCCTGTGGGCTTTCAGGCCTTGCCCCCACCCTTCTCCTTAAGAACAGTAATCTTGCAAACCGGCTGGCTGCGGTTTTCCCACCCTTGATGAAGGCAAAGATTTGGAGGAGGAGGTGAGTCACAGGCTGAGATCATATGACTGTGAATAAGCTCCCCTCAACATATGCGTGGGTGGCTCAACTGAGCAAAGCCTTGTGGGGTGAGGGGGAGGGAAAGTAGAGAGAGAGAGGAGAGAAATCAATACTGAGGGGTTGCCATCAATGGTCCTGACTGGAGTTCATCTTATCAGAAGCTCCATAAAGGCCACAAAAGTAAGGAAAAGGTAGGAACAAGGTGTTTCGAAAGAGATAGTCAAGGGACTTTAGCATTTTGGATTACTCACGATTGTATACCCCTAGCTGTGTAGGAAAGGCTTCAACATTTCCTTGTCTAGGAAATGAAAAGATAAAGGTAAAATAAAGGTTTCCCCTGCTCAACTCTTAGGGCTCGGTGCTGATCTCTGATTCTTGAATGAGGAAACCAGCATTGTCCGAAGATGTTTTCCGTGGTTATGTGGTCAGCATGGCTATATGCCAAAGGCGCATGGAATGTTGTTACCTTCCCAACAAAGTGGTATCTATGAATCTAGCAATAGCAATAGCACTTAGCAATAGCACTTAGACTTATATACCGCTTCATAGTGCTTTACAGCCCTCTCTAAGCGATTTACAGAGTCAGCCTATTGCCCCCAACAATCTGGGTCCTCATTTTACCCACCTCGGAAGGATGGAAGGCTGAGTCAACCTTGAGCCTGGTGAGATTTGAACAGCTGAACTGCTGAACTAGCAGTCAGCTGGAGTAGCCTGCAGTAGCTGTATTTAACCACTGCGCCACCTCGGCTCACATTTCATCAGGGGCAGGTTCCTCTTACAATGCTACCGGTGCGCTGCGCGCGCATCGTGTTTCATGCGCATGCACGCTTGCTACACGCGCGCGTCCCCTCACCCAATTTTGCTTCCGTGCATGCGCAGGAAGCAAAAAGAGGCCAAAAATTGGGGGGAAAAGATGGTGCCGCGCATCTCCCAGGAAATTACTTCCCTGACCTTCCACCCTTTCATTTCTCCCTTTCTCCATAAGGAAATAATTGGGGTCTGCCCCGGGGGGGGGGGGGACAAAACTCATTTCCAGGTGGCTTCACTTCCACTTTAGAAACAGAAGAAAGTGTACAGATAATCCGATAATTACAACCACAGTGGAGCCCAACATTTCTGTTGTTAAGTGAGACATTTGTTAAGTGAGCTTTGCCCCATTTTATGACCTTTCTTGCCACCGTTGTTAAGTGAATCACTGCCATTGTTAAGTTAGTAGCACAGTCGTTAAGCGAATCTGGCTCCCCCCCCCATCGACTCTGCTCGCCAGAAGGGCGCAAAAGGGGATCACATGACCCTGGGACATGCAACCGTCATAAGTATGAGTCAGTTGACAGGCGTCTGAATTTTGTTCCCGTGGCCACAGGGATGCTGCAAGTGTGGGAAAATGGTCATATGTCACTCTTTTCAGTGCCAGTAGCAATAGCACTTAGACTTATATACCGCTTCATAGTGCTTCACAGCCCTCTCTAAGCGGTTTACAGAGTTCAGCATATTGCCCCCAACAATCTGGGTCCTCATTTTACCCACCTCGGAAGGATGGAGGGCTGAGTCAACCTTGAGCCTGGTGAGATTTGAACAGCTGAACTGCTGAACTGCAGTGCTGCATTTTTAACCACTGCGCCACCTCGGCTCTCGTTCGTAACTTCGAACGGTCACTAAATGAACTCTTGTTAAGTCAAGGACTACTTGCATTTTAATTACAACTTCATGGGACTCATAGTTGGGAGAGGCCATTTTAACACATCATATCTATTATCATCTTTCAATTCTAATCCTTCTTGTAATTCTACCACATTTCCTATCATTTTAATATCCGTTTTTACTCTTTCCCCACCTCTTATTTCTGTCAGTATTTTAACCCTCTTTCCTCCCCCCGCCCCTTCTCCTATCATTCTGGTAATCAAAGACGTGATCTTTCCTTTTTTCATTATTCAATTTTTTCCAAATAACAGTCATGGCCTCTAACTTTTCATCATGGCTCCCAATTTTTATGTTTATAATATTCTGTCCAATTTTTCATTTCTTGCATTCTTACTATTAATACAATGAATTAATAAAATCAGAAATGAAAATGAATTGCAATGATTAACAATATTATCATGATGGTTATTTGCATTGATACGAATGAAACCCAGAAAACAAACCATATCACGAAATGAGATGTGTAAAAATAAAATAAAAAAATAAAAAAGCGTTTAAAAAAATTAATAATTGGGAGAGTCCATTAGGGGATAAACTCCTTTTTTGGGGGGGACTCCTCAGGACTTCTGTTCTGCTCCCTAAATCGAGATTTTGAGAAAGAGAAACGCAGCATCCCTATGTTCACTGCGAGTGACAAAGGATGTTGAGCTTCTGTAGGGGCTATAAAATCTCTCCGGGGAACTATTCGCAGTTCCCACAGCTGTTGCTTAGTCAGAGAGCTGAGTTCTCAACACAACTGCCAGTCCTTTTGCACAGAGGTCAGGTCTCATGACTCATGGAGAGTAATTACAAAGGAAGTGGAAGGAGCAACTAACCTCCCCCCTTCCTGCCCCCCTATAAGACTCAGAGCTGCCAAGGTCTCTGAGGAAAACACTAGTGTCCGGTCCTACTTCCTCCCCAACTCTCCAGCTCCACTGTTATAATTAAACATTTGCATCCAGCACAGGCGAGCAAATCGACAGGGAGAAGCGAAAAAGCCACCTTCTTGCTTCCTGCATCATAGATGAGTCCAAGAAGCTCTGAGTCATAGGAGTTCATTGGATGCCCAGGAGAGAAATCAGCATCCATGGGACGGGAAAGCTTTTGAATTTATCCAGTCTAAGGCCAGGGCAGGTGCTTTGAAATGCTGTTTCTTAGCGAAGGAAAATGGGCCAGGTAGGAAGTGGGAAGAACAAGCAAATATGTCTGTGGAAGTGTAGGAGACGACCGAAAATGAGCCCGAGGGAGGGGTCAAGTATGTCATCAGTTTCGAGTCCCTTCAAGCCCACCAGAGAGTTAAGTCCAGCCCACCTTGAATTTCATTGACTCTATCAGCAGATGCCAAGACAGCATAGAAGAACTCATGGAAGAGGAGGGGGGCAAGGTGGAGGGGTGGGTGATGTAGGAGATGACTAAAATGAGCCCGAGGGAGGGGGTCAATGCATCATAAATCTCGAGCCTTCAAGCCCACCAGAGAGCTAAGTCCAGCCCACCTTGAATTTCATTGTCTATAAGAGCAGACACAAAGACAGCATAGAAGAACCCATGGAAGAGGAGGGGGTCAAGGTGGAGGGGTGGGTGATGTAGGAGATGACCAAAACGAACCTGAGGGAGGGGGTCATAAGACATCAAGGGGTCATAAGACGCCAAGACAGCATAGAAGAACCCATGGAAGAGGAGAGAGGCCAAGGTGATGGAGATCTAAGCCAACAAGAGATCTAAGTCCAGTCCACCTTGAATTCCATTGACTTTTATATACCACCAATCTGCTTTGACCCTTAGTAGTTCAGATTCTTGTAGAGAACTTAAGCTTGCAATAAGCCCTTATATTCATTTCAACTGCCTAGATTTCCTGATTTCCTTGGCCCGACAGGAAGATGGGTACTTTAAGGAAAGTTGAGATAACATCCTATTGTCAAAATAAGATCCTACTTTCAGGATCTTGTAACATATGGAATTGTAGCCTTGTTCTGTTCTTCATTGCTTCACATCTCAGGGAACCTACAGCTTTCCTGCTGTTGCTGAACTACAGTTCC
Source organism: Diadophis punctatus similis (assembly GCA_023053685.1). NCBI lineage: Eukaryota > Metazoa > Chordata > Lepidosauria > Squamata > Dipsadidae > Diadophis > Diadophis punctatus. The sequence goes on along the minus strand of JALIGW010000012.1, from coordinate 13,652,860 downwards.
CAGCATCCTCAGAAAGTGCAGCCAATGGTGAAGGATCCTGGGAGTTTGTCATATCTGAATGGTCACGGGTGCCTCATCTTGGCAAATATTTAAATATTATGAGGAGATGGAAAGCATCTTTGAGGGAAGGACAATTAGTGAGCCCAAAGGTGGAGGCAACTGGACTTTTTGCTTTTCTTTGAAGACGTTTCGCTTCTCATCCAAGAAGCTTCTTCAGCTCTGACAGGATAGTGGGGAAGCTGAAGAGCTGAAGAAGCTTCTTGGATGAGAAGCGAAAGTCCAGTTGCCTCCAGAAAAAGCACCTTTGGGACAACCATGACCTGGATGACTGAGAATCTCTACAGGCAATTGTTAGTGAGGTGGCAAGAAGCAACCTTGTTATTTTGTTTTCTGGTTTATGGGTATTTTGTGAGATTTTTTCTTAAAATTCCAAAGGGTCCATGGACCCTTTTGCTCATCATTTTCCTTCCCCAACCCTACTTTCCAAGTGAACTAAATGAAACAATATAGATTTAAAAAAAAAATAAAGCAAGATGCCTCAAACCAGGAGTCTCCAGCTGCTACTTTTGAAGAATGCCTTGGAAAGAAAGCTAAGATAAACCTTTTTTCTTCACAAGGTCCCAGATTTTCATATTCAAACATTATTTTCAGTCTGAGGACCACCAACTGGAGGGAAGGAGACCCATTGAGGTGATGATATCACCAGAAATTCGTGAGGCTGAAACATTCTGACCTTTTATTTTTAGACGTTTGTGGGAAGGTTGTGGAAAACAGGTGTAGGAAGTTTTGCATATTGACTCATTCACACGCAGAACAATTCTTTAGAGCAGTTGTGCCCAACTTGACACTTCGGATTACGACCTGTTTTGTACGGGTGTTGGCATTTGGGTGGGCAAGAGTGAAGACGGAGGAAGGCAATGCTTTGGGATTTTACAGAAGAGGCAGTCAAGAAATTCACCTCAGAGTTGCACTTGGTAGAGCAGCCATGAATGCCTCGCAAAAGACAGTCAAATCTGTGATGTATGATCCACGACACACCTATGTTTACAAAGATCAGCCTCCTGCAAGTCATGATAGTCCCTGTGAGGCTCTACGACAGTGTTTCTCAACCTTGGCAGTTTGAAGATGTGTGGACTTCAACTCCCAGAATTCCACAGCCAGCAACGCTGGCTGTGGAATTCTGGGAGTTGAAGTCCACACATCTTCAAACTGCCAAGGTTGAGAAACACTGCTCTACGAGAATGAAAGATTGAAAAAGCAGGATAGGAAGACTGATGCTTTCGGCCATTGATGTTGGAGAAGATCCTGAGAATAATATGGACAACTAAGAAAACAAACCGACGAGTCATCAAATATATCAACCCAGAATTCTCACTTGAAGCACAAATAACCAAGCCCAAATTATCCTACTGTCCTTTAGACACATTTTATTTATTTATTTATTTATTTATTTATTTATTTATGATTCTTATATGCTGCCCTACTCCCTGGGGACTCAGGGCGGCGTACAACATGATGCAAGGAGGAGGGACTCAATTGACAATGGCAATGTTGGAAAACCCAAAAGACCAGATCAGGGAAAGACCATCACGGAGCAAAATCTATCTACGTGGTTAATTAAAAACAACTTGATGGTCCACAATCTATATCAGTCAGTCACTTAATCTGTAAAATGATGGGATGAATTGATGCTTTTTATCCAAACAATGCTAAGCGTTTTCTCGCTGTTTTAGAATGTCTTGTTTATGGAGCCACCAACTTCAGAGGATGAAGCCGATAAGAGCCGTGGTGGCGCAGTGGTTAGAATGCAGTATTCCAGGCTAACTCTGCCCACTGACAGCAGTTCGACCCTGACCGGCTCAAGGTTGACTCAGCCTCCTGCCCTTCCGAGGTGGGCAAAATGAGGATCCAGATTGTTGGGGGCAAGATGCTGACTCTGTAAACTGCTTAGAAAGGGCTGTAGAGCATTATGAAGCAGTATATAAGTCTAAGTGCTATTGCTATAGAAAAACAAGAGAAAAATCCATGTTTGCATAGAATGCAGCAGTAATTAATTTGGGAATGTGATCATGATGAGCTCGTTACTGGTTAGATTACAGTCTTTGTTTCCCTTTTCTTCCATTCCTAAAAGGTAATGGTAAAGGTTCCCCTCGCACATATGTGCTAGTCCAGTGTTTTTCAACCTTGGCAGTTTGAAGATGTGTGGACTTCAACTCCCAGAATTCCCCAGCCAGACGCCATAAGACGTCTCCGTGATCATGTGGCCGGCATGACTAAACACCGAAGGCGCACGGAACGCTGTTACCTTCCCACCAAAGTGGTCCCTATTTTTCGACTTGCATTTTTACGTGCTTTCGAACTGCTAGGTTGGCAGAAGCTGGGACAAGTAACGGGAGCTCACTCCGTTACACGGCGCTAGGGATTCAAACCGCCGAACTGCTGACCTTTCTGATCGACAAGCTCAGCGTCTTAGCCACTGAGCCACCGCGTCCTAAAAGGATTGCTATTTTAAAAAAGAGCTCATAGTTGAATGTTTTCATCAACTACTATCCACACCATTTTAAAAGCCTTGCAGGATGAGTTTGGGGTTCAGGACAGAAAAAGCTCAAAGCAAGCAGGAAGTGTCAAAATACGGCAGTAAGGTGTGGAAAATGTGGTTTTCAAGAAAAAGAGACAAAAATTACCCATGCAACAAAAATCTTTCTTTTACCAGGAAGTGAAAGTGAGCGTTTGCATATAAATAAAGTTGACCAAATCACCTGGTGCTGGTTTTTTTTTTAAAATGGGGAATTCCACTAGCAATTTCTCACTGTTTATATACAGCATATGGTTTTTTTAAAAAATCACAATTCTTTTTGTAATATGATAGAAAGAAGAAAGCTTTAGTGTCCATAACAAAAACCCATCGTATTTGCTATTTGCTTTTATTTAAACGAAATGATATTTAATTAACATTCTGCCCCTGGGCTAAAAAAAAAATCTTTTATGTTTAGAGATCAGAAGCATAAGAAATTCAATGTGGGTTATATTATTATACTTTTTGCAGAGAAAAATCAGCTGAAATACAGATTGGGCTTGCCATGTTTAGCCTGTAATAGTTTCCTGTATTAAACCTGTATGTTGCCCAGTTCCCAATAATCCTGAATGACCTACCACAATAGCAATAGCAATAGCACTTAGACTTATATACCGCTTCATAGTGCTTTACAGCCCTCTCTAAGCGGTTTACAGCCTTCAGCATATTGCCCCCAACAATCTGGGTCCTCATTTTACCCACCTCGGAAGGATGGAAGGCTGAGTCAACCTTGAGCCGGTGAGATTTGAACAGCTGAACTGCTGAACTAGCAGTAGCCTGCAGTGCTGCATTTAACCACTGCACCAACTCGGCTCTTGTAACATATAGTATAACAGTGATGGCGAACCTATGGCACGCGTGCCACAGGTGGCACGCGGAGCCATATCTGCCGGCATGCGAGCCGTTGCCTAGCTCACCTCCAGCATGCATGTGCGTGCTGGCCAGCTGATTTTTGGCTTGCACGGAGGCTCTGGGAGGGCATTTTCGGCTTTCGAAGGGCCTCCAGGGGGATGGGGGAGGATGTTTTTTCCCTCCCCAGGCTCCAGGGAAGCCTCTGAGCCTGGGGAGAGCGAAAAATGGGCCTAAAGGGCCCACCAGAAGTTGGGAAACAGGCCATTTCCGGCCTCCAGAGGGCCTCCAGGGAGGTGGGGGAGGCCATTTTTGCCCTCCCCAGGCATTGAATTATGGGTGTGGGCACTCGCGCATGTGTGATAGCGCGCGTGCATGCACTTTCGGCACCCGAGGAAAAAAAGGTTCGCCATCACTGTAGTATAACAACCAAGTTATACTAAAGTAAAATAAAAGGTAAACATTCTTAGCCTGTAATTTTGGTACCAAAAAAAAAGGATATTGCATGTTTAAACAGAGGCTGGAGGGGCGTAATAATGGATTCCTGCATTTCCACATGAATCCACCTTCTACACGTAAGAATATAAGCTGGAATGTTGTATGATGCACATTTGAGATGGCATTGCGCAGGCAAGAAATGCCGTGTTTGCTTAAAACTGCTTTTACTGAATAGCTCATGGCTGTTGACTTCATAACACATTAAACACAATGGGTTTGGGCTTACGTTTTGTGCAGATGTAGCCTAGAAGAAACTGTCTCACCTCCTATCTAACCCAGGCTATTTTGGACCGGCAATAACACATCATAAATCTAAGGTCGTCTTCTTCTTCTTCTTTTACGTGAGATGCCCAATCCTTTTTAAAAATTATTATTTGAATCAGATTAATTTGGATATGAGCAAAATAAGACCGCCGCTGGTAGGAGTGCCAAAATGGTTGATACGTTTCTCCCAGGGGATGGGGAAAGAGGACAGGCAAGGGCAGGAACTAAGGAGGAATTGCAAACACCAATTTAGGCAAAAATAGGTAACAGAATCACAAACTATCTCCCCGTAGCAGGAATAGCAATAGCACTTAGACTCATATAACGCTTCACACTGCTTTACAGCCCTCCCTAAGCGGTTTACAGAGTCAGTATATTTCCCGCAAACAATCTGGGTCCTTATTTTACCGACCTCGGAAGGATGGAAGGCTGAGTCAACCTTAAGCCGGTCAGGATCGAACTGCTGGCAGTGGGCAGAATCAGCCTGCAATATTGCATTCTAACCACTGCGCCATCAAGGAATATAAGCCGCCCAATCCCGTAGGACTCAGGGCGGCGTACAACAGAAGCACTATGATGTGATCGTTTATGTTCCTGCTGTTAGGCTATAACACAGGGGCAGGTTTCCATGGGGCAACTTGCTCCCTTTCTCCTCTTGAACTTGGCTGAACAGTATTTTTTTTTTAATATAGGGCTGTGCTCTGCCAAGGTGGCAATGCCTTCATCTTTAACACAAAATCATTATTTATCTGCTTAACTGTGGTATTCCTCCATACAAGACGTCCTTGGTGCTCTGTCCCTTGCAAGGTTTAGGGACAACTGTTTAGCTTTTTACATGAGGCTTTTAACTGTCCGAGGTACAGTGATAAACTCACACTACCCCAAGGCTTCTCTCAAGGAAAGGTCATATGCCAGCTAGCCAATTTTATCCTGCTGACCGGGAACTAAAAAAAATAGCAAGATAAACAGCCACAACTATGCAATCAAAGTCCCAGTAGTGGAGAATATTTGCAGCTCAGGGTTCAACTGTTGGGTCCTTGGTGCGCTCTGAGTTTGGTTGTTTACTTGCAGACCTTTCATTACCCAACTAGGTAACATCATCAGTGCCAGAAGGGAGTGGGGTTTCCAGAGTAGAGGAGGATGAGAAGGACTGTGGGGTCCTCGGTGCTCTCTGAGCTGGTTTGTTTACTTGCAGACGTTTCATTAACCAACTAGGTAACATTATCCGTGCTAGAAGGGGGATGGGTTTGCAAGGAGCAGGAAGAAGACTGTGGGGTCTTCTTATATATATAAGACGTTTCATTACCCAACTAGGTAATATCATCAGTGTCAGAAGGGAGTGGGGCTTGCTCTCTGTTTATCTGTCAAAGCCCATTTTTTTAACATGCATTTTTAACAGCCTCCCTGCAAGCATCAATTTAGCTTCAGTGTAACCTCCAGCCCCATTTTTATGCTTCGGCATTGAACCTCAAGGAGAATGTTGACGTTTAAGAATAACATTGTAATCTTGGGAGATGCAATGTTTTCTTTCTTTTTCTTTCTTTCTTTCTTTCTTTCTTTCTTTCTTTCTTTCTTTCTTTCTTTCTTTCTTTCTTTCTTTCTTTCTTTCTTTTTCTTTCTTTCTTTCTTTTCTTTCCTTTCTTTCTTCTTTCCTTCCTTCCTTCCTTCCTTTCTCTTTCTTTTTTTTTAATAGAAGCAACACAATACCACGTTAAGCTTCTTTCATACACCTATTTTCTACAACTTCTCCATAGACTTCTCAACATAAAGAAAAGGCCCAAAAATTCAGTTTTATTTAGTCTGGTGACATCACCGTCTGGATGGCTCTCTTTCCCATACCCTATGGCTCTCATTCTGAAAATAATTTTAATAAAATGAAATGTAGGGTCCCTTTGGAAACAAAAAAAAGTTACTCTGTCCTCGTTTAAACAAATTCAGCTTTGTTTTCTATATTATCCTAGTCATTCAGGTTGCCTTTTGAATCCTGGAATGAATCTTCTTGGGTTGTTTTTTTTTTTACCTGTGAGTGGCAGAATTTGCTTAGGCCAGTGGTAGCGCTGTACATTGTATGAAATGCTTACTACCCATGATTAACGAAAGCATTGTTTGTCCTCATTGACCCAATTTAACAGATTTGCATTATGCACTGCCCAATGAATTGAAATGACATGGGCAGCGTTCGAATAATACTTAGGCTAATCTAAGATTCACTAGTTTGCATTCAATGTGCTGCACAAGTCTTCCTCTGTCTTTGGGTGGTTTTTTTTAAAAGAATCATTTCCTCAACATGTTAAAAACTTAGCTAGATACTGTATTTTCTTCATGCTCTTTCCACACATCATGTGCCAAGTTTCTTACAAGGTAGTTCAGACAGGGTATCACACCAAATAAGAGAACATCTTAATTACATCTGTAATTACTCTGCAAGTGTAGTCAAATTTTTGCCCTGTACAAAGGAAAGCGCTTATATTTATTGACAGAGCTTGAAGGAGGGGAGGATTTGAAGACATTTTTAGCCAAATGTAGGGGAAATAACGAAACAAGAGTCCCCTAATTCCCATTTTGGAATCAGACTTCAGCATATAAAACGAGGTGGGCTAAATATCTGTTTACTTAGAAGGCTAGCAGCTGAAGTGTAAAACAGAGATACAGCTGGTCCTCGACTTACGACTGCAACTGAGACTGGAATTTGGTCACTAAGTGATGCCGTTGCTAAGTGAGCTGCACCCAAGTTTATGACCATTTGAAGCAAATCTCCACGGTTGTTAAGCAAAACCAGCTTCTTCCGTTGACGAGGAATAGGCACGCATTGCATAGTTGATCAACTGTTAAGATTGCATTAAGGACTGCATCCTATAATACATTGCATTAATTCCAAAGGAGCTTCTTATAGACATCTTGTTAAATGTATTTATTCAGATGATCGAATCTGAACGAGAAAAAAAGATCAAGGAAAGCTACTTACCCGGGCAGCGTAGGATATCCCAGTCTCCAAGCTGGATTCACCCTTTTGTCCAAGATCTTTGCTTGGTTTTGACAGGAAGGCAGAGTCTCCCACAGCTAACAAAACACAGTTCTCTTGGATGTTTGGCTTGGACCTGAACGCCTTGTCTGGGTCTCCCAGGGAATAAGCAGAAGACAAGGAGCTGCTTAAGCTGATTTCTGGCACGGTTGGGCTGGTCTGGACAGTGACGCATTCCGTGAGTTTAAACCTTGGCACCTCTTTCGTCCGTAAGCAGAAGTTCTTCAAGGTTGGTAAGGTGGATGGGTTGGCCAGCTTAACGTTTGCCATACGGGGTACCAAGGTGCACAAAGAAATGGAGCTGTCCGAGGTACCAACTGGGGCATCTTCAGTGAGTGTGTTAGACGTAGTGGAAGGAGAAGCTGAAGAGGCCTTCAGGCGAAGAAGATCACTCGACGTGTCTTCCTCCAGTGAGCTGAGGGATTCATTTCTGAAACGACTATATTTAGTCCTGTGGAGCATTCCTGGTTCTCTTAAGAATCCTACATCCAGTAGTTGTGCACTCAAGCAGTAGAGAGTAGGTTCTCTCATAGCCTGCAAAGTTTTGTAACTCAATCTCCTCCTCGTTCCCCCCCTCCACCCTTAACTTAGCTGCCTTCTTATGAATGACCAAAACAAATAAGGAACCAGACAGATCAAAATAATTTTGAATAGAAAAAATAAGAAAACAGGGTTTCTGGTCACTGTAGGTGCTCTCAAAACATCTCCGGAATGTTTCTTCCTCTTCATAAACGCTGTTTCAGTTTGCCCGGTCATTTGATAGTTTGAAATTAAATCAAAGTAAACACATACGAAGCCCAGATCTCAAAGCTACGTCTGTTTAATCTGAACAGCTAGAATAATTTCAAGCAAGCAAACTCCAAATTCTTCTTAGTTTTTTCAGCACTCAGTGCCATGATTCTGGGTAGGATTAATTGTTAAAGATCCGGCTTCATAAAAAAAATATATTAAGTATTTAGGACAAAGACCCAACAAAAAATCTCTTTCTTGAAAAACAACAGCAACATATATTTTTAAAAGAAAGTAGCCTTGTTCCAAGTTGATATCAACGACTTGATCAGTTGAGGTGGGAAAAAGGACTTCTCTGAAATTAAAATAAAATCCGACAATGGCAGCTTGAAGGGGAAAAAAAGTCCAGGTTAACGTGTTCTATGAACAAAACTCCGTTTCTGTCTGCAAAAAAACCCCTTGCTCGTCCTTAAAGACCCCTCAGTAGCATAGTCACCCTCAAATACTCCGCATATATTGATATTCTGGCACAGCAGGACTTCGGATCTTCAGGACAATCATCAGTCAACGGAAGCATTACAGAAAAGCCTCTCCATCATTCTCTGGAGCCATCTCTTCGCTCTTTTCCCATGTCCAGATTAGGATGACTGATTCCTTTGAAATGTTACAGAAAGAACGTTGCCTTTTCCCGTCTTCTTCTTCTTCTTCTTTTATGAATGAAGTTTTCTGAATGGATCTCACTGTGTGGAAGCTAAGTAAACCTGTGAATGAAGCTGAGAATGGCTGTAACTGACTGGCAGTCCCCAGGGGTGTTTAGTCTGCAGCCAATCGGAAGGGAGGCTGATGACTCACGCACCATAAATACACGAAACTAGTAGCCATCCAAAATGTGACTTTTGGCAAAGGGGCAGCTTTCACTGTACCGGAGGTAGCCAGTGGGGGGGGGGAGAGGGGGAGGCATCCTTGGCACGAGATGCAATTCAGATAGATAGATATATTTTCTCGATGAGAAGAAAGGTAGAGAGTGTGTGGTTTCTGCAATGCAGCAACCAGAGCTTAGCATAAAGAAAAGGCATTAATTCATAGGATATAAAGCCCTTGGGGGGGAGGATGGGGGGGGAGGAAGAATAATGATGAACTGGGTTTTTTTTTTCTGTTTCTTTTTTTTTTCTCCTTTCTTTAAGAAACAGAGATCCTATTTATCGACTTTCCGTTCCATCTAGAATGGCACTTCCTGTGCCGATCAAATTTATTGGGAAAGCAGATTAGAAGAACACAGCAGCAACACACAGGAAGCCCAGGACCTGAGCAGGGAATTCAATAAAGCACATCACATCCTCGGAAACTGCAAGCCATCACAGGCATTAGGAAGGAAGACGAAAAGGGCACCTAGGGAGAAGAGAGGGGAAGGGGAGGGGGAGGTGGGAGGGGAGGGGAGGAGAATCCTGCAGCTTTATCGGCATGGTTTTATATTTTCCAAAAAAAGGAGACTGTTTGGAGCGAGATCAAAGCTGGAAGGGGTAGATAATAACAGTCGGAATTCTTCTTCTTCTTCTTCTTCTTCTTCTTCTTCTTCTTCTTCTTCTTCTTCTTCTTCTTCTTCTTCTTCTTCTTCTTCTTCTTCTTCTTCTTCTTCTTCTTCTTCTTCTTCTTCTTCTTCCTCTTCCTTCCTCCTCCTTCCTCCTCCTTTTCTTCTCCTTCTCCTTCTCCTCCTTCTTCTTCCTTCTTCTTCTTCTTCCTTCCTCCTCCTCCTCCTTCCTCCTCCTCCTTCTTCTTCTTCCTTCCTCCTCCTCCTCCTTCCTCCTCCTCCTCCTTTTCTTCTTTTCTTCTTTTCTTCTTCTTCTTCTTCCTCTTCCTTCCTCCTCCTTCCTCCTCCTTTTCTTCTCCTTCTCCTTCTCCTCCTCCTTCTTCTTCCTCTTCTTCTTCTTCTTCCTTCCTCCTCCTCCTCCTCCTCCTCCTTCCTCCTCCTCCTCTTCCTCCTCTGTCACGTAGTGAATATTGTCAGTTGTATGTCTATGCAGGGTGATGCACCCCTATCTAACATTATGGTACATTCCAATATAGGCAGAACACGTGATATGATGTTCTTTGCGCATGTGTGCATTCCTAATCCACCATTAATTCTCTTCTGCCTTAGCTGTTGACCAGAACGGTCGTGTTTCTTAGCAAAGATGTAATTATTCAGGATTTATTGGTTTTTGTACTGAAATAAATATTTTCTATTAGACTTTAATCTCGGTTTTGTTTCTAACTGTCTGAATTCCAAGAAAAGATCTAAATCGCCTCTATGAGATATTTATTCTCACGCCCAACATCCTCCTCCTCCTCCTCCTCCTCCTCCTCCTCCTCCTCCTCCTCCTCCTCCTCCTCCTCCTCCTCCTCCTTTTGTGATGGGGAAAGCGGCAGGGAGATTGAGACTGCTTGAAACATCCAACCCTCTCTATCTAGGAAGGTCGCCGAGTTAATGGAAGGGTGTCTCTTCCCCCCCCCAAAAAAAACATCTGCCACCTTCTATCTTCAAATTTAAAAATATTAAAGACGTTGAACTTGGGATCTTTCCCAGCAAAAGCGCGCAGAGGGATTATTCAAGAAAACAACGGCCCCTTAAGCCTTTCTCCATTCGAAACCCAATTTAGTCCTTAGTAGAAAATCTTCGGGGGGTGGGAGAGACAATGTTCTCAAATTTAGACCGATTTTAGTATTTTTTTTCCTCTCCTCCTGGATGTTGGATTATCTTGGGATTGATTCTGATTCACCACAGGGCACCTCTCTCTCTTTCTTGTCTGCTCTGACAAGGCGCTAGGACTGAAAGAGGCAAATCAGTCTCAGCCAGCTAAAAATGAGCCAGCAGTGTGCAGCGGCAGGCAAAAAAGCCAATGCAATCCTGAGTTGCATTAATAGAGGGATACAATCTAGGAGGTACTAATACCACTCTATAAAGCCCTGGTTAGACCGCACCTAGAGTACTGCATCCAGTTTTGGTCACCACACTACAAAAAAGACATTGAAGCTCTAGAGAAAGTGCAGAGGAGAGCAACCAGGATGATTAGGGGACTGGAAACTATAACATACAAAGAGCGGTTGCAGGAACTGGGCATGGCCAGTCTAGCGAAGAGAAGGACCAGGGGAGATACTTGAGGGGCTACCACAGAGAGGAGGGGGTCAGGCTGTTCTCCAAGGCACCAGAAGGCCAGACAAGGAATAATGGATGAAAGCTGACCAAGGAGAGATTCAACCTGGAAATAAGGAGGAACTTTCTGATGGTGAGAGCGATCAACCAGTGGAACAGCTTGCCTGCGGAGGTTGTGAGAGCTCCAACACTTGAGACTTTCAAAAGGAGATTGGACTGCCATTTGTCTGAAATGGTGTAGGGACTCCTGCTTGAGCGGGGGGTTGGACTAGATGACCTACAAGGTCCCTTCTAACTCTAGTAATCTGTATTCTGTATATTAAAGGATTAGTATGTGAGCCTAGCTTTTACATGGGGAAGGTGGTGTAAATTCTGGATTAGTGAGCAGCTCACGTGAAATTCATCCCTCCTTGTTTGTCTTCCCTAGTGTTTTCGACACCACAGGGGCCGTACTGATCACAAGAGGTACATTCACTTTCCTCAAGGCAAAGTACACTCAAACCACACAAAAAGCCCCATTGTTTGCAAGAGTACCCGACGCTGAACGCTGTTTAACACGACGGTTACTCCTACCCTGTGAAGCTTCACATGATCCCAGAAAACCCCATTCAGGTTTTACTTGGAAGGCAAGCAATTTCTTCGGCTAAAAAGGTCTCCTTTTCTCCTCTTTTCCAGTGATGCAAGCAAGAAAGGGGAAGCAGAAACATCAAAGGAAAGCTCACCTACCTAGAGGCACCAGTGGAGTGAGCTTGGGGTGTGGGAGGAGATACTTAATAATAACACACTGTTTTTCTAAGTCACAGGGTGCTGCACATGTGAAATGAAGTTTTTTTTTAAAAAAAAGCCTTTCCTTTAAATAAAGGAAGCAAGCAGTAGCTTTCTATGTCAACGGGAGGAGGGAAAACCTGGCAGAAGAGGAAATGATAATTGAGAGAACTTTTCTTTTCAGTTTTGAAAAGCTTCGCGCAGGCCCGACTTGTACAGTCAGATGTTGCAAACTGCACTGGATTTTCACACTCCTAATGTCAGGCGGGAAAGACCAGATCCACATGTGAACGTTCAATCAAGCTGACTTTATTGCTGAGTTAGATAAGAGTCAATAGAATTCAAGGATGGTTGGATTTAGTTCTCTTACGGCTACGTAGGGATTCTAGGCTAATCCCTCTTTCAACTCCACCCCCCAGGTTCTGCCATTCCTTCTCCTGCACCCAATTAGAACATGCATAGAGAGCAGAAAGGAAATCGGTATTGTTCCACTGGATGGAACATATTGTCTGCTTTGTTCTTAATTGTATCTAACCTGAAGGGCACATACCACACCCCAAAAATTGAATATCTATTTACGTCTCTCAGAAGTATTCAAGGCAGAGGTTGGTAAGCTAAGGGGTCTCAAGTCCATGGCATTTAATTATAAATATAATATACTCACCTGTAAAAAAGAATATGGATGGATGGATCTTCAGTGGATTCTTTTTTTTCTGTGGTGATTCTCCACCTGTGGTGTAGTAAAAAAAAAGATGAAACATGGTGAGCAAATAGCAAGAGATTGACCTACTCAAAATAGAAGTATGGGCCACTTATATCATCAGTTTTACCCAACATTATTATTTAATATTAATAAGCAATCCTTATTTAAGATTCCAACCATGTCCCATCACAGGTTTAACATCCAAGAACAATCTTTTTTTTGGGGGGACAGAAAGTTGATCAAAAGGAAATGCCCAGTGGAGCTTTATATCAGGAGGCTCATCCAAGTCAATGAAGATACCTATTGTAGGGGTGGGAAGGGTATCAGAGATGATGGAATTTGACACCTGCCAGTTTAATGTGCCTTTGTAAAATTCCATAGACATGATAGGGCGATTGCACAGAAATGATCTCACCTGGAAACCCCAAAATATTGTTTGGAATTGCAAAACAAGCTCAGTCTGGATACCTTCAACCTGGATGGATGGCCTATAAAGAAAACCATTAGGAGACCAAACCTACCCTTACTCTTCCTTGCAAACATCTTATTGTTAACATAACATACAAAGTAAGACTAACTAAGTGGCCTTCTCACATTGCTGTAGCACCATCAGCTTCATTACACATCACCTGTACACCACAGGGGCCCACAATTTGCATGGTTATGCATGGTAACCGTGCATCTATTTATCCAGGAAAATATAAGTTACTGGATTCACATGCCATTGACTATGAATCATGCCTTTATATGACACAGCAACCGAATTCATACTACGTATTGTGCAGAGGTGGGTTCTAACTTACCTCGCTGCCAGTTCGCTTCCTCCCGCGCCGTGTGGGCAGTGCTGAAAACTCGGCTTCTGCACATGCGCAGAAGCGAAAAACAAGATGGCGGTGCCTATGGCGCCACCGAGAGAGCTGGTTCAGGGGCGTGGCCAGCTGGCCATCGCTCCCGGTTTGGCGAGTGGGGGCAAATTCCCACTACCGGTTCTAAAGAACCGATCCGAACCGGCAGGAACCCACCTCTGGTATTGCTCTATTGTGATGGGTAAAAGGTATTTATGGAGTATTGACTTTTGGTACCACAATACAATTCAGAACATTGTATCTGAATTCTTCCAAGCGTATCATATAGCACAGTGATGGCGAACCTTTTTTGGTTCGCGTGCCAAAAGGGGGGGAATGCGGGGGATCACGTGTGTGCGTGCCCACACTCATAATTCCATGCACCCCCGCACATGCACGCATGACCCCCCCCCCTGCTCCCAGCATGCAATGGCACGCCCATTTTTCGCTCTCCCCAGGCTCCAGAGCCTTTCTAGGAGCCTGGGGAGGGCGAAAACGGCCTTCCCCACCCCCTCTGGAGGCTGGAAACAGCCTGTTTCCCGACTCCCAGTGGGCCCAGAAGGCCCGAAAATCAGCCGGCTGGTGCACACATGCACGCCGGACCTGAGCTCGCGTGCCCACCGATATGGCTCCGTGTGCCACTTGTGGCACCCGTGCCATAGGTTCGCCATCACGGATATAGCACATTATATGATAATATGATATAAGCATATTACTCAAAATGAGTAATCTATGATGTTGGCTTTTCTGGAAATCATTCTCACATTTATTGACCACAGTGGACTTGAAAGGAAGGTGTTGGGAAACCCACAAAACCAGTAAGGAAGCCTTGCTAAATTGGGACGGATAGAGTCCGTCTCGTTTATTTGCCTTGGAGATCTGTCTTTCCTGGAAAGTGCCGGATTCCAGAGCACTGCACGCCTGCAAATGCATTTTGCCTAGAGAACAAAGATCGCTTTCCCTTCCTCCCAAAAGCTGTGAAAACACAACTCTGCAAAACTAAGGCGTTTGTTTGCACCGTGCAAGAACAGGTTTCCGCCGACCTCCCTCTTCCCAGGAAGTGTGGATGCCTCCCCATCACATGCATTTTTCTCATGTTAATTCTCAGCGTGTGGGTGAGAGACACCGCAGTCACATTTGCTGCCTTGTGAGTGAGGGGCGGAAGGAGAATCAGGAGGCATGTGCTGCTGTCACCTCCTAGGGGTGTGCTCAATGCAGGAGACCAGAATCACGTTAGATTCCGGTTGCCTGCTCAACCAGAAGGCGGATTCCTGATGAAACATACATACATTAAGTGTTTCCATGCTGCCAAGTGGAATGCAACGTGCTTATTGGCTTTTTGGGATTTGAGGACTGCTGGTTTTTGTCACAGTGCAGTGCTTTTTTTTTTTTAATGAAGCCAAGAGCAATATTTATTGCAAGCAGAGACTTCCTGTCCCTCATTCAGCTGTTATATTATCACAAAAAGCTTTACACTGCCTTCCCTTCCTGCCGATTGCCTTTGAATGGCTACTTCTCCGTTTTCGGGTGATAGACATGAACAGCTCCACTACACTGCATTTTTCCCAGAGTGGGATGGGAGGGGGAAAAGCCAATAGGAGCAATTACTTCAACCTACACCCCCCCCAAGGATTGCTCTTTGTTGATTAAGTCCTAATTAACTGGGTTCACAAAGATACTGAGCTGTGGGTTACAATCCAGTGACTTAATTGCCAGAGCCTGCCGAGCTGAAATAGCCAAGCTATCATTCTTTGGTGGCATTTAAAAGTCTAATGCTTGCTACGATTAAGGGACAGCATGCTGGAGATTGTATTTAGATGCAGGCTATCAAAACGTCTGCAAATAGGCCTTTTAAACAGGACCAGAAAGTTGCAGGACCCAGGGGAGGAATACAAGAAACGGGTCCTGGAACAAGAAATTTCTTTACTGAACATGCAGACACATGTCAATTTCCCCGCCTCAGAGAAATCAGATCAATCCTGGCTTGGTTTTAAAGCGAAATCCACAGCGTGCTGTGCAATAATAATAATGAACAGCCACTGCTCCTAAATTACCTTTCTCCTGTGTATATAGAGTGCTAATTGCTAAAATTTCTTACTACTGGGAGGTGGGGGGGAACATGCAGCCCCAAAGTTCTGTAGTTTTAACCTTGGAAAGTTGATCTCCTTTTTGCAATTTTGGATCCACTGCAGTTGATCTAGAAATTAGCAATGGCTCTGAAACAAGATTCTGAACTCTGAAACAAGAGTTCAAAAGCCTCATGTAGAACAGGAAATCCCCATAATATGCAATATATATGAGAACCAGTCTAATGTAAGTGGTTAAGGTGCTGGCCTAAAAACCAGGAGATGGCAAGTTCTAGTTCCACCTTAGGCATGAAATTCAGCTGGAGGTGAGTTCTCGCTCAGCCCACCCCACCTCACAAGATTGTTGTGGTGTACAGAGTGGAGGAGAAAGGAGTACTAAGTATGTTTCCACCTTGAGTTACCCCCCCTATCCCCAATAAAGACATGATAAAACCTAATAATAAAAAAATAACTCCTCAGGAAAGACCACTCATCTTCAGAAAATACACTGGCATTCTGATGCTGATGCAGAATATTAATATACAGTTAAACCGCTGGATATAAACATCACCCCACTCTTTCTTATAATCATCTTTATTCATTGTGGAAGATCCCCCACTAGTATTTACATAGTGCAAAAGCTGTTATTATTCCAAAAAAGTATGGTAGACAGAATTATCCTTCATAAAAAGGAGAACACAGACAGAACATGTTCATGAAGTAATTTCGTTACGATTTTTCCTTCTAATTTAAACTTTAGATGTTACTGACATTTAGTGTACAGGTATCAAAGATTAAGAGGCATTACCTAAGTACAGTCTTTAAAAGTACATTAACCACACATAAACATTAATTAGGCCGTGCCCCTTATATTTTTTCTTTTTCAAATTATTGTTTTAAAGATTTATTGTTTGTGTAGGACTGAACTGGGCACCAAGCTGTACAGTTTCCATTCATGGCTTTTTTTTTTAATTTAAAAAAAGTGTTCCATTAGTGATTAAAATCTGGTAAATTGACTGAGCATCTTGATTAATTGGCACAATTTCTCACACACACGCGCGCACACAAACACACACATACATTACAACAATTTCAATAGACAGCAGCTTTTCAAACAAGACTTTTTTTGCCCCCCCTTCCCCCCGCCGTGCCATTAAAATTTAAGAACTTCCAGGTGACAATGGGATTTAGCTACACTGCATAGGCCCACTCGAAGAAGAATCTAAGGTTATCTCCTAGTGATGTGTTCAGAATACATACAAGTGCATCATTCAGAAAGATCTTTTCCATTTTGTTTTTTAAAAACCCCAAACAGCCGATCAAACACTACACCAATCACTGATCAAATCTCAAAAAAAGTTTGTAAAAACATGCCTTTTAAAACATAAGCTGGGGAATGGGGTGTCTAAACAGGGGAGGAATACAAGTTCTCTAATCAATTTTGTTAAGATAAAGGCATACATGTTACAATTAACCTACAAACCTCATTTCCATTATTATTTTGGCCCACCACAGATTTCAGTGCATCAGCCTCACCTTATATTCTCTCGCTGCCTCGTGGCAGCTTTTTTTTATGCAAATACTGGCTTAGGACTATTTCCTTTAACCCATCAGATGTGTCGCGCCCCCCACCCCCCACCCCTTTCCTCTTTTGCCATTAGTGAAATTAATTAATCTGATTTTAAGGAAGAGGAAACATTGCTGAGCTCGGCCCCAGTAAAACTGCAGAAACAGACCCATCATCCCCCCCCCACCGGTTTGTAAGAAAGATCCGTTTCTTCCGGTATGGAAGTTAAAGTTATGGAGAAGGAACATCAAGGACTATCGATGAGCTATGAACAGAAATGTTAATATCTCCCACAGCATCGCAAGAAGACGGAAGACAAGGAAGCACGTTAAACACGGCGTACAATCTAATACACTTCATAAGACACATTCTATTTCTCGACTTGGTTCTCTGGACTCTCCCCAAAATGAACACTTTAGAAAGTACGGCTTTTCAGCCAATGATACGCTGTTTGTCCTAAAAGAGACCTGCTGAAGTTTGAAGACCAGGAAATTCACACGTGACGTCCCAACTGAGAGACACCAGAATGCTTTGACTGAATTTGAAAGAGATAACAAATGGGGAGAGGGTGTGGGTGGGTGTGGTTATCTACTGGGCTTTATGCAAACTGGCAAGGGACAAACCAGGTTCTTAAAAAGGAGAGAGACATTTAAGAAAACATCTACTGGAGGAGGAGTCATTTTGGTTGTTCAGCACTTCGAAAAGGAAGAAATTTCCACTTGTGGACAATCGGCAAAGGATACAAGTCGCGACCTGTCCTTTTCCTATTCATCGTATACTAATTCCACGTACAAGAGCTAATTATTCCAACTGTCTTGTCTGCTACGCTCCTTAGCACTACGGTAGGCGACCACACACACACAATTGCAAAACATTTCCTCCGGTTTTTCTTATTAGAAGTAAAGATACTAGCTTCAAATGTGATCGCTATTGGTCCCAAACCATTAAGAGAGCAACTGACCTATGAAATATTTTACAATGCTGGGGATGTCCATATTTTTCATAAAGCTTGTCTTCCTGCACTACCTCAAACCATCACTGTCCCACCATTATACAACTTGGTTTGGTGAAATAAGCGCTAGAAAACTCAGAACAGGCGTGCAAAATTTAAGCAAGTCATTAAAAACCACCCTTTTTCTCTCACCTGCTCTGAAATTCCACAAGGCGAAGGGTATTTCCCTACCATAAAGCCACTTCTACCTCTCACTTTATGAAAATTTACTTCCAAATGGGCCAAGCTGTTGGAAGACCAGAGAGTCCACCTTCCCATCAAGACCAATCCCAAGGGGAAAAAAAGTAAGTTGATCCAAACAACAACTTCCCTTCCCTTTTTTCAACGAACCTCCCCCTAAGCTTCATATTTCATTTTATGCTAAATGGTCGATAACCGATTCTTTCTTTCTTTTTCTATTTACACGGCATGTATGAACTCATAGTAACATTCCTGAGATCAGTGAAAGCATTAAGAAGCAGAACATGGCGTAACTGAAACAGAATGGAAATTAAGAAAACCAAGCAAGGAAAGCTTGTGTTGGTCAAAAGGTCCCTTTTGGCAGTTGGCTTGCGGGCAAAGTGATTATGTGGACAATGTCAGTTGGAAAGTAGATACAGATACATCATTACCAAAGTACCTGCTAAGAGATGTTTCACCAAAGTACCTAGCCAAAATGGTTCTCGCCAACTGCAACCAGCCTTTCAGGAGTCTTATTAGTTAAACAAGTATTATAAAATGCTAATAAGAAGGTGCACTAATTAATTCATATACATCCTTCTAGCCCTTTTTTCAGAAGACATGTTCATTCTGATTACAGTCACTTTAACAGTCTGAGCAACAACAACAACAACAACAAAAAGAATCATTCTGGCTTAATGTTAGGTACTCAGTGGCCAAATACCTCCCAAAGAAGTTCACGGCAAGCCAATATTGGTCCATACTGTCAACGCTTGAAAAATAGGTAAGGATTTTTTTTTTCAGTTTGAGAAGAGTTTTGCCTTAAAAATGGTCAGGTGCAAAGAGTTTCCTCATACGGAAAAAAAAAGATGCCCAATGACAGTTTAACGCACATAGCCTGTTCTAAAAAAAGGTATAAATATTAATCACACATGCAAACTCTAGGTCTCAACGGAGAAGTGATAAAGACCGCTACAAAAAAAAAAGAGGGTGAATTAAATACGGGTACTAAATGTTACACAGTGCAAAATGCCAAGATGAAGCACACAAAGCAATGGCTGCAATCCTTACAACAATTAGTTTCTCTCTCTCTCTTTTTTTAAAATAGTACAGTTTCCTGAGTGTGGGCTTAACGTTCACGGCATATAATTTGAGTCTGTGTGTTTTGAATCGAGGGGAGTGCAGGGGTTGGGTTTCTGTTGGGATTTATTCATAGCCTTGTCTAATGTCCATTCCTCGCTGTCAACAACTATCTCGATTTGCTCAGGAGCTTCCAGTTCTTCCTCCTCGCTCTGCTCCACATTCTCATCTTCTGCCCCATTGAGGGTCTTTCCGAGCTGAAGGGTTTCCATAGTCCGCTGAGTCTCCGAGACCCACGATTCAATTCTGCTGTTGAGCTGAACTTCCTCAGAGATGGGTTCGTGGGCGTAGTCCTCTTCCTCCTCCTCTTCCTCTTCCTCCTCATCTTCTTCAAGCATTCCTGGCACAAGAGTACTGGTTGTACTGGTCATGGAAGAATTCAAAATGTCCCGGCAGCTGCCATCTAAAGATCCGGTGTCTGTACTTTGCTGGGAGGCCCATTCCAGGTTGTCATCTGGCTTCGCTTCCTCCTTCCCATTTAGTGGTTTCCCCTGGGACGCCATGGCGATGAGGCCAACGGCAGCTATAGATAAGGGCTTACCAGCAGTGACATTAGGGTTGCCGGGTTTTTCTGTAGTAGTAACCTTGCACACCACTTCTCTTTCGTTTTCAGAGGCTTCCAAACCATCTGAGTTTTCCACCATGTTCCTCCAATTTGTTTCTGGTGGGGGAAAAATGCAGAATATTTGGGGAAAGGCTATAAAACAACATGAAAAGCGCACTTCTATGTTAAACAAGCTGCCAAGTACATCTAGGTAACGTCATCACCATTCTAGGAAAAGCTTTTGAACAATAGAGTTACTGAAATGCTGGTATAGGTCACAAAAACAAGCATTGTTTCCAGTGTGCTGTGGTGTTAACAATCCTGAACACAAATTCGGTTCATTGTTGAGCAAGTGCTTAATGCTGCAAAATAATATAATTGGGACTATTGTCCAGTTAAGCACTTTAAATGCTAATAATTAAAATGTAAAAAAAAAACCTTCTGTCTATAGCAAACCTAAGAAGAAAGGGGATGGGAAGAAGCAATTCTAAGAATGCAAACTATTGTTTCTGTGAATAAAACTGTATGTGAAAATAAGACAAATTTTAGCCTATGAGTGTTTAACTATTTGTTTCCAAATCAGCAACCACAGACATACTGAAAAGCATTTGGAATAAAGCTATGGTGTAGTACACCACTGCTCCTTAATTGTTTTAATCATTCTGATCTTAATGATTTAGCCTCCTATTTTATTCCTTTAGTTTTTCTGGGGGGTTTTGTTCTCAGACTACAAACTGCTCTGGAAGCTAGCTGAGAGATAGCTTGCTTTATGAGACTGCAAGACCCTATGGGCCATGTATTCTAAAGTAAGAAAAAAACCTTACAAAATACTGGGAAATACTGGGAAAATGAAGAAACCCCCACAGATGAGAATATAATCAAAAAATTCTGGAATGTGCAGAAATGGATAGATTAACGCTAAAAATCAAAGATGATGATTCTGAATATTTTATGACATGGGAAGTTTTTTACAAATGGCTACTCGATAGATGCAGAGGTCAGATGGGTGGATTTATGTGAAAATATGGATCATATGAGAAGAAAAGTTGATAACACTTTGATGGTTATATACAGTAGTTGATGTCAATATGGAAGATAGTATACTTTATAACAATGATTGATATTATCTACTATATGTTTGTATGTGGATATGATCACAATGATTATGATGATGTTTAAATTTCAACACTTTTGATACACACTGTTCAATTTAGAAATGGAATTTGCGATATAAAAACAATACATAAAAAAAACCTTACAAAATAATATTTTCAGATTTATGCAGCTGGTTGAATATGGAGGCAATTTAATCTACCCAAAACAAAAAGCTTACATTTCAATATTCCATGCAAGGATGTCAGCAAGGGAAAGTTAAGAGCAGAGGTCTTCAAACTTGGCAACTTTAAGACTTGTGGACTTCAACTCCCAGAATTCTCCAGCCAGCATAGCTTCTGGAAGTTGAAGTCCACAAGCCTTAAAGTTGCCAAGTTTGGGGACCCCTGGTTAAGAGGGTTACCACAAGCTCCATGTGTGATCAAGGCCCGGCTCTTTATTACAAGTGCCATAAGAAACAAATGGAATAATGGAATAATCACACATGTGGCCACCATGCTGACTTTTTACATGGATTTCTCTTCCCTCTACTTTCTTGTATGCACTCCTGATTCCAAAGACCAGAAATTCATGCCACGGTTGTCCCACCACAAGAATGGGCAATTATGGCCCCCTTTTCGACCTGTGGACTTCCGACTCCCAAAATGCCAAGCTCAGGAATTCTGGGAGATGAAGTCCACAGGTTGTAAAAGGATCCATAATTGCCCACCCCAATCTACCATGTGAATCCATTCTATCTAGCTTCAGACACACGATTGAACAGACAATCCCGAAGGACGGGCTGCTGGAAATTGCAACATTCCAAGGAGGTTATGAAGTAAATTTGGTCAAGAGGCAAAACACAGCTTTGCCTTAAACAAAAAATATATCACCCAGTGGTGAACTAAAGGGAGACTAGAGAAAGATGTGTTGGAAAATGTTAAGAATAGGTACTGTTTTGAGATACTTACCATACTCCTTCTCGTTCACCTCCGAAATGGGCTCTGAAATCACACTGCAGAATGAAATGGCGCTGGCTGCCGAAGGGTTCCGGGAATGGCCCATATGGTGAGGCACCTTCTTAATATTCTTTAAGGCCTCCTCCTGTTCTTGCTCCATGGCTGAAACCATATCTCGGTAGGCTTTCCTGGCCTCTTCCGTCAGAGAGACCAGTTTATTAAAGAGGTTCTGGAAGACAAAGAGCCCACTAAGAGAAGGAAAACTACCATCAGAGGCTTCCAGATTGTTTGCATTGCTTCCTTGGAAGATTTCATGTTTGTTTTCCCCCCTAAGTGTTATTTGTACAATACACTAACAAATAAAAACTGTTTTAAGATTTAAATATTTATATCCCACCTTTTATTATTTTTATAAATTACTCAAGGCTGCAAACACACACACACACACACTACTCCCTCCTACCCCTATTTTCTCCACAACCACCACCCTGTGGTGAATTGGGCTGAGAGTGATCGGACCAACGTCACCCAGCTGGCTAGGTGGGACTAGAATTCAAGGTCTCCTGATGAATGGTCCAAAATCACCCAACTGTCTTTCGTGCCTAAGGCTGGACTAGAATTCAGTGTCTTCTGATTTCTAGCCTGGTGCCTTAACCACTAGACCAGTGTTTCCCAACCTTGGCAACTTGAAGATGTCTGGACTTCAACTCCCAGAATTCCCCAGCCAGCGAATGCTGGCTGGGGAATTCTGGGAGTTGAAGTCCAGACATCTTCAAGTTGCCAAGGTTGGGAAACACTGCACTAGACCAAGCTGGCTCTACATAAATATAAAATATAAAAATATGTATTTATTTTATTTATTTATTAGTGAGATTTATATACCGCCTCATAGTGCAAGCCCTCTCTAAGCGGTTTACACCATTAAGCAATGTATATTTATATTGCCCCTAACAATCTGGGTCCTCATTTTACCTACCTCCGAAGGATGGAAGGCTGAGTCAACCTTGAGCCTGGTGAGATTTGAACAGCTGAACTGCTGATCACAGTCAGCTAAAGTAACCTGCAGTACTGCACTCTAACTGCTGCGCCACCTCTGCTCGACATATATATATATATACATGCCCCTCTGATTACACCAAGGTTGGTTTTTATTCTTTTTTTTTTTAAAGGATATCTCATAGTTGTGTCTATGGAAACGAGTATGGGCACCAAACCTATTTCAAAGATTTGGCAAGAAACACAACACACCCAAATGGCAGATTATTTTAAAACACAGAAAAAGAATGAATTTATTTTCAGATATCGTTGGCTGGATTAGGAATGCCGTGGACAATGAACTCCATCCTTCCAGAGTTCACCGAGCAGCTCTTACCTCAGCGCCTGAAAAATTGAAGATGCCCACTACGCTGACAGGAACTAACTTGTTTACGCAGCGGCCAAGCGCTTTGCGTCCGAGGGCAAAGACAAAAGGGATTTCTTGTTCCCGAGCCATAGCGATCACATTATACAAAGCTTCGTCTAGTCCACCTTGAGGCACATTGAGAAACAAACAAACAAAAACAAAAAAAACAAGATGAAGAACTTCCTCACAATGAGGTCAGATATAAATGCACTAATTTTATTTATTAAAAAATCTAAACCACTCAAAAGCTGAAGGTCTTTAGGCAGTTTCCAGTAAAATTTTACTGAGCTAGTCAAACAAAAATCAGAGGAAAATTGTATGCATGCAAAACATGCAAACCAGATGAATTTGAAGCTGCCTTAAAAAATGAAGTAGAAACAGCAATAGCACTTAGACGTATATACTGCTCTGCAGTACTTTACAGCCCTCTCCAAGCGGTTTAGAGTCAGTGTCTCTGTCACTCTGTCTGTTAATTAGGGCATCGGTCGGAACCCTGACAGCCAGCATATTGCCTCCAACAATCTGGATCCTCATTTTACCGACCTCAGAAGGATGGAAGGCTGAGACAAGGAAGGCTTGAGCCGATCAGAATCGAACTCCTGGCAATGGGCAGAGTCAACCTGCAATACTGCATTCTAACCACTGCGCCACCACTGTATCAGCAAACACTGTCCTAATGTGAAGGTACCTCAAACATGTCAAGTATTGATATCTAGAATTGAATTCCTTAAGACAGTGTTTCTCAACCTTGGCAACTTTAAGATGTGTAGACTTCAATTCCCAGAATTCTCCAGCCAACATTCCTGGTGGGGAATTCTGGGAAATTCTTGGGCCATATATGAACTTTTGCGGGGTCAGCAGTATGGAAATTGTTGCCAATGTCCTCTTCTAGAATTTTTTTTAAACTTCCCAATATAGGCTACAGTTCTGAGAATGTTGATGATCTCTCCCTTCAAGCAATAAGCAATTCTGACTTCATTTAGTCTTTTGGGGATCAGTCACTATCTCAGCCAGGTGCTGCCATCTGCTGTAGCCCATAAACATCTACCCTTCGAATGCAAAAGCAATTTGCTGATGCATAATATGTGGAAGGGCCTAATTGTCATCTCCAGGAAATGAAAAGCGCCATTTGTAACTCAAGGGCACCATCTACAGCCAATCCCAAAAGGAAAATATTGCTTCCCGGTTTCAAAACGCTGCTTGTTCAAAAGTGAGATCGTCGATTATTCTTAGTGGACAACTTATCAGCAAGACGGGTGCTTGAAAAGAAAATTAGTCTCCATAGTTCAAAAGATTGAGGTAGAGAGTTACTTAAAAGATAATGGATTGTCTCAAATTCAATTGTCTTCTGTGACCCTCCTGCCCCCACAAAAACACACGAATGTTTTAATGTCTGCCTGTTTGCTTCTCTGCTTCCTGTGCCACACTAAAAACCATCCCTAATAGTCTTCTAAAACTCCTGGAGGAACTTCTTGAGGTGGTGAAGGCTGCAACAGGGAAAAGCTTAAGGATTACTCAGTGATCTAGGGACATGGCACCTTAGATGGCAGTAGAGTCTTTAATATATAAAGGACAGCAATGGGGGAAAGAATCAGCAAAATAATCCTGTGTTAAAAAGGAAACCGGCTCAGCCTCATAAGAGAAGACACCCCATAAGTGTCATGTGTACCTTTGGACTGAATCTTCTCACAGTTGGGAGAAATAATGACACACTTGATCTTGCTTAACTTCATGTGCTTGGTAACCTCCCGCAGGCCCATCACAAGTCTTCTCTTCGCTTTGGCTTTTATAGGATCCTTCTGATAAATCCGCTCTTGGAAGCTGACAAGCTCTTGCAACAGGAGTGTCACGCATTCATCGATGTCTTTACTGAGAACTTGGTTACAGTACCTGCACATTCAGGATGAGAGGAGAAAGACAAAATTCAGGCATGCCGAGTTGGATCTATTACGTTGGGGGGGGGGGGGAAGCGTCCATCCTTTTTAAAGTTCTCTTAAAAATCCTTTTTTAAAAGTTCTCTTTCTGAAACTGTGTTTAATTTCATCTGCCATAAATTGAGAGCCGTGACTGAGAAAAAAAAGTTCAGGGGTGTGTATGTTTAAGAGCTTTGTTATCTGCATTACAAGCTGTACTTCTTATGTACTAAGTACTACCTACACATTCCTCCTTTGCTTAAAGCAGAGGTCTTCAAACTTGGCAACTTTGAAACTTGTGGACTTCAACTCCCAGTTCCAGGTACAAAAGCACCAGTAATAATCCCAAAGGTGCTTTTTCAAAAGGCAACTGGACTTTGGTTTTCCTTGAAGACGTTTTGCTTCTCATCCAAGGAGCTTCTTCAGTTCTAGAAGCGAACTGAAGAAGCTTCTTGGATGAGAAGCGAAGCAGCTTCAAGGAAAACCAAAGTCCAGTTGCCTTTTGAAAAAGCACCTTTGGGACAACCAGGACCTGGATGACTGAGAATCACCATAGACTATCAGAAATAATCCTTGTAAGATTATGCATCGAGATAAATGAAACCTAACGAAGACAGAACGGGCAGTAAGCTGTCCTGAAAGTAAGCAAAGCAATCCTGGTATAACTATTTATTTATTTATTTATTTTTAGGTTCTTCTATGCCACCCTACTCCCTAAGGACTCAGGGCGGCGTACAACATTTTAAAAGAACACTAAACAATAAACATTCATTTAAAAACAATTTTAAAACATTAAAAAAGTTAAGAGACGTTCAGCAACATACATACTGGGGGAGATCTCGGATAAAAACTAGTCTCAAACCCCTGCCTGCAGGAAGAGCCATGTCTTGACGGCTTTCCGGAAGGCCAGCAGGGTGGGGATAATTCGGATCTCTGGGGGAAGTTGGTTCCAGAGCACGGGGCCCCCCACAGAGAAGGCCCTCCCCCTAGGGCCCGCCAGCCGGCATTGTTTGGGTGACGGGACCTGGAGGAGACCCTCTCTGTGGGCCCTAACCGGTTATTAACTACTTAATAACGCAGTTCCCTTGTGATGAGATTGAGCGGCAAACAAATTTAATAAATAAAAATAAAACATCAGGTTTAATCTGAGATAGCCTTGGCCCCTACATTGTTTGTTGAATCCACGTGTCTTAAAAAAATCTATACATACGTTTTTCTATATGCATCTGGTATGCACTGTATATTTGATGCATGTTTTTCACCTCTAAGGCAGTAATAAAGATGAAGACATGAGAACTTACCTGTGTCTTCCACCTACGAAGACTTTTTAATCTGCTTATCTTGATGAGTCAATACCAAACCTTTTCATTTGTTGGAAATCCATCACCTGCACTTGGACAACTTATTACAAAACACCACATATGCCTGCCTAACTAAAGACATCCAAAGAAGCAGTTCCAGGCGCAATTCTCTCTGAGCTCAAATAGCTTATGCTCCAGAAAGCTAGACTCAGCGGTAGTATCCACTTACTTTCCCTACCGGTTCGCAAATGTGAGCGCACGCTCATGCGCTTTGCTCGCATACGCGGCTCACACGCGTGCACACGGCTTCAAAATGTGTCTAAATAGGCCGGCATACCACCGGGGTGGGCCCACCCCACCCACAGGTCACAACTACTGGTTCGCCCAAACTGGTCCGAACCGGCTGAATACCACCTCTGGCTAGAATCTTTTTAGGTCAGTGTTTCCCAACCTTGGCAACTTGAAGATATCTGGACTTCAACTCCCAAAATTCCCCAGCCAGCAAATTCTGGGAGTTGAAGTCCAGATATCTTCAAGTTGCCAAGCTTGGGAAACACTGCTTTAGGTGGAACAGAAATGCCTCCCTGTAAGAATTGAAATTCATTCTTCTTGAGCCAACCTGTTTTTTTTTTGAATAAGTCCTACAGAATGCAAAGCTTACTCTCTGAATCGTTTGCTGTGAATTTTGGTTATAGTTGACGATGCCATGGGACTTCCTATCCCTGAACTTGCAGGTGAACCTTGGGAGACGGGAGTCATGCAGTAGGGAGAATTCTGGCTTGCTGGAGAGAGGGAGGTGTCACTCGGCACACTCAGACCAGTTTCTGGAAGAGACAAGACAAAACACACCATTCATTCGTTCGTAAAGTTGCAGCATGGAAAATTTATTTTTATTATTTCTCTGTGTCGTGTGTGTGTGTGTGTGTGTGTGTGTGTGTGTGTATGCATAATGGTTGTCCTATGACAGCTGAATGTAACAAAATTTCATTTTAATGTATGCTGATTACATGGACATTTAAAGTGACAATATAGTTCTATTCCTATTCTATGCTATTCTTTCAAATGTATACACAAGAACCTGGTTAACTAATGGTCAGCATTAAATTGGCTCTAGATAAGGATCATTGGAATTCAAGAGGGGACAGTTCTCTTGTGGCAATGCAAGAAATCTAAACTGATGATGCATTTAACTCCGCCCCCCGCCCGCCAGCTCTGCATGCTCTTTTCCCACAGGCGGCACTCAAAAGGACGGATTCTGTGTCAAATATCCTCCATTATTTCTAGTTCCATCTCATCATAATCCTCAGCTATACCAAGTTTACATGTCTTTCTTCATAGACCAGTATCAGAAAAGCCAAAGGACCTTTTTAAAAACCTCTCCCAGGAAATTAGTTAAGAACGTAGTAGAGCAGGTGATGAATAGAACAGTCACACCCCACCTCTTGTTCGCCCGTTTAAAGTCTTGTGTAGATAAGATTGCAATAAATTATTTGAGACCATTGTTTCCATGAGCAACTGGATTCAGAAGGTTCCAGGGTGATATTTACTGAATCAAAAGCCCACTAAACATGCGTTCGGTTATACAATAGCTATTACACATATTAATATAAAGACATGGGTCAGGTTGATCTAACCTTCTTGAGATGTTAGTTCTTCTGCCTGGTTAGAAGTCAGAGTCACCTCTTGCTCCTCATCACCTCCCAAGAGGTTGTGATCAGTTGTTAACCGTCCTTTCTTTTCTTCTCTCTCTTTCAAAATAATCTGAAATAAACCCAATTAGGATATTGTGACTATTTTTTGCCGGCTCAGGAATTCTGGGAGTTGAAGTCTGCAGGCCGTAAGGTTGCCATCGTTGTCCACCCCTGATATTGTTAAAATAGAAAGCTCCACTTTAGGAAACCCATTTACCTTTTTCAGTGCTGTAGGGCGCTTCAACTTTGAGAGTTCTCTCTCTTTTCCTCGTTTCACTTTCGGGCTAGTGGAATCCAAAGGGTTCATGCAACCCACTGATGGCTGCCCTTTGGAGAAGGACTTTCGGCTGGTGGATTCTTTGGTGTGAAAAGGAACTGCACTGCCAACTGCCAAGATAAAACAAAAAAAAAGCGTGCAACGGTTGAATTGATGCTGCTGGGGGCGGGGGAGGGTGTTTTCCCAGTGGTTTACTCTCCTGCCACCTCCTCCATTCTCATTAAAATGCCTTTTCCTTCACTGGAATTAAAAAACAGATTACAAAAGCAAGGAAATTATGCAGTGAGATGCTGCTGTTGGGAGATTATCTCTTGTTCTAAGAAAGTAATTATGGAGAAAGAATAGAAACATGTTGAACACAAGGTTTATAAAGATAAGGAATGCTATTTGCTCATTCCTTTTGATAACTTCTAAAAAAAAAACCAACCCTCACAAAGCTTGGTCCACACCACAGGATTATGGTTACAAATCACAATATCTGGAGTTGCACAATACGCAGAATTCTGCCTTAGTGCGATGCATGAACGTGAACCACAATTGCATCCCAAGGTTCAAAGAAACATTTTGCATGGAGAGTAGCCACCATTTATCCATGGCAAAAGGTATTTGGGCTACAGAGGAATGTCAAACTCAAGGCTGGATCCGGGCCGTGGGTGCTTAGAACTGGCCCGCGGGGAACCCTGGAAACAACAAAGGACTGGCCTGCAGTGTCTCTGCCAGCGAAAACGGAGCTCGGGAAGGCCGCGTGCGGCTCTCCCAAGCTCCGTTTTCGCTGGCAGAGGGTTGCAGGAGGCGGTCGCAGCTGAAAACGGAGCTCGGGAGCCTGTTTTTGCCGGCAGAGTGTTCGGGCCACCACAGGCGCCCCCGACATGAGTGACGTCAAACTGGCCCCGCCCCGCGGTCAAACACAACCCTGATGTGGCCCTCAATGAAATCGAGTTTGACATCCCTGTTCTAAAAGATTCCGGACCAAAAGGAGATGCTGCAGTTATTACACACCAGTTCCCTCTGATAGAAGAGATGCTGGAGAATTGCGCGGCTACACAGAGGGGCGAAGTGAGACATACCCACCTGTGTACGAGAGGGGTCTGGTGTTTGTAATTTGACGGGCCTTCATCGCCTGCTGCTGTTTTTCAAGTGCTGCCAGCATGTCCCCCAAGTCTAACTGCACGGGAGTCTTACTCTTCTTTCCGGCTGCTTTTGAAACAGCTTCCTAGACACGGGATGACAACGTGAGACGTCACTTTTAGTGGCCAAGATGATCGTTTCAATCAGGCCGTCCTGGCTTCTATAGTATTTGAGGCTGTTCTGTTCTTTTGACCGTAAAATGGTTGGGGGTGGGGGAGGTGAGGCTAGCAGTGAATTTTACCGTAGGAACAGGCTCATTAAGGAATCTAAACAGGTAGTCCTTGACTTACGACCACAATGGAGCCCAACAGCTCTGTTGTTAAGCGAGACATTTGTTAAGTGAGCTTTGCCCCATTTTACCATTTTTCTTGCCACGTTTGTTAAGTGAATCACTGCGGTTGTTAAGTTAGTAACAGGGCTGTTAAGTGAATCTGGCTTCCCCATTGACTTTGAGTGTCAGAAGGTCGTAAAATGACCCCGGGACACTGCAACCGTCACAAATATGAGCCAGTTTGCCAGGTGTCTGAATGTTGAACACGTGATCGAGGGGATGCTGCAGCGATCATGTGAAAAAACAGACATAAATCACTTTTCCCCCCGGTTCCGTTGTAACTTTGATCGGTCACTAAATGAACTGTTGTAAGTCGAGGACTACCTGAGATGCGATATAAACAGAAAACAAGATCACAAATTCCCAAAAGGTAGTGTAGCATTTCATTTACTGCAGGAAACTTCCTTGCTGGGTTATAGTAGGCACCTGAGTTGAGGGAACCTCCATCCAACCCTTTCCGACATCAAACACTACAAATCTGCCCACCTAGAATTGAAAGCCAGAATGAGTTTCCATTATACGGTTAAAACACACCTGGAGCTTTCTCTGCTCCATACTGATTTCTGAATACTCTTGGGCGGTGGCCAGTGCCGCTGCCAGAGCTTTCTTCTTTTGACTTTTTGCTCTTTTGGGAACAGAGGTGGTGATGGGAATCGGAGTCTGTACTATGTTGATTGGAGAATTCTCAGGTAGATCATCCAACTAAGGAAAGAGGATATGGGGATAAGTATAAAGGGGAGGCAGTGTTAAAAAGAGATATAGCCGTGATGGCGAAACTATGACACGCGTGCCACAGGTGGCACGCGGGGCCATATCTGAGGGCACGCTAAATGTTGCCCTATGTCAGCTCCAGGGCATATGTGTGCGCTGGCCAGCTGATTTTCGGCCTTCTGGAGGGCGGGAGGATGTTTTCACCCTCCCAAGGCTTCAGGAAAGCCTCCGGAGCCCATGGATGGCAAAAAACGGGCCCAATGGGCCTACAGGAAGTTCGGAAATGAACTTCTGGTAGGCCCGTTGGGCCGTTTTCCCCCTTTCCCAGGCTTCAGGAGGCTTTCATGAAGCATGGGGAGGCCGAAAAACAGCCCAATGGGCCTACCGGAAGTTCGGAGGCTTCAGTGAGGCCTGCGCGCATGCGTGGGGGGTAGAGTGTGTGTGCGCGCATGCGCGGGGGGAGGCATTGCATTATGGGTGTGGGCACACACGTGCGCTATCGCGCGCACACGCACTCTTTTGGCACCCGAGCAAAAAAAAGGTTCGCCATCACTGAGATATAGCATAATCAGCAGCTCATCATACATCTGTTTTCCTACAGCTGATCTTGCTTCTTATCTAGTGTTTTTCCTAACTGGATGGTCTGTTTTGTGTTCACAACTCCATCAGCCATGGTGGCACGGTGGTTTGAATGCAGTACTGCAGGCTAATTCTGATGACTGCCAGCAGTTCGATTCTCACCGGCACAAGGCTGACTCAGCCTTCCATCCTTCCAAGGTCGGCAAAAGGAGGACCCAGATCGTTGGGGGCAAGACACTGACTCTGTAAACCGCTTAGAGAGGGCTCTGAAGCCCTGTGAAGCAGTATATATTTTATTGCTATTGCTATAAGATGCCTAACAGTGCTGCAATAAAGCAAGAATTTGAATTGTAATGTGCAATTGTCCACGAACGTCTCTAATTATACTTAAAACCTCATTTAACTTAATAAAATACAATTCCTAGTTTAGAGGCACTCAAAATTAGCAACCATGATTTGATTGAGAAAGACTACAGGTTCTTGATTCTGGTTTGTGCTGCACCCAAGATGTGTTTCTGAGTGCATCCCCAAATATGGACCTAGTTAAGGTATGGCAAAGTCTCTCCGGCTAAACTCGCTGCCTGGTTACTACATTAGCATGTCTGTGGGATTTAGGGTTGCTACAGAACCTTCACTCCTGATATTGCCTGTAGTCCCCCAACCAAGTAATAATCTGCTTTTAACTGAAAATCCGGATCTTAATAAATCAAATGTTACGCTCTTCACAATGCCAGTCTATTTCTATTCCTCTCTCTCTCTCTCTCTCTCTCTCTCTCTCTCTCTCTCTCTCTCTCTCTCTCTCTCTCTCTCTCTCTCTCTCTCTCTCTCTCTCTCTCTCTCTCTCTCTCTCTCTCTCTCTCTCTCTCTCCTCTCTCTCTCTCTCTCTCTCTCTCTCTCTCTCTCTCGTGTGTGTGTGTGTGTGTGTGTGTGTGTTTTCCCAAGGAACAGTTCTGCTCGCTTTTATTGCTGATTAAAAATCAGCCAGAATGTATTGAAAAGAAAAATAACCTCATCACGGTTCTATCCTCCAAATATAATAGCGTCATTCACCATTTTGGGTGTGTGCTTCAGCTGCATGTTATTAGCTTTAGAATGTCCGCTATTGCAATTTAGCTCTGGGAATTCTTCTTCATCCTGAACAAAAAAAAATAATTTTGGGGGGGGAAATTCACTAACTGAAATTCACAGGACAAAATATCTGTATTTTGCAAGGAAAGCATTACTCAGCTAAAGATTGGTAGAAACGGGCAAATGCATATGAATGGTACCAGAAGGGATAAGCATGAAACTATATTGGAATTTGCAGGAAAGATATTATCACATGCCAGGATATATTGGAAACAAATTGAAAAATGTTACTGGCAATTCAAAAAATAAGCTTTTAATGTTTTAAAATCAGCAAAGCAGGGCACAGTAAGATGTAGCTATCAACCAATTCAAAATCTCCACTTGTCTTAGTGAATGAAAGCTGTCATAAACAAGATTAATGAAACAGTTACCCCAAAATATAGCAGTTCAGGGCTCTGCTCTACTCTGTTTGACTGGCTTGTGATTACTGGTTTCTCAATTTTCTTCTGCAAATACTGTTTCCTTTCTGAAGATGTGCTGTGACCTCTACATTTAAACCCAGGCTATACAAGCAAATAAAAACAAACATATTAGGACCGTCCCTTTTAAGTTGAAGCATGAAAGCACCTATGTGAATCACAAAGTATGCGCTAGCTATCTTGTCTGCCAGGCGAAAATATGTGACTGTAGAAATGTGACCAACAGTGACAATAAAAAGTTGAACAGTCTTCACAGAGTGAAGGCACAGAGCCGAGGTGGTGCAGTGGTTAAAGTGCAGCACTGCAGTTCAGCATTTCAGCTGCTCAAATCTCACCAGGCTCAAGGTTGACTCATCCTTCCATCCTTCCGAGGTGGGTAAAATGAGGACCCAGATTGTTGGGGGCAATATGCTGAACTCTGTAAACCGCTTAGAGAGGGCTGTAAAGCACTATGAAGAGGTATATAAGTCTAAGTGCTATTGCTATAAGGCAGAGTAAATGGACTGGCATTACAAAAAAATTAAAACACTGATTTATGCAGTCAATATTTCATCAGCTAATTTGGATTCCATATGCCTAAACCCAGTTTAATAGGAAACTAATTCAATAACACTGACATGTTTAACAGTGTATACAGATTGCCAATTAATTCTGTAATCATCCTTCAGCCAAGAGGCACAAATGAAAGAACGTAGCAATAAGGTGGAGAATCTCATTTCTCTAATAACCTCTGCAAAGGAGAAGCACATTTCTTTCCAATGTAAGAAACTCATTAAATGGAGTGGTATAAAACTTGCTGGCTAACAGATTCTGCAACAATCTATTTTTCAGCCCTGCAGAGTTTGTTGCGGATCTGAGCTGAAAGTTCCTAAAATCTTGGAAACAGTAAGAACGTGCCAAATACAGTGCTTTCAGACTGAAGATTGAGGCAACAAAGCATCTTGCTATGTATTCAACTGAAAGCTGCTCCCGGAAAAGAAAGCTCGAAGCAGATCAGTGGAAACTATACCTCTGAATCGTGCGGATGTTCAGGCTGCCTTCCACCTCTGGAGAAAGTGTTTCTCTCTATCCATGGTTTCTTCTGAGTTCCCTGAGAACTGACGCTTGCCCAACTGGCACCAACTGAGACAAGCATCACAGAAGTTTAAGGAAAGATATCGTGTGAAAAGAGAAAAACATGCAAAGAATACACGTTACTTTTTTAAAAATTTATGTAGGAAAAAAACCCAAAACTCCACACCTTTAAGAAAGCCAACTAGATGTTGGATATAAACAGCATGTGTATTCACATAATTAGCTTTCTTTGCTCGTTTACATGGTTACATCACAAAAATAATATACCGCATTTTTCAGAGTATAAGACGCACTTCCCGCCCCCAAAGGAAGATGAAAATTTGGGTGCGTCTTATACACCGAATCTAGCCCCGCCCACGCGCCCCCACCCTTTGGCCTCTGCCTCCCAGCAATTTACCTCCTTGCCGCAAACAGCAAGTTTCAGTTTCAGTACAGTCTGATTAGCTCAAGCAGATGATTGTCAGTTGGATCTGTCACGTAGTGAATATTGTCAGTTGTATGTCTATGCAGGGTGATGCACCCCTATCCTAATATTATGGTACATTCCAATAAAAGCAGAACACGTGATGTGACCTTATGCGCATGTGTGCATTCCTGATTCTCCATTGTTCTCTTGTGGATTGGCTCTGACGGGAATGGTCGCATTTATTTAGCAAGAATGTAACTATTCAGAATTTATTGTTTTTGTACCGAAATAAATATTTTCTATTAGACTTTTAACTTCGGCTTTATTTCTAAATGTCTGAGTTCCAAGAGAAAGATCAACATCGCCTCTATGGAGATTTATTCTCCTTAACAGGATCAGCCTCCCAGCCATCAGCTGTTTCAGGCTGCAGGGAGGCAGAGGCAGATTTTTTTCCCCTGTGCTAATCAGGCTGTGTTGAAACTGAAAGTGAAACTGAAACAGGCTGTTTGCTGTAAGGAGGCAAATTGCTGGGAGGCAGAGGTAGAGGCAGATATTTTTCCCTTGTTTTCCTCCCCCAAAAAGGTAGGTGCATCTTATACTTTGGAGCGTCTTATACTCCAAAAAATACAATAGATACAGTCTGTCTGCAACGCCTCCTTCTGTAAAGAGACTGAGCAATCTTGAAATATACAGTATCGCTACCATTCTCATTTGCTTGTTTTTCATATATATTTTATTTCTAACTGAACAGATTTCTATTTCTATGTTTTAATTTTTAGCAGAAGGGTACAAGGAAGCTCTCAAGTTATTTGCAATCTTTAAGAACTAATCAATGCAATCATGGAAAATGTGGCCAAAGGGGGGAAAAATGGAAAAGGAGGCAGATTACCAGCAATTAATAAAATGTTAATTACTAAATGTTTTTTTTTAAAGTGCTATCCTGACACTACTCATAAAATATTTTGAGGAGAAAAAGCCGGACACGTTCAGAAACGAACCCACACTATTTAAACATTGCAATGTGGAAAAGATTAAGGGTGGAGAATTTAATCAGTTAAAGGCATCAAGGCGTAATCGGTTAAAGCGACAAAATGTATCCCTCACACACTAGACACAGACACAAACACACACAGCAATGCTGCAAACTTGCAAAGCCAGGAAACTTTACCTGGGTGTATGGATGATTCTTTGATCTGAAAATAAATAAATAAATAAATAAAAAAGGTTGTAGAGGTTACTTTACGTATGCTTATTTAATGTCGCTTTCTACTCTTGAACTTTTTAGAGGTCTACCTACATTTGTTCCGGCCGTTTCAGCACTTCTGGAGATGGCTGCCCCTGCTTGGTTGCTGTGCTTGGGACTGCAATAGCCGCTGTCACTATCAATATCGGCTTCGCTGGCCCCCTGCTCGCTTGAGGACTCGGCAGGGTGGGAGGTTCGCCGTCGCCTGCCCCTCGGCTTCCAGTGCAGACCACTCACGCTCTCGGACAGGGACTTGCTGGCAATCTCTGAAGGGAAGTCTGCAAGACAAAGAAGAGTCTCAAGAACTGTCACGATGTGAATATTGCCGCTTGAGCATCTCTACTATTTCTAGGTTTACTGTATTTTCTAATCAGCAGACATGTGACATGTATTACTGCGCATGTGTGCATTCCAGGAGTCTCCTCCTTCCTTCTTCTCCTGTGAGCCTCGCCCGAGGCAGACATGATTTCTTAGTTGAGACAATGTAGCTTAATAACCGTTTATATTCTTTTGTTACTTTTGTACTAAAATAAATATTTTGTTAATTAGAATTGAATCTCGGTTTTATTTTCTAAGTAAGAATGACTTCAAGGAAGCAAGATCCTATATCCCCTCTTTGATAGGAATAATTTCCTATTTGTCAAGAACTGACAAGGGTTTAACGCAGGGGTGTCCAACCGTGGGAACTTTAAGATTTGTTGGACTTCAACTTCCAGAATTCCCCAGCCACTCAAGTTCCCAAGGTTGGGCATCCCTGGTTCTGGGGAATTCTGGAAGTTGAAGTCCACAAATCTTTAAAGTTCCCAAGGTTGGATACTCCTGGTTTTAATGGGTAACTTCCTTGAGAAAGCATGTGTTAATGGCCACCAGGACAAAGCTTCTAAATTAGAGAAAGGCCACTGGTTTGGAGAAGAATGAAATCTACTTATTGTTAGGAATCACAGACATTCTTCAGTCTCCATTATTGATGAGCTTCATTTGCCTATCTCATTTCATCGCTATTCTTTCTAATTTCTAATGATTTCTCCTCTTACTTGGGGAGATTCAAGTGACTTCTGTTTTATACAATGCTCAGCATACCAACAGTGGTTTCCAAACATTAAATAATACATGTAAAAAACAGTACCTTTCTTTTGTGTGTGTGTGTTGCTATGTAAGGATCAGTAAGACCGAATGAAGAGTAAAGCAGTCCCCTAGATAAGCAGCTTAATAACAATAAGATCAGATTAACAGAGTTGGAACGGACCTTGCAGGTCATCTAGTCCAACCCCCTGCCCAAGCAGGAGACCCTTACATCTGCCTCTACCAAGGATCAAACTCACAACCTCCTGATTGTGAGGCAAGAGCCAAGGTGGCGCAGCGGTTAGAGTGGGGTACTGCAGGCCACTTCAGCTGACTGTAATCCGAAGGTCAGCGGTTCAAATCTCACCGGCTCAAGGTTGACTCAGCCTTCCATCCTTCCGAGGTAGATAAAACGAGGACCCAGATTGTTGGGGGCAATGTAAATATACATTGCTTACTGGTGTAAACCGCTTAGAGAGTGCTTGCACTATGAGGCGGTATATAAGTCTCACAAATAGATAGATAGATAGATAGATAGATAGATAGATAGATAGATAGATAGATAGATAGATAGATAGATAGATAGATAGATAGATAGATAGATAGATAGATAGATAGATAGATAGATAGATAGAGCTCCATCTCTAGGTCACTAATTCGCTTTGGATGGCAAGTTGGGCAGCATATAAATGTTTATAAAATTAAAATATAGTAAAAATGACAGCTTTGAAGTATCACAATTTGACTGAAACAACTGTTCATAGTTCCGGTGTAGAAGGGTGATCTAGTCATCAAATCAAGGTTTTTCTTTCTTAAAAATAACATTTCAAATTGCACAAGAAGAAGGAAAAAAAAGATCTGCTATATTATAAAAAAAATCAAACATATCATTGCCACACCTGTTTGCTGACAAGCATCCACCAACAAGACAATTTTGGGTCTGTTCTCTGGGCCCGAAGAGTTTGTCTCCTTCTGGATAGCAACGTTTTTCACGGGAGGCCTTTTGCTCTTTATGTGGGGTTGCGACGGCTGCTGTTGATTGAAAGATTAGCCAACAAACAGATGAAGCTAATTGACATGACTGTGTGTGTGTGTGTGTGTGAGAGAGAGAGAGAGAGAGAGAGAGAATCATAAAAATATATGAAGAGCAACAATCGGATCTGTGGTCATTGACCTTGTTACTACTGAACTAGTTTATGGAATGTTAGTCTATCTGCTCCCATTCTTTAGGTCTTCCGAAAGGCCTTGAAGACCTGGCTGTGCCAACTCGCCTGGGGTCCCAATGAAAATGTAGCACTTTGCAGGTGGCAAATAGAGTAGATACCCCCCACACACCTGCCTTTGTGTACTTGGCTCCCTACCTCTCCATCCTGCTTAACTTTAATTGAAATTTAAATTTAAGGTCCTTATTTATTGTTTTAATGTTTTATGGCACATTCTACTCAACTCTGTAAGCCACCTAGAGCACTTCTGGCAAGATGGGCGGTATACAAATTGGGCAAACAAACAAACAAGAACTCTTTTAAGTTTTAGACTCCCAGAGCATTGGCCATTTAATATGTAGCTGATTTCTGCATTAAGACACAATGGCACTTCTCGTGTTTAGCCACTGCAGCACGTGAGCTCACCGCTGAAATCCAAGGACAAACTATTTAGCAAATGACAGCTAGTGACAGGGCTTTACTAAGTGACCTGTAAATCACGTTAATCCCTTGTGATCTCTGCCTTGGGAGGTGGAGATTAACAAGTGGAAAACAATCTGGAATACCTGAGAAAAATATGAGGGCGGCAGAAACACTTAAGCTGACATTCTGGATATATGTTAGGTAGCATTGAGAGCTTATGGCTGTCGTAAGCTCCATTCAGGAGCTTGTGGAACCAATGTGCAAATTCTGTGACTGAAAAAGTGTATGTCTAAGCCAGGGGTGTCAAACTCGATTTCACACAGGGCTGTGTTTGACCTCTGGGGGGCATGGCCAGCTCATCACTCATGTCGGAGGCACCTGCGATGGCCCTAGCGGGATCCTCCTGTAGCCTTCTGCCAGCAAAAATGGAAGCTGGGAGGGCTGTGCGTGGCCCTCCCGAGCTCCATTTTCACTGGCAGAGGCACCTCAGGCCGGTCCGTCACTAATTCCAGGGTGGCTCCGTGGGCCAGATCTAAACACCCTGCGGGTCGTATCCGGCCCGCGGGCCTTGAGTTTGACACCCTTGGTCTAAGCTGTCAGCTCTCCCAGGTAAACCAGACAGGAAGTTGGAATCGATGAATTCTACTGTACTATAAGGCTACATGAATAAAATCTTGGAAATATGAAGACACAAACTTCCTGCCACTTTTTTCTGAAATGCACAAAACGATCTTACTTTTTGCACCATCGATCCTCTGCTGGTACTTCTGCTCCTGGGGCTACATAACGGAAAGGCCTGGCTTTGTTGGGCCGGACGATCTGTGCATTGTGCTGCAACTGTGTTTATGGCACTTGCAGGCTGAAAGGGGGCAGAATAAGCTGTTGGGAAGGGATGATAGAATCCCATGACTTGCGTACAAGGCGCTGGCATCAGTTGATAGTAGGTATACTCGGTGGAAACTGGTGGCTGAGTAGATATAACGGGATAAGCCAGATATGGCCCAGGAGGGTTTGTGTTAGGTTGCTGCCAC
The DNA here is from genome assembly GCA_023053685.1 of Diadophis punctatus similis. NCBI lineage: Eukaryota > Metazoa > Chordata > Lepidosauria > Squamata > Dipsadidae > Diadophis > Diadophis punctatus. Next base: position 13,613,620 of record JALIGW010000012.1, on the reverse strand, counting down.
CTGATGTCATTATTGTACAGTGGAAGTTGTCTGAAATAAATGGGGGGGGGGGGAGGAAATCCAGTTAGGTCTACAAGTTATTTCTCTAAAATCAGTCTAAAGAAAGGGGGTCCAACCTTGGCAACTTTAAGACTTACAGGTTTTCAGAATTCCCTATATTTTTTCATTTTCTCTCTCTATATTTTTCTAAATCTTCTTTTAATTTTGTCTACTTTCAATGTACTAAAAATTCTAATAAATGACAAAAAAATAACGGTAGAGCCAATATTATAACCTTGATTGTTAGAGTATAGCCTCAATATTATGAAAGCCTGCCAGGGTTTCCTTTTATGCTATTAATAATAAAAACAAAAAGGTCTCTCAAAATAATTTGTTCCCTAACTTGCATGGTTTAACAGTCATGCCACTCAATGCTCTACAAGTTCACTCAGAAGAAAGCCACAGTGAGTTCAACGCACGTCCAAACAAGAAAAATATATCCTTTGTTTTTAGATTTTTTTCCCAACATTTCAGAAAGCAAGGCAAATTAGATTATCCTGGTCCAAAGAGAGATATACTGTTAAAGCAGCAGAGTAAAACAAACCAACAAACAAAAACCTAGATTCATATTGGTTTTCTGACATATAGATTTAATTACCTGTTGGATTGGTTTTCTTGAACAAACGGGTAGCAGGTAATCAGGTAGCTGGGAATCGGAGTTGCCTCAACCCCATTGATGTTTCCACCATCATGTGGCAGGGCCATGGGCATCATCAGTGAATCGGGGCCTTTCTTCTGAGGAATGAACGGTTCCACTTCAGCAGACAATTTCACATTCTTAAAGGGAAAAACAAAATGAAAAGGATTCTTGGTACATAAACGGGCCGAAATGATTCACCGGCATTTTAAGTTTTTAAGTTCGCTGTGTGTTAAATCTAAGCCAATTGTTTAAGCAAAATTGAGTCTACTCTGAATGGAACGTTTGAGATATCTTATCATCACAGGGCACTGGTTTTGTGATTTAGCAAAATCTGGCTTTGGTTTTGACAGAGGATTTAGTACATCGCTCATAATATTTATACATATATGTATATTACGGCGTTAATACACCATCCAAATTATAAGATTAGATTTCACCATGGGAGAAAGCAAGAACTCTTGGCTAATGCAGCAAACACTTCAAAAGCATGTTTATTACACAAGTAAGTTTCCAGCGATATAGTGTCTTCAATTTACCACCGCAATTGAACCCAATTTTTTTTGTTGTTAAATGAGACATTTGTTAAGTGAATTTTGTGACATTTCTTGCCACATTTGTTAAGTGAATCACTGAAGTTAATTTAATAACAGGGTTGTTAAGTGAATCTGGCTTCCCCATTGACTTTGCTTGTCAGAAGGTCGCAAAAGGACAATGCAACCGTCATAAATATGAGTCAGTTGCTAAGTGCCCGAGTTTTGATCATGTGACCATGGGAATGCCTCAACCGTCGTGTGAAAAATGGTCATAAGTCATTTCCAGAGGATGGAATTCAGAGCAGCATTTTATGGGTGCTAAAAATCTCTGCAATAAATGTACCTGCAATTTCTCAGAAGTGAATTTTGTATACTGTAAATAAATATTGTTTGGTTTACTGAGACACTCAGCAAATCAAATTGCCTGGCAGATCTGCTCCTTTCTCATTAAAAGAATGGCAAGTTAAGTTTAAGACCAGCAGTCTCTACCAAAGTTTAAGACCAAAGATTTTTAGCTAGAAAACCATTCAAATTACATTTCCTTCTGTTCATTTGTACGTTTCCCCATGGTTAACAGATTGCATCATCAACTAACCACACGGAGTGAGTTCACACAGCCCTCTTAAGATTAATATTTGGTCAGCTAGATTGCATTTCAGGGTATTTTGAAAACCTAATCATTATGTTCATTAAGCCAACCAGGGACAATTTATTTTCATGTTACAGAAAAAATAAGTTGGAGATTTTTATTATTAACTATAATCATTTATAATTAATTAAACATTATCCATGGAAGCGTAATTTTCTTAAAGCTACCATAGTATTATAAGCTATCTTACAATAATAGTAATAATTACTGTAAAAATACTGACTTTTCTTCCCATCTAGCCTTATACCACAAATAATACCATTTGTGAAGAGCTTAAACATTTTATCCCAGTTGCTGCCTCTAATTATGGTTGTTCCCAAATTAAATCTGGATAACATAACTCTGTGTTCCATTTGGTTAGCATTTAGGAGCCGTGGTGGCGTTGTGGGTTAGAATGCAGTATTGCAGGCTAACTCACTGCGCACTGCCAGGAGTTCGATCCTGACCGGCTCAAGGTTGACTCAGCCTTCCATCCTTCAGAGGTCGGTAAAACGAGGACCCAATTGTTGGGGGCAATATGCAGACTCTGTGAAAGTACTGTAAAGCAGTATATGTGCGATTGCTATTACTATTTCATTCCAGGATATGTCTAACACTGAAAAATATAGTTACTGAACTGCTAATTTGATATATAATTTTAGAATCTACTTCAACAGAAAACATACACATTTTAAAGTACTGGAATAGCAACAAGGAAGGTGGTTGCTATGTCGCTTAGGATAACATGCTTAGCACACCTAAATTTAGTCTCATTGAAAATATAAAAACACTGATGAGATTTACATGATGAACCCAAATACATTCAATGCAGAATGGAAAACTATTTCCTGCATGAAACATACATTCTAGTCGATTCTCTGTCTTATTCATAAACTATATTAAAAAAATTGCTATACAAATCTGTTAAACGCATCTATAAAAAGCAAAAATAATGGAGTTTCAGTTTTGCTATTGAGGTTTTAGAAGTAATTTATGACAGTGGAAGATAAAGGTCTATAATAATGTTTTGTAATTTAATTGCCAATTCAAATTTAAAAATCGCTTGAATTAAAAAGTAGAACTAAAGCAACTGTTAACCTTTGTTACCTGTAAAGGTTGTAAGCATAATTACCGGGATTAGGAAACAAAAAGAAAGGAAGGTAACACTGTAGCCAAAATTAAAACCATCAAGTACAACTATTGTGTACATGTTACCAAACAATGCTCAGTATTTGTAATTTGTAGCTAATCTAAAACTGAAAACAATCAGATAAGAGAGGAGGATTCAACTAACACCCATACATCTAAACTTTATCCTAACATGTGACTACAAGCTTCAAATGTTTTATTTGGGTTAAGTTACCTTTGTTTTTATTTCAACATCTGCATACTAAGTGGCTTATAATGCAATAGCAATTTCTCTGCCTTTGATGCATGCACAAGCCTTCTGTGCATGCGCAGAGGGTGAAAAAGCGCGCTTCTGAACCGGTAGGGAAGGTAAGTAGATTTCATCATTGGCTGCGACCGTTGTTAAGTGTGAGTCTCGGTTTCAGTACTTTTGTAATTTCAAACGGTTGCTAAGTGAATGGATGTTAAGTCAAGGAACTACCTGTACACTGCTGGACCCCATTAAAATAAAGGAAATAAAATTATTGTCCACTCTATTGTTTGTGCGGAATACTTCCTTTCCAATCGGAGGGTTTCAAGACTGGCCTGACCTTCATTTTACTTCAATAAATGTAAAACTGTTTTATATCGGCCATGTATTGTGCATAAAGGCCTCTTTGTTTCCTGTGTAAAAGGCACTGTAGTCTTTAGCAGCTGCAGGGACAGAAGATGACACTAGCAGGAACAGACTGGTAAAGTTAGTACACTACAAAGTACAAAAAACCCAGTAATGGATATTTATCCTCACCCAATAAAACAGAAACCATGCTGTGCCTCGGCCAGAACCGCACTAACTGAAGGGGCCCAGTGTTCAAAAACATAAGGCAGATACACACAAGTTACGTTTTGAACCGAAAATGAAGCTGCAGTTGCCCTGACTGGAAAGGAAAGGATCTGTGCGACGTTTGATCTTTCGAGAATTTGTAAAATATCAGTTTTTTTAAAACAGGGAGCCTTCTAGGAACAGCTCCACAAGATGTCACACACTCTGGTTATTTTCAGAGGAGCTTCAAAAACACAAAAGCAGCTGTGGCTATAGTTAGAAAACTCTAAGCAATGTAATGTTAAGATATGGCAAATATGCAAGCTAATTTGAAGTTAGCAAAGGCAGCGTCGTCATCAACTTGCATGAGATTCTGCCTTAAGATGTGGCAGGTTGAGGAAGAATGTTTTTAAGCAAAGTTTGAGGGGTACATTTCCGGGTGGGGGGGGGGAGAACACAAGAGCAAACAATGCACATTATGTTGTCCATATTCAAGAGATATGTTGCTAATAAAATAATAAAATATAAACTTTTTGGACAAGGGGGTAATCAGAGGGATAATGGAATAAATAAAACTAATGTCATAGGTGTTAAGAGTTTTCTAGAGCGGTGTTTCCCAACCTTGACCCTTTGAAGATGGATGGACTTCAACTCCCAGAATTCCCAAGCCAGCTGGCTGGGAAATTCTGGGTGTTGAAGTCCACCCCACTTCAAGGGGTCAAGATTGAGAAACACTGTTCTAGAGTATGAGATGATTATGAAGTGAGTGAAGAGAGTATTTACAGGTAACTCAAATAGTGTCTTGATAAATTAAACCAGGATGCAACCTGAACAATTTACTGGTAATTTATTCCTTACTTAGCAACTGTTTGAAGTTAAGACAGACCTCCCCCAGAGCTACTTGCAACCTAGTTCCAGAGTTCCAATGGATACACACACACACACACACACTCTATCTCACATAATCGTATTTCAGACGTTTGGTAACCAGCTCACATTCATGGCCATTTGAAGTATCCTATGGTGAGAGGGCTGCAATTTTCAGCATTTTTTCTGCACTTATGTCCATAAAAAAATGCCTACTGAAGAAAATAGATTCATTTAATGGCTACTGTGTTCACTTAATCACTACAAAGAAGAAGCAGAAACTACATGCACAAGAAGCAATTTTAAGGATGAAATCCTAATCCTTAGGATCTGGCACAAGACATTTGGGGTCAAGGATCGAATTTCAGCCCTGTGTTATGCAGTACTGAAAATTTGGTATTTGTGCAAAGTTACCGTATTTTTCAGAGTATAAGACGCACTTTTTTCCCACCTAAAAGAGACTGAAAATTTGGGTGCGTCTTATACTCCGAATGTAGCCCCAACCACCCGCCGGCCCCTACCCTTTGGCCTCCGCGCGTCCTCTTCCTGGCTGCAGAGATTGCCACCGACAATGGTTTGTGTTTTTGGGCTCTGTGTTGCGTTTTCAGCCTCCAAACGCTTGACACGCAGATACCAAAATGGCTACCCGGAACAGCTGCTGCCTTCTCTTACCCCTTGCGTGCTTTGCCTGCTTTAGTCACTGGAGTTCCCTCCGATGATCAGCTGTGCTTTTGAAGCTGTTTTTCAGCCCCAACACGAGATCTTCCGTGCTTTGCCTGCTTTTCTAATTGCTGCTCCCTCCAACAATCAGCTGTGCTTTAGAAGCATAGCCCCAACCATCCCCAACCTCAAAACCAGCGAGCGAACTAATGTCCTGAAGCTGACCAAGCTAAGGACTAGCCAGATGAATACCTGGTAGGCAGAATTCCCCCCCCCCTTTTCCTCCCCCAAAACTAAGGTGCGTCTTATACTCCGGTGCGTCTTATACTCTGAAAAATACGGTATATAGTCTATAAGCGCTCTGTCTCTTTTACAACCCTCAGCACTATAGCTTATTTTCAAGAAAGCGCTAGAAAACAGATTGCAGTTGATTTCCAGAACAAGAACCTGTTTTCTGCAACTCTGATTTGTATCTGACCAGTTTCATAAAATGATACTTATTAAAATGTATTATAGTAGAATATGTTGCCCAAAGGACGTACGTGCTTCAAGAAGAGATAACGAGCAGTGGAAATTGTATCCTAGGTAAATATGCTTTGAAACCACCAGCTTAAACATCTCCTGCAATTTGTTCTCACATGAAACTGGGTGTTTCAAAACAAGGGACAATTTAGGGCAGGTTACATTTTGCAATAATACTAATTCTATTCCTGGACACTAAAGACCACATTGTGGATAACATATTTATTTATTTGTTTGTTTGTTTGTTTGTTTGTTTGTTTGTTTGTTGCATTTGTATGCCTCCCACTCCACAGAGATTCTGGGCGGCTCACAAAATAAAAATTCACAAGCAACAATAAATATAAAAAGTATTAAAACAATAAGTATTAAAACATTTAAAAGCATTTAAAAACCACAATTTAAAAACCCATACACTAATTCACTCATGGGGCCAAGAATAATTGATGTTATATGGTTAATTGGTGTCAATTTTTCAGTAAATCTTATTAGCCTGAACAATCTGTTGTAGGATCAAAGCCTCTTTTTTTGAAGGTTATGGGTGCAATCTTTATTCTGAATGACCCTTGTGGGGGGGGGGTTGACTTTCCAGTTTAGGACTGAGAGAAAGTGACTGGCCCAAACTCACCCAACTGGCTTCTGCCTTAAGACAGGAATTCAAGTCATGGTGTCCTGGCTTTTAGTCTCCACCAAATTGGTTCTCTATATTTAGTATATTTAATCATCATAAATTGTATATCCTCTTTTAAATAAAGAGGTAATAAAAATAGCAGACTGTTCCCATAATTGTAACCGTCTGCCATTTATATTTCAGCATGTCACAAAACTTAACCACAGATATACCAAGGAAAAACTATAAAATAAAAAGGTAGCTTCCTTCCCCCTTCCTTAAGTTATGCAATCTTCATCCCAACTCTGCTAGTCCCCAGCAGTCACAGAGAGAAAGAAAAACTCAATGTCATTGTAATTATAGGCATATAATTAGTTAGGTAAGTTTTATTAAAGTCTAGAGACCCTGATTAGAGCAAATTGCTTGCCAAAAATTGAGAACTTATTTGTCAACATACAGCCAGTAAGAAGAGATAGAGCTAAACTTTGAAGTTTTTTTCCTTCTTTATTCCAAAAAAGCTTTACACATTACATTAATCTGTTAACAGGAAGCATTTTTTAAAAATATTATGTTGAGGCTGTCACACAAAAGTAATCATGTGCAAACTGACCTCAATGCTAATTTTATTTCAACAAAATTTGCTTCCAGGTAAATCAAAAGGACTGTAAATACTGGCCACTTATCAATTCACAAAACAAAATTAGGCCAGGACATTTAAACCAAACTAATTTTGTTTGAGGATCTTAGGTTTAATGGTTTATTGGTCATTTTGAACTCTAGTATTTTTCATTTACTGCCACACCATTGTTTTAAATTTCAAGGTGACCAATTACAGATAAGAAACCCAAACTTTGATCAGATTTCTCTGCTTTTAACTACCGTATGTTCCTACTACACAAACCAACATGTTGAGTAAACTAGATTCCCAATTAGCTTGCCACTCCAAGGAATTGAGGAAATTTGCCTTTGAATTTCATTATAGGGCTTTAAATTCTTAATTCATAAACTTGCCCAGAGTGCAGCATACACCACTGCTTTTAATTAGAATTAGTAAACAATTTCTTAAACATTATAGAATACAAAATAAACACCTTGCTAACAAAGAACACCAGAGTAAACCTTCTTCAAAATATTACCTCTCTTAAACAAAGCAATCTTAGCAGGTGATTGGGCTTGGAAACTAAATAGGGATAGTTCTGGCTAGTCCTTCTGAAGACGACTAATTTTAAGCTCCAAGGCTGTAGGCTAAACTGAGAAATCAGAAGAAAAAAAATCAAGATAGGAATCCAATCCTGTATTACTGCCAGTGAAACCCATTAAATCACCAGAAGTGTGTTAACTAGATTTGTAAAGCTTCTTCCTAAGTCGAACAATGTGACTCTGGGCAGCTTACAACAACAAACAATAAACCAAACTACCCCTCTCAAACTATTTAACATTAAAGCTATACAGAATGGTGACAACCAGACTATTAACCACCAACAAAAGGGGACTAAATGAACAGAGATGGGACCTGTGGTGTATCTGGAATGAGGCAGGGGTGTTCTACAGAACAAGGTCAACAACAGAAAAGCACAAACACAACTTGGCTTTGCTCTTGTGATCTGAATGTGTGCTATTTGCAAGCAACACCAATTATAAAAAATTATCTCAAGTCATTAACCAGGAAGCTTTACATGTATATGGATATCTTGGATGACCTCAGTCACTTACTAGGCAACCACCTTTTATCCTAGCATGTGAGCACAGTCTATGTGCTTTGTTGATGGTCCAGAGGATTGTGCAAACCCAGCTGGGTTGACTAAACTAAGGTTAACTACAATAAACAATGTAAGCGATCATTGTAAAAGAATTGCCTTACATCAAGCCTGTGAAGGTTCATTTAGCCCAGTGTTAAGTACTCAGTGTAACCGCCTCTCTAATGTCCCATCTTCGAATTTGGATTCAGATCTCCTATAAAGGCCTGTAGAGATGCCTGAACATACCATCTGCCCAATAACCATTTCATTAAAGGCCTTGGGGATTCAGTCCCAGAATCCTGCATTTTCCCATTCACTGTTTTTCCCTGAACTGCCTACTAACATTTCCAAAGGGCAGATCTATGTTATAATGCACAAAAACTTCAAATATTGGCTTCCATTTAAAATGAGAAAATAGCATAAGGCAGGACTACTTTACAATTGAAGGAAGGTTGAAAGTAAGGAACAAATTTAGTTACTGCAAGAGACAAAATATTTAACATTCAGGCAAAGGTTAATTTCCTAGTTTAATAAATCACACAATTGTTTTGATATGTTTTACTAATTCTAAGTGCTATTAAGGGGTATTCATATATAATTGTATGTATGTATGTATGTATGTATGTATGTATGTATGTATGTATGTATGTATGTTATATTATATAATTATACACAGTGTCCCTAGGATGAGAATCATATCGGGTGGGTTTTTTAAAAAAACCTGTAGAAGTTAACCATTTTGGAGGAAGACATTCTCCAATATCCCTGAAAATCACACCTACACTGAAGACCATTCCACAAGGCTTATCTTTTTTTTAAATACACACATTTGTGCTTCTGTGTACGCTAATCCAACAATGTGTCATGTAGGAAAGCGATACCTGAAATTCCAGGACAAAAATCTGCTCCCGGACTTCTCTACCCACCCTCAAACTTGCCACTCAGAAGAGGTGAGGAAGGCTCAATTCCTGGAGCGATAGAAGTGGTGAGCAACCCAGCTTTTTAGGAAAACTAAACTCAGGCTGGTAGCATTTGTATCCCTTTGCAGCAAGTCACTAGCCCAGAGGCTCAGTCCCAGGGACCTCGTTTTCCACCCCCACTCTACTTCCTGCGCCCGTACATTTAACTCCATTTGTCTGAAATGGTAATCATTGTCTTAAATGGCAGTGGGGTTTCCTGTTTGAGCAGGGGGTTGGACTAGAAGACCTCCAAGGCCCCTCTTCCAACTCTGCTTCTTTTCTTCCTCTCACCCTAGCCCCGGAAACCTGGAACTCAGATCTTTTTCTTCCTGTTCGCACAATTACAAGTTAGCCCTCGACTTACAACAGTTCATTCAGTGATCATCCAAAGTTATGATTTAGGACCATTTTTCAGTTACCACCTTTGTAGCATCCCCATGATCGAAATTCAGATGCTTGGCAACTGGTTCAAAGTTATGACCGCTTCATACTTACAACCACTGCTGTGTCTTGAGGTCACGGGAATCCCCCTTTTGCCACCTTTTGGCAAGCAAAGTCAAGGGGGGTGGGGGGAAGCCAGGTTCACTTAACCACCAGGTTAGTAAATGTCTAAATTTCTAGTGTACTAAAGGTCTATGGGGATTCTCAGTCATCCAGGTCAGGTTGCCCCAACTGAAGAAGCTTCTTGGATGAGAAGTGAAACATCTTCAAGGACAAAGGAAGTCCAGTTGCCTTTTGGAAAAGCACCTTTGGGGCAATGGCGTTACTAACCTTAAGAGTTGCAGTGATTCACTTAACAACTGTGGCAATAATGGGGCAAAACTGACTTAACCACTGTCTTGCTTAAGTTGAGCTCAATTGTAGTCATGAGTCAAGGATCACCTGCATCTACGGCAGCGATTCACTTTAACAACCGTGGCAAGAAAGGTGGTAAAAAACGGGGCAAACCTCCACTGAGCCCACGTCTCCGCTTAACGAGAGAAACGTCGGGCTCCAGGGCGGCCGTAAGTCGAGGACTACCCGCAATTCTTTCCAGGCCCGGGACAGGAAGTTGGAAAAATGCGTCCATTTCAAAGCTTCAAGCAACCTCTGGCAAAAAGCCCGAGGCAGCTTAGGAAACTCACCCGGGAGCAGCCTAAGCAAGTCCAGGAAGACTTCAATAGCAGCAGCAGCCTCTCCTCTTCGGCCTAAAAATCCCTAAAAATCTTTTTTCCCACCCCGGACTAACCCCACCCCCTTGCATTATGTCCCCGTTAATTCCTCCAGCGCTACTCACTCGCCAGGCTGTTTAAACTCACTCCGTGTTGTTGCTACTAGCGCTGGCGGGCGGCTGGGGAACCTCCCCTCCGGCCCTTCTGCTCTTACTCGGCCTCCCTTTTCCGAGGCTGCCTCGGGCAAGGAGGACCCCTGACCCAGACCCTGCCTTCCTCCCCCCGCAAAGAGAGACCCCCCCCGGTGTGCAACCTCGACTTACGCCCGGGGCCTCGCCTTCCTTCCTCCCGATAACGGCGGGCGGAGAGAAGGGGGCTCGGTCGCTCCAGCGCCCCTTCCCCAACGGTCCTCCAAATGGAGCCCCCCCACCCTTTCCCCGGAGACCTCTCCCGCGCCGTTGCCTAGCAACCCCTCAAACCCCCACCCCCCACGGAGGGCTCCCTCAGAGGCCCTTCCTACCTGGCCTCCGACGGCTTTGTCCATGGCTCCAGCAAGCGAGGAAGGAGAGAAGGAAGGAAGGAGGGAGGGAGGTCGTCGTCTTCTTCTTCGGCTTCTTCTCCTTCTTCTCCTTCTGAGGCGGCGAGGGCGCTCCTCTTTAACAAGCGCCGGCGGCGGAACGGCAGGCCGCCTCCCGCATGGCTCCTTTTCCCCTCACAGACAGGCTTCCGTTCCCACCCAGCGCGGCGGCGGCGGCGACTGACGCGGCTCCCCTCTTCCCCGAGCGGGTTACGCCAGTGGCGTCGGCAAGAGATGGAGGCGAGGCAGCAGCGGCAGCGAAGCAGAAAGAGGAGGAGGAAGAGGAGGCGGAGCGAGGATCATCTGGGACGGAAGCCGGCAGGGGCCGCGACGCGCGGAAAGCGCTCGTTTAATACGCTCCGGCCCGGCGGAGGTCCCCGCCCCTCGCCGTTGCTAAGCAACGCCGAGAGCCTGCTTGAGGGGAGCTTCTAGGCCTGTGGTAAGGAGGAGGAGGAAGGTTCGTTGCTAAGCAACGCCGAGAGCCTGCTTGAGGGGAGCTTCTAGGCCTGTGGTGAGGAGAAGGAGGAGGAGGAAGGTTCGGGTGGGCCGGGGTCTGCACAGCTCTCAGGTAGGCCCTGTGGTGGGCAGGGGGGCTTCTTCATTCGCAGTAAGCACGCCCGGCCTTGACAGCCCCGAAGCCCTTTCTCTGCGGGGCCCGGCCTGGCGGGAAGACCCGGCGTGACTTGATCCCCGATGCGGTTCTCCGTGGGGTCCAAGGAGGGGTTGCTGAGGGGGCTGCGGGGCAGGTGGGCTTCTCTGGGTAATCCTTTTTCTGAATGGTGGGTTTGAAACCAGGAGAGGGATCCCTTGTCACGATGTGAATATTGTCAGTTGTGATCCTAGGTAGAGGCAGATGTAGGGTCCCCTGCTTGGGCAGGGGGTTGGACTAGATGACCTGCAAGGTCCCTTCCAACTCTGTAAATCTGTAAAGAGTCTATGCAGGGTGATGCACCCCTATTCTAAATATTATGGTACTTTCTAATACAAGCAGAACACGTGATATGATGTTCTGCGCATGTCTACATTCCTATCCACCATTAATCACTTCTGTTATGCCTCCCCACCTGGAAGGACGTGTTGCTTAGCAAAGATGTAGTTTATTCAGGATTTATTGTTTTTATATTGTTTTGTACTGAAATATTTTCTATTAGACATTTTAATCTTGGTTTTATTTCTAAGTATTTGAATTCCAAGTAAAAGATCCAATGTCACCTCTAGGGGGGGATTCTTCCCTTAACACCCCTTTTTGAGGATTTAAGGATAATCCCATTATTCAGTGGGCCCGATTATGAAACGAATGAATTATTTTCTAACTCATTGTCAATTTAGGCACTTCAGGAGCTGTCTAAGTCAATTTTGTTTTCTTTTAAGTTTCGCTTTCGAGAATTTATTTTGTTTTCAAGGCATTTATTTAAGTTTTGTCTTCAGAAACTTATTTAAATTCTGTTTTCAAGAATTTGTGTATTAAGCTTTTGCTTTCAAGACATTTAAGTTTTGTCTTCAGAAATTTATTTTTTTTAAATCTATATGGATTTTGAATATGTTGCTCTTTCTATTTATATTAATAAATTTACAAAAAATATTGTCTTAAGAAATTTAATTGAGTTCAGTTTTCAAGAATTTGTCTTCAGGAATGTATTTAAGTTGTTTTCAAGAACTGATGTATTAAGTTTTGCTTTCAAGACATTTAAGTTTTCTCTTCAGATTTATTTAAATTCTGTTTTCAAGAATTTATGCATTAAGTTTTGCTTTGAAGACACTTAAGTTTTGTCTTCAAAAAATCATTCATTCATTCATTCATTCATTCATTCATTCATTGCCTTCAAGCCTGCATTGACTCCTGGCGATTGCCTGGACTAGTCCCTGCAGTTTTTGTGGCTTCAAACCTTTTAAGAAGTGGCTTGCCGTGGCCTTCCTCCTAAGGCTGAGAGAGGAGCACTGGAATGAAGTCACCCAGCTGGCTTTCTGCCTAAAGCAGGACTAGAACTCACGGTATCCCAGTTAAAGCCTGATGCCTTAACCACTGACTAAACCAACGGGCTAAAAAATATCAGTTGCGTGGAAGGAAATAAAAAGAATGCAGGAAGAGATATAGAAGTAATACATGAGTGACGTGATGTGAGAAAGGTATAATAAAGGATGGGTGTAGGAAGGTTGCTCTTAACGTATTTGCACATTTTATCAAGATGAAAATAAATAAATCACATGTTAAGTCAAACAGTTGCTTGAGTTTTTCTTTGGTTGGGGTTTTTGAGACCACAATATAATCCCAGGAATGTAATCATAACATCCTAATAGTTAAATATGGTTTTACGAAAATAATTGATTCATAATTGTCATTATAATTCTACTCAATATTCTCAGTTTTCTCTCTGAAAGTGAAAGAACACATTTCTGCAAAATAACTTCATAGATTTATTTTAAAAGCATATCTGCATCTACCGTTGTCAGAACCATTTCCCACATTATATGTATTATTAAATTGGAAGTAGAATGTTGAGTTCACATATTGCACTAAGCCATAGTGTTAATAATAGTTTGTGGAACAAAGACAATGGTTTGTTTGATATAAAATGTCAATGGATTTTCAAAGGGTGTAATTATATTGCATGGATCCAACACTAAATATTACAGCTTAGTTCACAATAGGTTTATTGACCCAATTTAAGAACATTTTCAAGAACATTGTCATTTTGTTTTCATAAGAATTGGTATGGTTTGATCTGTATTAAACTTATCCCTAGTAATGGGCCTATTAATCAAGTTTTATGTTTAGAAAGCAGTAATAGAATATGCATAACAAATAATGCTCCATCATATATTCCCAGAATGATCAAATAGTTCATAGGAAATGAAAGGTAATTATGAAGCAAGTCATCTCCTGTTGATTACTTCTGTCAATTAGAAATACTTCTGATTCGATACAGATAATGCTAGCTCAGAGAACAGGGACATATTTTGCCTGACCTATTTGTGGAATTGAAAGCAAGTATTATTTAGATAATGGTTAGTCGAGGCTTTTGATGACAACAAAGTTGAACTCTCCAAATTTGAACCATTCTTCAAGAAATAATTGGTTTACACTGTTCACTTTACAAGTATAAAATCTGTTTGTTATGGAGGTATGTTTGAAAACAATACTGAGCAAAGAAGGACAGTTTGTCAAGAAATTATTTCAGGCTCTCGTCAAACAATTTTTGACAAATCAATTTTGTTGTTTTTAAATAACTGCTCATATTTCATCTTGAAATAATTGTTGAAACGTAATATTCGAATTAGGAAAATCCTTGTGCTTTAACCTTTAAATCGTATGCTTCACCAACCCCTGTTGGTTATCTGCTGAAATTCACATCCTGGTTGAGATGTAGAGTCCTCTAATTCTGGCTCCTGGAGGTCTTCTATCCTGCTGACTTCTCACATGGCCTCTCTGGCAATAAAGCAATGCAGAGAATGAGCAATAAAATCTGAGTATTTGACTCTGTCTTGGTTGAACCAGAGGAGGAAGGAGTGATGAAGTAGTGCAGATGAGATAAGACTCTTCCCCTTGATTGGCATTTTGCCTAAAGGGGCTGTCAAAGATGGACCTGCTACTTCAACATTTGTTGATTCACACAAAATAACAGCTGCCAACATGGAGTCAGAGCATTTAAAGGTCATGTTAGAAAGAGCTTAAAAATGTCCAAAACCTGTTTGACAAGAGCCCGTACAAGATAGGGAAAAATGATCTATGTTTTTTATGTTTCTGGAAAACTGCATTCTACAAATAGTTTTAGACAGCAAGGTTAGCTGCAATGTGATACATAACCCAAATATATAGTTTAAATTGAATCGGCTCCATTCAAAATGGTCAGTAATATCAAGAACACTATCCTGTGTTATATGCTGTGATGTAAATGCTAAGTGGAACCGCACTAAGCTATTTCCTTTTTTAAGGAACAGAAAGTGTAACTCCATTTCCTATTACTTTGGGAAGTTTTCATACATGGAGGCTTAAGTAGTTTTAAGTCTCGTGTATTATTTATGTTCATGTGTAGCCATAATTAATAAGGAAGCACAAGAAATATATGGCTCTGGAGATTCTCAATCAGCCAGGTTATGGTTGTCTCAAAGGGGCTATTTTCCAAAAGGCAACTGGGCATTCTTGGTTTTTCTTTCTTTGAAAATGTTTCACTTCGCTGCACTTCTCACTTCACCGAAGAAGCTTCTTGGATGAGAAGCGAGACATTTTCAAAAACAAAAATAAAAAATCCCAAGAAAGTTCAGTTGCCTTTTGGATAAAAAGCACCTTTGGGACAACAGGAAAGGCATTTGCATTGCAAATTTTTGATTTGTAGTGTTTTTACATTCCTGTTGAAGCTCAGGAATATTTCTAAATGCCACCAGTGAAAAAGTCCACATTCTTAACATGTTTACACATAAATCAATTCCGCGCTACTTTGTACTCAAGCAGTAGCATAATTGTAACATTAGCAAAATCTTCATTATGTTAACATTTTTTGGATTAGGAAATTACACAAAAGGCACAGTAGGATCCATTCCTACTATTGAGATGATATAGTAATGTTACCATTTCCCCTCCACCCCCATAACATTTCTTCATATTTTCCAGGGTATGATTAAGGTGTGTATCCAATTCCTTATATAAAGAGATTTTATCAAGAGTCCTTAAAGCCCTGCAATTTAAGAGCAGAGTTTTAATGAGTCATCCATAAATACACGAGTGCAAAATATAGCAAGACACTAACCAACATTCAGATTTTTTAACTTTTCTAAGTCAACAACCTAATCTTTGTTCTTCTGTCCTTCCTAAAATACATTTGCATTATCGTATTTTATGCATGTCATGTTCCTGTTCATAAATGGCTCAGTTAAAAATCTGGCCGCTGTTCTTAGCCTTCAAACTGTGGGAGAACATGTCCACTCAAAACAGAGAATCTAGTGAAAAATGCCCACTGCAAGCATGATTTAAAACAACTGGGTCCTTTGTCATGGCCATCTGATCTATTAAGCAAAAAATGTAGCTCAGCTTGTTAGAAATCCTACTCCAAAATATGTTGACTGTTGAATTATAGCCTGTGACATTTTTAAAAAAGTGCGTAATTGTATTTAAAATAAATGTATTGCTGCACTGAAAATATTCATTGTGTTTTGTTTTGTTTTAACAAATCCAGAAATACATATCCTTGTAAAGGTCATTTAAAAAAAGGCTTTTATTCAAGCTTTGCCAACTCTATGGTTCTTCAACACTAATCTGCTTAATATTTATTTAATCTGTTTCATAGCAGCAAAATTCCTAAAATTATGTAGACAGATTGCACGTGCAAGGGACACTATAGAAATGCAGCTTTATTTTCAATGCTCTGGAGACGCAAACAAAAATTTATGAAGGACTGTTTCACGATTAGTTGCAGAAAACAGATTTTATCCTCAAATCAGTAATGTCCCTAAAGCAGCAATTTGTTTCCCATAACTTATATGGGAGAGATTAAGAACACTCTGGAATCTGATCTGGGAGGGCAAACAATGTAAAGGGCTAAATATGAAAATTATTACTTCCAAAATACTATTGTTCTAGAATACTGGGAAGACAATCAAACCGGTCAGTCCTAGAGGACATCAACCCTGACTGCTTTTTAGAAGGCCAGATCCTGAAGATGAAACTCAAATACTTTGGTCACCAAATGAGAAGGAAGGACTCACCGGAGAAGAGCCTAATGCTGGGAAAGATTGAGGGCAAAAGAAGAAGGGGACGACAGAGAATGAGGTGGCTGGATGGAGTCACTGAAGCAGTCAGCGTGAGCTTAAATGGACTCCAGAGGATGGTAGAGGACAGGAAGGCCTGGAGGAATGTTGTCCATGGGGTCGCAATGGGTCGGACACAACTTCGCAACTAACAACAACTGGGAAATTTAAATGGCAGCTCTCTGGTCAGCAATATTAAAGTGTTTCTGCAGCCTGCTTATCACTAAATGCAGGACCTTATTTGCGTCCCGTAGAAGCTAACAGCAGCCTGATTATGGGAAAATTACTCTGTGAAACTTCCAGAGGCTTGACTGGACTAGGTTAACCTTTGGTCTGATCAGTTTTTATATACTTGACGACTGTGCCACACCCCTGGTGACTTTTATCTCCACGACAGCACATTTCTCTACATGAGGTTTGGCTGCTAAACCCAACTTCCTCATAAACAAGGCGGAAAATTGTAGTCCTGCCAACTGGGCAAGAGGAGATGATGTCCAGATCATGTGCTTGGGTTGATCTGTGGAAAGTTAAGAATGGAATTTACCTTCTTGTGAACTTCAATTCAAAACAAAAAAGCTAGTCAGATGTCTAACCATCCTTAGGATATTCCCAAATGACCATGAATTGCAGAAAACTGTAACTTGCGCTGGTTCTTTGATGTTTCCAGAAGCCATGCATTTTCTCTCAGGAAGATCTAGAAGAAAAACATGTTTTCCATTTATGAGGTTATCATCCCACCTCTCTTCCAGGGAGCTCAAAATAAATTAAAAGCAAGTCCGTATCAATGTGTGATAGGCTTCATTTCTGTAGTGTAACTTTTGTACCTGACTTGCGATAAGAGTGCAGAGAAGAGAAGATTAGGGGACTGGAGGCTAAAACATATGAAGAACAGTTGCAGGAACTGGGTATGTCTAGTTTAATGAAAAGAAGGACTAGGGGGAGACATGGTAGCAGTATTCCAATATCTCAGGGGCTGCCACAAAGAAGGGGGGTCAACCTATTCTCCAAAGCACCTGAGGGTAGAACAAGGAGCAATGGGTGGAAACTAATCAAGGAGAGAAGCAACCTAGAACTAAGGAAAAATTTCCTGACAGAACAATTAATCAGTGAAACAACTTGCCTCCAGAAGTTGTGGCTGCTCCAACACTGGACGTTTTTAGGATGTTGGATAACCATTTGTCTTAAGTGGTGTAGGGTTTCCTGCCTAAGCAGGGGGTTGGACTAGAACACCTCCAAGGTCCCTTCCAACTCTGTTATTTCTATTTCTATACTTACGAAGCATATTTTAGTGGTGGTGACTTTAACTCCAGTTACATCCCCAGGAATAGTACGATCCTCTTGGAAATCTTACTCTTCCTCTATCCATTTTGCTACTCATTTTTATCAAGCTAGTATTGAAAGGGCATCCTTTTTTTAAAAAAACTATTGACTAGAATAGTCCTGTAACAATTAGCTGAAGGAATAGCACAGTAAAGAGATGCTGGGGACAAAATGTGATAAGATCATAAAATAAATTTTGCTCATCTTTCTTGTTCAGCTGTGACTAGATATGCTCTAGTTGGGCTCTGGCTTAAGCCATTGTCAGCTGAATGTTGACTTCCTAAAAATTAATAGACTTCCCATCATGGGCAATCTAAAAATGGGCTGGGTAGAGCTCATTGATACTAAATCTTAGTATCAAATTACATTTTTAAGCCATTTTGATTCTGAGCATTCAGCATTAAATGTGTAACTAATCCCAATTAAGTTCATTTGTATCAGATTTCATCCTGTTTGCTGCTTCTCAAACTTTTAAAAGGACATTTGTACAGAATTCTTGATAGACAGTTGTCTTAATACTACAGATACTGGGAATATTAAAATCCATTCTACGTCTATCCAGGTTAAGGCAATTAATATACTTTTCAACATTATTTACTTTTATGTACCGTATATATAAGTTTGAAGCTAATGCTTTAAAACAGTTCAGTTTCAAGTTAATGGTTTACCATTTAACAGACAGAAAAAAGAACCAGCCAGAGGCAAAAGAAATAAAATTCAAGTGTAATGTTCCATCCCAATTCTGGAAGCCAATTCAGAACACCAAAGCCAACAGAGCTGGCCAACAAACCCTTTCTTCTGAATCAGCTAAGTAGATAATTAGTAAAGGAACTAGTTATGTGAGAAAACTTCTTTAACTGATAACCAAAATAGGATTAGCATCCAGTGGCAATTCTTCAGAGATTTTCAAATAATTGTTCCACTTTTAGTGGATGTTATACACCCCTAAAAGCTTTTTTTTAAAAATTGGGATTAGGTTTTGTTTGTTGTTTCCTCTTTCATAGTTGTTACAACAATCAAATCATACATAATATGAAAGAAAACAAAAAGGATATGGACATAACTTTGTTGTGGAAGTAGAGCAGAAAAAGCTCTTGCCTGTTTTCAATACTGAGAATCAAAGCAAAATATATGTTGGGATTTTCCTCCCATGTAAGAAAACTACTCATGTAGAAAAGCTCATAAACCCTGGATGGCCTGGATTTCTCTCTCTTTCATGCTTCTCTAATATCTGTACTGCCTTCCTCATTTGCCTTATGTTTACACATTCTTTGAACCAGACAGGTAGTTTCCATTTATTATAAATCTCCAAAGATTATAGCTATAAACCCAAGTAAATAAAGGCTACTGTTATCATTTCTCACAGAGATGCATTAAGCATGCCAGTTTGAGCCATGGCCTTATGTTCTGTCGCATCCTTTGGTGGAGTGAGAATTTCTGAAGTGAAGCACACAGATCCATTTTACACAGCGAATGTTTTGCCATATGTATTACAGCATAAAAACTCCCTTCTCTGTTCAAGCATCACCTTAGGCAAGAATCAGTTCAAAGAGCCTACATCAGAATTAATAAATGTGATTGTTAATCTTGCAAAACTTACTCCCCTCCTTCTTTTAAATGATGTGATAGAACAGTGATGGCGAACCTATGGCACGGGTGCCACAGGTGGCACGCGGAGCCATATCTGCCGGCACGCGAGCCGTTGCCCTAGCTCAGCTCCAGCGCGCATGTGCGTGCACGCCAGCTGATTTTTGGCTCGCGCGGAGGCTCTGGGAGGACAATTTTGGCCTCCGGAGGGCCTCCGGGGTGGCAGGGGGAGCATTTTCGCCCTCCCCAAGTTCCAAGAAAGCCTCTGGAGCCTGCAGAGGGCAAAAAATGGGCCTACTGGGCCCACTGGAAGTCGGGAAATGGGGGAGTGGGGGGGGGTCATGCACGCATGCACAGGGGGGGTGGGGCAAGTGGGGGGCTTTGAATTATGGGTGTGGGCACGCACAAGCGTGCGATAGCGCCTGCGCGCACTATTTTGGCACCCGAGGGGAAAAAGGTTCGCCATCACTGTGATAGAAGCATTCCCAATGTTGTAACAGCCATTGCTTTAACTTAGCTATTAGTACGATTAAACAGATTAAAAGTTGAGCTCTCCTACACAGTTAGAGTCATGTTGGCTTTCCAAATGCTGTCCTCTATTTTACTTTCTATTCTGTTTGTACTTTCAAGAGATGCTCGGTTGCTTTTACACAGAGTTCCTCCCTCCAGATGAGTAGGAGGGCTCTGCAGAATCCGTATATCCTTATTCTGCGTGCCGTTTGTCAATTCAAAAGGATTTCAGTCGTGAAGAACGATACAGGATTAAGACTGCTTACTAGGGAACAATTCCCATTGAATTCCATTGGGTTTACTTCTGATTATGCTTAACACCTACACAGCACATAGTAACAAGGTTTTAAAGGACAGTATGTCTGTTCAATCACTAATATTGCTGGTTCCATGTGCAGGCTTAGATTCACATAAGATTCCCTGAACAGGATTAAGACTGCTTACTAGGGAACAATTCCCACTGAATTCCATTGGGTTTACTTCTGATTATGCTTAACACCTACACAGCACATAGTAACAAGGTTTTAAAGGACAGTATGTCTGTTCAATCACTAATATTGCTGGTTCCATGTGCAGGCTTAGATTCACATAAGATTCCCTGAAGTCAATAACTAATCTTGGAATCAATCTTCTATATATATAAAAGCCAAATACCATTCACTCATCACGAAATCTCCAGAACTGTAAAGCCTACAAGCTTGAAACTTTGCACGTATGTTCCTCTTGGCTTCTAGGTGCTCGCTAAGAAAGGATTTTTCAAAATGACCATCAGATCATTAGTATTTCTTATACAGGAGTTACACATTCTACATACATTTTTAAGATTTAACTGTCAATTTATCAAGCCCAATCACATAGTTTTGTAGTGAAGCACGGGTATCCAGCTACTAGTACTATATAGGCGAGTAAGTAAATAAATGAACAAACAAATAAATACCAGAAAAATAAATAAATAAATACCGGTATATAAAAAGAGACGGAAAACACTGGAGTTGCAAATGGAAGTGACCTAACTTCCAAAAATACCCTAGAACAGTGTTTCTCAACCTTGGCAGTTTGAAGATGTGTGGACTTCAACTCCCAGAATTCCCCAGCCAGCATTGCTGGCTGTGGAATTCTGGGAGTTGAAGTCCACACATCTTCAAACTGCCAAGGTTGAGAAACACTGCCCTAGAATGAAGCCCAGCAATAAACCTTGAAATCCCACCTACCCAATTCTTAAAAAGTGGGCTTTTTTTTAACCTGAGATATTAAATCTTTGCTGACATTTTCAAATATCACTCTTGCTCTGATACACACGTTTGTATCAGTTCAACCAAATGTGATTCTTCTGGGATAGGCACAGCGAAAGGAAAAGATTCACACTTCTGCATCTATATGTATTTCCTATATATTTTTCTGAAGAAAAAAAATATCACAACCCGCAATAGGTTTTTTCCCCTTTTTTCCTATTATAACAAGTTAGGTGGCCTCTTTTTATTGCTTTGAATTAACTGTGATATTAGTGAGAATATTGATTGATTTCACAAATGATATATGGTCATACATTTTTATCTTCATGAACTCAACTGTTTACTTTGAACCATGTCTTTTCAATCATTTGTAAAATTTAATTGGTATAACTTTCATTGCTTTATTATGTCAGTCCCCCAGTTATCAGTAAGAACAGAGGAATTTACCCAAAACCTGCTAACCATTTTTTCCCCTACAAACAGCAGCCATACAGAATTGTTGGCAAGGTTAGTCTTTTGTCTTTCTTTTTAAAAAAAGATTAAACTACAAACTTCAGTTTAGTGCCGCTAGCCTATCAGTTATAATTGAGGTTCTCAAAACCAACATTTGAAAATCCAAGTCTGAAATGAACTAAAACAGCAGGTACAACACATACTTACATACTCTTAAATAAGGCTTAATATACCTATTAAATTAGGATTTTTAAAACAATAGTGTTTACAAAAAAAACACACAACCCAAAACAAATATACTTGGACAATTTAAGGCAACCTGCATCAGCCACCCAAAATGTCTGCTGCTCAATCCACATTAATCATCTCAGGTCATATTTGTCAGATTTTTTTCCATTTCAGAGCTAACTATTGTTAACATTACCTCATTTGTATTTTCAGAAACTATTTCACCCAAATTGGTTTGTAAACCCATTCTAATTCCAGTTGCAAGGTTTAGGTTGGAATTAATTAGGGCTAGTATACTCCCCCCCCCCACCTGTGGCTAACAAGTGTCTTTTCAAACAGAAAAGTCTAACATTGATGTAGAGAATGCACAAACCATGCTTGATTACCAATTATTACAGTTTAAGGCCAGCATCACCTCCCCCCAGCCCCCCCCAAAAAACTTAAATCCTCTTGCTCTTTCAAGTCCCACAAATGCAACTCACCCATGTAACAGTTAAAACTTTTCAAGAAATAATAAATACATATATATATATATACATACAATTTCTGAACCGCACTGTTTATTTTTGCTGCTTGAAACCTAAGTGACAGTATGCCACCATAATTGTGGGTTTCCTCCAATCCTTTATTACACTGCAGGTACAGAAATATGCAGACACATTTTTGGAGAGTTGACATTTTGCAAAATGCAGCAAACATTTCAATGTATACATGAGAAAGAGGAAATGTTCAAAAGGGTATGCGTTTCAAGTTATTGCAGGTTATTTTTGTGAGATTTTTTTTTCTGCAGGTAAAATACGCTTAAATTTAAACCAACAGGAACGTGTCAGTGTAATTAAAATCATGACAAACATAACCTCCTCTCTGGCCATAAGGTGCCCCTTGGCAGATTATTAGGGTGTTGCATGGTGAGGGCAAAAGGTCAACACAGCATCAATCCCATGGCATTTTGGTTTTCTTCTGAAGATTAAAGCTGTTTTGTTTGTTTTTTCTTGGGATAAATGCAGCAGCAAAACACAAACCAGCTGATCAAAAAAGCACTTCTGCCAGTAACTCCAATAATTTCAGGGCACACCAACCGACAGTAGTTTTGCCATTCCCAGTTTTTAAGGTTTACATCACTGCGCTGTTGTCTTAAGTAGATTTTCGTCATCGCTTGTTCTTGTTTAAGCCAGCTTACTGACTACTGCCTGGTTGAGTGAGTTTAGTTGGTTGGTCCATTTATCTAACGCAGTATACCGTGCTCCACCCCGCTTCTGATGATCTAACTCAAGAAGTTGATTTACTTGATCAATCCGGCCATGAATAGTGCTGAAAGAAGCAAAAACACAAAAGTTATTACAAACCAATACGTCTTTGAGTGCCCAATGCTCTCACCATGGATAAATACAACTTTGCACAATACTTTTGACTTCCCTCCTTAATTTATTTTCACCTCTAATTATACAGAAGCACAATCTAGGTGCTTATATTAATACTAACCAGAGCTTGTTAAAGTCAGAGTTTGTGAAATTTGTTTCGAAACTAATCATAATTTGATAATTGCTACTGCAATTTTAGCTTCAAATGGGATTCGCAAGGTGAGTCCAAACCCACACAGTATTCTTAATTAATACGACCAGGAGATTGTGAATATAGTATGCTAGAGTTTAAACTGACGAAAACAAGAAAGCACTTTAGAGCTGAAATTCTACATACATTCCAAATACCAATTGCATGCAAGTTGATTTTTTTAAAAAACCACACATACACAAAACCAGCAACAAAGATAAGGGGGACGACGACGACGACTGAAAAATGCAGACACAACATCTCTCATACAAAGAGGTTCCTATTACAAAATAGAACTTTTACAGGGAAAAGAGAGGCATTTTGATCAATGAATTCTTAAAGAAATACTAGGGATTTTACTTATAAGTTAAATTAGTTTCAAAAGCAACACTTAGCTCAAAGCCAAAGAACAAATGAAATTGAACTTTTGAAATTTTGTGCTATGATGAAATGGAGGTCACAGTGAAATGATACCTCTTTCATAATAAAAGAAATTGTAATCAGTGAGATAATTTGACATACGCCAACGTTAACCCAGTAATAATCTGTTTTTATTTTGTTCTATCCCCCAATCTAGACAGCCTGCTTGGTGTAATGATTAAGGCATCAGGCTAGAAATTGGGGGTCCTGCCTTAGGCGTAAAGCCGGCTGAGTGACCTTGGGACTTTCTCTCAGCCTTAGAAAAAGGAAGTTACGGGCCATTTTTGAAAAACTTTGCCAAGAAACTGCAGGGACCTGTCCAGCCAGTCTCGGAGAATTCAGATACAACTGAACAGAAGAAGAAAAAAATCACCCAATTGAACGACAAGGTTGATGGGAGTTGTGAATGTTTGACCTTTGGTAGGTATTACTTGAAATGGCCTGGAGGTTTATTCAGTAAACTACCTGCCTCCTTACCAGTAGATATCTGATTGATGTTTTTAAACTACATCCTTATGAATCAATCTTATTATTATTGAGTTAACATTAAAATGTTAACTCAATAACATTGAGGGGGGAGGAACCCTCTGGTGGCTACGTCTCTATGTACTTGCTTAGTCCTGTTTTTGAATATAATCAATATTTCAGAACGATACAAA
The DNA here is from genome assembly GCA_023053685.1 of Diadophis punctatus similis. Lineage (NCBI taxonomy): Eukaryota > Metazoa > Chordata > Lepidosauria > Squamata > Dipsadidae > Diadophis > Diadophis punctatus. Next base: position 13,589,066 of record JALIGW010000012.1, on the reverse strand, counting down.
ATGATAATGAGAATTACTGCCTATTTGTAAGTTTATCTCCTTCATGATACCACTTTTTCCACAACCAAACAAGTTTGAATACAGTATTCTACTATTACCATGCAACGTAACATCAACTTCATTTTAATTTGAAAAAAACAATACACTGTTTATATGTCCGGCACTATAAATAAGTCCTTGAAAATACTTATTGTTGAAGAAAAGGGAAAAAATACTCACTTATCCAGTATACACTGCACAAGCAAGCTTTCCACGTCAGCTACATCTATGTTTAACTCCTAAGGGGAAAACAACAGGCAGAAGTGATGGCCCAGGCGTTAGAGGTTCAAGGACGTAAACATGAAGATGCAACATTTTTTTCTAACTTTCTGATAAGTAACAAGAACTGAAAACCTATGCAAACAATATGTACTACAAGTACCTTAGAAATAAATGGAATATGTATCCTTGTGTAAGGCTTAATTAATTTTATAAGCACTTGTGTCCTGATGTTTCGCAAAAGTTCTGAAAGAAAACAAAAGCAAAACGGTCATTACACGAATAACGGATAGCGTTAGAAATAAAAGAAATGCACGTGTTTCTATTCAGTGATCGCTGGATTGCTCTTTATTTACAAGCACAACCACAACTGAGCCCAAAATTGCTGTTGCTCAACCAGACATTTGTTAAGTGAGTTTTGCCCCATTTTACGACCTTGCTTGCCACATTTGTTAAGCGAATCACTGCATTTGTTAAGCCAGTAACATGGCTGTTAAAAGAACCATTGTTGAAAAAGGGAAAATTGTTTTATTGTAATGATAATAGACTGAACATAATATAACAAGAGAAAAGAATAAGGAAAATATTGGAAGATATAAGAAAGATAATGATGTAAATAATAACTATAAAGAATAAACATGTTTTTGTATCACTAGGCTGTAAAAGGATAGTGTCGACGAGATGGTTGACATGTATGTTCAATGTTCAATGTTTTCTATACTCAAAGATATTTGTTACTCTATTTATATATACATATGTTTATACATATTTTTATGTTTGTTTGTATGTTTGTTTGTCTTTTTTACATAATTAATAAAGATTATTTTAAAAAAAAACATGGCTGTTAAGTGAAACTGGCTTCCCCATTGACCTGGCTTGTCAGAAGGTCACAAAAGGAGATCCCATGACCTGAGGATGCTGCAACCGTCATAAATATGAGTCAGTTGCCAAGCATCTGAATTTTAATTATGCAACCATGGGGATGCTGCAGCAATTGTAAGCATGAAAAACAGTCATAAGTCACTTTTTTCAGTGCTGTTTTAACTTTGAACAGTCACTAAACGAACTGCTGTAACTTAAGGACTACCTGTATATCCTGAGGTCCAATAACTGGTTTTCAAACTGTCTTTTCAAGACTTAAAATTAAAATAACAAAATTTAAATCATCCAAAAATATACAAATGACGCCAAGGCCTTTAATGAACCAACTTATCACTAACCGGTTAAAGTAAAAACTGCATGGTTCAATCCTCACATTTTCATGGTTAACAGAATTTTAGATGTACTTTTAATGTTATTTCAGTACAAAAGACGTTTTATGAACCGAGAGCATCATTAATTCAGGCTGGTGGAAAGTGAAGAATGCAAAATCCAACAGTTCTGTACCTTCAATGTGCTCCCTGATGAAGGGATCGTCCATGATGTTACTGTGATTTGTCTTCAGGATCTTCTCAAATTCAGTGATGTCATTATTCTGATAGGCACTGCAAGAGAAAGAGCCCCTAGTTACACTCTGGCAGACTGGAGGAGACAGCGGGCACATAAATTTGTATTTGCAATCCAAAAGGGAGCATATGAGCCATGGTGGCGCAGTGGTTAGAGTGCAGTACTGCAGGCTACTTCTGCTGACTGCCGGCTGCTTGCAATTTGGCAGTTCAAATCTCACCAGGCTCAACGTTGACTCAGCCTTCCATCCTTCCATAAAATGAGGACCCAAATTGTTGAGGGCAATATGCTGACTCTGTAAACCGCTTAGAGGGCTGTACAGCACTGTAAAGCGATATATAAGTCTAAGTGCTATTGCTATATCCAGAGCAGCCTTCCCAACAGGCAATTCTGCCGGGGGGGGGGGGGGGGCTGAGACTGCAGTTCAGGAATTTGGGGGAGGATGTAATTTCTCAATTTGTAAAATAAAATAGTTTCCACTTTTTTTTAAATGATACAGGGGTTACCACTCAAAGTGCTCATCCAAGTTTAACTAAGGGTTTGAAGGTAAACAGCTGGGGCAAGGAATTAGTGTTGTCATTCGTTTTCTTTTTAGACCTATATGATTTTAACAACATAATCCCATTTATCCACATGCCACATATTGCCTTGAATAATTCAGAAAATATCTGGTAAACTAAACATCAGGAGTATAACAGATTGATGGACCACTGATACATCAAACTATGTGTACTCCTGACAGTCTAGTGGTCATTAATTAAAGAATGTGTACGTTCTGCAATTAAAAGATAATTCTGAAACAAATCTCAAATTTTCTCTAGCACTTCATACTGTTTCAAATTCATTTGTAGGTTGCTATTCATTTTGCTCGTTAAGAAGAAAGTTCTTACCTTACTAAATTTGTCATTGCTAGAATCTCTGGATCATTTTTGTATGGTTTTGCCTACATGGGAAATAATATATATTTACATTTCTACAATAACAAAAATATTTTTGCTAATCTCTTTCACACAGACAAAAAATGAAGAAAGGGTCAGCTGTACCTCCTGAGAATCAAATGGATTTATTCCAGACTTCATCAGCATGTTTGCTAGGACTAAATATTTTAAGCACGTAGTTCTTCTTGGACTCCCTGATTCATCGTAATTTTTGAACGCTTCGAAGAAATCAGTATGTGCCTTTTCAAATTCACCTTCTCTTAGGTGCATTTTACCACCACATTCTGTGGGAGAAAAATTAGACAGCTGCTAATGATTTACTTTTGCTGCACAGAACACAGAATACCTTTTAAAACTGACCTTGAGTAATGCCTAAATCACGCCTCTTATTTCAACTACCCATTATAAGGAAGTATAAGATGAACACTGCTATCCTGGATAATTACGGTGAACCTATATACAGGTGGTCCTCTCTTAGCAATTGAGACCGGCCATTCCATCACCAAGCTCTGTGGTCACTAAACAGCAGATCACGTGACCAGAACAGACTTACATCCCTTCCCAGTTGTTAAGTGAGTCACCATGATCATTAGCTAAAGCATTATGTGGGCCGCAACTTGCAATTTTACTTTTGCGTTCTTCATTAACTTCGTTTGTTGCAAGACATGTGGGAAGCATGCCAACACTGATCACTGCAATAGTCATAAACATGTGCCAGTTCCAAGGAACCCGAATGGGAATCTTGGAACTGTGGGAAACACTGCAATCGTCATAAATGTGAGGATTGGTCACAAAGCTGTTTTTTTTTAAAAAAAAACACACATTTAACTTCAAACTGTGGCTAAACAAGGTATACCTATAAATAGCTTGGAATCTCATTATGTCTGTAGAATATTCAAGCTGTAATACACATCAACGTTAAGGAGTGAAACATGACCGTATCTGCATGGTAATTTAAGGAAAGGATACCATCTGCCAAAGCAGTTTTTTCCCCCCCTAGAGTTGTGCAACTCTTGGATTCAGTTCCAAAATGCTGTTTCAGAGTAAGAGCAGGGCCGTAGCCACATGATCCTGAAAAGAAACAAGTTGTTTTAAAGGGCTGCAAATAGAAGCTACGTTTGCCTGCCAAGGACTCCGAAGCACCTTTTTGGAACTGGACTCAAAGCGTCACAAGAGCCTAATTAATTTCCCACAGGCAATTTCCCAACAACACTAATCAATTCTAAGAAATTCAGTCATGTTCAATATGTTGCCTTGAGGTAATAAATCTATAAATGTAATACAGAGTGTCTGCATTCTCCCTAATACTCTGTTGTTATACTTGTTGATATCCAGCTTTAACATGATTTCTACAAATAATGTCCCTAATAAATTGTTGCTAACAACCCTTCCCCTATTTATTAAAGTATTAATTTCCATTATGTTCCTCCCTTTGCAGTAATCCAAATCATACTTATTCTCATAGCCACAGGGTGAAGCAACGTTTCTGTACTTAACAATTTAACTTGTCTAAAATACTGCTGTTCAACTAGCAGTATGCCTCTTCCAATAGCCTAATCCATGGCTGGCTGGGAGTTGAAGTCCACAAGTCTTAAAGTTGCCAAGTTTGGAGACCTCTGGACTAATCTATTAGCCTTTAAGATGCCACTGTACTTGCCTCTGATAACTCCCATAATCAGCGGATGAGGAATTGCAGACTTGATGTGCAATGACTGTTCATATAGTGCCTTAAGTTTTTTATTATTTTTTTGGGCTGTATACATTTGAATTTCCAAAGCGTAAATTTCCAATAACTGGGTGCCTTTTTTAAGGTCATCTTCTCCATCATCAGTCTAGTTTAAAACAAAAACAAAAAAAACACGTGCAGGATAAAATCATGAATACACTTTTTCTCTCTGCTTCCTATGAAATACAGATGAAATTTATTTGTAGATTTTAATTTATAAAAGGTGTCTCAAATGCACCGGAAGTTCTATGCTGGCTGGAGAATTCTGGGAGTTGAAGTCCACGAGTCTTAAAGTTGCCAAGTTTGAAGACCTCTGTTCTAAACTACCTTTATGCCTGGACTGAGAAAAAAATGAAGTAGTATACATTTCAAATCAACAGAGAAACCAAAATCCAGTATAGATTCCTAGGAGCCATAAACTTGAATTTCTACAGCTTTCCAGAGGGCATAATTTGAACACAGTTCTCTCTCTGCACCTGGAAGGAGAACTCCAGGGATGAAGAAGTTAATTATTGGATTCTTCAAATATAAATTTATTTCCCTCATAGACTGGGAAGCTTAGTTGTTGAAAGCTCTCAAATAAGACATGGCAAGAGTTAGATAAGAATTACTCTCATCAGAGGCGAAATAGATCTTTTCCTGAAACTCTGACATTATAAAAAGAAACCGCAGTTTAAATGCTAAGGTATAAAATATTTATTTCAGTACAAAAATAATAAATCACATCTTGGCTATAAAACAGGTCTTGCTCCTTACAGAAGCTGAAGAGAAAAGGAAGGAACAAAAGAAAGGAATGTACACATGCGTACTAGGAACATATTAATCACGTGCTCAGGAATAAACCATTATATTTGATAGGGATGCATCTCCCCTGCCTCTTTAAAATTCCTTCTAGAACAGCATTCGCTGGCTGGGGAATTCTGGGAGTTGAAGTCCAGACATCTTCAACTTGCCAAGGTTGGGAAACACTGTTCTAGAAGAACACATCAAAGCAATTTTGCAGAGAACCCCACAATGTGAAAATGTTCTTCCTTTATGTCTATCAATTGTCTTCCTAAGATATGCCTGCCAAACCACTTCAGTACTTGCTATCCTGTTGTCAAATCAATGCTTGTGCTATTTAAATACTCTACAAAAGATTGCAGCAGGCAAGAGAGTTACAACCACTTGAAAAACAGACGCGGAGAACAAACTGCACCTTACCTGACATGACTGATGGAGTTGCCGCAAAATCTTCTGTAACTTGCCATACTCTTCTCGTTCTAAATATAATTTGCCAAGCTGTAAAGCAAAATGTGATTTTTTTTTAAAAAAAAGAAAGAATCCTAAATATATATTTAAAAATTGTAACATTCCCAAAAAAACAAAACAACAACAACAACAACCCAGATTGGTCATTTTACCTTTGTGTTTGTCTTAAACCACAATCTATCATTCTTAGCATCTTTCAGTGCTTCAAGTGTTGTCTCATAAAATTCCTGAAGCAAATCCATCTGACATAAAAAATCAGAATTCTATAATTGTAAACAGCAAATTTGTGCCTGTTAATAAAGTCAACATGAACACACCCAGTGCAACTTTGAAATCTTATACACTCTAATATTGGCATTAAGATGTGCATATTTTTAACATTGACAAACCATAACAAGATCAGCTTAATTTGGGTTTTCAAACTCTTTTTCCAGGCATCTGTGGGAATCTGTTTCATGGTTAGAGTGTTTTAGTGCTTCATGGAATAATATTATGATTTGGCTTGTGCTATGGAAGCTGCAAATTCCCAAGTGCCTTTTACTTTGGCATCTACAAAATTATTACCCTATATTGGGCAAACAAAAGTAATAAAAAGAGGTTAATTCTTTTTTTCTCCAGTGAGATACATTGCTGTTCAACTATAATTAAGTTGTGCAAGTAGAAACACTTATTTCATAATCTTTCGCGCCATGTTTATTTCTCTATCAAACAGCTATTATCGTTTCAGGTCTGAAATAAGGAAGACTTAAGGAAACTCTGCCCATGAAAATAACACAGATGCCAATGGCAGAATCATATATTGTGCAATTCAGGTTTCTGAGGGTATTTTAGGAGTTTGAAGATCCAGTACACACGTTCAGCAATATTTTATTTTTATTTTTTTATTTATTCAATTTATTTGCTGCCTATCTCATCTTGGGGCTACTCTGGCTTATTTCAATTTCAATATTATTTCAACATTATAGTTTTAAAACATTGAGAAAAGAACAATTAATGAGAAGGAGGGAGAAAACAGCAAAATCAAAAACATTTGTGCTAAAAATTGTGCTACTTAACAGTTTTTCAAGAGAAGCAAAACTAAACAGATTCTTAGAACTTTTAAAATAATAAGGCACTGAACAACAAACCAAACTAAGGAAATAGCCTAAAACGATCCCAAAGCTCAGTCCAAAGATGTGGCGCAACCATCACTGAGTTTGGGATGGGAATGCCCTACATAACGGCAGTTGTTAGAAAACAGGACATTTTCTAGTGTTGAGCAAGATTACAGCTGTCAAATGATTTTCCATATCTACTTAAGTATCTTGATTACCATATTTTTTGGAGTATAAGATGCACCTTTTTACCCCAAAAAAGAGGGTGAAAACTTGGGTGTGTCTTATACTAGCCCCACCCAGCCACACCCACCCTTTGGCCTCTGCCTCCCAGCAATTTACCTCCTTGCAGCAAACAGCGCATAGCCTGATTAGCACAAGCAACTGATTATTGGCCTCCCGACCAGCAGCTGATCAAGGCTGCAGGCAGGCCCACATGCTAAAATGAAAGTGAAACTAAAACTGCAAGGAAGCAAATTGCTGGGAGGGAGAGGCAGAATTTTATTTTCTTGTGCTAATCAGTTGCTGAAACTGGATGCAAGGAGGTAAGTCAATAACTATAAATGTCTATAGAATGTTCAAATTATTAGACTTATTTTTTAAAGACTGCTTTATTATTGTTCTAGACAACTTAACAAAATGAAGAAGCTTTTTAAAATAAATGCTTGATCTGAAGAGGCCCAGTGCTATTGAATCTTCTTTTAAATAGCAGAGAAGAATACTTCAAGAAAGCCACATCAATTTTAACAGCATCTGTACAAGTATAATCTGAAATGTAACAGTGTCCTGTTTAGTATTAAGATAAGGCAGCTGAGTTAAACCCTGACTTAGTTATGTTTGGAGTAGATCTATTTAAATAATTGGGAGGAGTTAGTGTGACTACATTTAAGAAAACTTTCTGGCATTAATATACTGCCATAATGTACATTTCTCCAATTCTTTGCTATTTCTATGGGTCAGGCACACATGCACAGAAATACACAGCAAACAGTGTATATCATCTGTGCTGTTTGCTGGGAGGCAGAGGCAGATTTCCCACCCCCTTGTTTTTCTCCCCCAAAACTAAGGTGCGTCTTATACTCCGAAAAATATGGTACATCTTTGTCTTTGAAATCTTGTATATCATTAAAAAAAACTGATATTATACAACTAAATTAAATTAAAAGTTGGTCTATGATATTACGATTATAAAAATTAAGAATTTCCAAATCAAATTTGCAAAGAATAAAAGTTCCTAGAAGATGTCCAGTGATCTGTCAGAGTTAAAGCTGGAGAATGATATAATTCTGCTAAATTTCTCAAATTCAGTCTCTCAGGTGCATTAAAGTAGTTATTTTATATTTTCAAAAAATCCCAAGTCCCTTTTTATCCCAAGGACCTGCAATCTTTTTGGGGCAACCAGTACATGAAAGCACATTTTGCTCCTCCTATGTTTTTGCATGCAAGAAATAGATTATACAAATAAATGGATTTTCTTCCATGTGATTTGCCAGTCCTTGTAATAAATGGTAAATAAATAAATGGTTCTCTATTTTGTGATGAACTGCTCTCTGTTTAACTTGAACAATTATTTTTATAATAAATGAAATACAAGTAGCATTTGTAACATTCACAGAGATGATTTTTCAAGAAGGTGCAGCTTCTAGAAATTGAAAGGAGAGATAATCTAACCTGCTTTGAAGTGGAAATATAATCAAGAATAGAATTGATGGATTTTTCTGAATAATTCCTTGTGACTGCACTCCGTATGTAGGTCAATAGTTGTTTATATCTGTTCATCATTTCAGGAAAGTTAGTCTTCATCAGAAAAAGAAATATTTATGAATTATAACAACGCATTTCAAACTGAAGATGAGTCTAGTTAGTAAATTTAAAAATAGGTCAAACCCTGTGTAACTGGATACATGCCTTGAATTTCTGCAAGTGCTCTTCCACACATTTTGAAGAGGTCATACTTTGCTAACGACAATTTTCTCCCATTCTGATGTGGCTTAGTTCTTACAGGAAAAACCCAAGTAAAAATGATACACATCTTACCAGTTTGAAATTTATTTTTATCATCTGTTTTAATGCTTTGAATCCCCATTCTCCTTTTTCACCTTCAAGCTCCAAAACCTAAAAAATAGAGAAAGATAATCTTTTTCAATATTGATACTTGTAGATTCATCAAAAGCTGCAGTAAATCCTAGTCAGCTTTTTTTTGTTTCAGGAGAAACAAGTCTTCTGTTATCCATCAAAACGGCAATTTTTAGAATTTCTGTATTTTATCCTTGAATGTCCGTGTCCTGATTTCAAGTTCTTCTTCTGGATTTATTACAACAGGAAGACATCCAGCAGCATTTTTGCAGAAATTATTTTCAAAGGACTTAGTTGTCACTTCAAGCAAGGCACCGTCAACTGAATCTGTCTACAATGCAGTTACTAAAACAGTAATAAAAGAAGGCAGATAGGAAGAGAAGACGTATGTGATCCATCACTATGAGAACCCAGTTGTGGAAAGATTTTTTTTAAAAAATTCAAAAGTAGCAACAATAAGATGCATTTATTCTTAAAATAAATGTCCCCCCAAGCAAAAAGTCTTAAATACTTCTAAGTAGCATTGAGGAGATTTGAAGTAGCTAAGCTCAGTCCTCCCTGAACAAGACATTATGAGGAGCAGTGATAGTCCAGATAGGTTTCACAAGACTACCCCTTAGATCAGGGGTGTCAAACATACGGCCCGCGGGCCGGAACCGGCCCCCAAGGAGGTTCGATCAGGCCCGCAGGATAATTTGAAAGTGGAAAAAATGCATAAAAGACATGGAATTAATATTTTTAATTCGCTGCAATTCATGGATTATCCGCTAAGGGGCGCACTCTTTCCATCAGAGTAGAAGACAAGCCGCATCACTGAGACAGACTGAAAACAGCAGACGGTATCAGTGCGCCATCTGCTGCTTGTTACGACGTTGTTTATACCTTGGTCTCTATTTCTCCGCTACACCCTCATTAGCCAAAATGTCGTTATCCAAACGGAGAAAAGTAGATAAGGAGTGTAGAATTTTCAAAGAAAAATGGACCACGTCCTATTTATTTACAGAGATGCACGGAAAACCTTCGTGCTTGGTGTGTTTGCAACAAGTTTCGGTATTGAAGGAATATAATATTCGACGCCACTACGAGACTCATCACAGTGAAAAATATGACGGCTTGCAAGGACAACTGAGAAGAGATAAGATTGTATGTGTATGTATGTTTCATGTATGAAGTTTACAGATTTACAGGACAGGCGAACACTTTCTTCATTACACATTTAAAATCACTCTCCTTAGTTTGTAAGGTGTGCAGGGATTACATTTAGATTTTATATGCGTATGTGTAAGTGGTTTAAAAATTCCTTTCTTTAAAAGTCTCATTTAATCTTAAAGTGCATTACTATATTTTTCAGTACCAATTAAAGTTTTGTGCCTTTGTACAATCAGTGGGATCTGTTGCAATGCATATTTGTGAATGATAAAAGTAAATTGCACATTTGTCTAAGGAAATATGAGGTGTTTTATGAAATGTTTTGTAAAAGGATAGTTTATTAAATTTCAATATTTTCCTAATGTTCTTGTGCTTCTTTACACCAAAACAAAGAAAAGACATGATATTTTAATTATTTATAGCAGAGTATGGTATAATTTTAATGGTCCGGCCCACTTGACATCTCCCTAGGCCGTATGTGGCCCACGATGAGAAATGAGTTTGACACCCCTGCCTTAGATCAAGGGTCTCCAACCTTGGCAACTTTAAGCTTGGCAGACTTCAACTCCCAGAATTCCCCAGCCAGCAAAGCAAAGCTGGCTGGGGAATTCTGGGAGTTGAAGTCCGCCAGGCTTAAAGTTGCCAAGGTTGGAGACCCCTGCGTTAGATAATAAGCATCTATCACATGGGTGTCAAACTCAAGTTGTCACGGTGGCGTGAGGTATCAGGACTTTTTCCCCTTTTACTACATCAGGGGTGTGCGTGGCCAGTGCGTGAGGCATCCGGCCCGTGGGCTGGGAGTTTGACAGCCCTGATTTACCATAAATGATATCAAAAGTGAAACATGGAGAATATCCCAGGATTATTTGACAATAGGATTTCACCTGCACCAAGCTATCACAAATAAAAAGCCTAATAAAGCAAAATATTTGACAGACAAATGTATACCAATATGAAAAATTTAAAACTATAAACCTTTTGAAAACTGCTCAGTGCTGCTTTGGGGTCATCCTCTTTCAAGGCTTTGGAGTTGTAATATTGATTCTCCAAATCTACATTTGGTTCAGAGTTGCTGTCTTCAGAATATTCCTGCATTTTAAAAAAGGGTAAATATTTCATATTGAATTTTAATCAATTAAGTGATAAATGCCAGTGTACACATGGGGTAGAAATAAAATGGGAAATTGGGGAAAAATGAGTTGTAGTGACTGCATAAGCAAATAGCTAGCAGTGGCTTCTGAAGTTGCCCCACATCCTTAGCTGCTTTAACAATTTGAAAAGGGATGCTTTTTTGCAGTTTATCCTATGGAATAAAAGGTAAGTCAAACAATCTGTGCAGTTAAAACCAACTCTCATAAATACAACAAAAACTTATTTGTTTTATTTTTACAAGGTATAATTCATCAGCCCAAGCATTAATCTTTCCTGGATTAGGTTAAAGGTATGAGGAATGGGGTAATTCAGAACTAAGTTTCGGAAATATTTCTGCTATGAAATAAAATAGCCTGATTAACGGTTTGTTAATGCTGCTTGCTGGATCAGATGAAGGCCCAATAGTCTACTGTCATCTGGACTAAACTAATGCTTCCATCAAGCTATCTCATATGCTTTCAATGTGATTTTCAAGGACAACTTGTTTTTGTTTAAGGAGATTCTGGTTGTGTTTACTGTAGATGATAAGCTAAATCAGTACATTCACTGAATTTGTCATAAATGATGGGATCCATACAACCCAGTAGATCATGTTTTACAAATGATCTACACCTGGAGAATCCATACCTGACTACCCTATTTGCTCTCCAAGACCTTAAACAAGAGTATCCCCTAGTTACAGTCTCTTTGATTTTTAAATGAAGATGCTACAAGCCGAATTTAAAAGGCGACAACATGCAATCTACTTCAAGAAATAGTCACACCATGCCTTTTGAAAAAAACTTGTGGAGAGGTCTATGTAATCAGTGTTTTCAAAAGTTAGCAAGTACTCCCTCAAACCTACAAACAAGAATTTCAATTTAGAAAACATGCCAGCCAACTTGTTTTCCACTTTATCAATTACTGCAGTGGTTCTCAACCTGTGGTCCGCGGATCCCTGGGGGCCACAATGTCATCACAGAGGGTCCGAGAAGCCTTGAAGAAATGTTATGATGCAAATCTTGGGTTAAGTCTTGGGAGTGTGTGGCCACAAATGATATTTAAAGGGTGTCGGTGGTGAAGAAAAGGTTGGGAACCACTGAATTACTGGAAAGATTCATGTATTTGGTTTTATTTATTTATTTGGAAAATTTATATTGCCGCCTACTCGCTCATAGCGACACAAGGTGGCTTACAGGAAATAAAAATGTTATATTTGTATAATAAAATAACAAACATCAAAAAGTCACACAAAATCACAAAAACCCTATATCCACTAAATAAGCTGTTGCTCAAAAAAAAACCCACCCAGAATTACAACTTTTTCTACAGCACAAAAGTGAATCGATACGTTATTTGTTCAGCAGATTAATCACACATTTTCAGGGGTGGCTCCTACACCACCTGTCAAATTACATCAAAATAGAGGACTTTTACCACGCAGGAAGAAAAACTCACTATAAAGCATGCCACTGCCAACCCACCTGCCCGCCAAAAAAAACCCCTAATGCACACCTGAAAAGAAATAACCAGGATAATCAATTAAAATAATGACGTTTGACTCAGACTCTCATGAAATACTAATCATGGGCCATCAAGTCTTCTTCCCCTGCCAGCACCACAAAGACAGACAAAATCACACTTCGATGCAGGAATGAAGTAGTCCTCCACTTAGGACCAGAACTGAGCCCAACATTTATGTTGTTAAGTGAGAAAGTTGTTAAGTGAGTTTTGCCCCATTTTGCGATTTTCCTCGCCACAGCGAACCCCTGCCGCTGTTAAATTAGTAAGCCCGTTGTTAAGCGAATCTAGCTCCCCCCCCCATTGACTTCGCTGGTCAGAAGATCGCCAAAGGGGAACACGTGACTTTGGGACGCTGCTGCAACCGTCGTACATGTGAGTAAGTCACGTGACCACAGGGATGCCAAGTGTGAAAAAAAGTCACTTTTCACAGTATAACTTCGGTCACTAAACGAACGGTTGTAAGTCGAGGACTACCTGAACTGAAAAGCCGGTCAGCTTTCAGAAGCCCCCTCCCCCAAGCTAAAACTGCTGCCTCCTCCAAAAAAGGAACCCCCGAACCCCCCCCCCACTCTCCGGGGATCGACCCCCTACAGCCCCCCACCCACCCGGGCCAGGGCCTTCAGGGGGCGCGACGGACGGGTCCCTCTGGGCAAAGCAGCCCACCTCTCTCACCCACCCACCCACCCCTCCTAGGGATCCAGCTCTTGGGAGCCGAGGCGAGGCGGCCCAGCCCCAGCGCCCCTTGGGCAGGCCTGACGAGGGGGCCTAGCGCGGGGCCTGGGCGGCGTCGGCGTCCTCTTCCCGGACCGGAGGGAAGAGCCGGGCGAGAGGGGGGGGGTCTCGCCGGCGCCCCTCCTCCCGGCGGCGCCTCTCCTGCCGCGCTTCCTTCCCCGGGGCAGCCGGGCGGCCGAGGAGCTGGCGCAGACCCCGCACCCGGGAGCCGAAGGGAGCGAAGGCGCCGGGCGAGCGGAGGAGAGGGGGAGGCGGAGGCGGCTGAGGGGAGGAGGGGTCCCCTTACCAGGTCGTAGTCCTCCTCATCGTCGCACATGAAATCATCCTCCATGTCAGACATCTTGGCCGGAGGACGCGAGGGGAGGGGGAGGAGGAGGAGGAGGGGCGGGGAGGTCGGACCAACAGCCGGGCGGACAGCCCTCTTCTCCCACAATGCCCCGCGCCTCGGACAACCCCTCCCCTTCGACGTGAAGGCGCGAGGCGTGCGGAAAGGGGTCGCACGCAAAAGCGTCCGTCGCGCCGCGCCTCGGCCGTTCCGGTCGCGTGCACCCGGAGCCTCATTCGGGGTGCACCAGGCCTGTGGTGTGTGTGGTTTTATTTTTTGGCAACCGGGTTCCCTAGCAACGGCTCGGGTCGCCAAAGCGCAGCTCGGGTGATTTGGATGAGGCTTCGGGCGGCCCAATGCACCGGGATCTAAGCGGAGAGATCCCGGGTGCAAAACTTTACCCGGGTGTTGTTAAGAGGGCTGCAGAGGGGAGCATTGTGCTCTCCCTTCGGCGGCTCTGCTGCTTTTTAGCAGCCTGAAAGGAGCCTGTGTCAGATCAGACTCGGCCTTAGTCAAGTTTGGAAAGGAATATTTGTAGTTCGGGGTTGAAATGAGGAGTCCTTGGTGCTCTCTAATCTTAGTTGTTTTCTTGCAGACGTTTCATGACCCAACTAGGTAACATCATCAGTGCACCTGACATCATTTGTCAACTGTCACTAAATCGTCAGCTGATAAAAGAGGAGAAAGGAGCTTTTTTACAAGGAGAGCTTCCACATCACAGCAGGGCCACTCAAATGCAGCAACTGTAACCCTAGATCAGCATTTCTCAACCTGGACAACTGGAAGATGTGTGCATTTCCACTCCCAGAATCCCCCAGCCAAGTTATGGAAGTCTCTGCTTCAATGGCTACAGTGCAGACCTGCAAAAGCCCAACAGATGACTTTTCCTGTTTTGCAATTTGCCTGGCTTGGCATCAGTTTGGCCAGAGGTTATAAACTGTGTAGAGAGCTTGCACAATATATAAAAGCAACCAGTTGTGTCAAGCCATAATTTAGCATAATATGTACACGCCTGGCATATAGATATGAGTATAATACAATGATGAATCCCTGTACTCCATGGATGGAACATAAAATCAGGGCTGGAATAGACCTCAGAGGTTTTCTACTCCAACCCTGGCTCAATTATACCATCCTGGTCAAGTGGTTGTCGGAACTATTTTTTGAAAACTTAGATCGGTGTTTTTCAAACCTGCCAACTTCAAGGTGTGTGGACTTCCAAAACTCCCAGAATTTCACATTCACTCTGCCAAGTTTTTACTTATTTACTTTTTACTTTTACTTTTTACTTATGTTTATACAAACTACTATCCTGTACATGTTTGACAAATAAATAAATAAATAAATAAATAAATAAATAAATAAATAAATAAATAAATAACACTCGACTAGGTGTTAGCTCGAAGGTGCTTTCCAACTTTTGCAGAAGTCTGAAACTCTACCACTTTTTCTGATGAACACATTTGATTAAAAGCATCGCTTTTCTTGAGCTACACACACCCTCCCTTCCAACAGATGCCGTAATCCTCCACTTTTCGTTCGGAAAGTTACGCGTTTAATAACACGTGTGAGTTGAAAAAGCGGCTGCAAGACTAAAACAGCCCAAACTCTCCAACTTTCTCAATCGGTGATGGGAAGGGGGGAGGGAGGGAGGGACACTTTTTATTTCCGAAAGTGGATATTTGCAAATTATAGAAGTCTTTCCGGGAATAGGTTAAGTCTCCCTGGTGGAGAGACCCGGCTCTTCGCTTCTTCCTGCATCTTTCGTGTGAATTTCTCCAGTTCCGCATCTGCAGCGGAGGTACGGCACGGTCGTTCGCAGGAGCTTCGTCCTCTTTGCCACCAGGAGCGCCTCTGGGCGGGTAATACGAGGAGGAAACAGCTGCAGAGGGCAGAGCTGGAAGCAGACGTGTCCCAGGGCTTGGCCGGTTGCAGAAGGAACGATCACCCCGCAGCAACGTTGATAATCGTGGGGGAAGCACAGAATGGCTGCCGACGCGCCCCCCACCCTTTCGGTCCAGCTGGTGGAAGATCCGAGGTGCGTGGTCGGACTCTCGCCCCCCTGGGCTCCAGCGGTCAGGGCAGAAGGCTAAGAGTATAGACGTTCTTCCTTGAAGCGCTTTGCAACGAGTCCTGCGCATGGTTTTTCCGGGGAGAGTAGCTGGTTATCCTAGGTTACTTACTCCCAGGTCGAGGTGCATGACATTGGAGGAGTTGTAATCTCATAGAAGATTATAGGGGCGGTTCCGGGTGCTTTAGCAATAGCACTTAGACTTATATACCGCTTCACAGAGCTTTACAGCCCTCTCTAAGCGGTTTACAGAGTCAGCCTCTTGCCCCCAACAATCTGGGTCCTCATTTTACCCACCTCGGAAGGATGGAAGGCTGAGTCAACCTTGAGCCGGTGAGATTTGAACTGCTGAACTGCAGTGCTGCATTTTAACCACTAGGCCACCTTGGCTCTTTACTCGGTTTGCTTCCTATTAGTTTTTCAAGGAGCGGAAGAAACAAACCCCAAAAACTTAAAACTTAGACTATCTATCATCGACCTCACCCCATTCCTAAGGGATCGGTAAGGGGCGTGCATAAGTGCACAATCGTGCCTACCGTTCCTGTCCAAATGTACCCATATATTCATACCTCTTTTACTCTTATTCATGCTTGTACTATTACATATATATTCTATCATGTTTTACTGCTTATACTTTGCTTATAATCATATATGCTTCACAAATAAATACAAAATAGGCGTTCATTCATTCAATCATTCAATTAATATAGCCCATCTCAATCCATGATTCTGGGTGGTTTACAATTTTAAAAAAAACGTTACACTCAAAATACTAAAAGGCATTTCAAAACACAAAAACAATAGGAACATCCGACATAAATATACCTAGTAGTTGAGATACTTAGCCAGTTGGCAACAGGGTCCTTAACACATTCAGCACCCCAGGCTCTGGTGTATTTTGCCCATCCACCCCAAATTTGATCTTACAACCATGTAAGAGAAAGCTCCTTAGGTAGCAATGCATTGTTAGGATAACTTTGCCCAGCCTGATATCCGATGGGTTGGATTATAACTCATAAACCACTGGCATGACCACAGATGCCAGATTGGGAAAGATTGAGTTAAGGTTTTGAACTCAAATTGGTCCAACCCTACTTAGCCATGGATGTTCATTTGGTGATTTGGAGCCAGATAGGCCAACGTATCTTACACAGTAGTTGTGGGAATAAAACTGGATAATTCAACATCATCTGACCAACAAGGTTTAAATGAACAGAAGGTGCGGGTTCGAAATGGCAATTGCTTTTGTTCAGTCATCATTGTCGGGCACAAAATTTCATTAAGGAGCCATATGGTTGAATAGTGACTTGCGTGTGCCTGATGACAAGTTTACAAGTCTTCTTCCATCATCTGGAATATCTCCTGGGATGGGGGTGGGTGGGTTTGTGGAGTTGGATTTGAAATCAACTGCATGCAAAATTTCTCTTCTGCCAAATTGCTGTGGTTCCCTCAACAGCAAGCCATGATATTTTTGAATAAATTGCAATAGGCTAGGATCAGAGCCGAGGTGGCGCAACGGTTAGAGGCAGGTACTGCAGGCCACTTTAGCTGACACTGATCCGCAGGTCAGCGGTTCAAATCTCACCGGCTCAAGGTTGACTCAGCCTTCCATCCTTCCGAGGTAGGTAAAATGAGGACCCAGATTGTTGGGGGCAATATAAATATACATTGCTTACTGGTGTAAACCGCTTAGAGAGTGCTTGCACTGTGAGGCGGTATATAAATGTCACTAATAAATAAATAATAAATAAATCATATAATATAAAACTATACAACCCTTCATAGCTTTGTGTCCTATCTAAAGATTATTTACTATTACTTTCAATAACAGTGCCATGATTAGTGGAAACATATGACCTGTGAATATTAAAACTACATTAGCCTACAAAACTGGAGCCTGCTCATGTCAAATCGTTTGAAGATCTTCGATTTTGAAATTTATCCCTTGACATCTGTATTGGTGACAAATTTGTACTGCTGCTCCTTTTCAGACTGCTGAAGCTGAAAAATATGTTCATATCTAAATTTAAAACAGCACCAAAATTTTATGTTCGAGCACCAGGCCGAGTCAACTTAATAGGTAAAGTATTTTTTAATGCATTATTTTGTTAACCTTTCAAGTGGCAGTCAGAAATTTTCACTTTAAATAGCCTATATTTGTTTGTTGGGCAGTAGGGTGTGGCACTAACTAAGGTATCTGCAGGACTGCCACCTCCTGCTTGAATTAACCTGTTCAGTACATTCTTCCCAGGATAAGTTTTTGGGTATACTCTCTACCCCACTTTTATGAAGTGAGGGGAAGAAAGCCAAGAAATATTATTTTTCTGACAGCTCCAGTGCTATCGAGCGGTTTCCCCTTAGAATTAAGACTTGTTACATCACTGAACATCCCAGAAATAATACAAGAACTCTTCAATAGAGCGCTGTTGTCATCTGTACCATTATTGATATATTACTATTATGTTTATTTTTATTACAAATTGATTAGGTTTGCTCTGATTGCTTTTGACCTTTCTGTCAATGCTTTTGCCGTGGTCATTTTAATTTTATATTTTATATTGCGCATTCTGTCAAGTTGCTTCAGTCTAGCGAAGGCCATTCCTATAAACCAGTGTTTCCCAACCTTGGCAACTTGAAGATGTCTGGACTTCAACTCCCAGAATTCCCCAGCCAGCGAATGCTGGCTAAGGAATTCTGGGAGTTGAAGTCCAGACATCTTCAAGTTGCCAAGGTTGGGAAACACTGCTATAAACCAAGATGTAACCTCTATGTCTGAGAATCTTCAGCATAAATAAACCATCCCATGAAGAATTCAGTCAAATGAAAAAGGGGGTATTTGGGTGCTATGTGAGATCATTTAATTTTCTGGTTTTTTTAAAAAATAGGTGAACATATAGATTACTGTGGATATGCTGTACTCCCGATGGCCATAGATCAAGACATACTTATAGCAGCTGAACCTCTAAACAGCCCAGTCCTCCATTTGGCTAATACAGATTCCTCTTACTCGTAAGTACCATTTGGTTTACTGATTATTGTTGTTGTTTCACTCAGCTAAGATGCTGAGCTTGTCAATCAGAAGGTCGGCAGTTCGGCAGTTCAAATCCCTAGCGCCGCGTAACGGAGTGAGCTCCTGTTACTTGTCCCAGCTTCTGCCAACCTAGCAGTTCGAAAGTACGTAAAAAATGCAAGTAGAAAAATAGGGACCACTTTGGTGGGAAGGTAATAGCGCTCCGTGCACCTTCGGCATTTAGTCATACTGGCCACATGAACACAGAGACGTCTTCGGACAGCGCTAGGTCTTTGGCTTTGAAACGGAGATGAGCACCGCCCCCTAGAGTCGGGAACAACTAGCACATATGTCCTTTGCCTTTTAAAAATGGATGTCTAAAACAAATGGACCAACTTTAGAAGCCAGGTTTGGTTTCAATCTGAGGTGGTTGCAAAGGTTTCCAGTCTTCTGCAGTCTTAAATCATAACCATCTATCCCAGAGGGAACAATGATACCCATATAATTACCCACATCTTGTTTAATATTTGGGTTTTGAGCTTGTAAAGGAGAAAAATGCGTGGAGGAAACAGGATCTGTGTTTATTTGTGGGGGGGGGGAAGGAAAGAGCAGACTGGAAAGTTAGTTTCTAAAGTAAAAAAAGTAACTCTTGAAACAGTGCTCTACAATCAAGGGTGACATATTCTTGCTTGTCTTTGTTCATAGACTTTTTCAGAAAGGAAAAAGTGGAATACATGTAGTCCTTGACTTACAACAGTTGGTTTAGTGACCGTTCAAAGTTACACCAGCACTGGAAAAAAATAGACCTAGAACCGTTTTTCACACTTATGACCGTTGCAGCATCTCCATGGTCACATGATCAAAATTGAGATGCTTGGCAGTTGCCGTGTCCTGGGGTCACGTGATCCCCTTTTGCGACCTTCTTCTGTTGTTATCCACTATTAATGTCAGTACTATTAATGTCAGTACTATTTTTTTAATATATTGTAAACAGTGATGTTTATTGCTGGTCTATGACCGCAATAAAGTTTATTTATTTATTTATTTGTTTGTTTATTAAATTTCTATGCCGCCCAACTCCCTGGGGACTCTGGGCGGCTCACAATAAAAACAGATATAAATTGATATAAAACATCTAAAAACAGATTTAAAAAAACATATCTTCAATTTAAAAAAATACTTTCAGCCGTCCATACATTCATGGGCCGACCTTGTTGGTTATGCCAGAAAGTCAATGGCCCCAGGCCAGTTGGAAAAGCCAGGTCTTTACAGCTTTCCGGAAGGCCAATAAGGTGGGCCTCAGGAGGTGGGCTCTCAGGAGGTAGCTGGTTCCAGAGAGCCGGGGCCACCACAGAGAAGGCTCTCCCCTGCGGACCCGCCAGCCGACATTGTCTAGTTATATTCTATTCTATTATATTATATTCCCTTCTGATAAACAAAGTCAATGGGGAAGCCGGATTCACTTAAAAACCATGTTACTAACTTAACAACTGCAGTGGTTCACTTAACAACTCTGGTAAGATTGGTCGTAAAATGGGGAAAAATGACATCTTGCTTAGCAACAGAAACTTGGCATTCAATTGTGGTTGAAGGTGAGGACTACCTGTAATGTCTTGCTGACACCTAGAATTCATACATTGTGCTAAGCTGTGGTTTTGGGTTTTTTTAAAATAAAGCACAGCTGATCACATAAACCATAGCTGACAAATCATTGCAGCTTCTTTCCCACCACATTTTAAGCCAAAGCTAAACAAACATTCTTGGCTTAGTGTAAATGTGTGGATCTTCTGTTTGTGCTGAGTGGTCTTTGGGTCTTCTAGCAGCTGTCTGCTATGGTATCTTCAAATCTCATCATCCTTAGTAGAAAAGCATCTCGGGAATATTAAAATGAAAACTAGCGGTGTTGGCTTTTCCTCTGGTAATAGGAAGAAGGGGAAGAATTGGAATGGAGAACATGGGTTGGTAGATCTGATGTTGGTTTCCAAACTTTCCTGGTTAATGTCTTATATGGGGACAAAAGAGATTACCCAATGCTTGTTCCAAATTAAAATCCAAGTATTTAGATGGGAGTGTTCAATTGGGATGTTCGTCCCTTTTACACTCATGTTGCAATAGTTTGTTGTTGTTAGTTGCAAAGTCGTGTCCAACCCATCGTGACCCCATGGACAACGTTCCTCCAGGCCTTCCTGTCCTCTACCATCCTCTGGAGTCCATTTAAGCTCACGCCGACTGCTTCAGTGACTCCATCCAGCCACCTCGTTCTCTGTCATCCCCTTCTTCTTTTGCCCTCAATCTTTCCCAGCATTGGGCTCTTCTCCAGTGAGTCCTTCCTTCTCATTAGGTGGCCAAAGTATTTGAGTTTCATCTTCAGGATCTGGCCTTCCAAAGAGCAGTCAGGGTTGATCTCCTCTAGGACTGACCGGTTTGATCGCCTTGTTGCAATAGTTAATTCACATTAACTGAGTTGAACCCTAGATGGAAACCCATCCTTCCTTAAACCATAGCTTGTCATCCTCTTTGAGAGCTTCATTTGCCTGGGAAGCACTGGAGAATTAACTAAAGGAACCAGTTAGCTCAGATGATTGTGAGAGCCCACAAACACTCAGAGGACATCAGATTAGAAAGCCAAACCAATGAAAAAGAACTCCACAGCCATCTATCAGCCAAAACCTGTCTTAAATATGAAGTCAGTTTATAATTTTTTAATGCAGTTTTTAAAATTTTTACCTACTGATCTTGGAAGATTGTCCTTTACATAAAGTTCTACAACAAGAGAGATAATAAACTTTCTGGGAGTTTAAAAAAATGTAACTAGATTTTAGGGTACCATTAGCTGCACTGATTTTATCTACTATGCTGTTTTCAAAATTGAACGGGGGAATCGGTTTCAGGAGTTTTATGGGGTAAAAATAGACTTCTGGTGCCAGTGCAAAGCATAAGGCACCTAATTTATGCCTTAAATCCAAACAGAAAAACAAAAAGGATCAACATTTTTGGACTTACCGTTCTAGGAGGGTACTGGGAACCATCAAGAAGATACTCCAGTCTGCCTGCATTTAAATTTCTATCAGGAAATTTCTCAATGGTTCGTTAGGAATATACTGTACAGGTAGTCCTCCACTTACAACGGTTCATTTAGTGACTATTGGAAGTTATAACAGCACTAAAAAAATGACTTATGGCCTTTTCCTCCACAACTGCTGATCACGTGATCAAAATTCAGATGCTTGGCAACTGACTCATGTTTATGACGGCTGCAGCGTCCCATCGTCACGTGATCCCCTTTTGCGACCTTCTGACAAAGTCCATGGGGAAGCCAGACTCACTTAACAACCATCACTAACTAGAGCAACTGCAGAGACTCACTTAACAACTGTGGCAAGAAAGGTCGTAAATTGGGGCAAAGCTCACTTAGCAAGTGTCTCACTTTAGCAACAGAAATTCGGGGCTCAACTGTGGTCATAAGTTGAGGCCTGCCTCGGGAGAGAGGAAAAAAAGCTGATTCCTTTACCAGCAGGTGGCGGTAGATATGTATGAGTGGCTTATGCGTAGCCGAGAATATTCTGAAACAATTTTGCTTTTCTCTGTTTATTTCCCAGGGACTTCAGTATAGATGCCAATGACATCCAAATAAAGCAAGCAAAACCTTTATGGCACAACTATTTTCTCTGTGGGTTCAAAGGAGTACAGGTGAAGTAACTTCAATTTGCATCCTCCTCCTTTGAAATGTTCAGCAAAATGAAGAGCAGAACTCAAATGTTCTAATATATGCATTATATATACAGTATTAATATATATAAAAGTTAAATGCATGCTGTTTTTTTAGAAAACATGCAGAGAGCACATACTATGTGTACCAAGTTTCTATATTATCTGTGCGTTTTATTAATAGGAACTATTTAATAGATAATGTGTAATGTTTAGAGCAGAGATGGCGCAGCAGTTAGAGGCAAGTACTGCAGGCCACTTTAGCTGACACTGATCCGCAGGTCAGCGGTTCAAATCTCACCGGCTGAAGGTTGACTCAGCCTTCCATCCTTCCGAGGTAGGTAAAATGAGGACCCAGATTGTTGGGGGCAATACAAAAAATATACATTGCTTACTGGTGTAAACCGCTTAGGGAGTGCTTGCACTGTGAGGCGGTATATAAATCTCACAAAATAAATAAATAAATAAATTGTATTATAAATTGTAGCTCTCTTTTGTGATCTAGACTTTTAAATGCCGGCATTTAAACGCCTCTTGGAAATTTCAGTGCTACTTTTCACAATTCCTCTATACGGAATTATTTTTAAAACCTAAGACAACATCCTGTGGCACAATCTCTTTATATTAAACTGAGCACATTATCCACTGGAAAGAATCATCCTGCCCAGCTCCATAAATAAAACAAAACAAAACAAAACAAAACAAAAAAAACCTTCAGTTTTGAGTCAGAGACTTTGTTCTCCCTCCATATACATATTCCGTAATAAATGTGAAAGTTTGATCCATCTTCAAAGGAATGTCTGCTAATGCATTTCTGGTTAAGAATCTGATGGATTTCTCCCTGTTGGGAAATTGTCAGAGGTGGCCTCACAGCAAGTAGTTTGTGTGCCTAAAAGGAGATTTTTTTTTAAAAAAAAAAATTTGCGGTCAATTTAGTGCGCAGAACGTGTTTCACTTGATCTGTCTTCTGTGGGTGTTGCAGGAATCTTGCTGTTGCTGTCTAATACTGGAAATATGTCAAGAGGGTTGAAGGGGACTCAGCCTTTCTAAAACAGATCAGGCTTTCTGCAGATTGCCAATTTTTCTTAGTAAATATAAGCATGTGCAAACATAAGAATTGGTGGTACTTGGATTCGATCTGGATTGCCAAATGGATCTAGAAACAACGAGTTTTGTCAGCACATAACATAAAGCTTTGGAATTCGGAGGTTCAGTTGAGCAGAATTAAAGACAATGAACAGATTGGGCCTCCAAGCTTTTCCCACAGTGTTTGAAACCTCAATAACAATAGCAATAGCTCTTGGACTTATATACCGCTTCATAGTGCTTTACAGCCCTCTCTAAGCGGTTTTCAGAGTTCAGCATATTGCCCCCAACAATCTGGGTCCTCATTTTACCCACCTCGGAAGGATGGAAGGCTGAGTCAACCTTGAGCCGGTGAGATTTGAACAGCTGAACTGCAGTGCTGCATTTTAACCACTGTGCCACCTTGGCTCTTATAACTTTTAAGATGCGTGGATTTCAGCTCCCAGAATTCCCCAACCTCCTGACATTGAGGACACTCTATGCTAGAGGTCTTCAAACTTGGCAACTTTAAGGCTTGTGGACTTCAACTCCCAGAGTTCTCCAGCCAGCTAGTCATGATGACCCAAAGCAGCTCAGCATTATTTATTTTTTTAAATAAAGCATAAAAAGGAAGGCCTTAAGTTCATGCATGTCTCTTGTTTAGTTCATCAAGGACAAGATCATATAACAGGCAAAATGAGGAACAACGGTTATGGACACTTAATACAAATGAAATATATACGAGTTTTGCTGATATTACCTGAGCTGCGGTGGCGCAGTGGTTAGAGTGCAGTACTGCAGGCTACTTCTGCTGACTGCCGGTTGCCTGCAATTTGGCAGTTCGAATCTCACCAGGCTCAGGGTTGACTCATCCTTCCATCCTTCCGAGGTGGGTAAAATGAGGACCCAAATTGTTGGGGGCAAGAGGCTGACTCTGTAAATTGCTTAGAGAGGGGCTGTAAAGCACTGTAAAGCAGTATATAAGTCTAAGTGCCTTTCCTTCCTTCCTTCCTTCGATCCTTCCTTCCTTCATTTATTTATTTTGTTCAATTTGTATGCCGCCCAACTCCCAAAAGGACTTCCTTCCTTCCTTCCTTCCTTCCTTCCTTCCTTCCTTCCTTCCTTCATTCATTCATTCATTCATTCATTCATTTTGTTCAATTTGTATGCCGCCCAACTCCCAAAGAGACTTCCTTCCTTCCTTCCTTCCTTCCTTCCTTCCTTCCTTCCTTCCTTCCTTCCTTCCTTCCTTCCTTCCTTCCTTCCTTCCTTCCTGTTAGAAGGTAGTACTGCAGGCTAATTCTGCTGACTGCCAGCAGTTTGATCCTGACCGGCTCAAGGTTGACTCAGCCTTCCATCCTTCAGTAAAACGAGGACCCAGATTGTTGGGGGCAAGATGCTGACTCTGTAAACCGCTTAGAAAGGGCTGTAAAGCACTATGAAGCGGTATATAAGTCTAAGTGCTATTGCTATTGCTGTTATCCTGTAATTTGCAATCAAGTTCAGCTCTGTAGTTTATCTTGGTCTTTTGTTATAAAAATGCCTGCCAACAGCTATATCTGTTTTCTAATTGTAGTATTAATTATCCTCTCTGGGTTCAGATGTGCAGTTGATTTTATTGTTCAGCCCCCAGAAAGCACCACACAATTACAATGTTCTCAAAAAGCTGTCTTCAGGAAATATATGGAGGCTGATGATTGGGTCTAGGCATCCAGCCACTAGCTTCAGCTGCAGGTTTTATGCTGCGTTTCTTTGGATGCTGAGCGTAACACATTTTTCTACTTAATTTGACATTTCATATTTAAATGACTTAAGTCACATTGGGAACAAAAATCAGGTAGAATAATGGAAAAATGGGAAAGAACAGCATGCAAGTTGCATGCGATTTTCAGGAAATCACATGAGAAAATTTCCTCGAAATTTCTTTTAAAATAAAATCCACATCCAGGCCAAAACAGCTTCCATTGGTTCCATTCCATCTGCAATGGTAATAAAAATAAAGATCCGATATACTTTTCTTAGGGATCAGAAATACACGTCAGTTCCCCGCAGAGCAAGTGATTACAGTTTCCAAACATTTGAGGTCAGGAATGTAAGAGCTTTTTATCTTCCACACTTGTTTTCAGCTTATAGGGAGAAAAACAATGTAGCCAAAAATAGGGAAGAAATTGTTTTATAGAATGACGCAGTTGATAAGAGTAAAGTAGTAAGGAGGAGAGCAATGGCCATCATGCTTCCTGGCCAAATTAAAACAGACACAAAAGGTCACGTTCTAGTAATGACAAGACAGCCTGGACAGCAATTACTGTCTTCTGGATGGCCACTAAAATAACTTAGACATTTGAAGAGCAGATATCTAATCTTGCTGGAGAAGACTCCTGCGAGTCCCTTGGACTGCAAGGCGATCAAACCGGTCAATCCTAGAGGAGATCAACACTGACTGCTCTTTAGAAGGGCAGATCCTGAAGATGAAACTCAAATACTTTGGCCACCAAATGAGAAGGAAGGACTCACTGGAGAAGAGCCTAATGCTGAGAAGGATTGAGGGCAAAAGAAGAAGGGGGGGACAGAGAATGAGGTGGCTGGATGGAGTCACTGAAGCAGTCGGCGTGAGCTTAAATGGACTCCAGAGGATGGTAGAGAACAGGAAGGCCTGGAGGAACGTTGTCCATGGGGTCGCAATGGGTGGGACACAACTTCGCAGCTAACAACAACAACATATTTAATCTATGTTAAATTGGCTGCTGAGTTTAACTTGGCCAATAGCTCAGTTTTTCTAATAGCCTGTGGAACGGTTTGTGAATTCACAGCATCCTCATGCAACTGATTACACAGTATCTATCCATTTTTACTTCTTCTTTGCAAAAAAAGAAATCCATAACCAGCAGAACAACAAAGCACTCCTAAGACCACTTGATGTATTCAGAAATTAATACGGTCAGAGAAATAATCAGATTGAAATAATCCTTCCTACATTTTTTTTAACAGTGTATGCCAAAACTGCATTTGGAAATTGAGAATAAACTTATGCAAAGTTTGGTGATGCAAGACATTAGCATCCATGTTTTTTTGTATGCATTCTGTTTGATCATCTTAAAACCAAGTTGGGGGTGGCGAAAGTATGTATGAAACGGGCTTCTTCATTCTAAATCATTGCACAAGGTATATCTTTTATTGTAGAAGTCTTAGTTCTCCAGAGTCTATAGCTGGCTTCCTTCTCAGCAATTAAAAGCCAAGGAGAATAATTCATTAAACCTCTTTCAAGAAATGAGGTGAAGCCCAGGAGAAGGCAAAGTAAGAGATGTGGAACAAAATATGTTAATTACCTTGCAACTTTAAAGTGAGCTTAGGCAGGGGTGGACTTCAAATATTTTAGCAATGGGTTCTCTGCCCGATTGTTGGGTGGGCATGGCCATGGTGGGCATGGCCTAGTCTGCCTCCTGCTGTTGAAATGGTCACTAAATGAACTGTTGTGAGCCGAGGACATCTTGTAGTATGAAAACCAGCTTTCCTTGTCCCACGAAGAAGACAGCGGTTTAGTTCTTCTGAAACGGTGAAATCTATTTATTTTGTATTTTCAGGATCACTTCAGTCTGAGGAACCCGAGCGGAATGAACTGCCTCGTGGAAGGCACAATTCCTCCAAGTTCCGGTTTATCGAGCTCCAGCGCTTTGGTCTGCTGTGCGGGACTTGTGACTCTCATGGCCAACGGCAAGACCCTTTCCAAGGTAAGATGGAAAGGAGGACTACGATCTCCAGCAGACCGTTAAAATTGAAGCTGGTGAATAGACATAATTTTTTAAAAGAAATAATAATAACAACAACAACAACAACAACAACAACAGAGTTGGAAGGTACCTTGGAGGTCTTCTAGTCCAACCCCCTGCTTACGCGGGAAACCCTACACTTTTTTAGACAGATGGTTATCCAACATCTTCTTAAAAATGTCTAGTGTTGGAGCATTCACAACTTCTGGAGGCAAGCTCTTCCATTGATTAATTGTTCTAACTGTCAGGAAATTTCTCCTTAGTTCTAAGTTACTTCTCTCCTTGTTTAGTTTCCACCCATTGCTTCTTGTCCTGTCCTCAGGTGCTTTGGAGAATAGTTTGACTCCCTCTTCTTTGTGGCAGCCCCTGAGATATTGGAACACTGCTATCATGTCACCCCTGGTCCTTCTTTTCATTAAACTAGATTTATTATTAAACTAGATTCATTAAACTAAATTCTCGCAACTACGAATTGTTTCCACAGTTAGTAGTTGGGGAGTTTATCTTTGAAGTAGACCGATGGAAATTTTGAGAGTGCGTTGTGGGGTCTGACTCAAAGGGCCTTTTAAAATAGACAGTTACAATAATTATTTGTATCCTTTCAAGGGCTCTTCCAAAACGCAATGCAAACAAATGGTAAATAAAAAAGGGCAGTAAATATTTAACAGCAAATCTAGTCGTGTTTTGGATTCTTCCCCCCAGGGTAACGAATGGCTCTTGGGTGGGTGGAGGATGGAAGGGAGAGTAGAATCTAGCTGGAGCAGGTTGTAGGGTTGATGGCCTGTTGTAAGTCTTCAACCTTCCAGTTTATTGAGGTTTATTGAACCTTCCAGTATTATTGAGATGAGTCTCTCATGTCCCAAAGGTGCTGTTCAACTGGACTTTCTTGGGTCTTGTTTCAAAGAGTGTTTGTCCCAAAGTGCAGGGCTAAATCTCTGTGGAGATTTTCAATCATCCAGGTCATGGAACCAAGAAGGTCCACTTGCGTTTTGAACAGCATCTTTGGGACAACCATGACCCGGATGATTGATGAATCTCAGTAGACAGTCCCTTCCCATGCTTCCTCTCCCAGTTCTTTGCTACCTCAGCTTAGCCTAGTCTGGTTTTTTTCTAAGCAAGAGGAGATTTATTTATTTATTTACTTATTTACTTATTTATTTATTTATTTATTCAAAGTTCTTCTATGCCGCCCTACTCCCTCAGGACTCAGGGCGGCGTACAACATTTTAGGGAACATCAAATAAATTGTTAAAAACAATTTTAAACAATTTTAAAAAAACATACACATCATATATACATGGGGGATTCTGTCATGTAATTATGTCCTGGTCTATCTCCATTTAATATTAAGGCTTATGTCGTAAGAACGCCTCAGGCAACCGTAATCTTTCCCAGAAATGCTGCACCAAAATGTGCCTGCGCCCTCAGAGGTAATGTAGTGTTGAGTGAGGAGAGAAGCATCTTGTTGCTAATATGGCATTACTGAATGCCAGTCCCAGAGAGATCTGCCTGGCACCTTCACTATGAAATTACAGGCAGCAGTGTTGAAGCTGTGTGAATTTTCAGGAGAGATTATTTGCTGCTTTGCTGGACGAAAAGGTACTTTTTGTGAAAATCGTTACAACTGCTCGTGTTCATTTTTTTTTAAAAAAATTATGCGACGTTGAGAAGTCTTACTGCCAAATTTGCCGAAGAAGAGGCCTATTTAAAATTCTGTGTTAAAGGTTGGAAAGCCTATGAAGAAGGATCTAAAGAGGTCGATCTGACCAAGTTGAAGATCTAAGATTGTGTAAATTTGTTTTTTGCAATCTGCTGTCTTTTCTTTCTTTCTTTCTTTCTTTCTTTCTTTCTTTCTTTCTTTCTTTCTTTCTTTCTTTCTTTCTTTCTTTCTTTTTCTTTCTTTTTCTTTCTTTCTTTCTTTTTCTTCCTTCCTTCCCTCTCTTTCTTTCCTTCCTTCCTTCCTTCCTTCCTTCCTTCCTTCCTTCCTTCCTTCCTTCCTTCCTTCCTTTCTTTCTTTCTTTCTTTCTCTCTCTCTCTCTCTCTCTCTCACCCTTATACAATGGCTGGAGTGGGAGGTGGATTTTCAGCAAAAGCATGACCTGAACTTGTTCACTAACAAAGTAGACACACACAGCCTATTTTCATGCCAGGAACCACACTTTCTTTTGAATATCATGCTGGAGGTTACCCTGGCCTAAATTATTATCATCATTTTGTACCTTTGTATATTTAAAAAAGTGTTGACTCTTGGCAACTGTCTGGGCTGATCACTGCAGTTTTCTTATCAAGGTTTGGCAATTCAGAAGCAATTTGCCATTGCCTGCTTCCTAGGGCTGAGGGAGAGTGACTGGCCCAAGGTCACCCTGCCAATTTTGTGCCTAAAGCAGCCTTCTAGTTCCTAACCTGGGTGCCTTGACCACTACCTTAAACTGGCTCTCGGCCAAATTAACAGATGGAAGATATTTAACTAGAACAGAAGGACTTTTTGAGATGGGTCATGAATATTCTTATGAACTAGGGAAAGCTGATTTGGATATGGAAAAACAGCTCATTGTTTTGGCAAAGAAATCATGAGAAACAGTATTGGTTTCTAAAACCCGTTGCTACCGGTTCTCACTCGTGCTCGCGTGCATGCATGACGCTTCTGGGCATGAGCAGAAGCATCCCGGGTGGGTGGGTGGAGCCTCCCACCGCTGCTGCTACCAGTTTGCAGAACCGGGCCGAACCGGGAGCAACCCTCCGCTGATGAGAAACTTATATGGGCTCTAGCTGAACTCATGGGAAATGAACAATATGTGTTTTAAGGACAAAGAACACTAGAGCCCAGGGTTGGGGAAGGAGAGAATTTCACACCTCTTTTAGCAATGTACTTACTTTATTGTTACTTTAAATGCAATAGATATAAATACGAAGCTTTTATTTCTATTATATTTAAAATAATAAGAAAGTAAGTATGTTGCAGAAAGAGGCGGGAAATTCTCTTCTTACCCAACCTTGGGCTATACTGCAGGGTTGCATTATTTTATTTATTTATTTATTTAGACGCTCTTATAGGCCGCCCAATCCCGTGGGACTCAGGGCGGCGTACAGCATGAATAAGAAGCGTACATATAAAAACAGTTACAGCATTTCAAACTGAAATGCTAACATCAACACTGCCTGCATTTCACTGAATGCTTCTGTCCACCTATCCAATATTGTCCCTAAACAAAAACAGTTGGTAGTAACAATAGCAATAGCACTTAAGACTTATATACCGCTTCACAGTGCTTCACAGCCCTCTCTAAGAGGTTTTCAGAGTCAGCCCTATTGCCCCCAACAATCTGGGTCCTCATTTTACTCACCTTGGAAGGATGGAAGGCTGAGTCAACCTTGAGCCGGTCAGGATCAAATTCCTGGAAGTGGGCAGAGATGGCCTGCAACACTCACTGCATTGTAACAATTGCACCACTATGGCTTGCTTGCTTGCTTGCTTGCTTGCTTGCTTGCTTGCTTGCTTGCTTGCTTGCTTGCTTGCTTGCTTGCTTGCTTGCTTGCTTGCTTGCTTGCTTGCTTGCTTGCTTGCTTGCTTGCTTGCTTGCTTGCTTCCTTCCTTCCTTCCTTCCTTCCTTCCTTCCTTCCTTCCTTCCTTCCTTCCTTCCTTCCTTCCTTCCTTCCTTCCTTCCTTCCTTCCCAAGCTGTAGTGGACTTATATACTGCTTTTACAGTGCTTTGTTACAGCCCTCTAAGCGGTTTATAGAGTCAGCGTATTGCCCCCAACAATCTGGGTTCTCATTTTACCCATCTCGGAAGGATAAAAGACTGAGTCAACCTTGAGCCGGTCAGAATCGAACTGCCGAACTGCAGTCAGCCGGCAGTCAGCAGAAGTAGCCTGCAGTGCTGCATTCTAACCACTGCACCGCCGTGGCTCTCTATTTAAACAATACTCACTTGTTTAAAAAAACATACAGGGGGAAACTAATGTGCGCTCAGAAAGTAGCCACCCCAATTTACCTTCAGCCAAACGTATGTTTTGAAAAAACACGCTCCATCTCAGTAACCCTATCATGAAACACCATCAATTCTCAGACCAGTAACGCCACCTACTGACCTGGAAAGACTCTTGGGAATTAGATCCTTTTACATACTGGAAACTAATTAAAAAACAGAAAGCAAGAGAGCTGGAATTAATGGCTATTACTCACAATTATCCTAGTTTACAGAAGAGAAAACACAGAGGCCAAGGAAGTAACCTCCTGCCACGATGAGGCAAGAAGGCAATCTGGAGACTATCCAAAGATCAGCCACAAGACAGGACTGAAATTAAGCAAGAGGGCTCGAACCTTGAGCAAGAGAACCTTTAACAAGAGAGGATTACAAAACCGTCTATAATCAGGAGCTTGGCACTATGACCTATATCAGAATACCCCACCTGACCCCAATACTGTTCCATCTCTAGGCTGTAATTGAGCGAAGACTTTCATCCTTGGCCTACAAAGCTTTTCCGGCATCAGAAGTTGCTCATGAAGGCAGGCCAAATGTCAGGCCTGACACTAAATACATGAACTTCGGAGTAGACCAGGGGTGGGTTCCTCCCGGTTCAAACCGGTTCGCCCAAACTGGTAGCGACCTGCTGGTGATGTCACGATGATGTCACCCACCCGGTTCGGTCGGTGCCGGTCCGTGGGTGCCACCATCTTTTTTTAATTTTTTAAAAAAATTTTCAATGTTTTATTTTTTATGAGCATGCGCAGAAGCCAAGTTTCCGGCACTGTGCACACAGTTGCCATCTTGTTTTTTATTATTAAATAAAAACTTTTTATTGATTTTTTAAAATTATTATTTTTTCCCCGGATTTTTTGGCACTGTGCGTGTGAAGTGCTCGCGCCCATGAGGTGCGCCCACGCGGCGTGGGAGGAAGCGAACCGGCAGCGAGCTAGGTAGTAACCCACCCCTGGAGTAGACCATGACTTCAAGGGAGTCTTCTTACAACCAGACACCCTTTAAAAAGTCCAGTTACCTTTTGGAAAAGCACCTTTGGGACAATCATGATCTGGATCAGGGGTCTCCAACCTTGGCAACTTTAAGCCTGGAGGACTTCAACTCCCAGAATTCCCCAGCCAGTAAAGCAAAGCTGGCTGGGGAATTCTTGGAGTTGAAGTCCTCCAGGCTTAAAGTTGCCAAGGTTGGAGACCCCTGATCTGGATGGTTGAGAATCTCCTTAGATAACCGAGCGTTCCTGCATTTCCTAGCTGCAGATCCTGAACTGCCCACATTCTTCAGAACTCTATACACTTTCCTGCTCTGGGGCAGACTCAGCTGCTAGAATGTGATCCTTATGGAGGGTGGGTCAGGGACAGCCTCCATAGCAGACGTGGGTTCCTCCCGGTTCGGACCGGTTCTATGGAACCGGTAGTAACTTGGTGGCCTGGGTCGCTGAAACTGGCAGTGACCTAGGCCTGTCACACCCCTGAACTGGCTCTCTCGGCGGCTCCGTAGGCAGCGCCATCTTGTTTTTTGCTTTTGCGCATGTGCAGAAGCTGGGTTTTTAGCACTGTGCATGCCCGCGCAGGGTGCGTCAGGAAGCGAACCGACAGCGAGGTAAGCCAGAACCCACCCCTGCTCCATAGCATCTTGGGCTTCTGCCTCATTCTTGGACAAGGACCTCTAAAGGTGGGAGCATGTTAGCAACGAAGGATGTAACTCTCAGCTTCTGTTGAAAAGCAACTGCTGTACCATGGTTAGATGGTGGTGGGGATTTTTTTTTTGCCACGTAATGGTCCTCCTAATGTAACAGAGGACACTTCTGCTGAGACCGATATGACTTTGTTTGCCCTTCGAGAGCTTTGGTTACGCTAACATGCTTACGAAGCAAAGTTCTACTCAAGACAGACATTGTGACTTAATTCTGATCTCCTACAGGGGTCTCCAACCTTGAGTACTTTAAAACTTGTGTCTATGGAGATTCTCAGTCATCCGGGTCATGGTTGTCCCAAAGGTGCTTTTTCAAGAGGCAACTGGACGTCCTTGTTTGTCTTTGAAGACGTTTTGCTTCTCATCCAAGAAGCTTCTTCAGATCTCTTGAAAACTTGTGGATTTCAACTCCCAGAATCCCCCAGCCAGCCATGGCAGTTAAAGTCCAGAAGCTCTTAAAATTGCCAAGATTGGACACTCCTGGTCCAGTGTATGTGACAGCAGCCAGCATATGGTTAATTGGGGGAAGATGTTTCAATCCTTGGCCATTATAGCATCCCTTTCCTTTAAAGTAGAACTTGGTGTTCTAGTCAAAACAGAGCACAGCACAGCACAGCACTTAGACTTATATACCGCTTCATAGTGCTTTACAGCCCTCTCTAAGCGGTTTACAGAGTTCAGCATATTGCCCCCAACAATCTGGGTCCTCATTTTACCGACCTCAGAAGGATGGAAGGCTGAGTCAACCTTGAGCCGGTGAGATTTGAACAGCTGAACTAGCAGTAGCCTGCAGTGCTGCATTTAACCACTGCACCATCTCGGGATCTAGAGCAGAACTAGATCCCACTAATCCTGTAGGTTTTAACCTACAGGATTGGATAAAATGCAGGGTTTTATCTACTGACCTTGTCCACGTCCAAGGAAAATAATGAATACAAATATTGAAAGTATGTTTTGGTTTAAAGCTCAAAACTTACAATTAAAAGCAAAGGAGTTGAAATCAGCAAAGGGGCTTGTTCGAAACAGAATTATCCTCAAAATTGGTCTGCTCTGTTAATGTTTGTGACCATATTTAGCATGTATTGGGAGAGAGGGAGCCGTTTGGCAGACGGTGGTACTGTTCTTGATAATGTTGTTTTTCTGCTCTTCTAATTAGATATTTTCTGATTAAACGTTATTTCATTGCGTAAACATAAAAAGCCTACACACAGTCTCTTGTATAACCACCAATGATAAACATTCTTAGTTCATGTGCTGTCAATCTGGGATTAATAGCTGCCAACTGATACAAACATCCGGATTATATTTGCTAAAATCAAGTGTCCAACTCTTCAGCAGAGAGCTTGCCTTAGAGAAAGGTGAGGGAGGCTGTAAGAGAATGCAGAATAGAATACAGAATAACAGAGTTGGAAGGGACCTTGGGAGGTCTTCTAGTCCAACCCCCTGCTCAAGCAGAAGAGCCTATACCAGGGGTGTCAAACTCGATTTCATTGAGGGCCACATCAGAGTTGTGTCTGACTTTGGGGGGCTTGGGTGGGCATAGCCAGGGTGGGCGTGGCCAGCTTGACATCACTCATGTTGGGGGCGCCTGTGGTGGCCCAAGCACTCTGCCAGCGAAGAGGGGCTTCCGAGCTCTGTTTTCGGCTGCGACGGCCTCCTGCAACCCCCTGCCAGTGAAAATGGAGCTCAGGAGGGCCGCCTGCAGCCCTCCCGAGCTCCATTTTCACTGGCAGAGGCACCGCAGTGTCGGAGTGAGAATTAATCTCACAGAGGCGATGTTTGATCTTTCTTCCGGAATTCAGACATTAGAAATAAAGTCGGAGTTTAAAAGTCTAATTAAAATATTTATTTCGGTACAAAAACAATAAAATCTCATTGTTTACATTTCTGCTATAAAATGCGACTCTCCCAGTCAAGAGTCAAGTAAGAAGGAAGGAATGGAGATTCAGGAATGCACACATACGTACAAGAACATATCAATCACGTGCTCAGGAATGTACCATTATATTAGATAGGGATGCAGCTCCCTGGATATACATACAACTGACAATAAATCACACCGTGACACGCAGGCCTGTCCTTCTCTGTTTCCAGGGTGGCCCTTTGGGCCAGATCTAAGCACCCCGTGGGCTGGATCCGGCCCCCGGGCCTTAAGTTTGACACCCCTGGCCTATACCATTCCGGACAAATGGCTGTCCAATCTCTTCTTAAATACCTCCAGAAAGAACAAGTTTTCCTCACCATTCCACTGTCAACCCTGAACCCATTTTGAAGCCTCTTCAGGGCTGCCATAGCTACGCTGGTTGGAGCTGAGGGAACGGGAGTGGGGAATAGCGATAGCTGGGGACTTGTAGCCAAATAAAAATCTTTCTCCTGGGAACCAAGGACGTTCTCACCAGGTGCTGGGGAGGCGTGGACTGAAATCAACTGGGGTTGGGGTTGTGACCGGATTGGACCATGTGACGGACATGAGGACACACAAGGAATTTGTCTTTGGCGCATCTGCTCTCAGTGTACATAAAAGAAAAGATACATTTGTCAAGAATCATGAGGTACAACACTTAATGACTGTCATTAAGTCTCAGTGAGTCAATGCAACAGTAGACAAACAAGGGGAAGCCTTTTCCATTAAGCATGACATCGATTAGATAAATGTTTATCTAATTACTATTTCCCTTAAATAGATTTAGTGATGGTCTTGGAGTAGAAATCCTAGTGCTGAACAGGCTAAGGTAAATACAACCCACTCTATCAAGCAGAGATTAGAATTCCGCAGTTCATTATTAGCCTTTTTTGAGTTTACCTCAGAAGAGCACTGAAGGAGATACAGTCACTTTTTGTCTTCTATATTAAAAACATCTGTCGGATCTGGACAATCCGTCGGGGGGCTTCCAGTTCTACTCACACGTTTTCTGAAGGATTTCTACACATTTCAAGTTTGTTAATCCCCTTTTGACAGTTCTATCTTCTCCGCTAAGAGTTTATGAGGGAATTGACATTGCTGAAGGAGAGTTGTGAAACCGCTCTATCGGGTTTTCGCCGTATTTGCGAGCCCTTCGCTCCGATTAGGGAGCTCTGAGCTCTCATTTTTACAGCTGAAGTCTGTTTTCGGTGCCTTCATGGAAACAAAAAGTGGGCAGGCCTGCACATTCCAAGCTAAGGATTTGTTGGCTTTATCTTACAACATGTACTGGATAATATCTCCTTGGTTGTGCTCTAGCTTAAATCGCCACAGCTTTATAAACAGTGAAGAACTGTTTGTAATCCTTTTTTAAAAAATATATTTATTAAGGGAAAAGAAGTTTGCAATCATGATATCCTGGGCACTGTACATTTATTTATTTATTTATTTATTTATTTATTTATTTATTTATTTGTCAAACATATAGGATAGTAGTAGTTTGTATAAACATAAGTAAAAAGTAACGATAAAAGAGGACAATAGGACAGTAGGAGAGGGACGGTAGGCACAGTGGTGCGCTTATGCACGCCCCTTGCAGACCTCTTAGAAACGGGGAGAGGTCGACTGTAGACAGTCTAAGGTTAAAGTTTTTGGGGTTTGGGGAAGAGACCACAGAGTCAGGTAGTGCATTCCAGGCATTGATTACTCTGTACGCGGGCCTTGAGTTTGACCCTCCCTGCTCTAAACTCTCTCTGCCTTGACCATTGTATCCCCATAGGTGGAACTGGCTGATCTGTGCAGCAAGAGCGAATGTTACATTGGCACCGAAGGAGGCGGCATGGACCAGTCCATCTGTTTTCTGGCAGAAAAAGGAACCGTATGTACCACCTGAACCATTAAGGAAAGTGTTCAAGAGATGCTTTGGGATAATTGACACAATAAGGACATAGGCAAAAGAGCTGAAATATACGTGATGTTATCAGGAGGGGGGAAACGTTGAGTGTCATCTCGCTCTCTCTTATCATTGGGCACGTTTAAGTTTTGCAAGATTTTCTGATGTATCCTGATTAAAAATCCCTTTTGACTTATTGTCGGTCAAATACACAAACAGACACACAGACACACACAAATATATTGCTGATCTGATTAATTCTGCTAAATTACAATATTATTATTATTATTATAATAATAATAATAATAATAATAATAATAATAATAATAATAATAATAATAATAATAATAATAATAATAATAATAATAATAATAATAATAATAATAATAATAATAATTAAAACAACAACAACAACAACAACAACAACAACAACAGAGTTGGAAGGGGCCTTGGAGGTCTTCTAGTCCAACCCCCTGCCTAGGCAGGAAACCCTTTATTATCAAGTTTGTCAATTGTGGAAAGTAAAACGAAATCAAATCAGAGGAACATTAGTAATATTCTGGATGACAAAATTGAGAAACTTTCTCTAGTGGGGGGGAAATGTGCTCAGATTCAATGAGTAACTTAGTACCAGTGTTCATAAGTAGCTTAGTTTGGTTGGATGTTAGTTTTCCTTTATTTATTTGAGATTCCCCGAGACGAAGGAGGAAAAATGTCCCAAGCTAGCTACAGTATACATACATAACATACATACATATACATACATACATACATACATACATACATACATACATACATACACACACACACACACACACACACACACACACGTTTTCCATTATTGTACATAAGTGCTTAGTCAACAGTGTATTGTCTGGGTCCATTCACTTTCACAAAGTAATAATAGTCATATTGGTAACGATAGTAATAATAATCATAGTAGTGATAATAATAATACTTGCTGAAGTATAATAATAATAATACTTGCTCATCATTTACTTTTACATAACAATAACCTTTTATCTTCTAATGTCTACCTCTTTTAACTTGCCACTGATAAAGAAAAATGTCCCAAGCTAAAGGGGTTTGATTTATTGATCAGTTGAAAGGACTCTCTTCCTCTTCCTCTCCGTAGGCAAAGCTGATAGAATTTAATCCTCTGAAGGCAACTGACGTGAAGCTTCCAGGAGGAGCAGTTTTTGTGATTGCAAACAGTTGCGTTGAAATGAACAAGGCCGCGACTTCTCATTTCAATATTAGAGTGATGGAGTGTCGTCTGGCTACGAAGGTACTGTATGGCTTTCATCAAACTCTAATGAAACCATCACCCAAATATGTGCTGGCTGGAACACCCTTCCACTCTACCAGTTGTTGCTTTATTTTAACACCAGGTCAGGTGCTCCCTCCAAGGGCATGTTTATCTCTCCAGGAATCTGGACTCAGGCCATATATACATGATGGATGGAAGTCGGGATGGAATTCAGCCCATTTGGAGAGCAGGCTAGTAAAAGAGATCTGCCTGGGAAGGAAGGAAGGAAGGAAGGGCCTTTCTTCAGGCGGTTCTCACGCAAGGAGAGCAAGGGGGATGTTCCCTCAGCCATGGAAAGGGAAGCATTTTCACAGAGACGAGTAACGGGAAAAAAGAAAGGCAACGTTAAAAACCGGTGTCTGAGATTGGTGTTAAGGAACACTTGGGGCAAAAGGTTTTAGCAGGAACCAGGACTATGTTCCTGACATTATGTAAAGATCAGGGGTGGGTTCTAACTTACCTCGCTGCCGGTTCGCTTCCTCCCGCACCGCGTGGGTGCGCCGCACGGGCGCACACGCACTTTGCGCACGCGCGCATGCGCAGTGCCTAAAAATCTGAAAAAATCCCCCCCAAAAAAGGTGAAAACAAGATGGCGGCCGCATGCACAGTGCCAGAAACTCGGCTTCTGCGCATGCTCAGACGAAACACACACCCCAAAAATAATTTTTTTTAAAAAAAGATGGCGGTGCCCATGGACCGGCACTGAACGAACCGGTTCCGTGACATCATCATGACATCACCAGCGGGTCGCTACCGGTTCGGGCGAACTGGTCCGAACCGGGAGGAACCCAACCTCTGGTAAAGGTTAAAGGAAGCCATCCAATAAGAGAATTATGCTTACTAAGAAGGAAGGAAGAATAGGTGCATGTTATAATGAAGAGGTATATTACAGATTAACAGAGTTGGAAAGGACCTTGTAGGTCATCTAGTCCAACCCCCCCGCCCAAACAGGAGACCCTATACCATTTCTGACAAATGGCAGTCCAATTTCTTCTTGAAAGTCTCAAGTGATGAAGCTCCCACAACTTCCGAAGGCAAGCTGTTCACTGTCAGAAAATTTCTAATTATTTCTAGGTTTGAATCTCTCCTTGATCAATTTCCATCCATTATTCCTTGTCTGGTCTTCAGGTGCTTTGGAAAATAGCTTGGCCCCTTCCTCTTTGTGACAGCCCCTCAAATATTGGAAGATTGCTATCATGTCTCCCCTGGTCCTTCTCTTCACTAGACTAGCCATGCCCAGTTCCTGTAACCGTTCTTCTTATGTTTTAGTCTCCAGGGGAGGGGAGGGGAGGGGCGACCCAGTGGTGGGATCATCTGACAGGGAGCCGCAGGAGGGGGCCCAAAGAGCCACCCGTTGCCGACCCTTGCTCTAGCCGTTTCTCTGTTCACCCAAAGGTTGCTGGGCCAACTTGGATTCCTGGAGTTGTTTTAGCAATCTCATCAAATTACACTTTCCTGGATTCTTCGGGATGGAAAACGATATAAATGTGTAGCGTTAAGAATGTGGTTCCCAAACGAGCCTACAGCCTGACAGCAATATCCAGGTAAAAGTGCCAGAAAAGAGGAACATTATCTTGGCAGCGAAAGGCTAGCCTGGAAGAGACAGCCAATCCTTTCGCCATCTGATCGTTAACTGCCAGGAAATGCCTTGCTTTGGAGTCATGGTTATCAAATGAAGTGCAAGAGAAAGTTTGACCAATCCTTAACATTAAACAAAGGGGGAAAAAATACCGTTGCTCTCGGAAGATGACTCCGTCCCCTTTGAAGTTGCGTAGTGCAAGCTTAGGAGAAGTCCTGTATGGCGTCATCCCTCTAATACAGTTTTACTTGGGAGTGAGGTAGAGGAAGAAAATTGGAACTTTGGGGCCACCTTTCTTATAACTACCCCGGGCTTGGTATCTACATTTTTCGTTGGTTTGTGCTTTGGAGTTGGTGCTGAATTCTGGCGGCTGCCTGGACTGATCCTTGCAGTTTTCTTGGCAAGATTTCAGAAGGAATTTCTCATTCTCTCCTTCCTACGATTGAGAGACGATGAGCAGCCCAAGGTCCCCCAGCTGTCATTATGGCCCAAAGCAGGATGAGAACTCACAATCTCCTAGTTTCTAGCCCAGTGCCTTAACCATTACACCAGAATGGCTCTTCCTGGGCTTTACCTAGTAGTCTTCAATTTGTGACTAGTATCTCCATCAGCATCCAAAAACAACAACTCTCTCTCTCTCTCTCTCTCTCTCTCTCTCTCTCTCTCTCTCTCTCTCTCTCTCTCTCTCTCTCTCTCTCTCTCTCTCTCTCTCTCTCTCTCTCTATATATATATATATATATATATATATATATATATATATATATATATATATATATATATATATATTCTGAGGTTTTCGCGGGTATTTGTATGTAGGTCTTTGGGTATTCGGGTTTTCTCCTGTGTGAAATTGGAAGTGTCTTGGCGACGTTTCGATGAAGTCTCATTCATCATCTTCAGGCTGGTGTCTTCTGCTTCCTGCTCCTAGAAGCAGGAAGCAGAAGACACCAGCCTGAAGATGATGAATGAGACTTCATCGAAACGTCGCCAAGACACTTCCAATTTCACGTGGGAGAAAACCCGAATACCCAAAGACACACACACACACACACACACACACACACACACACACACACACACACACACACACACATATATATATATATATATATATATATATATATATATATATATATATATATATATATATATATATATATGTTGTTCAGACAAACTTCCCTCTGTTGAATCTCTTGTGATTTAGGGAGAAGGTTTACAGAAACTAGATTCTTTTCAACATGTAGCAAGGAATTGACCTATCTGCCTCCTTCAGGCTCTCACAGTTGTAGAATATACTGCATTCCAACCACTGCATGGTGGCATAGTGGTTAAAATGCAGCATTGCAGGCTAACTCTTCCCACAGCCAGGAATTTGATCCTGACCGTCTCAAGGTTGACTCAGCCTTCCAGCCTTCCGAGGTCGGTAAAATGCGGACCAAGATTGTTGGGGGCAAGAGGCTGACATTATAAATCACTTAGGGAGGGAGGGAGGGAGGGAGGGAGGAAGGAAGGAAGGAAGGAAGCTGTGGTGGCGCAGTAGTTAGAATGCAGTATTGCAGACTAACTCTTCCCATGGCCAGGAGTTCAATCCTGATGGACTCAAGATTGACTGAGCCTTTCGAGGTCGGTAAAATGAGGACCAAGATTGTTGGGGGTAAGATGCTGACATTATAAATCAGGGAGGGAGGGAAGGAGGAAGGAAGGAAGGAGCTGTGGTGGCGCAGTGGTTAGAATGCAGTATTGCAGGCTAACTCTTCCCACAGCCAGGAGTTCAATCCTGACGGGCTCAAGGTTGACTCAGCCTTCCATCCTTCCGAGGTGGGTAAAATGAGGACCCAAATTGTTGGGGGCAATAGGCTGACTCTGTAAACCGCTTAGAGAGGGCTGTAAAGCACTGTGAAGCTGTAAATAAGTCTAAGTGCTATTGCTATTGCTAGAGAAATGAAACCCAAACCCTTAAGGAAGATATATGGGGATTGACCCATTTTAATTTTTTGGCAGAACTGAATGCCCAATAGCATTCTCAATTTTTAGGGGCTGAGAGTGACTCTTACCTTACCTGGCAGCACATCCATCTGAACTGACTTTGCGGAGGCTTTCTAATTGAATTGAAAAAAAGAAAAGAAAAACAGCCTCAGGAAGGTCACTAGGTGGCACCAAAAGTAATTAATGTTGTAATAATTAACAAGGAAAACAAAACAGGAGGGATGGAGATAAACAGAACCGGACTAAAACAGAAAAGACTTGCAATTAGACAGCTACAGTGGCTCTAATGTATTAATTACATTAATCTTTCTAACGTTTTCCCACCCTCAATACATAGCTTTATTTATTTTTTTCCAGCTTAAAAAAACAAGGAAGAGTCTGGTGGGGCCTTTTCTGACTAGCACATTTTATTCAAAGGCAGATAGTTTCTCTTTTCACTCTCCAGGGCTTTTA
This sequence comes from Diadophis punctatus similis, assembly GCA_023053685.1. Lineage (NCBI taxonomy): Eukaryota > Metazoa > Chordata > Lepidosauria > Squamata > Dipsadidae > Diadophis > Diadophis punctatus. Next base: position 13,547,000 of record JALIGW010000012.1, on the reverse strand, counting down.
CAGCAAGAAAGAGGTTACAGTGGAAATGTACCATATATACTCGAGTGTAAGCCGAGTTTTTCAGCCCACTTTTTGGGCTGAAAAAAGCCGCCTCGGCTTATACTTGAGTCAGTGAAAAATTTGCCCGAAATGGAGGAGAAAAAGGGGCGGGGCCATGCCGCTGGGTGACGCTCGTGAATGGCCCGGCGCCCCTGTGAGTTTCCCCTCCCTCTGTGTCAGTTTGCCGCGCAGCGCGCACCGCACCATCCCCACTCCTCACGTTCTAATGTAATGCAGGGCTGTCTTACGATTCCCCTTCCTCCCCCTCCTGCCGCTCTGCAACGATGTCCCACCTCCTCCTTGTTATGGCAAGCAGCCACATAGCGATGTCCCACCTCCTCTGGTACAGTGATCCAATGATAGGAATCACTGTGCCGTGTGTCATAGGAGGCGGGACATCGCTCCCGCGGCTGCACGGGACATCATCATCACAGCGGGACATCAGCATCATGAGGTGAGTGAAGTATTTCATTGAATACACCGGTATTGTGTGATAATAATTTGTTATCCAGAGCAAATTTTTACAATGGCTACTGTATATTTAATGGGCACAGGCAGGCTGTATATGTTATTCAATGGGCAATGGCAGGCTGTCTAATGTGTTATCCAGAGCATTATTACAATGGCTACTGTATATTTAATGCTAGTTTACTGTTTTTCTTTGAAATAAATATTCAAAAACATTATTGGTATCTATTTTTATTTTTGAAATTTACCGGTAGCTGCTGCATTTCCCAGCAGGCTTATACTCGAGTCAATAACTTTTCCAGTTTTTTGTGGTAAAATTAGGTGCCTCGGTTTATATTCGGGTCGGCCTATACTCGAGTATATACGGTATTTGTATTTGTTTATTTGTCAAGCATATATGATTATAAGCAAAGTATAAACAGTAAAACATGATTGAATATATATGTAACATTACAAGCATGAATAAGAGTAAAAGAGGTATGAATATATGGGTACATTCGGACAGGAACGGTAGGCACGATTGTGCGCTTATGCACGCCCCTTACCGACCTCTTAGGAATGCGGTGAGGTCGATGGTAGATAATCTGAGGTTGAAGTTTTTGGGGTTTGGGGAAGAAACTACTGAGTCAGGTAAAGTGTTCCAGGCATTGACCACTCTGTTGTTGAAGTCGAATTTTTTGCAATCAAGTCTGGAGCGGTTTACATTAAGTTTGTATCTATTGTGAGCTCGTGTATTATTGCGGTTGAAGCTGAAGTAGTCATTAACAGGTAGGACATTGAGGCAGATAATTTTGTGAGCTACACTTAGGTCAGATCGAAGGCGGCGTAGTTCTAAATTTTCAAGTCCCAAAATTTCAAGTCAATAAGGAATTCTGTTGTGAACAGAGGAATGTAATACTCTTCTTGTGAAGTATCTCTGGACATTCTCAATTGTGTTAATGTCTGATATGTAGTGTGGGTTCCAGACTGATGAGCTGTATTCAAGAATCGGTCTAGCAAATGTTTGGGAAATGTGTCCCAGTCTGTAGTTTTTCTGCATTTCTCTCACCGTTTGTCCTTTTCCTACTAACTAACACCCTGCATGTGCCACAGTACCCTGAGCTCAGAGACCTGGAGCGTGTCTGCCTCGTTGTTTGTCTTTAGAGGAGAGCTAAATGCATTTTCCCAGCGTAATTTAGGAGTGGGAGTGCAGATTGCATGCTTTGCTTGAAAAAAAAAGGACTTGAACCTAGGAGGAAGAGGGGGAGGAGGGGGAGGAAGGCAAACAAGCTTCTCCATTTAGGCACAGCTGTGGTTCAAAATATGTTTCTCCTTATAGACCCCCACCCCCCCGAATTCAAAAACCTGAAAGAAAGAAACAATGGCTTTGGGGGATATTTACAATGAAAGGTTTCATCGCTACGTGTATTTTTGCACCCTTGTCTTCAGGGAAAGCAACCACAACCGCCGCTCTGGCCGAGCAGAAGTTGGATCACCGCCAGGATTTAATGCGACTCAGGGCCGAGAGGCCGCGCATGTCTCGCTTTCTGTGCCACTAAATGCCTTTGACCAGACACACGATCTTTCACGGCCACTGAATTGCTGCAAATTAAGCCACCCACATGCCCTGCCTGAAATTCAGACCGGAAGGTCTAACATAAGCAGGCTGGAGGCCTCAGTTGGAAACTAAGAACTCACAGCTGCCTCCCTGATGATGCTCTGGGTGCCCTGATGTGCAAGTCTGCTAGGTTTTGCGCTATGGAAAGGGCCTCCTCTCCCAACCCCAGCTCAAGTTTGGGAAAATGCACATAGAGGTAGTCCTTGACCCAGGGGTGAAATGCTACCGGTTCGGCCCGGTTTGGGCGTACCGGTAGCGGCGGCCGCCGGTTGTTTGGAGAACCGGTAGCGGCGGCAGCACGAGGTTCTGCCCACCTGCCTGGATGCTGCCATGTTCTTTTTTAACTCTCTGCACATGCGCAAAGCCTTCTGTGCATGCGCAAAAGATGAAAAATCACACGCAAATCACGCCCTTCCAAACCGGTAGGAAAGGTAAGTAGATTTCACCGCTGCCTTGACCTATGGCCACAATCGGTCACTGCAGTTGTTTAAGTTAGTGACCCGGTCGTTAACTGAATCTGCCTTCCCCGTTGACTTTGCTTGTCAGAAGGTCACCAAAGGAGCTCACCTGACACACACACCCGGGACATTGCAACCGTCATAAATACAAGTCAGTAGTCAAGGGACTGGATTTTGATCATGGGACCAGGGGAATGCTGCAAGGATCGTGTGAAAAAATGGCCATTGGTCACTTTTTTTTTAGTGCTGTTGTAATTTTGGTCACTAAATGACCTGTTGTAAGTCGAGGACCATCTGTACCAGTGGTGGGTTCCTACCAATGCGGTCCATTCTATAGCACCAGTAGCGGCCCGCTGGTGACGTCACAGTACCGGTGCGGTCGGTTGCCGGTGCCTGGGCGCCGCCATTTTTTTAAAAAAAACCTTATTTTTAAAAAAATTTCTTCTGCGCATGCCCAGAAGCTGAGTTTCCGGCACTGCTCATGCGCTGCCTTCCTACCCCACAGTGAGTCCAAGCAGGGGAGGATGGCTGAAGGAGCGTGTGAGACGCTGAAAGAACAGGCGGCAGGAGCTATCTCCATTCCCCTCCCTTCAGCAGTCCGAGAAGCCACGAATGTGCGGTGATGATCCCAGGCATTTTCGCACGTTCGAGGCTTCTCAAGCTGCTGAGGGGAGGGGGAATGGGCGGCAGGACCTATCTCAGTTCCCCTCCCTTCAGCAGTCCGAGAAGCCACGCCCACCCGGCGACATGGCTGGCAAGCCACACCCACAAAATAAGCCACGCCCACAGAGTGGCAATAAAAAATTAGGAACCCGCCCCTGACCTGTACTCTTTCTGGTTTGGGGTGGCCTGAGTTGCCGGTGACTCTGCAAAAACATTTGTAGTCTGGTTGGTTGATGTTCTTCCATGCCAAGTAGGACCTCTTAGGAAAGAGCTGGCACAGTTGTCCAAGCGAGGACAAAATTAACCAGGGCAGAAATAACCATTCCAGAAATAACCTACCATTCTCAAGATACATGAACCCAACAGCTGCAATGGAATATTCCTTTAAAGATTCGTTGGCAGGAAGCCTTAAGCATCAGGGATCCCCCACTCTGCCTGGCCCGCTAATAGGGCCAAGAAAACGTCCAATCTTTTTCACCGGTCTCCAAAAAGCGTTGCCTGCAATTTTCTCATGCGTGAGATAGGAAAATCCCTAATGATGCTTTCCTTGTTAATGTAAGGAGGAAATTCTCTGTCTCGACAAGGGTTTGATAAAGTCCCTATTCCTTTCAACAGTGGTCCTTAAAGGCCTTTGCTTTCTGGTAGATTATGCCCCGAAGGAATTCGGACCATGTATTTTTGTTGCACTTAAAATCCATCATTCTGAGAGGGCTGCACCAGAAGAATTGAACTGAGATTAAATCACATTCAGGGTTATCACTGAATTCCCCTCCCAAAAAATGTCAAGACCATGGTTAGATTAGATGAGAGGATTTACTGAAGGGAAGTCTATTAACATTCATCTAGACAGCCACAGAAAATGGCTTGGGTATCTCTGAATGCTAAAGGATAAATAACAGGGAAATGTTAGCTTAGCTTTATACCCTGTTTGTAACTTTCCTGGGGCATTTGAGATGTCATTTTTTAAAATATGACTCTTGGGTTATATAAACTGAACCTTACTTACCGTATTTTTGGAGTATAAGATGCACCTTTTTCCTCCCTAAAAGTGGCAGAAAATTTTGGTGCGTCTTATACTCTGAATGTAGCTTTTTCGGAGCTTTTTTCCCAGCCCTAACCAGGTGCTAACGATCTTCCCAGCTCTTACCTTGCAGGCTCTTTCATTGTTACTCTCTCCAAAGAATATTTTTCCAGCCCTAAGTCTTTGCAGGGTTTTTTTCATTGCTCTACTTGCTCCGAAAAAGTTTTTTTCTAGCCCTAACCAGGTGCTAACGATCTTCCCAGCTCTTACTGGCTTGCAGGCTCTTTCATTGTTACTCTCTCCGAAGGTTTTTTAAAGTCCTAACCAGGGGATAAAATAATGTGCTGAAGCTGACCAGACTAAGGACGCTAGCCAGATGAATACCTGGTAGGCAGATTGTTTTCCCCTATTTTCCTCCCCAAAAACTAAGGTGCGTCTTATACTCTGGTGCGTCTTATACTCCGAAAAATACGGTATGTTTTGTTTTGTTTTTACCTTATCTGTACAATTTTTCAAAATGCCGGAATTTAAAGGAACCGAGAGCTTTCCCACTCTCCATCTCTCTCTCTTGCGTTCTATTTTGTCTAACAAAACCTTTGTTGCCCAAATCACATGACAGTCCATTCTTGATCCCTTTATGTTCTTCTAAGTGTTTTTTTTCAAGGAAAGAAATGAAGGTTTCTAAGGTCTCTTTAAGAAATGTTTGGGTTAACTTCTTTCTGTTCCTAATTTTGCATCCAAAGACCTACTTATACTTTGCCTGTTTCAGCTTTTAGCAAAATCCAGAGGCCTAGACTGGAAAGCGGTGGCAAAACTCCAAGACGTGCAGACCAAGCTGAAGCTAAGCTTAGAGGAAATGCTGGCTGTGGTCGAAGAGGCGTTTCACCCTGAGCCTTACAACCTAGAGGAAATTGGGGGAAACCTGGGAATTAGCCCCACAGAGCTGCGCACTCAGATCCTTAGCCAGAACACACAGGATGGTAAGTAGCATGCCAGTTTGGTGATGCCAAAAGCAATTTAGCATTTTTGTCTGTGCCAAGGACTTTAAATAATCAATGTTGAAAAGGGCCTGAAAAAAAAGTTCTGGGCATGACAATCAACTGTGATTTGACTCCAGGGAACCAGATCACTGGACCTAGAGGTGACATTTGTTTTTCTAACTAGGACAGCTGTCAGTTACACATGGGTTTCTGGCTTTCAGCTGAAGCAAGTTGTGGATGTGCTTGTTCTAAAGCATGCTGTACAACCCTTATTAAGAAGAAGCATCCCACCCTACCCCAAATCCTAAAAGAAAGAAGTGAATTGAGTTTTGGGTTCAGAGAGCTGATTCAGATGGCTAGCCAGCCGTGTCAAGGGAAGATGTAAAATTGTACTACTCTTTTATGCAACCTGTAGCAATTCTTACCTGTAAGATTTACCATATAGAGATTCATCAGCTAATCTGCAACCTGGTGTTTTTCTACTTCTTGTACGCACCACTAGGAAGCAGCTCCCCAGCCTGTGAGAGGGAGGGAGGGGGGGAGGAGAGAGAGAGAGAGAGAGAGAGAGAGAGAGAGAGAGAGAGAGAGAGAGAGAGAGAGAGAGAGAGAGAGAGAGAGAGAGAGAGAGAGAGAGAGAGAGAGAGAGAGAAGCCAACTTTCATTACAGTCTAAGCAACCCAAATGGTGGTTTATTTTATATCCATGAAAATCACCCAACTTAAAACTAGATTTCAATATATCCTACCTAATGGTTTTAAGATGCAACAAGAATGGAAGAATCGTTACACCAAGCCCACCATTCCTCAACTTGCATTACACAATCATTCTAATAGGGCAGAAATTTTGGATCTGTCATTTGATCAGAGCAATTTTAAAACGGCATGTTCGCTTTGTTAGGTTATCTAGCACGTGTTCTGAATTCTCTTCTTTCAAATATCATCGATGCCGTTTTGATCTTGATGGTTTCTTCTTTAGCATAACTTCTGATTTGGGAAAGGAAGTTAAATTCTCTTGCAATAGGCCTGCCAATCCTAACTGTTGCTGCGCATGATTATGATCAGCCAGCAACACAGACATCACAGCTCTCAGATTTTATCTTCCTTTTCCACTTTAATGCAATACAGGAAAGAAAACAAGTTGCTATTTTTTTTACAAGGATCCAGTTTTTGAACGGTGAGATGCCATTTTCTTACAATACAGCTATATTGAGCCTTGACTTGCGATTACAAGTCACCAATATTCACAGAAATAGTACCAGCCTCCTCTACACTTGAGGGGCACTTGGTGGTCTCTGAGCTTCGTTGTTTTCTTACAGATGTTTCATTACCCAAACTAGGTACCATCATCAGTGCCAATCCCAAAGGTGCCTTTTCAAGAGGCAACTGGATTTCAGAGCTGAAGAAGCTTCTTGGATGAGAAGCGAAATGTCTTCAAAGAAAAACAAGAAAGTCCAGTTGCCTCTTGAAAAAGCACCTTTGGGACAACCATGACCTGGAAGACAGAGAATCTCCATAGATATCAGTGCTATAGTAATCATCATCTAGAGTTGGTGTGATTTTGAAAATGCTGTTCGCATGGCTATAATAGAGTTGGTCAAGTTTTGCACTGATTAGACTTTCACCTCAAAAACACTAAATGTTGGCCCCACGCAGGGGCGGGTTCCTAATTTTTTTACTACCACTCTGTGGCCGTGGCTTATTTTGTGGGTGTGGCTTGCCAGCCATGTGACCGGGTGGGCGTGGCTTGCCGGTCATATATGTTATTTCAGAGAGATGTTACTACTATTTTTGCTATTTTATAGCTTACATGAAAAGCTTTGCATACGAAGTGCATGTTACATCATGGCAAACAAGCTATATGCAGAAAATGCTATAGTTAAAAGACAAGCAAGTCTCATAGAGCATTTTTGGTTTCAGTCATGGATACCTTAGACGAAAATATTGAGGACTGTTAAAAGAACAGCATCTTTTAACAGTCCTCAATGTTTTCATCTAAAGAATAACAGTATAAAACTGTATAAAATTAACAGTATAAAAGGTTAAGCTTTCGGAAAACGCCCATTAAAAAATGGCGGCGCCCAGGCGCCGGCAACCGACCGCACCGGTACTGTGACATCACCAGCGGGCCGCTACCGGTGCTATAGAGTGGACCGCACCGGTAGGAACCCACTACTGGCCCCAGTTGAAAAGGGGTTTCTAGAACACACTGGCAAAATGACTCTCATATAACCAGAAACTAAGTCATATGAGAACCCTGCAGAGACTGTGAACGGCCAGCCTCTCTGGAGAAGAGAAGGATGGGGAATAGTGTGATAACCGTCCCATAGAAGAATGTTCAGACCTCCTGTCATCCTAGGATTCAGGATGTAGACGTCAATGTCTCCTAACGGTAAGAAGAGCTCGATGCCATTACAAAAGGAATGATGGTTTCTCCTTTACTGGATGGAGTCAAGCACCGTCTGGGGAGCTATCCGGGAGAGAGGTTTTATTGAACATTCCTGCACTGACCACAGGAATGTACTCAGTGACCTCAATAGCCTTCTCCCAATCTATGATTGTGTGGTCATTTGGCTGTGTTATTTTTCTACTTGTAAAAGACACCAGATGGATGGTGGGTACCAGCATTTGCCATCTCTTGGCAATATAACATTGTTGAAGCCGCAGGGAGCGAAGCCAAGGAAGAAGAAAGGGAGGAGCCGTTTGAGGACATTTGGTGGGCTGATTCTCATTAATTGAAGGAAGTGATACGTTAGTGACATGTTGACTGTCCTTTTTTTCAGATTTGTTCCAGAAGAGTAGAGAGCTGTAGACTCCAATTATTTTGCCTCCGCTTTTTTCTCTCTCTCCTTTTCTCTTACACTCGATAAAAGACTCGATGAAATATTTTCCAAAGCCCACGGGAAAAGTTATTCCATCTAGCGTTTGCAGATGTTAAGTCAAGTAGAATCTCTCTTTAACATATGGTGTGACTGCGATTTTGTTTGATAAGACTGGGGGGGGGAAGGGTCATGGAGCAATCATGTTGTTTTCTTTGGCACGAGAGAAATCTTGGTTAGTTGCAAAGAAGAAATAAGAAAATTAATATATCTCTATATAAGAGCCTAATGTTTGTATAACCCCAAGCTTGGATTTGGAATCCTCAAATACTATGAATGTGCATTTTTGCCTGTCTTCTTTGCTATTTTTCCCCCAGTGTATTTATATATGGTTGCAGAATGTCTTCAAAATATCCAACGTGACCTTTGTAGGTCTCTTCTAAAATACTCCAGTGTTTTAGTTTTTGGCAGTTGTGCCTCATATTTAAACACTCTGGATCAAAAGATGGGTTGCTGTTTGACCATTGATTTACGACCACTTTTGTGCCAACATTTGCAAAACTGTTTATATTTCAAAATTTCTAACACAAATAATTATTACAAAAGCAAAAAATGAAACCAAAAAAAAAAGCAACACAATCTTCTCAAGGCCATTAAACAGTCCCCGTAGGACCGATTGGCATAAATTCTGTGAACAGGACTTTATGTCCCGTGGCTTCCTTGAAGACTGACAGTCTTAAGCACTCCCGAGACTGGTAACTGATACAGGATTTCTTCAGACAAATTATATCTGATGTATTTATATTTAGGGGACGCGGTGGCTCAGTGGCTAAGACACTGAGCTTGTCGATCAGACAGGTCGGCAGTTCGGTGGTTCGAATCCAGAGGTGAGTTCCTCCTGGTTCGGACCGGTTGTATGGAACCGGTAGTAACTTGGCGGCCCTGGTCGCTGGAACCGGCAGCAACCCAGGCCTGCCACGCCCCCGAACTGGCTCTCTCGGCACCATAGGCACTGCCATCTTGTTTTTTGCTTCTGCGCACGCACAGAAGCTGGGTTTTTAGCAATGTGCGCGCGCAAAGCATGTGTGCGCCCAGCACATCAAGGAACGAACCGGCAGCGAAGAAAATCAGAACTCACCCGTTTGAATTCCTAGCGCCACATAATGCAGTGAGCTCCCATTACTTGTCCCAGCTTCTGCCAGCCTAGCAGTTCGAAAGCACTTAAAAAATGCAAGTAGAAAAATAGGGACCACCTTTGGTGGGAAGGTAACAGCGTTCCGTGCGCCTTTGGCATTTAATCATGCCGGTCACATGACCATGGAGACATCTTCAGACAGCGCTGGCTCTTCAGCTTTGAAACAGAGATGAGCACCGCCCCCTAGAGTTGGGAACGACTATCATGCATGTGCGAGGGGAACTTTTACCTTAACCTATTTATATTTAAGAGTTATATATCAAAAGAGATATAACTCTCAGGATATACCTGGTAGGTTAGAAAGTTATAGCTTGAGTATGACATGAGTCTGTCCATTAGGTATAAACAAATAAAGGATTGAACTCAACAAAATTTTGCTGTGTCATTTTGGACATTTTGGCCTGACAGGAAGTAATATCTTTATATATTTCTTTTCATTTTCTATAGTCTTATTTTTTTTCTATTTCTTTTCTGCTTTTTCTATTTTTTCTATTATTTTTTAAGTTTGTACTTTTTTATCTTTTATTTGTAATTTTTCATTAAAAATACTATTAAAAAAGAAAGAAAGCTGAAGGGGTGGAATTACTCTCATAATTTTCTGAAATTCAGAGTCAGGAGCAATTTCTGGATGGTGGGGGGGAAAATGGAATTCCTCCACTACAAGCTGCACCGAATTTGCTTTCTTCAAGCAAAATTCTTGAAACTTTATAAAATCGTTCCATTTAGCAAAAAGCCCCATGATTTTGAAAGTGGGTAAAGGGGGTGGAGGGAGGGGAAAGCATTTCATTGTTTCAGAGAAGCCTCTCATTCCGAGGGGGAAAATGTTTTTAAAAGGAACTGAAGTCTTTAAAACTTAAATGGAAGGCAAAAGGAGAGCTATGTATTTACTCATTGTATAAACAGCTTCAATTGCCAAAGAGAATTTAGACAATATATAGCACACCAAAATATAAAAACAAAGTAAAGAAGCGACCACCTCTCCAACCAGCCTCTATTTTTAATTTGCCCCATACTGGGTAAAGAAAATTCCACAAATGCATAGGGGTCATTATCCCAATTATTAGGGTAGGATCACAAACCCCATGGATTTCTCTGCTTCGCTAGTGTGGCAAGAGCTGGTTTGGTTGTAGTGACGAAGGCATCGGCTAGAAACAGGGAGATGGTGAGTTCATCCCTCCTTGGGGACAAAGGCAGGTGGGTTACCCTGGACCCAATCTCCTCTCTTAGCCCTAGGAAGGAGGCAATGGCAAACCACTTCTGGAAGGTTTTACTTTACAGAGTTGGAAGGGACCTTGTAGGTCATCTAGTCCAACCCCCCTCCCCCCCCACACACACCCAAGCAGGAGACCCTACACCATTTCTGACAGATGGCAGTCCCGTCTCTTCTTGGAAGCCTCCAGTGATGAAGCTCCCACAACTTCCGAAGGCAACTTCTGTTCCTTTGGTTGATTGCTCTCACTGTCAGAAAATTCCTCTGTATTTCCAGGTTGAGTCTCTCCTTGTTCAGTTTCCATCCATTATTCCTTGTCTGGCCTTCGGGTGCTTTGGAAGGTCTATGGAGATTCTTAATCATTCAGGTCATGGTTGTCCTAAAGGTGCTTTTCCAAAAGGCAATTGGACTTTCTTAGTTTATTTCCTTGAAAAAACACGCCGCTTCTCATCCAAGAAGCTTCTTCAAAACCAAGAAAGTCCAAAAAGAAAGTTCAAAAACCAAGAGAGTCTAGTTGCCCTTTGGAAAAGCACATTTGGGACACTCCTCAAAGGCCTTCTCATAAAGAAAGGGAATGCAGGAAAGATCTGCTTGCAACCTTGGTACTTCAAGCAATCCACCTCTTAAGAAAAGCAGGCGAACACAGGGGTAGGCTGCTGGGGGTTCGGGAGAACCGCTAGCTAAGATTCTGGGCAGTTCGGAGGACCCCCAAATCCCACTCCAGGCTGGCCCTGCCCTCCCCTCCCATGAGTCCCCACATGGCCCATTTTGGATGCAGGTAAGCGCAGGGCGCACACAGAGGCTTGGGAGGGCAAAAAAAGGCCTACTGGAAGTTTGGGGAGGCCGGAAACGGGCCCGTTTTCAGCCTCCAGAGCCTGGGGAGGCCGTTTTCTCCCTCCCGGAGGCTCGAGGAAAGCCTCCAGAGCCCGGGGAGGGCAAAAACGCCCCCCACCCGTGGTGCAGGAGGCCAACTAGGCCACACCCATCCATGGCCACGCCCACCCAGCAACTGTGCAGAGAACACCTTGCTAAAATTTTTGAAGCCCACTCCTGGACGAACACCTTTATTTTGTTATGAGTGGTGAGGATTTCAGTGGCTGTTCCACTCCCCGAATCCATCATCTCCTCAACGCTTTAGGTTTTCTCCAGCGAACAGTCCAGTAGAAGAAACAGAATACCGTGATTTCATTCCTGACTTGCTTTCGTTGGCCAGCAGTCGCTTCCAAGAAAGAGAGTCTAAGCAAACAACAATGCAACCCTGGTTTCTTTCACTGGAGATATAATCACTGAAAAGATTACACTAGATTATAGTTGTTTGCATTAGCTTTTTTTTTTAAATCTTCCTTTAAAAAAAATCTTTCCTAAGAAAAAGGGAGAAGACCATGCTAGATTAGAGTTAGAGCAGGGGTGTCAAACTCAAGGCCTGGGGGCCGTATCCGGCTCGTGGGGTACTTAGATCTGGTCCGCGGGGCCACCCTGGAAACAGCGAAGGACCGGCCCGCGGTGCTTCTGCCAGCAAAAACAGCTCCTGACCTCCGTTTCCGGCTGCCACGGCCTCCTGCAAACCTCTGCCAGTGAAAACGGGCTCCGTTTTCACTGGCAGAGGGTTGCAGGAGTTCTTGGCAGCCGGAAACGGAGGTCAGGAGCCTGTTTTCACTGGCAGAGTGCTCGGGCCACCATAGGCGCGCACAACAGGAGTGATGTTGAGCTGACCACGCCCACCCTGGCCACACCCACCCCGGCCCACCGAGATCAAACGCAACCCTGATGCGGCCCTCGGTGAAATCGAGTTTGACACCCCTGAGTTAGAGCAATCACCCAGGCAGGATGTAGAGCCTCCTGCAGCATGACCCAATGTTGTGGAGGGCTTGCCTTGCCTTCTCAGGGTCTGGCTGGCAGGAACGAAGAGAGGATTCCAGTTGCCAATGCATAACGTGATGAGCCTGGGAGAACCACAAAGTGCTTTAAGGTAATCTGGCCAGTGAAGGCTTGCTTTACCGAAGGGTGGTCTTTGAATCAATCACAGCCTTTGGCAAAGCCTTTGCCTCCAAATCGAAACCAGACGTCTTTTTTGAGTTTTTATTTTTTTAAAATTTTCGGGTTACTACTGTTCAAGGGTGATTTACTAGAGTGTGAGTGATGGCAAACTCTCACGCAACTTCGGATACGTCCAAAAACAAAAGGCGTTATTTCAAAAGGCTCTCAGGTAAAGCGATTCCTGAAACAAACGAGAGAGAGAGAGAGAGAGAGAGAGAGAGAGAGAGAGAGAGAGAGAGAGAGAGAGAGAGAGAGGAAAGAAAGAAAGGAAAGAAAGAAAGAAAGAAAGAAAGAAAGAAAGAAAGAAAGAAAGAAAGAAAGAAAGAAAGAAAAAGAAAAGAGACCATCCTGAAGACAGAAGTCACCCGGGGAATGAGCCTTGTGTTTTCTCAGCCCTCTTCTACGAACGCTTCAGCCGTAACCCACGCCGTGCAAAAAGAGCAGAGCTGCGATTAATTCATAAGCTGGAGGACAAAATGTACTCAATGAGTTTGGTAGGCTGGGAATTGGGCAAGTTCTACCCATTGTTCAGTGGCCCCTCCCCAGAGAGCAATTTTGATCAGCATTTTTTTGGTAGGAAAAAAAAAACACACCCCACAATATTTGTGTGAGGTTTAATCGTATTCCAGAAGCATGATGTCTTCAGGCATTTGTCTTATGGGGGTCCATTGTTACGAAGCAGAGCTGCGTTTCATATCAAGCCAAGTAACATTGGCACCTTGCAGAAGTTGCTGGGCTCTCTCCCCCACCGAGGGCTGTTGCTTCCTGCTCTTCTTCCCACAGCCCCATCTTGTTGAGGGGGGCTCTGATTCTGCACCCTATACCATAACAATACCCTATACAATAACACTCCACTTTTAACCAGCTGGAACAGACATTAGAAGAGGGATCGTGTGTGTGTGTGTGTGATGAATTTATCCCCAATCCTACCCCAAAGGGCCGCGGTGGCTCAGTGGTTAAGACGCTAAGCTTGTCGATCGAAAGGTCAGCAGTTCAGCGGTTTGAACCCCTAGTAACGGAGTGAGCTCCCGTTACTTGTCCCAGCTTCTGCCAACCTAGCAGTTGGAAAGCACGTAAAAAATGCAAGTAGAAAAATAGGGACCGCCTTTGGTGGGAAGGTAACAACGTTCCGTGCACCTTTAGTCATGCCGGCCACCTGACCACGGAGACGTCTTCGGACAGCGCTGGCTCCTCAGCTTTGAAACGGAGATGAGCATCGCCCCCTAGAGTCGGGAACGACTAGCACGTATGTGCAAGGGGAACCTTTACCTTTACCCCAAATTAAGGGGTTACAGGATCATAAAAAGGAGTTTATCTGGGTGCCGTAGTCTGCTCAGTTCTTCCTACTTGTGGTAGAATCTCCAACTAGAGTGGGGAGAGGATTGAAAAGATTGGTGAGTTTAGGGTCCTTGCAGGGAAGAAAACGATCCCGCCTCCAAGAATTCCTGAATTCTTTACCTGGTTGATCCCAAGAGAATATAGTCTGTCTGGTGAGATTCTTGTAAATAGGCAGGCAGCAATAAAGAAGCAACTCTGATCAGCTTACGGTGCCGTTCAGGCCCTGTGCCTGGCCTACACTTTATCATTCTCATGGGCTCCATTGCATGGGCTCCAAGGAACAAGAAGAGCTAGAAATACATTAGCCTTGGCCCGTAATATTTGTCAAAAAGATCTCCAATGGATTGAGTACAGGTAGTCCTCAAATTACAAAAGTTCTCTTAATGAATGTTCAAAGTTACAACGGTGCTGAAAAATGTGACTTATGGCTGTTTTTCACCGTTACAACATTCCCAGCATTCCCCACGATCATGTGATCAAAATTCAGATGCTTGGGAGCTGACTCGCATTTATGACCGTTGCTGTGTCCCAAGGCCACAGGGGATCCCCTTCTGCGACCTTCTCACAAGCAACTTCAATGGGAAAGCCATAATTCACTTAACAACCGGGTTACTAACTTATCAACTGCAGGGATTCGCTTAACAGCTGAGGCAAGGAAAGTCGTAAAAAGGGGCAAAATTCAGTTAACCAATAAAATTTTGAGCTCAACTGTGGTCGTAATTCAAGGACTACCTGTCTTCTCAGTTTAGATCTCCTGTTTGAAACTCCTGTATCCTGCATCTACTTACTGAGACATTTTCTTCTTTTGCTTCAACCTGCCTTTTGATCTTCTGCCTGTTGTGTCATTCTCTTCTTGAGTTGTTCCAGTTTCCCTCTGGCTACACAAATGATCTGCATTCAATTGGTACTTATGGTGAAGTTCCACATGCGTTGAAGCTGTCCCTGCACTCCGGATTTGTGACAAACTACGGCATGTAGTTTTATACCTTGACATGAACAAATGAGAAATAAAGCTCGTTTTCCTTACTTATATTTGGAAGCTGCATGGCTACATCTGATGGTAATAAATCATCTCAAGTTTCCATTATTTCCTGCATTTCCCCCCCCCCCCTTTTATTTTCTGCAGTGACTACCTTTAAGTTATACCAACGTGCTAAGCATGTGTACGCGGAAGCTGCCAGAGTTTTGGAATTCAAGAAAATCTGCGTGGAAGCCCCTGACGATGCGATCTCATTGCTGGGAGATTTAATGAATCGGAGCCATGCCAGTTGCAGAGACTTGTACGAATGCAGCTGCCCTGAACTAGATCAGCTGGTGGACATCTGTCTGTAAGTTTGCACAGCCGTGGAAAGTAAATGTTGTTTGGGTTGGATTGCAGAGAAAACATGACAGCGTTATGCCGTTAAGTCATTTTTCTTTAACTGAATTAAAACTTTAAAAAGGGGGCAAGTGTGGAAATGAAAAGAATGTATTGGTGTCTATTATCTGATGCTCCGAGAAAGAATTAATTTCATCTGATCATTTCAAACAGATGCTTTCGGCATTATAGGTTCCAAACTGGGTGCTGGGTGCACCCTTATCAGGTCCCACAAAATCATAAGGAATAGTGTTCATTCGTCAAGCATGATGTCATCTTATTTGAAGGGAACAAGTTTTCTTTCCCTCTCACTTGCTACCTGACCCAGGTGACGCTGGGAAATTCTGCACGCCAAGATTGGCTTCTGTCAGTAAGGCTCTGATCCTCAGTCAAAGAAAAGCCATTTTCAGAGTCTCTGGAAATGGATTTTCCGAGACCTACATATTTGAAGATGCTAAGAACTGAATCTGTGACTTTCCTCATACGATACATACTATGGTTTTTTTTCCAAGAAATGCTTATACATTTATTGCCTTTGATGTCCTAACTAGATTCTTTTATTTTTATATATATGAAGAGCCGTGGTGGCGCAGTGGTTAGCATGCAGTATTGCAGGCTAATTCTGCCAACTGCCAGCAGTTTGAACCTGACCAACTCAAGGTTGATTCAGCCTTCCATCCTTCCGAGGTGGGGAAAATGAGGATCCAAATTGTTGGCGGCAATATGTTGACTCTGTAAATCACTTAGAAGGGCTGTTGAGCACTATGAACCAATATATAACTCTATAACACACACACACACACTCTCCCTCTCTTAGATAGATAGATAGATAGATAGATAGATAGATAGATAGATAGATAGATAGATAGATAGATAGATAGATAGATAGATAGATAGATAGATATGAGAGAGAGAGAGAAGTATGTATATGTTTGTGTACACACATATATTTACATATACACATATGTACATATACATACAAGATGTAATCCCATCCATTTTCATTACTAATCCAAAAAATAAATCTTCTGACCTTCCAATAGTTAGAACAATTAATCAGTGAAACAACTTGCCTCCAGAAGTTGTGAATGCTCCAACTTCTTAAAAGGGAAGTTTTAAAGAAGAGATTGGATAATCATTTGTCTGAAATGGTGTAGGCTTTCCTGCCTAAGCAGGGGGTTGGACTAGAAGACCTCCAAGGTCCCTTCCAACTCTGTTATTCTATTCTAATACCTTTTTCAAGAGGTTTTTACACAGCATTTGTACAATCTGCAACAGCTCCCTTCCACCAGTGAGATCCCACAGAGTCGGTCTTCTCCGGGTCCCGTCAGCCAGACAATGTCGGCTGGCGGGTCCACGGGGGAGAGCCTTCTCTGTGGCAGCTCCGGCCCTCTGGAACCAGCTCCCCCCCGGAGATCCGGACCGCCTCCACCCTACTGATCTTCCGTAAGGCAATTAAGACCTGGCTCTTCTGTCAGGCATGGGACCGTTGAGCTTGGGAATATCAGGGATAAGCTCCGGCCCATGAAAGTAGTATGCATGTGTTTTTTTTTACTGATTTTTAATTGTTTTTAACTGTTTTTTTAGATTTTGTATTTCATATGCTGTTAGCCGCCCAGAGTCCTCCGGGAGTTGGGCGGCATACAAATCTATTAAATAAATAAATAAATAAAATCTGTTACCAACTCCCAGGAATAGCGAGCAGGGTCTTCTGTGCAGCGTTTCCCACAATGCAAAGAGAAAGAAAGAGAGGAAGAAACCTGGCGTCTGGTTTTCATTCATAACGAAAACGCCACAGACCCAACAGCATCTGCAGAACAGCAGAGCCTCCTAATGTTTCCTCTCTCACTGCATTTCGGCCAGTTGATAATTTTTAATTTTTATATTTTGATTTTAAATTGAATTTATTGGTTTTCTTGTATTTTTCCTGTGTTGTAAGCCGCCCTGAGTCCCTCGGGAGTGGGGCGGCATATAAGAAACCATAAATAAATAAATAAATAAACTGCTTGCACTAAGAGGTTGATGCTGACTCAGGCCCCTCTCCAAGGACTCTAAATGACTTCAGCATGGTTGCAGAGCGGATCTGTCATGCCATAAACGCTTGGCAGGAAAGGCCGGTGGTTTGGTGAGTTAAGTAGCTAAGTGACGGTTATTACCTCTTTTTAGGAGGTGTTGTAAAAGTATGAGGCCCTCGGAAGTTCCAAGCTCGAAGTGTTGGCACAGCTTCAGCATCTCCACAATAGAGATTCACGGAGCTTCAAGCTCTCCCGGTTTCAGACCATGTATGGGCTCAAAGCAAGTCGCCAAGCAGTTCTTATGACATAGCACCTAGGGGATATAGGTTTTGCCCCAGCAATTCCAATTAAACAGTACAAGAAAAATGATAGCTTAGGCATTCAAGCCACAGATGAATGTGTTTGCAGAGCCATTGTGGTACAAACACTGGATCAACATGAGAAAGACTTAACCTTGGGCCATTATAGTATGCTGCACTCTCTGGTGGGTTGGTTGACTGGTGGAATTTTTTTGGCAAGTGGTTTCATACAGTCAATTTAAATTGAAACCTTTTGTTAAGAAATAAAACCCACATGCTTTAGGGTTCTTGAGCCAAATGATTGCAAAATTGTAGGAGATGACCAGGCTGAGGTGACCAGGTCAAACGTGTCATCAATCTCGAGTCCCTTAACGCCCACAAGAGATTTAAGTGCAGCCCATCTTGAATCCCGTTAACTCTTACCTACCACCAATTTTCTTTGACCCTTAAAATAGTTCAGATTCTTGTAGAGAGCTTTAGCGTACAATAAAACTAGATTCAATTTGAACTGCCTGGACCCCTGATTTCCTGTGCTTGAAAAATGTGTCTGTAAGCTGTATAGAGTCACCTTCAGCAAGATGAGTGGCATACAAGGCAGGCAGGCAGGCAGGCAGGCAGGCAGGCAGGCAGGCAGGCAGGCAGGGCAGGGCAGGGCAGGGCAGGGCAGGGCAGGGCAGGGCAGGGCAGGGCAGGGCAGAGCAGGCCGGGCAGGCAGGCCGGCAGGCAGGCAGGCACAGAGTTTGCTATGGTGAGCCATATCATTGCTTATTGCAGTAGGGCTCAAGACACAGAGGGGCTGTTCTTTTTAGGAAACTTATTTTTTCACAGGTGCTTTCACAGGGTAGCCCAAGTCTCTAGAGAGAACTACAAAGAGTTTTGAAAACAACAATTGCAAGTTACCTGCCTTTTTTCCTCTGTCTTGTCCAATATCTAAGGAGCTTCTGTGGAGATCAAAGGCATCTGGCCAAGAACTGGAATTATTACAGGAACATTGCAGGGAAGCTAAGTTTTCCCCTCGGGCTTCACTTTTGTTCAGACCTCTCTCTTCCTAGCTTCTCCCCTTTGTGGGCTTGCCTCCAAAATCCCCAGGGAAGAGAGAAGCCGTTTTGGTTTTCCCATCTTAAGATGACTCTCTGCTTCCCTTCTATGCTTTTGAGATACAGGAGCCTCCCAGTTGGTTTGGCTGGCAATTCCTGTTTTCTCCGGAAACCATTCCTTATAGGAAGGCCACCACGTGGGTCCTTTGTGGAGGGGAAATTCTGAAATGATTTGCAACTTTTAGATTAGCTCCAAGATTTTTTTTAAAAATGAAGCAATACAGCAACAAGTGAAATACCAAGATGAAAATACGGAGTTATAGGTTTTATTCGAAGAAGAGTGATTTCAGTTTTGGCCTTTATAAGGAAAACTATGACAGACAAAATTCAACATATGCCTAAAATGCCTCAGATTTTTCTTCTTCTGAGCTTCCCACTGGAAACCTGGCTGAGGAGATTTATGACAGGAACTACGCTGCATCCAACCGACTGCTTCTTCCTCTTTTTATTCTGAGCTTACACAGCGGTTGTTTGTTTTAAAAACATACTTTATTCTGGCATGTTTCGCTGATAATTGAAGGGACCCCTCCTCTCCTAGCTTTTTATTGTCTGTTTCTGATCCAGGAATAAAACTTACCTAATATAGTAACAATAATGGGTGGCAATTTCATACAGAAATGGTTGGGTTTTTGTTTTTTTTTGTCTCTAATCATTGCCAGTTGCTATGTTTAGGCTTGAAGAACATTTTCAAAAGAGTATGCAGGTGCATTGCTTATGCATCTCGGATTATCAGTTCTTAGAAGCTTTCTTATAACCTTTGAAGATATGAAGAAAATTTTGCGTATCTAGATGATTTGCAGTTATGCCTAGATAGGGTGGTAGGTTCTGCACACACCGAAGCTGGATTACTGGAAGTGCTTGGACTCGCTTTTTCTGGACAAGCCAGTAGCTGCCTTCTCTTAGAATAGACCAGGGCAAGTTCTGAAAGGAGGCAATCTTTGGTCATTCAACGCTTACAGTAAATGCCCCACATAAATTCAATTATAGTATACTACAGAATTTGAGGATGTCTGAAACAAAAGGATTTTACTAGTGAATGCTGGGGATAGATTTCTCTTGCTGCTGCTCCATAAGGTCAGGTTGTAGAATCTAGGCCAGGGGTGTCAAACTCAAGGCTTGGGGGCCAGATCTGGCCCGCAGGGTGCTTAGATCTGGCCTGCAGGGCCGCCCTGGAAGGACTGGCCCGCGGTGCCTCTGCCAGTAAAAACGGAGCTTGGGAGGGCTGTGTGCGGCCCTCCCGAGCTCTGTTTTCTCTGGCAGAGGGTTGCAGGAGGCCGTCACAGCCGAAAACGGAGCTCGGGAGCCCGTTTTCACTGGCAGAGCGCTCGGGCCGCCACAGGCACCCTGACATGAGTGACGTCGAGCTGGCCATGCCCACCCCGGCCCCCTGAGGTTAAACACAACGCTGATGCGGCTCTCAATGAAATTGTGTTTGACACCCCTGATCTAGGCAAAGGCGAATGAATTTGAAAATGCTAATTAGAAATCAAAACATTAAAACGACACATGAAAAACCCATTGCAGATCCGGCCACTTGACAGAGAGGTGTATATGTAAACAGCTGGTCAGTAGCTACATTTTAGGAACCATCTAAAAGTGTGGCAAAATTGGGTTGTTGCAACTTCTAAGCTACAAGCGAATCGTTGCACGTAAATTCTTTACCTGAACAGCATTATTATGGTGGGGCTGAGCCACTCACTTAACAAGAATGAACTGGAGGATATCAACAGCCCCTGTTCCCATTAGCATTAGGGAGGAAATTTAAAAAAAAAACCAATTCTGAGTGCTGGTGGACAGGTAGGTACATAAAATATCAGAAGAGGGAGGACCAATCTAATCTGGACTGTCTACAATAGTAAAGATATGCCTCAGGGATGAAATTCAAATTTTCCCCCTACCGGTTCTGTGGGCGTGGCTTGGTGGGCATGGCAGGGGAAGAATACTGCACCAGTTGCGTCCCTTCTTGGACCGGGAGGCACTTACAGTCACTCATGCCCTTGTTACTTCACGTCTTGACTCCAACATACCTCCCTAAGACCGATTAGAGCCCACAGAGTTGGTCTGCTGGTGGTCCCATCAGCCAAACAATGTTGGCTGGCGGGCCCATGAACGAGGGCCTTCTCTGTGGCAGCACCGGCTCTCTGGAATACACTACCCCCCCGAGATCCGCATTATTCCCACCCTGCCAGCCTTCAGAAAAGCAGTTAAAACATGGCTTTGTCGACAGGCCTGGGGCCAATGATTTTAATACAACACCGATCATTCTTGGCCCCATGAATGATTTATTGTATGGGTTTTAAAATTGTGGTTTTTAATGGTTTTTTTAATGTTTTAATATCTATTGTGTTTAATGCTTTTTATATTTGTTGTTGCATGTGAATTTTTACTGTTGTGAGCCGCCCAGAGTCTCTGTGGAGTGGGCGGCATACAAATGCAACAAACCAACCAACCAACAAACAAACAAATAAAATCACTATTCCCTCCCCACTCTGGGGAGGTGGCATTTGCCGGTTCTCTGAACTACTCAAAATTTCCGCTACCGGTTCTCCAGAACCTGCTGAATGTCACCCCTGATATGCCTATAGGAAACCACTTCAGGGCAGAGGTAAAATGTTATCCTACTATTCAGTTTTCTATTCGCTAGTCTTAGAGGCTTAGTGGTATTATATAGACATCAAGACTGGCAGATACGGATGACCTTAAACTATGAAGTTCATAGTAAACCCATAGTTCAGATTACATTGCACCAGGCAGTTTAACGTGTCAGATGTTCAGAGCTGGGTTGCAACCTTCCAGCCACCTGACTTTTAGCTGCCTATCGTGGTTGTCTGTTTTCTTTTGAAAACTAGAAGAAATCTAACCCGCTTCTGTCCAGCATTTGCCAGTAGGCTCCCTGCATGTACAACACGTTCTCCCCTTGATTTATGACTTTAAAATCTGTTTTATTTATTTATTTTTTGTTCTTCTAGGCAGTTTGGAGCAGTTGGCTCACGCCTGACTGGGGCAGGATGGGGTGGCTGCACTGTGTCAATGGTTCCTGCGGACAAACTGGAAAGATTCCTAGCAAATGTGAAGGCGGCTTATTACAGCAATGATGGCCAAAGGTTAGCCTTGGAAGAAAACAGCCTGTTTGCTACCAATCCTGGCGGAGGAGCTATAATTGTCCTTGAAGCCTGAAGGATGCCACATTTTCGGAGGACTTTGTACGCCACAGTAAACAATTCATTTTGCTGTTTTTTATTACATTATAACGAACAATAGCAATAGCTATTATTAGGATGGGTTTCCAAACTCCCCCCCCTCTCTCAAAAGCGCTATTAATCTTTCTAATGTATTTTTTTTTTCTTTCTTAAAATATGCTTCCAACATAATCATCCAAAATGTAGATTTCTGTCTGGATTTTACAATATAGAACACGATTTGCCAAAATATATTGGTTAAAATTATTGAAACGAACCAGATTGGAATTAAAGGGGAAGGAGGGGGTGAAAAGCCCAATGACTCAGTCTCATTCTTTATTGATTCAAAAGTCAGAAGTCTTACTTCATACCAAAAGTTTAATTTTGGCGGAAGAAAAGAAACCCATCAGCAGTCACTGCACGGATCTTAATGTCAGACATCTTTGGCTGCTGATTCTGATCCACAAGAGCCATGACGGTGCATCTTGGCATTTTCCTAATCAAAAGAAACACCATGAATGACATTTGGGTGGGATTTTGCATGTAGTGATGCTGTAACCCCTTCCCTTCTCCCCCACCACCATTCCTCCCCCCCCAGTCACACAAAGATAATTAGGGGCCTGGAAGCTTAAACATATGAAGAATGGTTGCAGGAATTAGATATGTCTAGTTTAATGAAAAGAAGGACTAGGGATGCCATGATAGTAATGTTCCAATATTTGTGGGGCTACCAACAAAGAAGGAGGAGTGTGTGTGTGTCCAGAGGTGGGTTCCTGCCGGAGCTGCCCAGTGCGCAGCTCCGGTAGGGGGCGGCCGATTGCACAACTGCTCCGGAGCCCTCTCTGCCGATCCACCGTGCGCGTTGCCATTTTTTCCGTTAATTTTTGGCCGATTTTGCTTCTGCACATGCGCGGAAGCAAAATCACGCCAAAATCTTGCGAGGGGACGCGCGTGCGTGAGAGATTTTGGAGAGATTTTGGTTCTGCGCATGCGCGGAAGCAAAATCACGCCGAAGTCTCGCGAGGGGACGCGCGTGAGAGATTTTGGTGAGATTTTGCTTCTGCACATGCGCAAAAGCAAAACACTGAAATCTCATGCATGCGCACGTCACCTCATGAGATTTTGGCGCAATTTTGCTTCCGCGCATGCGCAGAAGCAAAATCGTGCGAGGGGACACGCGTGCGTAGTGAGGGGGCGCAAGCGCGTAGTGAGCGTGCCCCCAAAGCGTGGAGATGCGCGCGCATGGCTCCGGCAGCGAGGTAAGAGAGCAACCCGCCCCTGTGCGTGTCAACCTATTCTCCAAACACCTGAAGGCAGAACAAGAAGCAATGAATGGAAACTAATCAAGGAGAGAAGCAACCTAGACAAAAGGAGAAATTTCCTGATGGTTAATTAATCAGTGAAATGTCTTTGCCTTCAGAGCTTATGAGTGTTCCATCACTTGAGGTTTTTAAAAAGACACTGTGGGCAGCCATTTTCCTGAAATGGTATAGAATCTCCTGCTTAAGTAAGGGGTTGGACTAGAAGACCTCCAAGCTCCCTTCCAATTCCTTTATTCTGTTATTCAAAAGTTGCAGGGAAGCTTCAACACAATGGAACCCACCCAACATTCTAACTCGGTACCCAATGTCCCATCTCCAGATGTTAGTTTTTCTTAAAAGGGGAATAAAATCCAGCTAGCTCCTGGATTGAGAAGAAGCAAGATGTTTCTGGCACATATACCTCAAATTGTTCTGGGGAGTGGGATGAGGAAGGGGAAGGCTTTCCTCCAGAAGCAACCCTACCATGTAGTTTGGGACGAACAGGTTTTGAACCCAAGGTAGAAGCTATTTTCCACCATACTTAATCTCCTTGAGTCCTACTACAACCATATGTCAAACAACATTGCTGTATCCTTCACAAGCAGATCAAGACATTTGAGAGGCCCTCAGTGGGTTTTGCTTTTTACAAGATAAACAGAGACTTCTGTTCAACTTCATTCCTTGATCTGTTATTGAATAAGGACCCAAACCTACTTGAATATACAATTAAGATTATACAAAACTACAGTACATGGGTTTATTTTTGCCCAATTTAACAGGAATATAGCAATAGCACAATAAAAGCTCTGTATGCACTCCAGCACGTTCTCCACTTCTTAAGTAGGCGGCAAAGTGTATTTAACCACAGAAGATAGTGATATAAAAACTGAATTACCACTTGGAGGAGAAACTTTTCTATTTTTACTCTTTTTTCAGTAGGTTTCGTGGTGATGGTTTCTAGCATCCTAGGCCAAAAAATAGAGAGCACAGCAAGTTACAAGAAACTGCCTCATTTTTTTTAATTCCTGCCCCTGTGCAGCTTATACCACAATTGTCCCAATGTGGACAAGTCAAAGTGACATTTCATTAAATTTCTAGCAGGCTGAGCAAAATGTTGCAAATACGTGGCCGTTTCATCACGTGGCCTTTTCACCACGTTCACTGTGTACCAGGTACATGCCTGTCTTTGTACACAGTATTTCTTTGAAAGCTTAATATCAAATAAAAGCAGTCTGTTACTCATAAACAATGTTTAACGTGGTGAGGGGGAAGAATGGATTCACCACCATCCAAAAGAAAGCATCCATTTAGGATTATATCCATTTTTTTAAAAAAAAATACCTGTTTGAAAAAGGAATTTGGGTTAAGGCAGTGTTTTTCTCAACTCTCTTAGCAACTTTAAGTTGTCTGGACTTGAACAGCTAAAATTCTGGGAGTTGAATTTCACACTTCTTAATGGCGGTGAGGTTGAGAACCACTGGCTTAGAGACGTTGGTGCACGAAGATTTGCACCAGTGGTGGGATTCAATTATTTTTTACTACCGGTTCTGTGGGCGTGGCTTGGGCATGGTGTGGCTTGGTGGGTGTGGCTTGGTAGCCGTGGCAGGGGAAGGATACTGTAAAATCTCCATTCCTTCCCCACTCCAGGGGAAGGATACTGCAAAATCCCCATTTCCTCCCGATCAGCTGGGACTCGGGAGGCAGAGAATAGATGGGGGCGGAGCCAGTCAGAGGTGGTATTGACAGGTTCTCCGAACTACTCAAAATTTCCACTACTGGTTCTCCAGAACTGGTCAGAACCTGCTGAAACCCACCTCTGATTTGCACCCTGTATCTGTTTGACTGCCATTCCACTGGCTGTTTCTGACGAAAACCTTGTGGCCCAGTCAGGACAGCTGACAAAAATCTCTTATGTGGCCATGCCACTCGTGGTCTCTCGGCCTGTGAAAAGACTAGAGACTGGTAAGGTTCTTGACCCTGAAGTTGATCCCAGGGACCATGAAACTGTAATCTTAGTTAATTATAAACATATAAATAAATGTTTAGCCTTTGTTTTAAATCACAAACCATCTGAAGTGCTCTGGCAGAGAAATTATTTGTATATAACAATAGTCTAAATCAGCGGTTCTCAAACGTGTTGGATTCAGTATTGCTTTATGTTCTTGAAAATGACTTGAGGACCCCAGAGCTCCGATTTTCTGTAGTTGATATCTATTGCTGTGTACTTTTTTAGAAATTCAAACTAAAAAATATATTAAAATATGTTTGAGTTTGCGGATCCCCTAAAAGGGGCTTGGGGATCCCCAGACCACACTTTGAGAAGGCCGGGTCTAAATAAATGGTCCTTGGAAAAGTTACATGTATTTGGGGATTACGAACAAGGAAAGAATGTGAAATTCTCAAGTCCTCACTTTGAAGAGGTTTTTTAGTACACTTCTAAAGGTATCCTAAGTTTTCCTCTGCAACATCTTTGGATTTTTAAAAAATGACTAATTTTAGTTGATAAATAACCATCAGATGTCATATGTTTTGAAGGACATGATGGTTTTTTCCCCCAAAGGATTTTCGATTTTAAAGGAAACTGAATATTTATTTAAAAAAATAGTTTGAAAAACAAACCTTCTGAACTTCCTGTCAGCTTTTTCTCTCTTTTCTTGTAACACCATTAGTTCTGCACAACACTTGTGTTCAAAACTAGAAAGGAAAACTCATCATGTGATATACTGGAAATGTAGCGAGGAACGCACATTTTTAGTTTTTGTTTTTAACGATACTAATTTTCTCCCAACGGACTTTCCTTTTAGAGCAGCAGCAATACAAAACGCATCATCGTACAAATTTGGAAGATCAGCATTCTGCAAATCATTTCTCCCAGGGCAAGCCAGAAAGAGTGACATTCACAGCTTTCTCTCGAGGACGGTCGGCTCAGAGTATTGCATTAGACATCTGTTAGACATTATTCAAAAATGAAGGGCAGTTGCCAAGGGTGACCAAAGTTACCTGGCTGCCTGGAAGTTTTTTGTTCAAGTTTACTGTTCCTCCAGAATGCAGCATGCACAGATCACTTGATCTAGATTTCGTTCATTTGTCCCTTTTTAAAATTTCACCGCGGCGAATGCGGAAAAGCATATGGCCGTAATACACTGAATTGATTTGATTTGAAACGCAGCGTGGCTGCTCTTTTGCAAGTCCCAGAGGAGCCGCAGTGTCTCAACATGTGTACGCATTAGCTTAGGAATGGAAAAAAGAAAGAAAGACGAAGAAGCAGACAACAGAGAGTAGAAACTCCTGGTAAGGCAGTGCGAAATCAAGATAGTGTGAATCTTAATAAATTTGTCCCGTGCCCTCGATTTGAAATCTCCAGGTCAAATACGTACTCAGCAAATTTATTCAGCAGTTTCCTCGAAGCCATTTTACTGTTCTGAATGACATCCATATAAGTTGGAGAAAGGGGTGTGCTGATGTTCTGGTTAAGGGAAAACTTGTATTATTTTCATCTCTTGCAAATGATCAATGACTGACGTACAGGGGCCTTTTCTACCTGGCATTATTCTGCTCATGAAGGACAGGTGTACCAAGGTGTAGCTCTTTTGCACCAAGCCCGGGAGGCATCCTAAGATGGAACAGGTTTGCAAGACTAATGGCGCACTGATTCGAAGACCAAACCCTTGTACGGGGTAGTCCTCGCATTAGGACCACAATTGAGCCCAGCATTTCCATTGCTAAACAAGACGTTTGTTAAGTGAGTTTTGCCCCATTTTACGCCCTTTCTTGCCCCAGTGGTTAAGCGAATCACTGCAGCTGTTAAGCGATTTATACGGTTGTTAAGTGAATCCGGCTTCCCTTGCTCGTCAGGTCGCCAAAGGGGATCACATGACCTTGGGACGCTGCAACTGTCACATGGACCAGTTGCCGAGGGTCTGAATGTTGATCACGTGACCATGGGGATGATGCAACGGTCTTAAGTGTGAAAAACAGTCATAAGTCACTTTTTCAGTGCTGTTGTAACTTGGAATGGTCACTAAATAAAACAATTGTAAAGTCGAGGACTACCTGTAAAGTGATACCTCCCTTTTTCCAAAGAGGAGTAGCATTCTGAGGGGGACAGAGGACAATCACTCTTTCACTTCCGTTTCCTTCCTTTTGCTTCTGTGAGAGTGAGTACCGTACTTTTTGGAGTATAAGAAGCACCTTTTTCCTCCCTAAAAGTGGCTGAAAATTTGGGTGCGTCTTATACTTCGAATGTAGCTTTTTTTTTTTTTTGCCAGCCCTAACTAGGTGCTAACAGATCTTCCCAGCTCTTACCTTGCAGGCTTTTTCATTGTTACTCTCTCCAAAGAATGTTTTTCCAGCCCTAAGTCTTTGCAGGGTTTTTTTACATTGCTCTACTTGCTCCGAATAAGTTTTTTTCTAGCCCTAACCAAGTGCTAACTATCTTCCCAGCTCTTACCGGCTTGCAGGCTCTTTCATTGTTACTCTCTCCGAAGAAGGTTTTTTAAGTCCTAACCAGGAGATAAAATAATGTGCTGAAGCTGCTCCGAATAAGTTTTTCTCTAGCCATAACCAAGTGCTAACTATCTTCCCAGCTCTTACTGGCTTGCAGGTTCTTTCATTGTTATTCTCTCAGAAGAAGGTTTTTTTAAGTCCTAACCAGGGGATAAAATAATGTGCTGAAGCTGACCAGACTAAGGATGCTAGCCAGATGAATACCTGGTAGGCAGATTGTTTTCCCCTATTTTCCTCCCCAAAAACTAAGGTGCGTCTTATACTCTGAAAAATACGGTATCTAATAGTAACAATGGTTCGTCTCTTGATGTATCTGCAGCACTAAGATAAATAATTTAGATTTCAAGAATAAATGGAAGGTTGATGTGGATGATTCAGGCCCACTGTATATGGTCGTATCACATGCCAGAAGATAACCTGGGTATCAAAGTTTTGCATTAGCTGCAGTTAAAGTATCTTTAATTGAATCAGAAAGTATTCTGACTCAACCGTTAACATAGTAGCAAAAAGCTTTGGAGGAAAAATCTAGAATGAAGGATAAATTTATTGGAAGTGCAATTTATTAACTATATTAACAATGTCTTTTTTTCCTAATAGATTACCTTTTTCTGTACAAATGTCACGCTTGGCAACAAATATTTAAGAAGGATCTTTAAAATAGCTCTCAAGAGCTCACAAAAATTATGTGGCTCCCTTTTTGTTTAGGAAAAAAAACCCGACTTTCTATTCCTTTTAAAATATATGCTTTTTGTTTCTGAACCCTGCATTTATTATTTATTTATTTTTAAACTGCAGTATTTTTCTTTTACGTTCTGTTAGTTCATTAAAGAAACAAATAATAAAACCCCAAACATTAGGTTCCAAACATTTTTAAAAGGGCCCTTCCACATCAGGGGCGGGTTCCTAATAAGGGCGTGGCTTATTTTGTGGGTGTGGCTTGCCAGCCATGTGACCGGGTGGGCATGGCTTGCCGGCCATGTGACCGGGTGGGTGTGGCTTCTCGGACTGCTGAAGAAAGGGGAACTGAGATAGGTCCTGCCGCCCATTCCCCCTCCCCTCAGCAGCTCGAGAAGCCTCGAACGTGCAAAAATGCCTGGGATCATCACCACGCGTTCGTGGCTTCTCGGACAGCTGAAGGGAGGGGAACTGAGATAGGTCCTGCCGCCCGTTCTTTCAGCATCTCACACGCTCCCTCAGCCATCCTCCCCTGCTTGTACTCACTGTGGGGTAGGAAGGCAGCGCATGCGCAGTGCCGGAAACTCGGCTTCTGGGCATGCATAGAAGAATTTTTTTTTAAATGTAATTTTTTTTAAAAAAACAATGGCGGCGCCCAGGCACCGGCAACCGACCGCACCGGTACTGTGATGTCACCAGCGGGCCGCTACCGGTGCTATAGAGTGGACCGCACCGGTAGGAACCCACCACTGTTCCACATGCAACGTTTTAGAAATCTAAATGACGGACAACAACAGCATGGGTCACTCAGACCAAATTCTTCTTCAGGAAGAAGTACATTGACCCACCGGTCACATTCCTGCCCGTAGACATCCCTTGCTTTATTTATTTATTAAATGTATATGCCGCCATCCATCTCACTCTAAAAAGCGACTATGGGTGGCTTACAATTGAAATTATTCTCCCAGGAATGAGTGAAAATCTTCGGAGTCTACAAACTGAGCCTTCCCAGGGATGGAACTCCACCCAGAAATTGATTGCATTCTAATTTGCAGTTGGACCTGACTTCTGATCAAGGTCACCTCCTTCTCAGTTTGGAATCCTAGTTTGTTCACTCATATCTCATTCCCCATTGATTCTAGCTCTTTAGGACCTTGCTTGGCACCAATGAATGATGGGCGTCATTGAAGCCCAAACATTGCATGGTTTTCCCTTTATGGTTTCATGCAAAGCTATTTAAAAGATAGGAAACCAAATAGCCAGGTAATGTTTTCCCATTTCAGGACTGCCTGCATTTTTCTGGGAAGGTCAAGGCCTTGGCTGTTGCTGGAGAGCAACAGATATGGCCAGCTAACTCAATTCAGGTCCTTTGGTGAAGAGGGCAGTTAAAAATGGTACCTTGGATAGCTCCAAATAAGCTACTAGTGCTCCCCTCTCAGGACAACAGCAGGAAGTCGTAGCCATTTTCCAACTTCCACCAAAGCGGAGTTGATTGAGGGACCACAGTTGATCTTCCACTGTCTGATTGGGAAAGAAATGCCCTGAAAGTCAAACTATTGGCCTATCCTTCAGGTGACTCCAACAGGGACTTCTATTGTCTTTTGAAAGGGAAGTAATAATAAATGTCACCAGAAATATCAGTCAGAGATGTACCATTCTCCTATATCAGCTAAAGCATTGCAGAAAGGTAGCCTGTTCAATGGTCCTGAATGCCACCCTACAGCTCTGTAAGCTCTGTAATATATATAGGCAAAAGGAAGCTGTGATGTTTCCTTCCATACACCAGGATGACTCGACAGAAAAAAAAACAAAAAAAAAAAACATATATAACCCTTTCCTGGTGAAGAGCTGATAGGGAAGAGAACCTTGTGGCCTAGAGGTTAATCTTCTGACTTTCAAGCAGACTGCCCAGGTTCAATTCCCACTACGGGTATGGCTATCTGACGAGAGCAAAATAGCTCGAAATAGATCTATAATAGTCTCCCTTTATTTTCATTTATCAGCAAAAAAAATCCTACACACACACACACACACACACACACACACACACACACACACACACACACACACACACACATGTTTATGTATGATGTAGGGGCATGAGGAATGGGATCATACAGCTGTGACTGTGTGTCCCATCTTTTTCTACATGCATCAAAAATAGATGCCGATAGGACTTCAACTGTCAAGGTTCAAGCTGTTCTCTTGACTTCTTCTTTATGCCCTTCCCTCGCATGACCTCCCTAGGAATGGGGTCCTTTTTCTTGTCATCCTTGTTCGATTATAAGATGCTGCATTTCTCCCGAACCTCATATTTACAATTTCATCTCCTCTGATCTAAGAATAACTAATTTCTGGCATCTCAGATGTGGAAAACCTCAAGTGGGGTTATAATATATATCTGACTTTCAAGCAGACTGCCCAGGTTCAATTCCCACTAAGGATATGGCTATCTGACGAGAGCAAAATAGCTCGAAATAGATCTATAATAGTCTCCCTTTATTTTCATTTATCAGCAAAAAATGTTACACACACACACATATATATATTGTGTGTGTGTGTGTGTGTGTGTGTGTGTGTGTGTGTGTGTGTGTGTGTGTGTGTGTACACACAGGAGATATACACAGGAGATATCAAGTAGAGTCTTCAGTTCTCCGAGTAAAGTTACCGAGTTTCCTACCAATTTATGATCAAGAAAGTCATCTAATTCAAGTGGATTTTTTTTTTTATATGGAAGGGTTTATTTTCCTATTTGGCTTACATTCCAAACCACTGCATTTCTCGAGGGTCTAACTTTAACACAGCAGATTCCTGAATATATTTTATTAGGGTGATGTAATGTTTGAAATGATAGCTGTTTGTGGCATTGCAATGTTGGAAGATCCACTATGTTACTGGTTTTCTTATGATTCACTATGTTTTTTTCTTTTAATCTTTGCTGAATCGATACATCTTTTTAAAAGACATGATGGAAGCCCTGATTATCAATTGTTCTGATATTTCTTATGTTCAAGGGCTAATTGGACACGTTCTTATGGAAATTAGTCATTGCCTAATATTAGATAACATAAGTTTTTTCCCCCACGTTTAATTGCTGGAGTTAAAATTTTGAGAAGCAATATGATCTGATATCTAACTCAAAGACCTCCCTTTATATTGGAAAGCCTTTTAATCAGAGTACATGTGTAGGAGATGAGCTGGATCAGCCTGAGGGAGGGGTCAAGCATGTCATCAGTCTCGAGTCCCTTTGCGCCCACAAGTCCAGCCCACCTTGAATTCCATTGACTCTTATCTACCGCCAATTTGCTTTGACTGTTAGTAGTTCAGATTCTTGTAGAGAGCTGTAGCGCACAATAAATCTATATATTCATTTGAACTGCCTGGATTCCTGATTTCCTGTTACCACTTGCCACTCTCTTGTCTCTTCTTGAATTTGATAGCCACAGCTCAGGGAGGTTGGCTACAATTGGCCTCCATTCTATCTTGAGCTCTACAAGAAACAGTCAGGGATAGATCCATTACAAACACCATCCAGTCTATTTCATTCTCTTCCTCCCCCCTCCCCCCTCCCCACAGCCTAACCGCATTGCCATAGGAAAAGAATAACCTTTTCCTCGGATTAATAAAACTTTTTCTGAAGATGTGTGTGCCTGCATGCGCACATTGTGAAAGTTGGGGAAGTGTGCTTTTAAAAGCCAGTATCAATTAGAAGTGGGATTTTTGACGGGGATATTGTCATACGAAAAGGGGCTACTAGCAGACTGAAGAGTTCTAACTTGAAGAAGAAGAAAAATGCGAAGAAATGTGTAACTTTTGTTGCTCTGTTCTGAAAAATGTAGTTCAACTTAATTCAGCCAGAAAGTCTTGGCAGTAAGTTTGGGATGGAAGAGAGAGACGTTTCAGAACACAAATCTCCTGAAAGGAATGGTGTATATACACAGTCACAAGATGAGAAAAGACTGAACTATATCATGATTTTCCCCCCTTCCCATATCTGTCCAGGAACCAATTTGGAATACACCTTGTTCTACATCCTCTTCTATTTGTTAGGCTTTCCCCTTTACCTTTTGCTAGTCTCTAGAATATGGGAGGGAGTGGGGAGGAGAAGGGAAGCTAACTGAAATCTCACCAAAAGAAAAGCTCAAAATTGCCTTTTGACAATCATTAAAATGCAAGCAAAGCAAAGCACACAATTGTAAGCCAAAAGGGGTTGGAGGAGAGTACTTGCTGTTCCAGATATACTCATAAAAAAGTGTCTAATTGAGATTGAGGAGATGTAGAGTGCTGGAAAAAAAACACATCACTGGGTTTGATCACAGAATAACTTTTACAAGGGTGTCTGTGGGGGCATTTTTTAAAAAAAAGCCAAGACAGCCGTTATGAGCTAAGATCCAACTTTTTTTAACTTGTGAAAGGAGGACAGGGACAGGGTTTTGATCACGTGGCTGCAGATGCCATCTTGACATTTTTAAACCCTCTGCGGACACTCCTCAACTTCTAACAGGAACTGAGAAGAGAGAAAGAATATGTGCGTAGATGTTTGTGTACGAAAGAGAATGAGAGCTAGACACAGACAAAGAGAAGGGAACCATGAATGGTTAGTTTCATATTGGGCATTGGTTGTTGTTTTTTAGCCTGGGTAAGAATAATACTTTTATCTTTTGTTTAGGAGAATGTATAGATTCGTTCATTTGTTGTTTGTAACATCTGGATAGCCCTCCCTCTATAACTGTCCCTCACCGGAAATATTTTAAAAGCACACACAGTGGCTCAATGGTTAAGTCACTGGGCTTGTCAGATGGAAAGCCAGCAGCCCGAGTTTGAGACCCGAGCGCCACGCAATGGAGTGAGCTCCCGTCCTTCCTTCAGCTCCTGCCAACCTAGCAGTTTGAAAGCATGCCAATGCAAGTAGATAAATAGGTACCACTTTGGTGGGAAGGTTAACAGCACTCTGTGAGGTCATGCTGGCTCAATGGCCTTGAAAGAGAGATGAGCTCACACACACACACCCCTAGAGTCGGTAACGACTAGCAAAGTAAAATCTGCAGGGACTCCTTTATATAAAAATAAGGTACTAGAAACATTTTTAAATGCTAAGAATGAAAGCTTTTTTTTAATGGTGCAATTAATAATGGAGAATAAAAAAAACAACTGCCCAATACACAGGTCTTTGTGGAGAATAGCTTAATAATGGAGTTCCTTGAGCTACATTTTCCTTTACTGTTGTTTCTACAGCAAATCCAGGAAAACTTATATTTATCTTATTTTGAAAAAAAAAATTCTGACACAGATAGTGACTTTACTTGGTCCTTTTCCTGAATGATCACCGTTCAGAGAAATTTTCTGCTTCTATATGTCCTACCTGTTTCTCCTTGAGTTTAAAAAAATCTCTCTTAGTTTTCTTTATTTTATATATCTCCACTGTTAATCGTTTTATTAATTCTAACTGCTGGCTTTATGGCTAAAATAAAGACTTGAAGCAGAATTAAATGTTCTGAAAAGGATGAGGAAATTGAACACGTGGATATCAACTTTGGAGACCTCCAAAAAGTTGCTGCTAAACTGTAGTATATAATGTAATATAAAGCAAACATTCTTGAACGCTTGAGTAATCCTGTTAATTTAATTTAATGTAATTTAAATCCTATTTGTTTTCTGTTCTAGCGCCGCCCTTTTAGGGGAACATGTCTCCAACGTGCCTCTCAAAAACTGAGTGTAACCCTTGATTTGAAAAAGTTTTTTTGGTGGATTTATGTATTTCACTGAAAAGATTATCCCATCGCTTGGAATCAATTTCATATCAAAGAGAACGGAGTGATAAGACTTCTCCTGTGAAGTGCACGAGACAATGAACTTGTTATTTTTTTACTGGGACTAGATCGTTCTGGAAATGATTATGTATGTAGGACAAAAGAAAATGACTTAAAATTATCCACATTTCCTCATTTCACAGAGGAAGTCAACATAACGATTAGGCATTTCATTTTAAAGTCATCTGAATTTCGGCAAAGCGTTTGGTTTTATAGTTAAGACGACTAGGTTATAACGAGAGAGATTCCAGCTACAACTCATTTCCAAGTTTAAATCCCAAACTTGCATGTTCATAGGATCAGGCTCTTGACTCAGATGTAGAAAGGAATCAAATTATTACCTAACGGACAAAATATTCTTATAGATTTGTGAACCTTCTTCTACTCACTGTTTAACCTAGTATCGGAATCCTGCCAGAGAAGATTTGTATCAATGATTCTTTCTGGAAATACGTTCCAGACTGACTCCTCCACTAAAGAATCTGCGATCTGTCATGGAAACCTGGCATCTAATAGGTCCCGTGCACATGGCTGCAGATTAAAGACCATTCCTTTGGATGTCTGTCACGCGTATTGTTTCTCCTCCTGAGAGTGAGCGGAGAGTTGGTTATCTGGAACCTAGAACTAAATCAGAAAATTATTCTGATCCACAGATTTTGAAATGCTCAATCCGGCTTTCGCAGTCATATTCTACCATAACATCCAATTGTTGTTAAATTATCTAGTTTCTAGGCATGTGCCAAGATTTTACTCAGTGACTAAGTCCATGCAGTGATCTTGTTCACTTTTGGCTTACTGTTCTCTGCTTTTATGGTTTGTTGAGTAAACAATGGTTGAGCAGACTGTGGATTAGTGTGGTGAGTGTATGTAGTCATTATGACATGGCTTCAATTTAATTAATTAATTAATTAATTAACATCCTACCTTTATTATTTTTTACAAAAAACTCAAGATGGCAAATATATCCAACACACCTTCCTCCTCCTATTTTCACCACGAAAACCATCCTGTGAAGTGAGTTGGGATGAGAGAGAATGACTGGTGCAAGGTCACCCAGCTAGCATTCATGGCTAAGGTGGGACTAGAACTCAAGTCTCTGGTGATTGGCCAAAGTCACCCAATTGGCTTTGATTGCTAAGGCGGGAACAGAACTCAGTGTCTCCTGGTGATTGGCCCAAAGTCACTCAGCTAGCATTCATGGCGAAGGTGGGACTTGAATTCATGGTCTCCAGGTTTCAAGTGTGGTGCCTTAACCATTAGACCCATGATGGCGAAGCTATGGCATGCGTGCCAGAGGTGGCACGCAAATCCCTCTCTGTGGGCACGCATGCTATCGCCAGCTGCTCTTCTGGTTTCTGATGTGCATATGCGCGCCAGCCAGCTGATCTTCACACACTGGAGCATCGGAAACCCGAAGACCAGCTGGCCAGTGTGCATGCGTGCACTGGCCAGCTGGTCTTCGGGTTTCCGGCGCTTCAGCGCACACCTGTGTTCCAGTTTGGGCATTCGATGCCGAAAAGCTTCGCTATCACTTCACCAGACCAAACTGGCTCTTGTTATATATCTGTCCTGTATATGTATAAAATGAAACATGCATGTTATATGCATCTTTTAATAGCAAAAGCAAACCATAATTGAGAGAAGATGCATGCAGCAACTCCTCTATACATTTGTTTAGCCCTCTTCTCCAAATCCAATTTGGAAAAGAACCGAGCTCAAAGAGAAAATAAAAGCAAAGTTCCAAAAACGGAGTCCAAGTTTCTTAGTTTGACCTGCCACGAAAAAGAAAACCACATTCCCACAAAGTCCAGATTTCACTTCTGTCTTTTCCATCCCTTCACCCACCACATTGGTCTGTGTGTGTGTGTGTGTGTGTGTGTGTGTGTGTGTGTGTGTGTGTGTGTGTGTGTGTGTGTGTGTGTGTGTTTTAATGGACACAGATTTTTTTTACTGCAGGTTTCAGAAACTGTAAAGCTATCTCAAGTAATAAACGTCTTCCTTTAAAAATGAAAGGATATGGTACTTTACAGATTTCACTATGATTGATCCTGTAACCCCGTGAGTTTGCTAAAGTATTAGGGATTCCATGCATCTGAAGATAATAGGAGACCAATGGACTTTGACCACCAAGGTTGAAAAGCGAATGCTGGAAGTCTGGACCATCTCCAACGTAATGGGACTATAAAGAAGATGGAAAGAGCCTTTATTATAATAGAGCACAGTTTAATCTTTCTTCCAGCTGGGCTGCTAAAAGGTGGGTGGGGGTGAGAAGGGGGGTGGGAACAGATCCTGATTGAGAAAATAGTGCAGAAGGAAAGGTTAAGCACTCTGTCCCCAAGGTTGTTTTTAATTATCTAATCTCCCCTCCCCAATCTCTGCTCTTTGGCAACTGCAACCTCAGTCTCTCTCTTGCTCCCTAATTTTGCATTTGTGGCTAAAAGACTGACTTTGACGGTTCTGTATTTGTGCTGCAAAGCGTAACCTACACTTTGAATAAAAGTTTAGTGCTGTTCGTAATATTTTATTCTACTCTCTTCCTTCCTTGCCATTAGATATTCAGTATTATTGCATGAACTGGTTTCTCTCTCCCGTATGATGTATAGTTCATTAATGAGCCCACGTTGGCGGGAGATTTTCTCTCTCTCTAAAGAATATGCACAATTCATTGTGCAAAGGTTTAAATTGTTTTTGCCAAACGTGCAAAAAGAAATAAGAAAGGTTAGAGAGGAGACTGTTTTCGGGTCTTGAATATAATGCAGAATGTTCACACATACCTCTTTTTTTCCTTGTGCTGGCCCTTGTATTTGATCTTCATTAGTCGCCCGAAATCTCACTGTATAAAATACAAAAAAAAGGGGTGGTTTTTTTCAGTTACATCCCCACAACTAAAAAATTAGCTTTGAGACAGGTGCAGAGGTGGATGTCCCACCCAACTCTGCAATCCCCTTTCAAGAGAAAGTTGACTGTATTCTATTTAAAAAGTATTGAGAATTCAAAAGTTGCCTAATTATAATAAAATTAAATGAATCAATGACATTAAGAACAAACATGTGATGTTACTCACTTTCCTTAGTTACATAATAATGTCCAAGGGCCCTTAAACAAAAATCATAAATATGAAATCACTATTCCCAGGTTCAAAAATACCAGGAAATTTTAACAAATTCTTGGATATTTGCGTTAGTGTGTTCAAGGGATTTAGACTTATTCTTGCCAATTCCAAGATTGTTATGTCTCGGAAAGCAGTACTAAGCAAGTGTTATATTTCCAAGAATTAATTCTGATTATCTTGGTTTCCTTCAAAGGAAATACAATCACTGCCCTTTTTTGAGCATCTTAGACAAAATTGTCTATTATACGAATTATTATTCAAAGACTTAATGCTTTAGAGAAAACACACTAAGGGTATATTAATAAAACAGGCACTTTAAACTAATTGCAGGAACCCTGGTATGAATATATGCTGTTCTCGTCAGTATTCCTTTTAAAAATGAGATAACATAGACAATAGACAATACTACAGGTCTCCAGCTATTGTTCAACTTTTGTCTCTGATGCAC
Source organism: Diadophis punctatus similis (assembly GCA_023053685.1). Lineage (NCBI taxonomy): Eukaryota > Metazoa > Chordata > Lepidosauria > Squamata > Dipsadidae > Diadophis > Diadophis punctatus. The sequence continues at coordinate 13,509,380 of JALIGW010000012.1, read as the reverse complement.
TTTATTTAGAATAATCTTGGCAGATACTTAATTTTGACTAGGGAATTTACATTTAAAATGCAATTACTTCCAGAACTGCATTCAACCGAGACACACTTTCATTTTTCTCATATCCATACTAGGAGAATAATCTATTCTGTGTCTGAAACTTTGAAAAAGTTACTCAGGGCATGAACTCACTATGCACTTGCCCAGCATCTCGGCTTACAAATTGAAACCACTATGACTATGATGATCATGGGTATATGTGTGTCTGTGTGAAATCTATAGGTGCACACTTTTTTGCACATAGGGATCCTTATTCAGTTAAGGGATTGAAAGAACGGTTGCTGGAATTCGGTATGTCTAGTCTGGTGAAAAGAAGGACCAGGGGTGACATGATAGCAGTGTTCCAATATCTCAGGGGCTGCCACAAAGAAGAGGGAGTCAAGCTATTCTCCAAAGCACCTGAGGGTAGGACAAGAAGCAACGGATGGAAACTAATCAAGGAGAGAAGCAACTTAGAACTAAGGAGAAAGTTCCTGACAGTTAGAACAATTAATCAGTGGAAACACTTGCCTCCAGAAGTTGTGAATGCTCCAACACTGGACGTTTTTAAGAAGATGTTGGATAACCATTTGTCTGAAGTGGTGTAGGGTTTCCTGCCAAAGTAGGGGGTTGGACTAGAAGACCTCCAAGGTCCCTTCCAACTCTGTTATTCTATTAAAAAGGGAATATGCTCACAGAAAGCTAATTTTTCAACCCAAATGTGAATCTTCTATGAATCTAAATAGCTAGACCAGGGGTCTTCAAACTTGACAACTTTAAGACTTGTGGACTTCAACTCCCAGAATTCTCCAGCCAGCTATGGGAGTTGAAGTCCACAAGTCTTAAAGTTGCCAAGTTTGGGGACCCCTGAGCTAGACCTTCCCACTACCAAATATCACGCTCTTGCTCCTGGTTTTGTCAAGGGCAGTACTGTCTTGGGAATGTGGGGTTCTAGTGAGTGGGATATTTTGCAAATTAATTTTATTTCCTGCAGGACTTCCCTTATGGAAGCTTCCAAGGGCTTAAATGCACAGAAGTGAAGATGCAAGGGAAACCTCGTGTGAGTAGACTAAGGGTGGGGGTGGAGGGGTGGGAGAGGGTATCTGTTACTGAGGAACCCAAGAGTTAAGGCACGGAATTCCAGAGTAAGGCATGGCAGACGATTTACACCATTTGCATGGTGGTAACATAAATCTCTGTGGAAATCCGATCGGCTGCAATGCAAAGCCCATGGCATCGAGGTTTAGGTTTTAATTGTAAACTTGGAAATGAAAGCAGATAAAGTTTGCCCAGTGCTCTTTCTCGCGGGACGGGAATACATTTCCTAAGAGCGGGCCTACCTTTCCACAAAAGGTTTGCTTTTAATCCAAGACTCGATTCTAGCAGTAGCTCTCGCCTCCTTCGCTAAATTAAAACATTCTGCCTCTTTATAACCCTACAGGACACTGGGGGAAGCCATCTGGCAGCCCCCTCCCCTCCTCCTGGTTTATGGCTCTGCAGACACAACAGCCATGTTAAGGTGAGAATAAATCTCATAGAGGCGATGTGGATCTTTTCTTGGAATTCAGACATTTAGAAATAAAGCCGAGATTAAAAGTCTAATAGAAAATATTTATTTCGGTACAAAAACAATAAATAGCAATAGCACTTTACTTATATACCGCTTCATAGTGCTTTACAGCCCTCTCTAAGCGGTTTACAGAGTTCAGCATATTGCCCCCAACAATCTGGGTCCTCATTTTACCGACCTCAGAAGGATGGAAGACTGAGTCCACCTTGAGCCGGTGAGATTTGAACAGCTGAACTGCTGAACTAGCAGTCAGCCTGCAGTCGCAGCATTTAACCACTGCACCACCTCAGCTCTCATGATCTCAAATCATGAATAGTTACATCTTTGCTAATAAATCGTGACCGTTCCGGTCAGAGTCAAAGGCAGAAGTGTATAATGGAGAATCAGGAATGCACACATGCGCAGAAGATCACATCACATGTCCTGCTTGTATTGGAATGTACCATAATATTAGGATAGGGATGCATCACCCTGCATAGACATACAACTGGCAATATGCACACCGTGACAAGCCATCTCTAGGCCTTCAATTGTTGCGGGAGTACCGTTCCCTATTGTGTTGGGACAACTTTTCCAACCTAAGCGTGATTTAAGGGAAAGTGGGTGGGGTGGGTCTGTAGCTTTCATGTCATGCCCCAAAATGCCCAGCTCTGGTTCACAGAGTGGTTCTGCCAAGCTGGAAGGATTTCTAAGGCTGCTTGTCTTGAGAGGCCTCTGTATCCATCATATCCCACCCATCCACCCATCCTCTGAGGCTGCATGGAAACTCTGCAAAAATCCAAAAACGTCTACTTTGCAAGGGTGGAAGGAGGCTAAGAAGCCAGAATTCTCACTCTGAAGAACAGCAAAGATGAATCCATCCAGAAGACCCTAATATTAATGCTGTCCAACGCAGTATTGATTAGAGGTATCATGAAAACCCATTGCAGGTAATCGTCGACTTACAATTGTTCGTTTAATGCCTTTGCAAAGTTATGATGGCGCTGAAAAAAAAACCTTATGACCGTTTTTTCACACTTATGACCGTTGCAGCATCCCCATGGTCACATGATCAAAATGCAGATGCTTGGCGATTCATATTTATGACGGTTGCAGTGTCCCGGGGTCGTGGGATCACTTTTTGTGGCCTTCTGATGAGCAAAGTGAATGGGGAACCCAGATTCACTTAATAACCGTGTTACTCACTTAACAACTGCAGTGATTCACTTAACAGCCGTGGCCATGGAAGGTGGTAAAATTGGCAAAATCCAGTTAACAACAGTCTCATTTAGCAACATAAATTTTGGGCTCAATTGTGGCTACAAGTCAAGGATTACCTGTATTGGTCCAATTATAAACGAATACATAGGAATATGCCAATTATGGGTCTGTAATGCATAATCCTACAAAAAAAGGAGGGGAGCATCCAAGGATATGTTCATGCTGCAATGGGGCAGATGATCCTGGCTTTGCTAGTTAGGCATAAAGGAAATTGTAGCCCTATTGATCTAGAGCAGGGGTCTCCAACCTTGGCAACTTTAAGACTTGTGGACTTCAACTCCCAGAATTCCTCAGCCAGCTTTGCCCTTCTGGGTGGCCTGCCCATCATTTTGTGTTGGCTGTCATTTTGCAGCTTTGCTGGCTGAGGAATTCTGGAAGTTGAAGTCCACAAGTCTTAAAGTTGCCAAGGTTGGAGACCCCTGACTAGAGGACACCATCCTTGGGAAAATTGCAGGAATTGCTGGATTGTGAAAACTGTAGTTAAAGCACATTTTGGGTGGAGAACAAACATAAATTTTAATTTTAAAAAACTTGGATTGCAGTCCTCAAAATATATCTTCTCTAGGAGGCACAACAGCACACATAGATCAGAACAATGACGGTCCGTGTAACGTACCAGCTACTGCACTGTAAAATTCAGAAAAGCTGAATTGGATCGACGCTGAGTACACACCCATCTTTATCTTCAGAGAAAACTTGTGAGAAAGCAATTGAGTGTCTTCCTCCCCACACACACACTTCTTCTCAAGTGTCATGATGACCCAGTATGCCTTCTGCAAAATGACAGCCAACACAAAATGATGGGCAGGCCACCCAGAAGGGCTGTGTCGCTGCTGGCCTCCAGAACATTTTTCCAGTACTTTCAGTGCTAGGTAATAACTGGATCAGCACATTCCCCCTAACATCTGCTACTGGTTCAGATCACTCATTCTCCTGTTTTCCCTCCTCCTGATCCGACAGAGCTTCTTGGATGTTATTAACTGAAACTCTCCTCAGTTTTGTCGGATCTAGTTGAAAATGATCTATGAGCTGAAGTGGTGCAGTGGTTAAATACTGCGACTGCAGGCTGGCTGCTAGTTCAGCAGTTCAGCGGTTCAAATCTCACTAGGCTCAAGGTTGACTCAGCCTTCCATCCTTCCGAGGTCGGTAAAATGAGGACCCAGATTGTTGGGGGCAATATGCTGAACTCTGTAAACCGCTTAGAGAGGGCTGTAAAGCACTATGAAGCGGTATATAAGTAAAGTGCTATTGCTATTGCTATTGGATGACAACCTTGGAGGCTTTAAGATCCAGTTCTGGAAAGAAAACAGTCTTGCTATTTAATCTATACATGTCCAGGTGGAGAAAAAAAAATCATGAAGATGAAAGCCCGTTTAAAAAGAAAAAAAAAACCCAGAGCAATTTGGTTTTATGGCCACGTCAACACCTTAGTAAGCAGTCCCAATAGGGATTGTAAGTATGAATGCAGCCACCTTAAAATCTAAAATATGAATCCACAATTAGGAAGATGGGATTCTTTGAGTTGTTATGGCCTATTCATTCCTATAGCCACAACGGTGCATATCAGCGGTCTCCAACCTTGTCAACTTGAAGACTTGTGGAACATGCTGGCTGGGGAATTCTGGGAATTGAAGTCCACAAGTCTTAAAGTTCCAAGGTTGGAGATCCCTGGTGCATGTCATGCATTATAGGGAAAACTTATTATTTCATCCAGGAATACAGAATGTGGCAAAGCTATACCAATCTACTTTCCCAAAAAAACCTGAAACGCTTAGCCACAAATGACTTTTCCTGCAGGCAGTAGGACAAAGCATACAATTCTTTCTAGGCCAAGTGTCATATGTAGAGAACGTGATCAGGAAAAAAAACACCCTTAATTTTTTATTTCATGTACATTTCTGTTTAATTAACATTCAATACAGTGGGTGTTGTTACTTTCCAGCCATATAATTCCTCGTTTCCCTCTCTCTCACAATGGCGATTTAGTGACCAGAAATATTGTAGCGTAGGGTTCAAGTGTCAGACTGAACCTAGGAAAATCTAGGATTCGATCTCCATCTGCCTGTGAAGTTTACAGAATGACTCTGCCCGTTCATTACCTCTTATTTCTAAACTACGTCATGGGGGATGATGTAAAAGGTTAAAAAAATGTATTAGAAAAGAAGCAGGTGCTTGGAAGAAAAGTAGAACGCAATCTAGCAAGGAGGATTCTCTAAATAACATAAATGAGCATTAAAGAACCATTTTCATTTTAGGACTGTTTAGCAGTATCGGTCCATGGTATAAATATCCTCAGCACATGCTGTAAATCATGGCTGGCTGGGGAATTCTGGGAGCTGAAGTCCACAGGTCTTAAAGCTGCCAAGGTTGGACACCCCTGTTGTAAATCACTGCTTAATTTAATGGTTTTGGTCCTTTAGAACCCTACTCTTCCCCAAGTACTGATATGCTAATGTGTATCCCCATGATATGGTTCATGGGGATGAGCCGAGATGGTGCAGTGGTTAAATGCAGCACTGCAGGCTACTGCTAGTTCAGCAGTTCAGCTGTTCAAATCTCACCGGCTCAAGGTTGACTCAGCCTTCCATCCTTCTGAGGTCGGTAAATGAGGACCCAGATTGTTGGGGGCAATATGCTGAACTCTGTAAACCGCTTAGAGAGGGCTGTAAAGCACTATGAAGCGGTATATAAGTCTAAGTGCTATTGCTATTGCTATTCAAGAAATGACAAGCTTCAAGATGTTTTGTTCAGTCTACTGATGCTGTATCATCAGGACTACCTTCGTAATAGGTTTTTTTCATGGATAGCTTGATTCAATGTTCAATATGAATGCCTTGCAATAGCACAGCCTAACCCAACCTTGGCAGGAGTCACAGAGGGTAGTGGGCCTTTGGCCAACACAGCAGTGGCCCATTATTTAATTCTTTCTTTCCTCTCTTTGGGAGGAATGTCTTCTTTTCAGGCAACTCCCTATGTATTTGGCTCTTAGGGCTAATGCTAATTAATGCAGGGAGACACCCACATGGCTTCCTCTTTGCTTGGACCTATTGTACCATTGGGAGTGGTACAATAGATGCCATACTGTTTTATTGTTTTGTGATACCACAAGCTATCTTCCAAATCCATCTGTCCCATTCCAGTGGCCTTCAGATTTGTCGGACTTCAACTCCCGTGATCCCCTAACCAGAACAGCCTGATCTAGATACCCTTAGAAAGGAGCAGCTTGCGTTCAGATTTTATGTCAATTCTTTAAAATGCTTCCAATTCCTCCCCCTTCTTGGTGGAAGACAACTTCTTCCCAAGAGCTGAAAGGAGACATAAATCAGGTTAAAATTGCAGAATTCTCTACTGTTTTTAATTATGTCAAATATGCACAGTTGCTTTTTAGTACATAAAAATTCAGAACAAAAACGATGAATGTGGGTAAGAATTGAATTCCTAGTCTTTCCTATGCCAAAATAGCTTATATAGCAACCAACAATTCTAGACGGTATTCAGAATGGGCAGTATATTGTATATATACCACACTCACACAGTGACTTAAAATGCATAAAAAAGAATGAAGAAATTTTCCAGACACTGCCCTTCGTAGGGACTATTTTCAACTGCTGATGAGCCAAGTTATTTCTATCATTAGATTAAGCTCTTATGCGTCATGGAACATGCAATCAAGTTTATAGCCAGATCCTCACTCTATGAGTTATCACTGTTTAGGATAACTAACAGGAAATAGACCGCTTCCATTGTCCTACTTGCGTGACTTTGCAATTCTCCTTCAGGTTTGATTCCTCTCAAAACCATCTCAAAATGTAGAGCTGCAATGCTACCTCTGAATTTCTGAGGCCAGTGATTCCATGTAGTGGAGGAAAAACTTTTATTTAGCTGACTGTGTATCTTGTTTTCTACCTGAAGAGACCACCAGTAGGAGCATGATGGTTCAACCTGTTACTTGCCCTAACTCCTGCAAACCTAGCAGTTTCAAAGCATGCAAATGTGAGTAGATAAACATGTTCCATTCAGTGGGAAAGCAACAGTGCTCAGTGCGCCTCGGTGCATAGTTATGCTGGCCACATGATTATGAGAAGAGTCTTCAGAAAATGCTGGCTCCCTCAGCTAAGGAGAGATGAGCACTGCCCCCTAGAGTCGGGCGATGACTGGATAGGGGAAACCTTTATCTTTACCACCAGAAATGGACAAGATTAACACATAGAGAAAGATAAGCACAACCTGGATCCCCTCCAATGGTTACCAGTTGGATGGAAGGCCCACATCAAATAATGAAAAGAAGGACTAGGGGAGACATGATAGCAGTGTTCCAGTATCTCAGGGGCTGCCACAAAGAAGAGGGAGTCAAGCTATTCTCCAAAGCACTTGAAGGTAGAACAAGAAGCAATGGGTGGAAACTAATCAAGGAGAGAAGCAACTTAGAACTAAGGAGAAATTTCCTGACAGTGAGAACAATTAATCAGTGGAACAGCTTGCCTCCAGAAGTTGTGGGTGCTCCAACACTGGAAGTTTTTAAGAAGATGTTGGATAACCATTTGTCTGAAGTGGTGTAGGGTTTCCTGCCTAAGCAGGGGGTTGGACTAGATGACCTCCAAGGTCCCTTCCAACTCTGTTGTTGTTGTTGTTGTTGTTGTTGTTGTTGTTGTTGTTTGGAGCATCCAAGCACGGCATTCCAAATCTGCCAACTTTGGTTTGGACGACACAGCTCAAATCGTCTCAGACAGTACCACAGCTTTTTTTTTTTTGTCCCTGGGACAGGTATATGTCCTTCACATAACAACTCGCCTAGCTGGCACAGACAACACAACAGTCAAGACACCCAGGAAGTTACCATCTCTTTCACACGAATGGAGACTTGGTAGCATTTCTTTTTCCTCAGCCAAGAAACTTGCAAGTCAGCCTGCTGGTCTGATAGACAGTGCAATTATTACTGCAGTCAGTGTTACATGGTGAAATAGACATGCCCTTGGATAATCTCTTCCTGCAGCATTGCATTGCCTCCTGCTCTACATATCCCCGGTCTCCTGAGCCCCCTGTTAACTGGGCCGATCAACAGCCAGCTTGACTTACATACCTATCATGCCACAGCAACTTGTCCATTAGAATGTTTACAGCTATACCTTAGCGGGCAAATTTTCTTATCTTCAAGGAAAGCTCCATCCACCACCAATGGTGGGATTCAAATAATTTAACAACTGGTTCTCTGCCCTAATGATCAGCTGGCTAGGAGTGGCTCGGTGGCCATGTGACCGTGTGGGCGTGGCCAACTCAACATCACTCACATCGATGGGCGCTTCGCCTTAGCTGTTACAATATAATAAGGGTTAACCAGAGAGGCAGTTTCTGTAAGCAGGGCAATAAAGATTAGGCTAGAAACAACACCAGAATGTTTCCTTCCTGCCTTCCTTACAGGATTAACCCTGTAAAGTGGAAAAAAAAAACAAAATAAGATTTCTTCCAACAACCGGTTCTCCGAACTGCTTAGAAAGTTAACAACCGGTTCTCCCGAATAGGTGCAAGCTGGCTGAATCCCACCACTGTCCACCACCCAATCTATTCTCCCTTAATTACCTGATATGGCTTTTGTCCAGCATGCAATCTGCCAGGAAGATAGAAACGTTGCTCTTGGTCTGGATATACAAAAATGCCTTTTCCCATCAATTTCTTTTGCCACACTGTCCAGTGAAGAAGGATCCATCTTTGTGAAGATGGGTTTATTTAGCTAGGTGTTCAGCCTCTTCCATAGTCATCTTTTCCCTGAGGTTATAAGCCTGCCACCAGGTCTTGGCCAATTACATTTATAAATCCCTAATGCTAAATGTTAATGTGATGATGGATGCATCTTTGACAAGGCAGGGATTATATTTTCTCATAATCAGGCATTTGCCCAATGAAGTGAGCTTTTTGTTATACATGTGATACGAAGGACAAAATGATTTGTGAAATACCGGCCATTCTACTCATTCCTAGAACAGTGATGGCGAACCTATGGCACGCGTGCCACAGGTGGCACGCGGAGCCATATCTGCTGGCACGCGAGCCGTTGCCCTAGCTTAGCTTCAGTGCGCATGTGCGCGCTGGCCAGCTGATTTTCGGCTCATACGGAGGCTCTGGGAGGGCGTTTTCGGCTTCCGCAGGGCCTCCGGGGGGTGGGGGAGGGCATTTTCGCTCTCCCCAGGCTCTAGGGAAGCCTCTAGGCAAAAAGTGGGCCTTCTGGGCCCACCGGAAGTCAGGAAATGGGCCCTTTCTGGCCTCCAGAGGGCCTCTGAGGGGGGCGGGGGAAGCCATTTTCACCCTCCCCAGACATTGAATTATGGGTGTGGCACTCGCACGTGTGCGATAGCCCGTGTGCACGTGCTTTCGGCACCTGAGGAAAAAAAGGTTCGCCATCACTGTCCTAGAACATTATTAAATGTTAAATTACTGCAATGATGACACCGTCTATATTTTATTGACTGGACTCAGCACGAAAAAAGCCACTTCTTTTTTAAGCCAGTCTTTCCAGTCCAATGTTTAAAGTGTCCCCAATGATAAATTGATCATAAGAGGCCTTGTTTATGTTAAAGTGAAATTTCCAAATGACCTGTCTACTCTCTGACAACCAACTCAACCATCCCTTCTACGATTGCCGATACTAGCTTCAGTTCTGCTGCTACCGCTCTATCTTTAAATGCAATAATATTTACTGTGCGCAGTATTTTTAAGCTATTAGGGTTGAAATATTTTTAAATGGATTAGATTGAGAGCCACTTGGGAAGTAATATAAATAAACCAACGAAAACATTCCTTGCAAAATGCGAGTCTTGTAATGGGAAGCAATGGATGGGAGAATAAAAACTAAAATATGGATGGCAATAACTTGGGAGAAAAACTCTCTCTCAGAACCGCTACCTTCATTTTCATCCTGGCTGGCATACACCTAAAGAGCTGCCAATTTGGCCATTCTCCTGTCACAGATTCTCCCTCTCTCCAGATTTTGACACGATTCATCTAAAAGCTCTTTGTAATTTACTGATTTGTGAAATACCGGCCTAGGTGGTGCAGTGGTTAAAAGCAGCATTGCGACCTTCAGCTGATTGCTAGTTCAGCAGTTCAGCTGTTCAAATCTCACCAGGCTCAAGGTCGACTCAGCCTTCCATCCTTCCGAGGTGGGTAAAATGAGGACCCAGATTGTTGGGGGCAATATGCTGAACTCTGTAAACCACTTAGAGAGGGCTGTAAAGCACTATGAAGCGGTATATAAGTCTAAGTGCTATTGCTATTCTATTAATTCCTAGAACATTATTAAATGTTAAATTACTGCAACGATGACACCGTCTATATTTTATTGACTGGACTCAGCATGAAAAAAGCCACTTCTTTTTTAAGCCAGTTTTCCCAGTCAAATGTTTAAAGTGTTCCCAATGATAAATTGATCACAAGAGGCCTTATTTATGTTAAAGTGAAATTTCCAAATGACCAGTCTACTCTCTGACCAAACTGGATTTTGTTGATGTTTGTTGCTGTTCCCATAAAGAAGCACTAAACTGGATGCTTCCCAACAACCTAGTTTGCTGGGAGCCAGCAGTTTATTTTTTTTTTCCCCTAGCAAAGGCCTTCCAGGTTTCAGGAAGATGGAAAAGAGGCATCTCTATTCAGGAGAAAAAAAACAATTCTGTAACACAGCTCAGCCGAAGAGCATTTGACTTGAGGTTCGGATCCAATCAGAAGGTATGCGCTTGAGTTCCAAACAACCGAGCAACAGTCTTGGTGGATAAAAATAAATAAATCTCTCAGATTCCACGGGGTTTCTGTTTCTTAAGCAATGAAATGAGCCCTCTTTCGGAAACAGGGAATTATTTAAACTTCTTAATTACCGTATTTTTCGGAGTATAAGACGCACCTTTTTCCTCCCTAAAAGTGGCTGAAAATTCAGGTGCGTCTTATACTTCGAATGTAGCTTTTTTTCCAGCCCTAACTAGGTGCTAACAGATCTTCCCAGCTCCTACCTTGCAGGCTTTTTCATTGTTACTCTCTCCAAAGAATGTTTTTCCAGCCCTAAGTCTTTGCAGAGTTTTTTTTCATTGCTCTATTTGCTCCAAAGAAGTTGTTTTCTAGCCCTAACCAGGTGCTAACGATCTTCCCAGCTCTTACTGGCTTGCAGGCTCTTTCATTGTTACTCTCTCAGAAGAATGTTTTCCAGCCCTAAGTCTTTGCAGGTTTTTTTTTCATTGCTCTACTTGCTCCAAAGAAGTTTTTTTCTAGCCCTAACCAGGTGCTAACGATCTTCCCAGCTCTTACTGGCTTGCAGGCTCTTTCATTGTTACTCTCAGAAGAAGGGTTTTTTAAGTCCTAACCAGGAGAAAAAATAATGTGCTGAAGCTGACCAGCCTAAGGATGCTAGCCAGATGAATACCTGGTAGTCAGATTGTTTTCCCCTATTTTCCTCCCCAAAAACTAAGGTGCGTCTTATACTCCGGTGCGTCTTATACTCCGAAAAATACGGTACATTTTGGTAGTGGCTGTCAGTGTAGTAGACTCAATACACATGACCATCTAACTACCCCAACTTATTGACATAATGCCATAAATAAAACCTGCTTGAGCCAAGGCTCTGAATAGCAACAGAAAGTATTTTTTGACCCCAGAGCTCGTGCTAGAAAAATTGAAGCATTAAGGCATCTGCCTCCATCTCTCCTCTTTTAGAAAAGATACCACCTTCGTCCCTTAGTAGCGTTGTTTACATGGGTTGTCTTGGCCACTCTTACTGAGGCATTAAGATCCATTAACTGAATCCGAGCTAAGGGAACATTGCCATTTATATAGGATGCTAAGACAACATATATGATCCAAAGCAAACGATAGACGTCTGTATCCTTTCAGAATGCAGATGAAAAGTCTGAATGTTTTGTCAACTTTTCAATGTGAAGGAAAGGAAGGAGAAAACTTCGTATTCAAAACACTGAAATTGGAAACTTGCTTTTCTTTTTTTTTTAATGTGAATTTCGAAGAACACTTAACAATAGTTAAGTCTCCCGCCAGGGTGGTTCAGCCCACGAACAGATGTCATCTGTTTACCTATCCTCTACCTTATTAAGATTAGCATACAATCTGATGCCTAGTTTTGATTGGAGAGTAAAACTATTAACAGTGAACAAAACCAGAAGTCTGTTGCTACAGGAACATGCAGTCTCTTTACATGACAATTTTGTAACAATGCTTTGTAATGAATCTGTTATCGTTTCTTGAAAATAGCAAAGGTTTGAAGGTTTTGGGGGGAATAGCACAAACATTATTGTAAAACAGTCTGGTGAACTAAAACCATGAACAATTTTTTTTCCCCAAACCTTAAGAGCTACTTTTCAACCTCTGTATGCAGCGAGAAAGAACTGATCTTTATTGTGCTTCGTTACTTTTTTAAAAAAGATCATTTATAGAGTGGCAGCCCCTTTGTGGATTGTATCACACAGGCTTACGCTCTCTGCTCTGTAATCTGAGCACCCTCAATAATTGTTCCCAATAAATCCACTGAGATCTTTAAACGGGCTCTGCAGAAACACAGGGTCTCACCAAATTATCACCTAATCTGGAGATAGCCGTGGAGGGCAGTGCGTATTTCAAAGCAGCAGCAATGGAAACAGCCCTCCACCATGTCACAATTACTAAAGTGAGAGAAAAGTCTGGGTTTTTTTAGTCAGGCAGGGCGATGTGTTTACAACAGGCCAAGCGAGATATCGTGTAACAGACCGATTTGTGGATTTGCTTCCAGGTGAGCCAGTTAGAACTACTTACAAAGCGGACGGTCAGGTTCTTAAAAGAAAAGTGGTATTATCCTATTGCAGGGGTAGAGTGCCGGTGATAATGGTCTGGCCTGGGAAAATGGTGAAATGTGGGAAGCGCCTAGGAGCCAAGCTGGCACAGGTGGCCCTAACAATGAAATGCCGTTCATGCCATATGCTACCAGGACAACGTGAGTGATCAATACAACTTCTCCTTAGATTACGGGGCTGGTGAATTCATTTGTCCTCCCTGCTGATGGCTGAGCTTTCCAAGGTTTGGTGGAAGAGCTGATCAGAAAGCTACTAGGTATTTCCAAAACAATATGCAGGTGTACTGTTAATGACTACTTCAGCTTCAACCACAATAATACAAGAGCTCACAATAGATACAAACTTAATGTAAATCACTCCAGACTTGATTGCAAAAAATTCGACTTCAACAACAGAGCTGTTAACGCCTGGAACACTTTACCTGACTCAGTAGTTTCTTCCCCAAACCCCCAAAACTTCAACCTCAGATTATCTACCATCGACCTCACCCCATTCCTAAGAGGTCGTTAAGGGGCGTGCATAAGCGCACAATTGTGCCTACCGTTCCTGTCCTAATGTTCACATATATTCTTACCTCTTTTACTCTTATTCATGCTTGTACTATTACATATATATTCAATCATGTTTACTGTTTATACTTTGTTTATAATCATATATGCTTGACAAATAAAACAAATACAAATACTTCTCCAAAGAGACCGTCCCCTTCTCTCTGGCATCAAAAGAGAACAAGACAGGAAACAAGACTTCACCTGCTGTGAATTCCCTATATGTCGATTTATGATTTGAATGTAAAAGCATGCTATAGGATTTTTTTCTGTTGTTACTCTAATCCTTTTTCCAGGCAAATCGTATCAATTCGAGCTCAGAGAAACTCGTTCCTTGGACTCATCATGAATAGTCCTGGTTGTTATTAGAGAAATCTGTCCTCAATCTTTCCTCCAATGCCAAGCTCTTATCCCAAAATGAGACTAGTTGGGATGAGAGTGATGGAAGAGGTCAGTAAGAATGGGGAAAGTTTAGCTCTTCTTACCCACTTGGCTCCTTAAGAACTAAAACACTGGGCACTTAACTTCAGGTGTAACCTTATGCTATCACTGCTGGACCTAATGTAGTTCTGTGATCATTTCTTGTGGGGCCCTTGGTGCTCTCTGAACTTGGTTGTTTTCTTGCAGGCGTTTCATTACCAAGCTGGGAAACTTCATCAATGCACTGACAATGTCACCTAGTTTGGTAATGAAATGTCTGCAAGAAAACAAGCAGGCTCAGAGAGCACCAAGGACCCCACAGTTCAATCCTGAGCTACAAATTTTCTCTTCTACTGGTGTCATTTCTTGCTCCACAATTCTGCTTGTCAATGATAGCAATCGCACTTACACTTATATACCGCTTCATAGTGCTTTACAGCCCTCTCTAAAGCAGTTTACAGAGCCAGCATATTGCCCCCAACAATCTGGGTCCTCATTGGATCTCAGAAGGAGGTTAGGCTGAATCCACTTTGAGCCGGTCAGGATTGAACTCCAGGCTGTGGGCAGAATTAGCCTGCAGTACTGCATTCTATCCACCTCGCCACTACGATGCATAAAATGACATCGCTTAATCCCGCACTGCTTAACTGACCAAGTACTGCATTGTAAACTGGCTCAATCTATTAATAGTACTTTTTGGTGAGCTACTATTTTATAAGCTATTATTAAGAGACCAAACCCATCCAAAATATTTTATTTGGTCAATTAGAAAGGCTTATACCTTTACTAAGTGGAATGAGCATCATCACCAAAGATTATACAGCTATAATCTTTATAATCTTTATTATACATCACTTGTAATGTGATCTCTTTGTAAAAAAAAAATCAAAATCAGTAAGAGGCAAAAGTTACTTGCCAAATTGGTACAGTCCCAACAACTCAATGACCTTCAACCAGTATAAATGATTGCCTTTGCAGTGCAATCTCACCTGCGTTTGCACAGAAGTCTCCTGTGTAATGTAAGTTTAATGAGGCTTTATACCTTATAAGATTTATGAAAGAAAGAAAGAAAGAAAGAAAGAAAGAAAGAAAGAAAGAAAGAAAGAAAGAAAAAGAGAGAGAGAAAAGAAAGAAAGAAAGAAAGAAAAAAGAAAAAAGAAAGAGAGAGAGAGGAAAGAAAGAAAGAAAGAAAGAAAGAAAGAAAGAAAGAAGGAAGGAAGGAAGGAAGGAAGGAAGGAAGGAAGGAAGGAAAGAAAGAAAGAAAGAAAGAAAGAAAGAAAGAAAGAAAGAAAGAAAGAAAGAAAGAAAGAGGGAGGGAGGGAGGGAGGGGAGAGAATGAGAAAGAAAGAAAGAAAGCGAGAGAGAGAGAGAGAGAAAGAGAAAGAGAGAGAGAAAAGAAAGAAAGAAGAAAGAAAGAAAGAAAGAAAGAAAGAAAGAAAGAAAGAAAGAAAGAAAGAAAGAAGGAAGGAAGGAAGGAAGGAAGGAAAGAAAGAAAGAAAGAAAGAAAGAAAGAAAGAAAGAAAGAAAGAAAGAAAGAAAGAAAGAAAGAAAGAAAGAAAGAAAGAAAGAAAGAGGGAGGGAGGGAGGGCGGGCGGAGAGAGAATGAGAAAGAAAGAAAGAAAGAAAGAAAGAAAGAAAGAAAGAAAGAAAGAAAGAAAGAAAGAAAGAAGAAAGAAAGAAAGAAAGAAAGAAAGAAAGAAAGAAAGAAAGAAAGAAAGAAGAAGAAAGAAAGAAAGAAAGAAAGAAAGAAAGAAAGAAAGAAAGAAAGAAAGAAAGAAAGAAAGACAGAGAAAGAATTCTGAAATACTGGAATCCACAGCCAGCCAATGGGATTCAGTACCACTTATGCTTACAATAAGAGCAGAAATCCATGGCTTGCCTAATCATTCGCTTATGTCAGAGTATCCACATATCTGTTAATAAGACCCTCTGTGAAATCAGTTAGCCTATACCATTAGCACACTTCTAAAAACAGTGGATAAAAACGTTTCAAATTACCAGCAGTTGCATCATTATGGATTATTGTTTTAGCATTGCTAGCTCTCTCTAAATATGATGTTGCTCCCCGTGGAATACTGATTAAAATAGGAACCAGATGTGCTTTCCATGACCAGATTGAAAAAAAAGATAAACAACTATAGAAAATCAATTCAAATAAAGATGTGTGCCCTGAGGGTGTTTCTCAAAACGTGAGGTGGTTTGGGTGGCAGGGGTGGCTACGTAGTAAAAGTACTTCAGAAGGGTGGAGCAGGCAGTGGAAATAAGCTAAAAGGAAAATCTTCCCTCCTGCTGTTTTTTTAAAAAGGAGGTGGGGGCTGCTGAGACCACCAGGGAACATATTCTGATTGTAATCTAAGAGCCAAATTAGCTACATCTTAAACATAGATGCCCCTATAATGAATGTTAAGAGAAGATGGCCGACAAACTACCTCATCAAGAAAAGTTTCAAGATTTGGAACTTCAAAGTAAAAAACTGATCCAAAGCTGATATTCTGCTATTTATCTAGGAGAGCAGCAAATCTCTGGTTAGAAACTATGCACCGTAAACTGGTCATTTCCAAGGTATGGCTCTCTGGGATAGAAAACAATACCTAATGAAACAGGTAAATATTAGAAGAGTCTAAGGAGCGTTTTGGATTATAATCCACACACCATTCTCAGACAGAAGTCACCTGCAGAGAACCAGAAAGATCCTGAAGGAAGGTCTAAGATGTTTAATCACGGAGGTTCAAAACATGTTGTTTGTCTTACTAGAAAAGAGATTTGGATGACGCGATTGATTGGTCCAGGCGAGAAAGCTTTATTTTGTTGTACAAGTCTGTGAAAAGCCTTCTACTACACCAAAAGATGCTCTCGATCAGACAAAAGGTTCTAGCTTACAAACCCAGCTTGAACAAGGGCAGCATGTAGAAATTTTCTCCGACTTAAAAAAAAAAGGTTTCTGAATTTCAACAGACTATGAATTTTGAATGTCCAAAATTTCAGGTCATTGTTTAAAAAAAACCACCAGATTATTTTATTAGTTCTGCCTGCCTTTCCATCCCATTAAGTATGCCAGAGCATGTATTTTGTATTATATCCATCACAGGAATACCATTATTTCTGCACGCACAACTTACTATCGATGTGTTTGCTGAATGGATGGAATTGTCCTTGATCCGTGGTTTGTGTTTCTAAGAGCAATTCTTGGCTTGCAAAGAAGGAGGAGGAGGAGGAGGAGGAGGAGGAGGAGGAGGAGGAGGAGGAGGAGGAGAAGGAGAAGGAGAAGGAGGAGAAGGAGAAGGAGAAGGAGAAGGAGAAGGAGAAGGAGAAGGAGAAGGAGAAGGAGAAGGAGAAGAAGAAGAAGAAGTTGATCCGAGCCTTTGTTTCATTGGAAATGCATGTGCTTCCAATTGCTTCCCTTATTTGGAATAATTTATTACCAAAGGATGTATAAACAATCGTTTTAGAAACCCTATCACAAAATGCCGCCAACGAACTGGAATGCCACCATTTCTTTTCAACAACGCACAACTCACGGGTCAAAGGCTAAGGCAACTTTTTTCTGCAGCTGCTCTACGAGTCACACTAATCTTTGATTCTAATGAATCACAAAAAGATTCCCCTTTTGTGCAAGGTCAGGTGGTTTATGGTTCCAAGTCAGGACTGTGCAATTTTTAGCTGGTCAGAGTGAAAACATGTTTGGGAATTCAAGGGCTGTGGTGTGTGTGTGTGTGTGTGTGTGTGTGTGTGTGTGTGTGTGTGTGTGTGTGTGTGTGTGTGTGTGTGTGTGTGTGTGTGTGTGTGTGTGTTGCAATGATTTCCGATAAATTGAACGATTTGATATGATGATAGATACAGCATCTGCTGTGGTGGTGGGAATGGTGGTGGGATCCTTACACCATCGTGCCGATGCCATGACTTGCGTGCTTGCATCAGATGTCATGATGCAAGGGCATAATTGCGGCATTTGTGGGATGAACTCTGTTCTAAACTTCACATATAATCCTGAGGTTATTTTCAGGGCAAGGGCAGCATGTGGAAATTTTCTCCGACTTTAAAAAAAAAGGTTTCTGAATTTCAACAGACTATGAGTTTTGAATGTCCAAAATTCAAATTTCAGAAGTTAGTTCAGATCAGCACCAAGACCCAGGACAGGGAGAGCGGAGGAAGAAAGGAGAAATGATTCTGCCCAGTTTTGACTGACCCCTCCCAAGAAAAAGGAAGACCTCCAGAAAGACAGGAGGAATTGTAATGCTCAACAGGAAAATAATAATAATAGCTCTCTATTTCTGCCTTAACTGAATACTTCATTTTGTTTCAGTTTTACAATTTATATCCTGTCTCTCTCTCTGCCTTAAGATTTCCAGTGCAGAGCTCTTCTGCTTCCAATCCTGCCCCTATATTACTAAAATAAAAATGTGACCAGCTCAATGAAGTAAAGTATTACATTCAACTAATGCAACCAAGCAAGTTAAAATGCAACAAAATATTAATATTACATTAATATTAATATTACAGACTGCATGACGTACTGTGATGAATCTTTCAAGGCAAAATGTACACATACTAAATTTCCTTAAAATAATTCTGCACTTGGAAAATACATATTCTGTGGTTTACTTGGTCTTAGGCTGCCTTTTCCAGCAATCATCTAAACTCAGAAACTAAGCAAATTACATGTTAAAAATCTCACTCCAAAATTTAAATGTTTAAAATCTCTTTACTATGTCAAGAAACATTTTCGTTCTGTAGTATATACACTGTTCTACATATATTACACACACACACACACACACACACACACACACACACACACACACACAAATGGTTTTGGTTTTCCTCCTTATGTTAATAATCACCTAGAGAATGTTTGCTATTAAGCAGTATAGAACACAGCAAGTAAACATGCACAAGGATTCCATTAGGTGATTTAAGATATATTTAAAAGTTTCACTCATGCATTCTTAGCACAAGCTGAACTATAAGGCTATATTCTTCCAGCAAAAACTATTGTAATTAACTAGGTGGAATTGCTAATATTCTGGACTGGGAATATGAGAGTCCAAGAATGTCAGTTCTGTTTGTTCTCACATTTGTGTCGTTCACGTTTATTACGGCCTGAGCAAGATAGTACGAGATGCTATCTGGTGCATCCGCAGGGGAGATCCAAAAATTGAGCTAGTGGTTGTGACCTCTCAAAGCCCTGCCACTTTGTATGCGCACTGTGATGGGGAAAGTCTTCAATTGTGTAGCCGTGGTCACCATCTTCTTGACTATTTTGAATCTTCCTCCTCAGCTGTCCGATCGCCTTGAGTGCTATAAAACTGCACAACTGTCTTGCATTGCTTTTTCCTCAAGACCCACAAGGCCTGTAAATAGGCGGGAAGGCAAGAGATTGCATTCTCCAAATTCAAGGACAGGACAGGTCAAATCGTAAAACGGATTGTTCTTAATGTACATTTGTATTTTATAAAAAAATAAAACGAACCTTGCAATCGCACGTTGGATTGATTTTTCCCTTCGGCTGCATTAAAAATGACAAAGGGGTAGCGATAGTTACCTACAACAATGGGTTTTGGACTGTATACCTTCTAGACCCAGGGATGCCTCATGCAGGCCACAGCTGGGCCATCTGCCTTTCGCAAAAAGTATAAATCACAGGTAGGAATTCGGTGACATCAGCCCTTCCCAAAGGAAGCCTTCATTCAGAACTTGAACTCTTTGATGGAAAGCATATTTCCCTTAAACCATCGGGGCAGAGGGGAGCTGGGATTTGCTATGGAGGATCCAGTAGAAGGACAACTGGATATATCCCTTGCCTCTCTGTTGTGAAAATTTCCTAGCTTCAAAAGGAGAAAAGAGAAAGTTGTTTTACCCTGTTTTAAACCACGAAACAAACTGGGCGGTATATACATGTGGAATTGTTCACTTCTGTTTTTATAAAATACTCTTATTTGGCCACACTAAGCAGGAAAAGAAAAAAGAAGAAGAAGAAACAGCAACAACGCTTGGTTTCATTTGTCAAGGAAGGGTGAGGATACAAAAGAGGGGAGATTAACAAACCGATTCTAGTGAAAATTAAAACAGGCACATGACTGCCGTTAAAGTCTGCCAATGAAGTCTGCCTTAATTCTTCAGCTTTCCTGAAACATGCTATGGAAAAAGGGCGTTGAGTTCGTCTGGTAAGTTTAACAAGAATCTTCTCAGGAACTGAAGGTTTCCTTTCGAGACCAAACATCTTGCTACATTCTTTGCAGGAAAGTTAGGTGGATGTCAAACAGGAGCGTAAAAAAAAAAATCTAAGAATCTGGCGAATGATATACCAAGTTAATTTAGTTTTGGCAGGGGTCGATATTTTTAATTTTTACTGAAGAGTAATCTATATGGAAAATAAAAAGAACTGAACAAAGAATAATAACAAGGCTGTGGAAGGAAAAACAAAGAGAAAGGAAGGTCACTGTTGACCAGACTTGTCCCAAAATTGTTCATAATCCCCATGTATCATGAGAGGTAATGAGAGTAAATCTATTGTGCTTAACTTGATGAATATTGTCTTCCCATATTTTATAAAATGGTATTATAGATTCATTATTCTAAGAGTATTGGGGGGTGAAGTTTCTCATATTTTTAAAAAATTGTGCCTTTCAATCCCATTTTGATTCCTGATAACTGCAGAATACAGAATACAGAATACCAGAGTTAGAAGGGACCTTGGAGGTCTTCCAGTCCAACCCCCCGCTCAGGCAGGAAGCCCTATACCAGTGATGGCGAACCTTTTTTTCCTCGGGTGCCGAAATAGTGCACACGCCTGCTATCGCACGTGTGCGCGTGCCCACACCCATACTCAATGCTCCCCCACGCACCCCTGCTCCCCCATTTCCTGACTTCCGGTGGATCCGGTAGGCCCATTTTTTGCCCTCCCCAGGCTCCAGAGGCTTTCTTGGAGCTTGGGGAGGGCAAAAACGCCCTCACCTGCCACCCTGGAAGCCCCCTGGAGGCCAAAAACGCCCTCCCAGAGCCTCCGTGCGAGACAAAAATCAGCTGGCGGGTGCCCACATGCACGCAGGACCTGAGCTAGGGCAACAGCTCGCGTGCCAGCAGATATGGCTCCGTGTGCCACCTGTGGCACCCGTGCCATAGGTTCGCCATCACGGCCCTATACCATTTCAGACAAACAATTGTCCAGTCTCTTCTTAAAGTCCCATGGTTAACCCACTGTCTCCTTCCTAGAGCTGAGAGAGACCTGTCTCAAGGTCACACAGCCAGTTGGCTGCGCGCCTAAAGCAGGACTAGAACTCACAATCTTCTGGTTTCTATCCTGATGCCTTAACCTGATGCCTAGCTCAGGAGAGCAATCCCCTCTTCAATTTTGTGAAATAATACAGATTTCATTAAACATTTTCCACCAAGAGGGTGCCTCTTTTTTGCAACCACCAAAATATGGTTAAAATAATCCTTTCATGCTTTCAAACATTTTAAGGAAGTACTGTATTGGATCATATATATGCTGATCCAGGGGTGAAATTCAATTTTTTTCCCCTACCGGTTCTGTGGGTGTGGCTTGGTGGGTGTGGCAGGGGAAGGATACTGCAAAATCCCCATTCCCTCCCCGCTCCGGGGGAAAGATACTGCAAAATCTCCATTCCCTCCCCGCTCCAGGGAAAGGATACTGCAAAATCTCCATTCCCTCCCCACTCCAGGGGAAGGATACTGCAAAATCTCCATTCCCTCCCCACTCTGGGGCCAGCCAGAGGTGGTATTTGCCAGTTCTTCGAACTACTCCAAATTTCCGCTACCAGTTCTCCAGAATCTGCTGAATTTCACCCCTGTGCTGATCTAATCAGGGTTGTACAAGCAACACTTTTCAATGCAGCGGTTGGATAGAGGTAGAAAGGAAATCCCAAGATTTCCAGTTTGGGGATGAGTCCTCAGTCTTGACACCTGGCAATTATATGGACAGGTCCATAGTTTTCTAAACAACATTTTGGGAAGGAATTTGACATCACCTTCTTTCAGGGATGAAATGGCTCAACTACTGGATTACCTAAATCAGTATCCAAAGTGTCCTTCAGATCAACAGGGGCTTGTCTGAATGTGCAATAAAAGCAAAGAAATCCTTGACATTATTCTTGTTGATAAATAAATATTAAGTTACTGAAAATGGTATATGGGTGATATCCAATATACAGTTTTAACTTCCTCTTTATCAATACGATGTTAAACTGCTGGCAAGGAGAACCAGAAAGCTAACAACCAGGACATTTGTTCAGTCTCATCTTTATTATGTGGCCCAGTATTACCATACCATTTATCCTATAGTAGTGACAATTCTGCAATAATTTTATTTCAGTTAATCAATAGTGATTCTCCATTCCAAAAAAAGGTAAATAAAGGGGAGGCACAACCTGTCATTACTGGACATGTATTTTTTCCTAGCTCTGAAACAATATTATGGCAATTTATTGCTAATTTTGCTTATTTTGAAAAAAAAAACCCTGGACTGAAAGGTTATGTAATTTAAAAATTAGCAGGTTATGATGTACAAATAATGGTGGAATAGAAGTTTATTTATTTATTTATTTATTTATTGGTTCTTCTATGAAGTCTAGTAAAAAAGATTAAAAAACAAATACTCTTTATGAAAGTCCACTCTTTAGTGAGATCTCCTAATACAAATAGAATCAAATGAAGTAATTGTCCATCTGATAAGATATTTTCAAACTTGGGATGCTCCCTCCCATTTCTGCAGACAGTATAAAATCCTTCTATTGATTCTTGATTTTATTTTATTTTATTTAGAGTTTAGGCAAAAGCTTTCAATCTTCTGCCATAGCATTAACATTTTGTCCAAAATTTCCAATGGGAGGAACTGGAATAAGAAATTAAATTTTAAAAGGACTGTCAGGATTATTCATTAAGAGCGATTAGTCTTTTGATGTCTAGCTTGCTAAAAGTATAAGAGGTAATTAGCAATGTAAAGCAGAAAAATCTGAACACACTATTAAATATTAAATAGTGCAGTAATTTGGATTTGAAGGCAAAAAGTCACTTTGGAGAACGTGAGAATGCATACCTGCAACAAACAGATCCTTTCCCAACAACATCACCTGGAAATATTTTAAAATTATTTTTTAAAAGATTACAAACCGGAAACATTATCCCACATCAACTCGTAGTATATAATTTTAGGCTGCTGTGACGTGCAAGTTGACACAATTAAATATTAGCCAAGCACAAATAGTTTCTCCTTTAAAGTTACAATACGAATTGCAGCATTCAGATTTGTAAACTTCAAGGTATCTACCATTAAAAAATATAAAAAGCAATCACAGATGCCTCTTAACTTTATGGGCAGTAATTATTATAAAATGTACCTTGATTTGTTTCCCCCCCCACAGGTATACAGTTTATTCATCATTAAAATCTGCTGCTTCATTGGTCCATGTGAGATTCAGATAAGATTAATTCAAGATGCAATTAAAACCCAGGGCCAAAACTAATTTTTTTAGAACACTTCAGCTATTTTTTATGTAAGCAGAATGCTTAAAGAATTACAAGAATTCTGGTTTAGCACTGGCATGTTGCAGGGTCAAAACATTTAATGCATACTTAGTATATTTATACCAAGCATACAGTAATATATACGAACGTATACTAAATATATTTAGTATGCAGAATATATTCACTTTTCTGATCCTGTTTAATCATTCCTCAAGAAAATGTATATAATGGGCACATACATAATGGTCGCATATAAAAAGTATATAATTTGGAAGGCATAACTATGGATGTTGTATTTATCATTTTCCCATTTATGATTTTTCTCTGCACTGGACACACCTTAGAAATGATGGATGTCTCGCTAATACAGTGGACTGCATATTCAGTGCTGCAGAATATGAATCAAGGATTATATTAGCCAAGGCTTTAAAAAAAAAAACTAAGCTAGAAAAGCCCTGGAAATAATTCACTACGCAATTTACCGAAATGATTTCTTTTCCAGAACTGAAGAAAAATATGAGAAACATTTTCTAAAAGCTTGAGTATTTCCAGATTTCTGGAACTGAAGCAAAGTATCAGGTAAAGTAGGGTAACTTATACTGGATATGTGAACAAACAAGTTAGCTATGCAGAGATGATCAAAAGAATGGATAAAACTTTGAATAGTAAAAAATGTCAATTCGTGACCACCAAGCCCATCTTTCTAAGAAATGCTGCAGACGCTCGCTTTTCAGGCTCTGAGTGGGAAGCCCCTTGTGAAATAAGTAAAAGTGGTGGCAGGATACCTATGGACTGAATAGTTTGTATCAGGTGGTATGTCTATAAAATCAAAACTGGGGAGAGGAGGAAGCACACAAATATTGCTGAGGTTTTAATAATAGATGGCAACTATTCAGAATCAACAAGAAGTTAGTAACTGACTTTTATCCCACCGTTATTATTTCTATAAATAATGCAACGTGGCAAACATATACAAGACTCCTTCCTTGTCCTATGTTCCCCACAACCACCACTTTGTGAGGTGGGTTGGGCTGAGAGACAGTGACTGGCCCAAGGTCATCCAGCTGGGCATTCATGCCTAAGGTAGAACTAGAACTCACAGTCTCCTGGTTTCTAGCCTAGTGCTCTAACCATCAAACCAAACCGGCTCTCTATATACATATAAACACATATGTGCTTAAAACAACACAACCGGTGAAATGGTTGGCACATAATAGCTGTTACGGAAAAAGGACACACAGTCAAATTACAGGTGCAGGAAAACCAAATACCGTATTTTTCGGAGTATAAGACACACCTTTTTCCCCCCTAAAAGAGGTTGAAAATTTGGGTGTATCTTATACTCCAAATGTAGCTTTTTCAAAGCTTTTTTCAGCCTTAACGAGGTGCTAACGATCTTCCCTGCTTGCAGGATTTTTTCATTGCTACTCCCTCCAAAGACGTTTTTTCAGCCCTTAGTTGTTGCAGGCTTGTTTTCATTGCTACTCCCTCCAAAGAAAGTTTTTTCAGCCCTTAGGCTTGTTTTCATTGCTACTTCCTCCAAAGATTTTTTTCAGCCCTAACCAGGGGATAAAATAATGTGCTGAAGCTGACCAGACTAAGGACGCTAGCCAGATGAATACCTGGTAGGTAGATTTTATTTTCCTATTTTCCTCCCCAAAAACTAAGATGCGTCTTATACTCCGAAAAATACGGTATGATAATAAATTTAGTACCTATGGATGTTGTATTTATCATTTTCCCATTTGTGATTTTTCTCTGCACTGTATGTATTATTATACTGTACTAATCATACTAATGTATGTACAACTATACTGTTCTAATCATACTAACCATATGGTCTTTCGAAGGAGAGCCAGTTTGAAGTAGTGGTTAAGGCATCAGGCTAGAAATTGGGAGTTATAGTAGTGCCTTAAGGACAAAGCCAGTTGGGTGACCTTGGGCCAGTCATTCTCTGACAGCCCTAGGATGGAGGCAATGGCAAACCATTTCTGAAAAATCGGGCAGAGAAAACGGTAAGGTCCTGTTGAAGCTGTCTCCCGAGAACTGGACAAAACTGAACAAAAGGGAAAAAACTCATCCTAACCAAAACTACTTGGTTTTGGAAGGACATGCGTACCCAAATAGAGAAGGTTCATGGGTTGATTCCAGTTTTTAAAAATCTCAGGTATTTAGTCCCAATTATGCGATCTTGAACAGCGATTGTAGCATATTGAAGCTATAATGGAGTTGACAGGTCAATGACTTGATCCCGTTACAAAGTAATAGCTACATTTTTGTGCACTTCTTGAAATAATAAGGTATAAAAATAATGCAGAAAGAAAGCTTTTCGATGGAAGTGAAATTTCCACCATACTTGAGTTTTTACAAAGAAGGCTAATACAGTTCCTCCTCACCAATGTGACAGCGACCATTTTTGCTACTGTGACCTACAACCGGTGCAAGACTCTTTCAAATGCAAAACTCCAAAAAATACGGTACTTCTAGATAAATATTAGAAATTCTCCTGAATGCTTGCATATGCTTTATTTTCAACTTTGGACAATGTTAGGAACCAGCTTGTTAAAAGATCGGTCCCTACCTTTGCAGAGCTTAAACAAAACCAGAGAAGAATGTCTTGATCACTATGTCCAACAGGTACTTTCCATAGACCATAAACCTAGATCATATTAGGGACATCCAAAACAACCTTGCCCAAAATCCTTCAGAAAGGGCCTGATTAAAGGGCCTGTATCCCACAGGAGATAAGGAAGGGGTGGACCAGACGTTAAGCCTCCTCTGTGGAACACACTGTCCCCTCCTCTTAACATTCTAGAATCTGTTGCTTGTGGGCCGTTGAGATCCGCATGTATGATGATTAGGCAGCTGTTCTAATCTCTCCATTTTCAAGTTCAACTAAGAGTTTTAAAGTGGTTGAGGTATGTTTATGCTGGGATGATATTATAGCTGATGTTTTATTATGCATGTGTACTATCAGAGTCGTTTGAGTGGCCAGGATAAAAATATGTAAACAAATAAACCAAAGTTCTTCTTAAGAGTCTTATTTTGTTCTTGAACTGAGAAAATCTTTAGCGGATACGCACCTGTGATAGCAAGGTGGCCATTACGCTCAGACTTAATGGCTACCTGTTACTGGATAAGCTATTCCTGGCTGAAGGCCTCCGAACGTTATCATGAAGAGTTGAAGCTTTTGTGATATTTGTGGAGCTTGTGTTGTAGGAATCAACAAAATGAGACTGCATAAATACTTTCATTTTGTTCAACAGATTTTCTGTTTGAGTATGGTTTCTAGGATGAGGGCTAGAGACTTGCCATTGCTTTGAGACCTTGGAAGATATGATAGGTAAAAAAAAAAAGAGTACTACTCAGAAGACACTGATCCCTTGGTTGAAGAGGCATAGATGCCATGGGATATAGTGCATGTATTTTTGTTTAAATAAACGAACAGCTTTTCTTTGCACTAGTTCTATGGACAATTGTATTTACGTTTCAGAGCACAGGAGATTTTAAAATATCCTCTCCATTACTCCCTAATAAAAGCCCAAAAACCATGTTTGTTAAAATTCTTGGGCATCTTTCAATATTAATTTGTTTTAATATTTAATAACCAAACAATATAGGCCGCACAGAAATCAGGAGCCAAATCAGCAGGCATTATTGATTGCTTTGACTAGTGGCTGTGCTACTTTTAAAACTGCCCAGATTTACTTTTGATTCTCAATCACGTATTCATTCCTATATTGATACCTGTGGTAGGCATTGACTGATAGATGACAAATCATTGGTAAAGATGACAGACAATCCAGAGATATCCGTATGGTTTGCACTGACTCCAATTCTGACTATAATCCATCTGTCATGATGCTGACTAACGAACCCAATTTGATTTGGTTCGAAGCTGACACCACTTTCATGCCATGAAAACTTTGCAGTATAATTTAATCCAAGGTGGAATATGACTTGCAATGCCAAGATACTGAACGAGGAAACACGGGGACTTATTTCAATATGTTGCTGGTCTCATTTTATTCTTTTACCAAGTGATGGCCAGGACTGACAGTGGCCAAAGCTGACCGACATAGGCCAGTTTAAGTCTTGCCTTATAGACTATTATAGCCAGTGTGTACAATTTGGGGAGGGGGGGGGAGAAAGAAGGTCAGAATATTAGTTGAATCAGCCCCTATGAAAGAAAGTTAATTGCAGTCATCAGGTTGGAGAAAAATGTGCATCTGCTTCAGGAAAGGATCATGCTTTACTAAATAAATAGTCAATAACAGTAAGATAGTGTTGGTATTTAGGAGTCAATGGATTCAGGATGCTAGAAGATTTGAGACCCATGGCATCAACCACGATCAGAGCTCCCTCTGATGACTACAGAATTCTATACAGCATTCAATTTTTGTTCATGTATTCCACTGACAGCTGACTGGTTATGTCCTAATTGCTTCCAAGAGAGGTCAGCAAAGGTTTTCCTTAAAAAAAATTAATTCTAAATAAGCTAAAGACAACACTCTCTCTCTCTCTCTCTCTCTCTCTCTCTCTCTCTCTCTCTCTCTCTCTCTCTCTCTCTCTCTCTCTCTCTCTCTCTCCTCGAGTGCATAAACACACACACACACACAAGTGTATAGGCACACACCCTCTTGCGCATGTTGATTTAT
Source organism: Diadophis punctatus similis (assembly GCA_023053685.1). Taxonomy (NCBI): domain Eukaryota; kingdom Metazoa; phylum Chordata; class Lepidosauria; order Squamata; family Dipsadidae; genus Diadophis; species Diadophis punctatus. Next base: position 13,481,599 of record JALIGW010000012.1, on the reverse strand, counting down.
GGAAACAATTATGATCCCGTCGCAGTCTTCTCTGAGCTAGGAAAGTTTGGAGCTACAATAGAGCCTCTCATGTTGCAAAAGACAAACGGCAGAAATGGAATACTTGTGTGTCCGGCTGTTATCAACAGGAGCAAGTAAGTCATCTGTCTTCTTTGAAACTTCTGCAAAGATTGCTCTTAGCTGCTAACAGTTTCCCATCCTCACCATTCTGTAATATCAGAGGTAACGCTACTGACAGTTTCTTAGGAGCCAGCAGCAATAAATCTGTGTGTGTGTGTGTGTGTGTGTGTGTGTGCATTGAGTGTGGAGTGAGTAAAAATAGGGAGAAATGTTATTCAGTTCTCCTGATAATTACAACTGGGTTATAGGAGCGAGCCTGTGAGAATTTTCTAACGTAATAAGACGCAATCAAATGATAGGGGGGTTGAAGAGTGCCTTTCTGCCTCTAAAGTCTGCCACTGAGCTGAAATTGAGAACTGCAAAAAGGAGAAGCGAGCCAAGCAGGGCTATCAACGTTGAAGAGGCTATCGTGGCGTCCCAGACCAGTGCTAACGTGTCTTCATAAACATTTTTGCCTTCTTACTGTTTTATTCATTGCTTATGTAATGACCGTAACTATTTATGCGTACCGATTCCCTGATATATCTTTTGCTTTCAGCGCGAGCAGCGAATACGAGTAGCGAAGAAAGTTACAGCAGCCGAGGGTACTGCAACCTGTTTCTTTGAAGGAAATCCTGGACAGAAGATATTTAAAGGGCCAATTCTCTATAATAGACCGATATTTGAAAAAGAAGTTTTCTGGGTTTTTTTTTGTTTATTTGCAAGAGGAAGCACAGTTGCTGGTTAAGTCACTTTACAAAGCCAAGGAAAAACACAGGACAGGTCAATGACCAAGGAACAACGAGCTACTGAAGACGGATTTTTTTCATTATGTTGTTCGTGAGCACCCAGAACACTGCACTATAATGCACAAATGGATATTGACATGGATCCTGCCAACTTTGTTCTACAGATCCTATTTTTACATTATCTTCCTGGTGGGCGCTCTATCCTTAGGTTGCAATGACATGAACCCAGAGCAAATGGCTACGAATGTGAACTGTTCCTCCCCGGAGCGACATACTAGAAGCTACGATTATATGGAAGGGGGGGATTTGAGAGTCAGACGGCTGTTCTGCCGAACTCAGTGGTACGTCAAGATCGACAAGAGGGGCAAAATCAAAGGAGGACGAGATCTTAACAGCAACTACAGTAAGTACTCCCTTTTCTGCAATGTGGACTGAAAACTCAGGCTGTCATAATAGTTGCTTTGGGCTAAGTAAACGATGAGGATAGAAGATATTGGCCATGCTAGCAATTAAGCATTTTCCTATGAATCGTATGACAAGGGCATTTGGTCCTGATTTATTTAAAAGGCATCATTTTAAATAATATGTTTCCACTATGTTACAGACCTGCTAATGTATTACTTGCAGCTGGTAACTATTAGCAGAGAAAGCCCAATATAACAAGTGAATTAAGGCTGGCATGTATTAAGGTCACGAATTGTACAGCTCAGATGGGATTTTAGAATTGAAATACAAGCTCCCTATAGATATTGGTCTGGAGTTTCTAAACAGTCGTATCAACACTTGAACGCAAGTCAAATTTAAAGAGGGGAAGAGGTCACGATAAACCACATATTGCAAAAATTATCCTGATAGTTTACTAAACTGAAATGGTCCGTGAATATAATAAAAATGCAATGCTTTTTTGACAAACAACGTTTTTTTCCCATAGCTGAACATTATTTTAAAATCTACAACAGAACTGAGAAATGAATCTTTTAAGTCCAATTTTCATTGCTTTTTTAAAATTCATAAGTACTAATTATACGAATCATGTTATAAATCTGATCTATGATGTGATACTGGTAGGAAAATCCTGAAATGCACTTTTAGTGTCTTGCTAATATTAATAGTTTTATACCAGACTTGGGATAATTTATAAAAAATGAACATAAAGGAAAAGTGTACAAGGGAAGCATAGATCAGTAATTCTTTTATTTATATTTAATATTGACCTGGGCGAGTCAAAAGTATATTCTACGCAGTTCTGCATCTAAAAAATTATGCCACTGAGCACAATTTATAACATTCTATAACATACCTGTCTTTTAAAACTGATTCCTATATTAGTTCAGGTCATTACTACATGGAATCAATTACTAGGAATAGATAAAATCTGAATATAAGAATCTAAAACCAAAATAAGCCATTTTTATTCAGCCCTTCTGGAATCCCCCACTGCCTTGCTATATCAAAATACATAAAAGTAACACAACTTGTATCTCTATTTTCGTCCCTCAAATCCTGCAATATTGAAAATAAGCTTTTATCATGTTTTATTTCTTCACTATTTAACTCCTATTTCTTTAGATGGATTTCTAGCACCTCATAGTGACCAATAATGATACAAAATATACTTTACTTCAATCTGTTGGTCAAGTAAGCCCTTGGTTGGCTCCTATGGCTCTTTTAAAAAGTGTGCACGCGTAAAATAACTGAGTCTTTTTATATGGGTTAAGAGATTGAAATTAAGGAAGCCAACAGATCAATTGCAGGATAAAGACCAGAATTAACAACTTATCATGTAATATGTCACAAACATAGTATACATGAAGGTGTGTTGGCATGTGTATCATTCTGTAGTCAACGGAAGTGTATTTACTTCAGCCTTCTAATGTTTATTATTACACTCCATTGTATTTTGCCATATAGTTAAAACATACATTATTGAAAAACAGAAGTCCAGGATTAGATCAAAAGAGAGGTCTCTACCCCTCCAACTTTAGGAAAATATTCATTAAAATAAGTTGATTAACATAGTTATCCAAAATGTATTGGATCAATTACAGTGGTGCCAACGTCTCATATTCAAAATCAGTGTTTTGAATCCAGAATTCCAAAACTTTAAAGTCCCTCTGAAGGACATAAAGAGGGAGACTGTGAGGGAGAGAGGGGGGGGGGGTCTCCCCACTAATAAAACTAGCCAAAAAAATCTTTACCTGCATAAAGGTTTGACATGAGCTGGAATTCTGGATGGTGAAACTGGGTCCTGGGTTTGAATGCCCACCTTTGGTGGGATTGATCTGGTGCGGACTTTTTTTTTTTGCCAATTTATAATTCCATTCTAATTCATTGAAATCTAGTTGATTTCAGGTAATATGAGGTTGCAAGTGTGAGAAGACAATCGAACTGTGATTGCACAATGCACAATTGATAAGAGTGTAGAAGAAGAGATACAGTGATGCTTCTCAGCTGCATTCCATCCCTGGTTCCCCACAGAAGGATCTACTCCGTGTCCCAGACCTAACCCAAACTGTACCTCTTAGTCTATACCACTCTATTAACATTTCAGGGAGTCCATAGTTACAAGCAAACATCTGTACAATATTGGTATTCCAATATTATTCCTGGAAAAGGATGTGGGTAGAACAGGATGCTTAATTTGTCTTCGCTCTCTCTGCTCCTACCCTCAATCCTATCTTAAGACGCTCCCTTTTTGGTGTTCCAAAACATATTGTCTGTGTGTGTGTGTGTGTGTGTGTGTGTGTGTGTGTGTGTGTGTGTGTGTATGTGTGTGTGTGTGTGTGTGTGTGTTTACCTATGTATAACATCAACCTTATTCCTGAAATAAGGGCAGTTTAGAAAAGCAATGGAGAGACAAGCCCTTTAACTTACTTTTTTCTGCTCAGATAATGAACATCACTTTCCATTAAGAAGGTCGCATTCTTGAATAGCCTCTCTTCATCTCTCCGGTCAAAGACACCCTAGGTTTCATCTCCAGGGGCATTAAATGTATCCCACTATAGAGGATATCATGTGACTCCTACTCTGGTGTTCATGGTTCCAGTGGGATTAATAATTAATAGAAATAAAGGCCACCCCTTGGAGTATCTGACTTCTTTTCTTTGGTCAACAGAGTATCCATAGGGTAGATATGTATCTCAGTAAAACCAGAACTTTTTTTAAAATTTTGTTTTCTTGATAGATCATCAAGATCTATCGGGTATCTTCACTACTGCAATTACTTGTAGACCATTTAATAATCAAAGCTTATTTTATTTCTATTCTATAACTCAAATCATTCAATTGCTTCATTATTCCGAATGAGGCACTTGAATGAGGTTTCAGAATGAGAATTATCCAGAAACTCATTATTATCATACGAGATGCCATTATCACTACACAGCCTCCTTGTCCAGGTCTTTATTTAAATCTAAAAATACCTTACATAACTTTTACATGCAGAGCTTTCCTTGACCTATACATATATACAAAGACTCACTCCCTTGTCTAGGTGTGTCCTTTCCTAATTTCTCATGCCTGCTCTGTTAAACTTCAGCTGCTGTTCTGGCTTTCTGTCTCTCAAATTCCTCCTTAAAGTCCACCCTTGAATAAGGTTATTAGCTAGAATCTCTTATTTAAATGAGTGTGTGTGTGTGTGTGTGTGTGTGTGTGTGTGTGTGTGTGTGTGTGTGTACTACAGAAAACTGCCTGGATGGTCCCAGGAGGGGCTGAAAGGCAAAAGGAAGCTGTGATGTTTCCTTCCATACACCAGGATGATTCGACAGAATAAACATATATAACCCTTTCCTGGTGAAGAGCTGATAGGGAAGAGAACCTTGTGGCCTAGAGGTTAAACTTCTGCCTTACAAGCAGACTGCCCAGGTTCAATTCCCACTAAGGGTATGGCTATCTAACGAGAGCAAAATAGCTCGAAATAGATCTATAATAGTCTCCCTTTATTTTCATTTATCAGCAAAAAAGTTACATACATACATACATACATACATACATACATACATACATACATACATATATATATATAACATTCATAACTATATATATTATATATATATATATATGTAACATTCAAAACTATATATATATTCATAACTATATATATACTTATATTATTATTTTTAACTGAAGGTGTGGATTTTTTCTCTATCACTTTTGTGTTTATGTACTTGGTGTGCATGTACATGCTTTTGAGTCACTGTTGACTCCTGGCCACCACCTGGACATATTCTTGCAGTTTTCTTGGCATGTTTTTGGAAGTAAGTGGTTGGAGGTGGGTTCAGCGGTGGGTTGCTCCCGGTTCGGACCGGTTCTTAGAACCAGTAACGGCGGCAGCAGGGACGCACCCGCCCGGTACGCTTCTGCGCATGCGAACCAGTAGCAAACTAATTCAGAACTCACTAATGGGTGGGTTGTATTAATTTAGCTACTAGTACAACTTTTTCCAATTTGATTCTCTGCCGAGAAGTTGGGATTACTGGTTCCAGCATTCCCACTGCCTGTTTTTGCTGGGAATCCTGGAAACTCTAACTTCGACATATCATGAGGCTAACAAGTTGCAGTGACGTTAATATGTCATTAGCAGTTCTGCCTTGTCTGAGAGGTTCCCACAGTCCTGGAAGTGCAGATTTCAAAACAAACCTGTTTCCTCTCTCATTGCCGGATGGACCAAATATGTTTCTATTCTCCCTTAGAATCATTCACTTGCTTATTTCCTCTACGTTGGGGGTGTCCAACCTTGGCAGCTTTAAGAGTTGTGGACTTCAACTCCCAGAATTCCACAGCCATTATGGGGAATTCTGGGAGTTGGTTCACAACTCTTAAAAGTTGCCAAGGTTGGACACGCCTGTTCTAAGTCTTGTCCACACAGCTGCCCAGGGGTTCCTGTAAAGCCAATGGAAGATCCCACAACTCAGAAGGCTGTGTGTACAAACAGGTCAACCTTTATTTCCCTTCACTCAACATCTGAATTATAACATATCCATTGAGCGTCCTCTTTAAAAAGTCAACCCTTGAAAGGGAGCTCAACCTGACCATTTCTTGTATTTGCAAATGAATGTTTATTTTCTAATATTGTAGGCTAGTCTAGCCAATATCCTGGGTGAAGGTCCTGTTGAATGTCTTGTTAAGGCATCCAGAGCAATATACCAAAACCAATTTGTCTGCTTCAACCGTGTGCTTTAAATGAACAGAGGCTGAAAGTGTGACATCATTGCTATCAACAGGCCTGGATTTTCTCATGATTAAAGTGACAGATCCCTAAAGCTGGAAACATGTGGGAGGTTTCTGTTTTCAGTTAGACTGGTAGAAAGCAAATTGTAGGAACACAGAACAGGATAGTATTTATCCATAACGAAGTTGTGCATTTTGGATTTCGCACCCACATAAAAATGCGTAGTTGAACCATTAATGTATAAAATGTGTGCGTGAGAGAAACCTTTATCACATACATTTAGGTACTACACAAAATAGCAGACGTAAGCCAATCTTTTCTAACCAAGAATGTCTGAAATTGAAAAGAATCATCAGTGCTTGCTGCTTAAAAGAAGAATGTCTAAAATGCACATCACTTTTAGTAATTATTATACTCCTTTGATGTCCTAATAATATATATTCTACATATCTTTGTCTTTCTCCATTATACAAAGTGGGTGTTTACTTCAACCCTCATAAATTACAGAAAAATGCAATCCTATGAGAAAATAATAGAAGAGCAAATGACATCATCATATAGAATGAAATGACAGTGCTCTGCATTTGATTATATATACTTGGATTCTAATGTTTTGTATTCTTTTGAACAGTGAGAGAAAAATTATAAAATATTTGACATAACTAAGCCACAGTTGTATCGCATACATTTTTCACAAGCTTCATTTTTAATATGGACATTGTTAAGGTTTGAAAGGAGCAGGCCTGCTCCATTTTTCAATATTTCAAAAATCCATTTAAAACATAATTGCTAGTATAATTTTTGTTAATGAGAGACATGAGATCCTAGTCAATCAGGAATCATACACAACCTCACATGTAACATATGTGGTTATGATACCTGCACAAATTATAATCTACCAAACTGGGACACAGTCAGCCCACTGAAAATATTTTTAATCCCATCCCAAAGGTCATTGTCTAAAGTATGCAAAAGTAAATCTTAATTTACCTGGAATACTTTGGAACAAATACTGGGTTGAAAGAGAGTGACTGGTCCAAGGTCACCCAGCTGCCTTTCATAGCTAAGGTGGGACTACAACACACAGCCTCCTGGTTTCTAGCGGTCTTAACCACTATCAAGTATGAAGTTATAAAGTACTGACTGAATGGCTGGTCCAACTTTGGCTTCTATCTTAGTTAGTTTTCTTATTTTTAATCTGTAAACTGGAGGTCTCCAAACGTGGCAACTTGAAGACTTGTGGACTTCAACACCCAGAATTCCCCTGCCAGCAGGTCTTAAATTCCCCAGTCTTAGTTGCCAACTTTGGAGGTCCCTGCTGTAAACTATTGCACATAGACAGACAGTGTGTTCAGATTTGCAGAAATATATTGCAATTTCCTTTATGCCATGAAGAGTTTGTGCCAGCTTCAGAACACTTAGGGCTCCAGAGAAACTTCGCATTGGATCTAGATTTACCTATTACTATAAACTTTTGTGTTAGCTCACAAATGTAGCTAACAGTTACATAAAGGCCTTCACAGAGGAGCCAGGAGGGCGTGGGATCTTGCATAAGAACGCACAGCTCCAGCTACCTTTTGGGGACGGAGCATTGCAGTGCCACACACAGCCTGCAACATTGCTCTCCCGGGAGATGCTTCGGTTCCAGCATTGCTCAAATTTGCATGGATTTTATTAGGCCATAGAGCCATGTAGGTCAGCCAAGTAGCATATTTATCGGACGGGGTTTGGAATATTTTTTTTTCTGGCAAGAAGAACCTTCCCACTTGCCAGGGTTATGATGATGGATTGTCCTTTGGGGCTTTGCTGCAATTTCTGCTTAAACCAGAAGACGCCTCCATCCAGCGGGGAGGGCTTGAACGGAGTGAAATGCTACCAAACCCCGTCCGATAAAGATACTACTTCCATCTCGTAGAATTCATTAAAATCCATGATCATAAACCATGAGAACCTGGTTTACCATAGCTTTCACTCTGGGAACGAGTGCAAAGAATTCAGTGCAACCATCGGATAATGATAAACAGCTCTCAAACTGGGCGGCAAGGGTGTAAATTTCATAGGAGATGGTGACACATAGGTCTCTTCCAAGCTTCCAAGCTTTCCTTTAGCAATGTTTTCTTAAAGTTACATTTGATGTTTAAGATATAATTCCAGGCTGCTGTTTAATATCCTGCAGAAAATAGGAAAAAAACTATAGAGTGATAAGCAGCTTAAATGTCTGCGGTATCTAATTCTGACTGGCACCAATAAGGACATCTATTTTTACTAACGTCTTGGGCATTATTCATCATAATGAATAATGATTGACCAGGCCACCAACAGCTTGAAAAAAACCACTCTGTGGTTGACATTAATCACTGCTCTTCAACTTGAGGACTAACAGCCAAGAAACCCTTCCAAGGAAGACATCTGCCTCAAAATAGATTTGGGACAAAGTCTTGACCTCTTCATGTTTTTTTCCCTCTTTTCTTTCTGTTTTACACTCTCCTTTTCAATGAGGGGATATTAATCAGTTTTAAAAAGCCAGAGTGCGTTAGGGAAAAAAATTTCTTCTAGAAATATGAATTTTATCCTCCATTTTCCTTCCCCTCATACGTCCTAGGTCATCACTGCTTGTTTCTGAATCCAAAAATAGCTGAGTGATTTCAGAGTAAAAATTAAGATATGAGAGTATGATCAGTTGATGGCTAATTGGCTAATAGGAAAATGGCAGGGACTGACTTAAAGGCATACACCATATACTGACTTAAAGGCACACCATGAACAAAACAAAGCATGACATTAGCTCTGTATGGTAGGTCAATGCTAGCATTCACATGTTAAAGATGGAGAGCTGAAGATGAGGTAGAATAGTTTGCACCACTACGTGATGATCAGCTTTGTACATAAACAGAGGATTTCTTGGTTGAACATAAAAGTCTCTAGCTATTTTTTGTTTTATCTAACACGAAGTATTAAAATCACAGAACCGGAAAAAAGATAAATTGTTCCTAAGAAATTAGCAGTTTAACTTTAAAAAAAACATACTGGATGCTAACCGTAGCTGCTATACAGTTGGCCTATGATGGTTTGTAATGCCATTTTCATCATTGGTATGCATGGGAAATCGTCCGTGTAGCAAATAACAACAACAACAACAACAACAGAGTTGGAGGTCTTCTAGTCCAACCCCCTGCTTAGGCAGGAAACCCTACACTACTTCAGACAAATGGTTGTCCAACATCTTCTTAAAAACTTCCAGTGTTGGAGCATTCACAACAAATGATGTTGACATTTTGGAAATGGATATTCAGAGACGTGGCTGACAACAGCACACAGAATTCATAAAGCGGCAAACAAATCAAGAATGGACTCAGTAGGTCTTACGGACTTGCTATGTTCCTAAATATATGAAATCAACTTTAAAAAAAAACACTGTAGTTTAACTATAACAGAATTCACCAGTGCAGCATCCTGAACATTCCTTGTTCCTTTGGCTCAATACTGCTAAACCAGCCTTTTAATTACATTGAGACAAGATCTTTGACCGGTATAACCCTGTTGCATTCAAATTAATAGGAATAATAATAATAATAATAATAATAATAATAATAATAACAACAACAACAACAACAACAACAACAACAACAACAACAACAACAACAACAACAACAACAACAATAATAATAATAATAATAATAATAATAATAATAATAATAATAATAATAATAATAAATCAAAATTGACAAAATCACCATCAGTCAAATGCAGAAAGCCGCACTGCTCGGTTCCGCACATATACTTCGAAAATACATTACGACGTCCTAGGCCCCTGGGTGGGGCTCGACTAGTAATCAATGCCAAATCCGGCGAAACAACTGGCCGCTGTGATACAATTGTATAATAATAATAATAATAATAATAATAATAATAATAATAATAATAATAATAATAATAATAATAATAATAATAATAATAATAATAATAATAATAATAATAATAATAATAATAATATAACAACAACAACAACAACAACAACAACAACAACAACAGAGTTTCTCTCCTTAGGAAAATTATGAAACAAAAAACAACAACTTCAAACTGTTGGAATTTAATTAGACAATTACTGTACTTGTGGAAAACTTAGTGGGTTTTATTTGGGGGACCCATTTTATAATTGTTGGACAAATGCTGCCAATTGGGACATCAAAACGCAGAGCATCTGGCTACACTGAATTCATCCAGCCGCCTTGTTATTATTAATTGCATTGCTAGGTGGGCTATGAAGAGATGGTCTTCCATGCTAATTTATACTTTCATAGCCTTTGAAATGGAGACCTAGAATGTAGTCTACATCAGGCGGTCCTTGAAAAGGCAGATATTTCAGAGAATGCAAAGTGATATTGCTTATTTCTGGAAAGCATAAGGTAGCTCCATCCCAACCATAGATGTTGGGATAACTGGCTAGCCAGCCAATGTCTTCTGGCACAATTAAAGGTATTGGTTTAACCTTTAGATCTCTTTATGGCATGAAAGTTATGGACTGTACCAAAAGGCTGTTTCTCCCTGGATCAGGAGTCCCCAACCCCCGGTCCGTGGACTGGCACAGAAACCGGTCCGTGCAAACAAATGAAGCCCCATCCGCGGGATGCAGGCAGCACACGAACCCACACACACCCTGGTCCGCGGAAAAATCTCTCTCCATGGAACAGATCACTGGTACCCAAAAGATTGGGGGCCACTACCCTGGATCAGTTCTTGTGTTATTCAAAAGATCTGACTCTCTTCTTTTTAGACCCATTACAGGAGGCAAGAACACTAATAAGAGAATAACTCTATTTATATCAGAACTTCCCACTGAGACAAAAACATGTCTCTCTTTAAGCATCTGATATATTTTCAAGATCTTTGTTTCTTTGTTTTGGTGATGTTTCTTAAGGCCTGTTGATTGAGGTTTTGTTTAATACAAATATATAATTCTGTAGATTACAACTGGTAATTTTTCATGGCAGGTTAGTTTTATTTTGTCACTGCTTATCTACTATTATTAGATTTTATTATTATTAGATTCTAGATTCCTGAGACTTTTATACTGCTACTACAAAACAGTATAAAATACTGATTTAACTGGATTACTTTCTATTTGTATTTCACCTTTTGTAAACATTTTTCTGCATATTATCTGCGGAAAGATAATACACCATTTTTGTTGAAAACAATAAGCTCTGAAGACCTTTACCTAATCCAGCAGGTCTCAAAAAGTGCACCATTTTTCATATGTGCAAAGAAATTCATAGACGATCGACTTAAATAACAGGTTAGAGACAGTACATCTTAGATGTGAATTTATAATGGGTAGAACCTTTAACCAAATCAGTCTGTGGATTAGAGAAAAACTATTATTATATTGGAGTAAATCCACTTCTGTATCACCATAAACCATGATAATGAATTCAAGAATTATTTCAATGGACAGCATCCCAAACCACCATTCTCTTCTAAGTTTCACAGGCAGACAGTAGACTAAAATATGTGGGTGGTGCTGGCATAAAAGGCGTGATTAGGGTAGCCAAAGGATGCAGTAATTCAATCCACCCTTCGGAGGCTTTTGCCACAAACATTCAATAGAAATTTGAGCTGTGCTCTTCGCAGCCGCACTGATACAAAGGAAGCAGTGATCTCAGTCATGGAGAGGTCTCAGTGTGTTCTGTACCAGGGGTCTCCAAACACGAAATTTATGACTTGTGGACTTCAACCCCCAGAATTCCTCAGCCCGCAAGTCTTAAGAGTTGTCAAGTTTGCCAACTATTCTATACCTATAAAGAGTATGGGGGTACCTTTGGATATTGTCCAGGTTTAGTTGGTTGGATTTTAAAACTAAACCTTCTACAAAACAGATATTGGGTATTTATTTATTTATTTATTTATTTATTTAGGTTTTCTTATATGCCACCCAACTCCCGAAGGACTCAGGGCGGCGTACAACAGAAAAAATACAAGAATAACCAATTTATAAATATTACTTAAAAACAAATATAAAAATTAAAAACACAATATTAAAATCATCCAACAACCATTCAGCAACCATACATACTTGGGGGTGAGCTCGAGTGGATTAAGCTCTACCCCCAGCCTGCAGGAAAAGCCATGTCTTAACGGCTTTTCGGAAGGCCAGCAGAGTGGGGATAGTTCGGGTCTCTGGGGGAAGTTGGTTCCAGAGCGCGGGGCCGGCCACAGAGAAGGCTCTCCCCCTAGGGCCCGCCAGCCGGCATTGCTTGGCCGATGGGACCTGGAGGAGGCCAACTCTGTGGGCCCTAACGGGTCGAAGGGAAGTGTGATATAGGGTATCTCTTATTGTTGTCAAAAACTACGTGCCTTTTCTCAGTTCCCTCACCAAAACAATTCCCTCCAAAATCATTATTCTCCTCATATTAGAAGTGACTGTCCACTTCTAATATCACCACTTGGCCCTCTTTTATTTTTGCCTCTTGATTTCACTGACCTTTTTTATATAAAAAGTGTTTTTTTTATTTTAATTTTGATTTCACTGACCTTTAATCATCTTGAAGCCTCTGCCACCCAAAAAAAAATGTTCCATACAAATATTTAATCAGCTCTGGGTGATTTATGTCATAAAATTGGCATGTCACAGCACCAAGCAGAATATTTCTTTCTTTCTGGCAAAACATCTCCAGCTGTTTTCCCACAAATGAAGAGGGCTGCTTGCTTTCTCAGGCTGCAGAAAAAAAAACTATTTTGCATGAATATCACCTTTTTAAATTCTATTCAGTAACTGTTGTCCTTTTTAAAAAAAATTCGTTATTTGAAAACTCCAGAAAATACTGGCAGCAATTTCTGAATAATACCTGCCTGTTTTCTGTTCGGCAAAATGCTTTCAAATTCGATTCCCTTACACTTCTACCCTTTCAAAATGCAAAATGCTTGAAAACATTATTGAGAGAAAACGAATCCTGCGCTCATTTTTGGGGTTTTTTTTTGTAACTTGGTGTTCCAAATAAGCAAAGCCCATTCAAGGCAGTATACAAAAACAAAACAAGATAGAAAATATAACTTTATTGATTCGGGAGAAATGCAGAGGGAGAGGCCGCATTTGGAAAGTTCAGTTAGCCATATAATGGCTACTTCATGTAACCTTTTGGAAATACTATCAACAAGCAGTTTAGTTTCCTGAATTCTAGATCAGCCAATGATTCTGCTTTCTTCCATAAAATCTGAGATTTAAGAATAGCTGAGCTTAGGTATTGATAATGTCCTTAAACCCAATACCTGGAGGCTCTCAGGGTCAGGATGGGGAGGAATGGACTTTAGACAGAGAGTAGAGTGGAGTGGAGTGGAGTGGAATAGAACAGGAATAGAGCTGGAAGGGACCTTGGAGATCTTCTAGTCCAGCCCCCTGCTTAGCAGGAGAACCTATACAATCTTAGTGGCTTTGGGTTTGTAGCCGCAACCCAAATGATTCCAGGAAAATTCCATCTTTGACTTTGAATTGGGGTTGTATTCTCTTGCTCAAAGGTAGCTCACAATTTGGGAAACTCTCCTACAATCACAGCTCCTGCTCAAGGAGCAGATAGTAGTTGTGGTTAGATTTTATTTAGCTGAATCGTCCGTGTCCCTGTGGCCTTTCCTGGATTGGGATGGCCTGCTCACTATCACTCATGCCTCATTTACCTCCTGTTTCAACTACTGTAACATGCAGCCTTACGTAAACAATATCCAGAATCTACAACTAACGTGGAATCCACCAGGCAAACATGGAAGTATCCTGATATAATGAAGTAATATTGTTATTTTAGGTGTTGCATTCATTTTCCAGGTAGAATTCAGGGTGCTGTGATCACCGTACATAACCAGGCTCCAGATCTGGTTATCTGGAGGATTGCCTTTATGAAAAGTTTGGTGAACAGAATTGTTTCTAATTCCAAAAGCAAGTTGAATCCAAACCAAAACTAGCCCAAATCTAACTTTCCTTTCCTTGATCCCTATGCGCACCTCTCCCCCACTTTAATCCAATTTACGTGCAAGTCTTGACATCCCAGATGTCAAGGTCCTCTTCGAACACGATGGACGAACATCATTCTCAATTATGAGCTAAAGTATTAACTCTTTAGAATATATATCATCTTCAATCATTTACATCATAAGCTGAAACATGTTTAAAATTCTATACAACATAACCAACTAAACATGTATGTCTTTTATTATTATATAGCTAAAGAATGATAGACTAAGAAATCAGAGGGGGAAACACAATGAACAGTTGGAGCATGACTCAAACAAAGTGAATAAATATGCTGGAAATTGATTCATTCCTAATAACACTGAATTTAATTCATGTTTTCATACCTCTTTAACATCCTCTGATATCGAACAGTGTCAGGAAAAAGATGTAAGTAATATAAAAATAAACAGGAAGATTAGAAAGTAAGTTTTAAAAGGTGTAAGTTTAAGACGGCACAAAATACCTAACGTACAAGAGGGTATCAAAATGAAACGAGTGACATAATTAGATTATGATAATCTGAAGCCAATAAGGGCAAAAAGGGTTACTCTAGGAGTGGAGAGAGGGTGTCTTTAGATGCAACCCCAGAACACAAAATAACTATTTTATCAACCTGACTCAGAGGTCTTCAAACTTGGCAACTTTAAGACTCATGGACTTCAACTCCCAGAATTCCACGAGTCTTAAAGTTGCCAAGTTTGGGGACCCCTGACCTGATTGATATGTTTTGAAGGGTGTGTTGTTGGCATTTTTAACAAAAATAACATTCTCTGGTATATTGTAAGGCCAAATTCCAAATAATACTAATGAAAACCAATAACTGATAGAAACGGCTGTCCGAGGAGGATGTCCTCCAGAAGACAAGTCAGTGGAACTGTAGCTTAAGCATAGACATGGATGAAAGCAACATACTTCTTCACCTACTAAGATCTTAACCACTGGCTCCCTAAATGTGTTAAGAAATATACAGCTCCTAGAAACTTTAGGGGACGCGGTGGCTCAGTGGCTAAGATGCTGAGCTTGTTGATCAAAAGTTCGGCAGTTCAGCGGTTCGAATCCCTAGCTCCGCGTAACGGGGTGAGCTCCCGTTACTTGTCCCAGCTTCTGCCAACCTAGCAGTTTGAAAGCACGTAAGAAATGCAAGTAGAAAAATAGGAACCACCTTTGGTGGGAAGGTAACAGCGTTCCGTGCGCCTTTGGTGTTTAGTCATGCCGGCCATATATGACCACGGAGGCGTATTCGGACAGCGCTGGCTCTTCGGCTTTGTAACGGATATGTGCACCTCCCCCTAGAGTTGGGAACGACTAGCACGCATGTGCGAGGGGAACCTTTACCTTTAACTTTAGAATCTTTAACCTGAGCCTCTAGTGGACAGCATCTTATCCAACTGCATAACCAGCTGAGCCCAGCTGCTGGGGTGTAAGAAAGCAGGCTCCAGAGAATGCAACACAAGAACCTTGGAGTTGACTTTAGGAGGGTTAACTTCTTAGGCTTATTCTAAATATGCTGGTTTAAGGACAGCTGCTGACCTCATACGCCCCTATAATGGCCATGTGGATGTAAAAACCTGCTGTATCAGTCCGACATAGCTTCATTCTGAAGAACCTGGAAATACTGGTCCCTCTTCGTCACTGGAATGCCTCATCAGCTTTTGAGCAGTCGAGAAAAACCCTTTAAGAAGTCTGTGTGGCACAGTGGTTAAAAGCAGCACTGCAATCTGAACTGCTAGTTCAGCAGTTCAGCTGTTCAAATCTCACCAGGCTCAAGGTTGACTCAGCCTTCCATCCTTTCGAGGTGGGTAAAATGAGGACCCAGATTGTTGGGGGCAATATGCTGAACTCTGTAAACCGCTTAGAGAGGGCTGTAAAGCACTATGAAGCGGTATATAAGTCTAAGTGCTATTGCTATTGTGTGAATAGTCAAAGGGCTTGATCACTACGGAGAGGGATGACAGGGAAAGAATATTCCCAAAGAGTTGAAGGCATTCATGGTGACCAGGAGGAAAGTCCCTACGCTTTGTTGAACAGGACAGTATAGCAGAGGAGAATCAGGATGACATGCTTGCCAAAAAATAAGGATGCACCGGGGGAAATTTATTCGGGGGGAAAAATATGTCACATTTTAATGTGGATGGTTTTAGCAAGAAGGTACAGAGAGATGCAAAATGGCAGGGGACGGGCTTAAGATGAATAAGAAAGAGAGAAACAGAACGAACACTAAATAGAACACTTTCCCTAAAATCAGATAATTTCCCATACAGCATGGGAAGTAATGTGGTGTGTGTAATTAGGGTTGGTGCATAATTAGGATTAGGGCTTTGGGGCAGACTCAGCAGATATAACCCAGCTCTGAAGCTCTCACTAATGGGGGTCAGCCCAGTCCAGCTGAAAGCATTTTCTTCCTGGGAAACAGCAACAGAATTAATCCCCTGGCTGTGCAGTTGAGGAGGAGGAGGAGGAGGAGGAGGAGGAGGAGGAGGACGAGGAGGGAGGAGGAAGACGAGGAGGAAGAGGAGGAGGAGGAGAGGAGGAGGTTCTTGCAGCACATTGAATTTTTTTTGCAAATCTCTCTAGAGATGCTGACAAAAGAGGGGCAGTGCATTTTTTTAAGCCTTGCAGCTCCCATGAAGGAAGGAAGTTGTAGTGTTGCTGTGGTGGTGAGTAATGGAGAATAATAGAAAGATCGCCAAGAGATGCATTCTCCAACGCTTCCTCATTCTGCGAGCACAGAAAAAAACATCCATTATCTCGCCAAAGTGGTTGGTGGTCTGCGTTAGTCAGAAAGCTTGTTGCAATCTATTGAATGCAGGTGCCAGTTGAAGTTCATACTTAATACGCTTATACCTACAGCACGCAGTCTGGGAATTATAAGAGTTGCCTTCTCCAACACATCTGAAGAACATCAGATTGAGGAAAACTGACACTCCAGCGTTGGCTCCGAGTCAGCCATTCGATGCCGAGGCTACGCTTCCATTTTGAGCAGGCTGCTTGTAGCCCCGTTCACGGGGGAGTCCGGTCTCCTGCCTTTGCAAATGCAACCCCGACTGTTATTAAGAAGCTGAGTTGTGCCCCCAGGCAGCCATTTGCATGCAAATTGGAAAGAAAGATGAAACTTGGAAGGCCTACTTAGAAAAATCTTGTAATTGCTAGGCTGCAACAATTAGTGTTGTTTACTTTCTTTTCCTCTGCCTGTATTTTGCAAAGCAATGTGATTAGATACCAAACAAAAAGAAAAGCTCCTGGAGGAATGAATGATGGAGCCAAAGTAACTCAAAACTTTCTTTCTTTCTTTTTCTTTTTTGCAAGCGCCCAAGACATGCAAACTAAGTTATGTAACTCTATACTACTCCCAGCAGAATGTTTTAGGAATTTTGTTATAATTTTCTCCCTTCCAGACATCCCATTGAACCATATATGTAGGAGATGACCAGGCAGAGTCCGAGGGAGGGAGGGGTCAAACGCGTTATACGTCATGGGTCCCTTCCCGCCGACAAGAGATCTAAGTCCAGCCCACCTTGAATACCTTAATTCCCGCTCATTTCCCTTGGTCGTTAGTAGCTCAGATTTTTGTAGAGAGCTTAAGCTTGGAATAAACCTTTATATTCATTTGAGCTGCCTGAATCTCCTGATTTCCCCGCCATATATTTGCATACCGCCACAAAAATGCATACATTGGGAGGGATTCCACCATTTTACAAGAATGTACAATAATTACCTACTGCTTTACGTGAGAAGTTGAAATTATTATGGGGTTGTTCTGAAGCCCATCATCAGGGGACGTCTCTCTCTCTCTCCGGAATATGTGCACTGGGCTGTTCTACAGGTTGTATTTATATGGTTCCTGGTTGTGTGTAGCTTTTAGTTCTTAATTATTGCGCCCACAACCAGGATCCATACAAATACATGTAGAACAGTCCAGTATGTTGAGGACCCTTTAGAAGCCGAGTGGTTCCAGTAAAGGCATACAGATCTTGCTCTCACCGTGGCAAGTAGGAAATTAATTTCATCAATTGTAAACATGTTATTTAGCAATGCTATTTCAGAGCTATTTTGCATGTACACTGAGCGTTTCTGCACTGGACACAAATTTATTGTATGTCTAATCACACTTGACCAAATAAAGAATTCTATTCTATTCTATTCTATTCTATTCTATTCTATTCTATTCTATTCTATTCTATTCTATTATTCCATTCCATTCCATTCCATTTTTTCTATACTATTCTATTCTGTGCCGTTCTGTGCCGTTCCATATTTTCTGTTCTGTTCTGTTCCATATTTTCTATTCTATTCTATTCTACTCTACTCTACTCTACTCTTGATATTTTGTAGTTTGCTAATATTTTCAAGTTGTAATGAGAGCTACCTCAGAGGTAGCATTTGGGATTTTCTCACTATACAGTAGTTGTTCTTTTAATCCAAATCACTCCTAAAAAGTGAGTTCTAAGTAGCTACGGAAGCCTTTCCAGTTTTTAGCTTAAAATCACTCTCACCAATTGCCGATTAGCCATCCATCTTCAGGAGATGATATGTAAGGGCGTGCAATCCACCTCTCACCTGCCTTACACCTGCAAGGTATCCATATAAGACTATTTTATTGCCTCAAATGCTTCTAAATAACAAGCAAGAATTTTCTCTCTTGTTTTATTTAAATGTTATTTATAGCAGCTAGTCAATGTTAAGTAGGTGTTGGCAAATTTTGATTTGGAAATAAAAGTTAACATACATTTGTTTTAAAAGGAATTTAAAACCTCTGTAGCTTCCAATGGGATTTGCAGCCTGTTCAATCCCAAGCAGATATAGGTAGGCTAGTACTGAACATAATCCAGAGTACGAGGGTGAGTCAAAACGTAATGCCATTTTCTCTAGGACAGGTATAATTAGCAACACAGGAACATGTAGAAGCATACATCAAAATGAAGCTGGTCCTCTGTGGATCGCATCCCTACTTCTCAACATAGTCACCGTTTCTCTCAATAGCAATGTTCCTCCTTCGAATGAGAGCATGTATCCCTGCCTCGTAAAATTGTGATGACTGTTCTTTGAGCCACTTCTTCACTGCAGTTTTCACTTCCTCGTCACTGGAATGTTTGCCTCTCAAACCCTCTTTCACGGGGCCGAAGAGATGATAGTCTGAAGGCGCTAAATCTGGTGAGTATGGAGGATTATTATTCCAGTGACGAGGAAGTGAAAACTGCAGTGAAGAAGTGGCTCAAAGAAGAGTTAACAAAATTTTACGAGACAGGGATACATGCTCTCATTCGAAGGTAGAACATTGCTATTGAGAGAAACAGTGACTATGTTGAGAAGTAGGGATGTGATCCACAGAGGACCAGCTTCGTTTTGATGTATGCTACTACATGTTCCTGTGTTGGTAACTATACCTGTCCTAAAGAAAATGGCATTACGTTTTGACTCACCCTCGTAGTAAAAACAGAATGCTGAGGTATTTGTACAGGTTTTAATTGGTTAAACACCAGATGTCACTTTTGTTATAGCAAAACCGTACTAAGCTCTGATCTGAACTAAGCACTGTTGTTTTTAAATATCGTGTGCTGTTTCTAGGACTCTGCAGTTTTTCGTATGTCTATTTATAAGCTGTGATCTTTACAACAGTTTTATGTCAGACAAAAGAACACATGGCCGGCAAAACTTTGTTGACTCAACATTCTCAAGAGCTCTATCCAACCAGACCAGTGATAAGGCATGCTGGCTATCAATAAAGGCGAATATTTGTAGCTCAGGTTTGAAATGAGGGGTCCTTGGTGGTCTCTGAGCTTGGTTTTCTTGCAGATGTTTCGTTACCCAAACTAGGTAACATCATCAGTGCGATGATGATGATGATGATGATGATGATGATGATGATGATGATGATGATGATGATGATGGAGTGCACTGATGATATCACCTAGTTTGGGTAATGAAATATCTTCAAGAAAACAAACAAGCTCAGAGATCACCAAGGACCCCTCAATGCTGGTTATGGCAGTTCAATAATATCCTGATATAAAGCCCTCTTTTTTAAACCTCTAGACCAGTGTTTCCCAACCTTGGCAACTTGAAGATATCTGGACTTCAACTCCCAGAATTCCCCAGCCAGCATTCGCTGGTTGGGGAATTCTGGGAATTGAAGTCCAAATATCTTCAAGTTGCCAAGGTTGGGAAACACTGCTCTAGACTAGGGGTGTCAAACTCAAGGCCTGGGGGCCGGATCCGGCCCGCGGGGTGCTTAGATCTGACCCGCAGGGCCGCCCTGGAAACAGAAACAGCGAAGGACCGGCCTGCAGTGCCTCTGCCAGAGAAAACAGGCAGAGGGTTGCAGGAAGCCATTGCAGCCGAAAACAGAGCTTGGGAACCTGTTTTCACCGGCAGAGCACTCGGGCCACCATAGGCGCCCCCGACAGGAGTGACGTCAAGCTGGCCACGCCCACCCCAGCCCCCCAAGGTCAAACACAATTCTGATGCGGCCCTCAATAAAATCGAGTTTGACACCTCTGCTCTAGACAAAATAATTAAAGTGAGAACCTATACTTCTCATGACAAAGCAGGTAGCAGTGCAAAATAATTGACCAAGCCTAATTAAGTCAATTTATCTTTTAAGAAAAACTAGGAAAAGGTTGCGAAGCAAAAGAATAAGAAGATGTCACTGAATGTTGGAAAACATGCACACCTTACCACCTTTTTAAGAGATCTCAAGAAGTTATGCACATTCCCCCACATCCTTGGATTTTTCTCTTGAGATGTGTTAAAGCATAGAAGCTTCAGAAAAGCCAGGCATAACTCCTGATGCTTCGCTGACAATAACATGGATTCTGCAAGAACCTGCATTAGGGTGCAAGAATCAGACTTTATGTGGCAGTAAAACATACTTTGTTGCGTGTACTTTTTTCAATATTTTCATTTAAAAAGAAATTAAAACCTTAATAGCCACAAAAGCTGCAGGATTAGTATAACATTTTTACTTGTGTCCCGCTGAGAGTTATGAGTAAGATCTTCACGATGGACGGAAACCAATCAAGGAGGGATCCAACCTAGAACTAAGGAGAAATTTCCTGACAGTTAAGACCAACTGATCAGTGGAATGACTTGCCTTCAGAAGTTGTAGGGTGTTCCATCACTGGAGGTTTTTTCAGAAGAGACTTTTATTTGACTGAAATGGTATAGGATTTTGTGCCTGGGCAGAGGGTGTAATTGGAGGTCTTTGCAAGATTCTTTCCAACTCCGTTATTTTTGTTACGTGATGATCAGCTTTGTACACAAGGATTTCTTGGTTGAACATTAGGTATTCTGTTATATAAGTCTAAGTGCTATTGCTACTATTTTTATGGGAAATATTCTGTTCTGCAGTTCTCTTCTGCAGAAGCTCATTAGCAAAATCTGATTCTGTCATCTTTCAGCAACATATTCCGTCTACTTCCAAATGTTTTCCTGGCCATTACACATTTCAAAACCAGATTCCTTTTGTTGCCTTTCTACGTCAGGCAGAGGAAATGTACAAGGTACTTGCAGGGGGAAAAAAACCTAGAGAGACAAAGCCAACTGGTGGGTTTCTGTCGGCTTTAAGGTGATGAAAGCTGCTGTTGTCCGAAGTCACCACATGTGATCTCTACTCTTCAAGTCTGTGTGAGTGAAATCAATGTGGTTAGAAAACCAGAGACAGGAGGAAATGCCATATAGCTCATGACAGCTGGAAACAGATGCTGCCAGGCTGGGGGAAATTGTTGCTTGTGTTCTCGGCATTAGTCTACATGTAATTTAATAGACTATTTTCTGCTGCTTTTCGGTTTGGAGAGCAGCTGTTCCCGAATGCCTGCCTCTCAGTGGTTGGTTTGATGCTTTAGGAAAAGGAGATTGGTGCCTTGTCATGTCATAACCAGAGGTTTTCTAACTTCTTCGCAGTCCTTGTTTAGTACAGTATTCAGGAATGTCAGTTACAATTAGGTTAGCTTCTCGGTAAAAGAGTTTCAGCAGTTATCATAGTTCTAAGATATTCTGCGATGCATTTATTTTATTGTGTTTTTTTTAAAACCTAGGATAATACAAGGCAACAATTGTGATGAAGTGTTCATTGACATAGAAAACCAGTATGGTGTCAGTATGGTGTAGCATTAACGCACCAGGCTAGGAAGAAAACAGTGGCAAACCAATTCTGAAATCTTGCCAAGAAAACTGCACTTATCCAGGCAGTCAGAAGAAGTCAACGCTCACTTGAAGACACGTGCATGCACACACACAAAACACAAACTTACACAAATAAAGGAAGAGAGAGAGCTTTTTGCAGCCTACGTGAAGCCAAGACCATTCATGTTCACTTTGGTCTGGACAAAATTCCATATTCAGTTCTAACATCATAATCTAAAGCAAATTCTGGGACATCCACACAGCCAGCAGTGCGAGATGAACCACAGATTTAACTCACTGACTGGGTTCGCACACTGTGCAAGCCAAAAACGTGAGCTGGGTCGTTCTGACTTATTGTACTGTATGAATTCCCTCGCCGTAATTTCAAGCCATAGTTTATAACTAAGCTGACCCTCTGATGCAAATCCAGTGAATTATATTGCATTCAATAAGCCATTGTTAAAGAAACTATAACTTGGCACAATGTGTTTATTAGGCCAGTAGAAGGCAGATTCAATATGTTTATTAACCTCATGATAATTATGACTTGCAGCTTTATTTCTAAATGCTTCTAAATATTCCCTCGCCTAAATTTTCAAACTATATTGCTGCTCTATAGCCAACAGAGTTCTAGGCTGCATAAACAAAGGGATAGAATCAAGATCAAATGAAGTGTTAATAACACTTTATAATGCCTTGGTAAGGCCACACTTGAAATACTGCATTCAGTTTTGGTCGCCACGATGTAAAAAGGATGTTGAGACTCTAGAAAGAGTGCAGAGAAGAGCAACGAAGATGATTAGGGGACTGGAGGCTAAAACATATGAAGAACGGTTGCAGAAACTGGGTATGTCTAGTTTAATGAAAAGAAGGACCAGCGGAGACATGATAGCAGTGTTCCAATATCTCAGGGGTTGCCACAAAGAAGAGGGAGTCAAACTATTCCCCAAGGCACCTGAGGGCAGAACAAGAAGCAATGGGTGGAAACTAATCAAGGAGAGAAGCAACTTAGAACTAAGGAGAAATTTCCTGACAGTTAGAACAATTAATCCGTGGAACAGCCTGCCTCCAGAAGTTGTGAATGCTCCAACACTGGAAGTATTTAAGAAGGTGTTGGATAACCATTTGTCTGAAGTGGTGTAGGGTTTCCTGCCTAGGCAGGGGGTTGGACTAGCTAGACTTCATTACGGGTACTCCTCAACTTACGACCACAACTGAGCCCAACATTTTTGTTGCTAAGTAAAGCAGTTGTTAAGTGAGCTTTCCCCACTTTATGACCTTTCTTGCCTCAGTTGTTAAGTGAAACACTGCAGTGGTTAAGTTAGTAACACAGTTGTTAAGTGAATCTGGCTTCCCTATTGTCTTTGCTTGTCAGAAGGTTGCAAAAGGGGATCACATGACCTCAGGACACTGCAACCTCTCATAAATATGAGCCAGTTGCCAAGCATCCAAATTTTGATCAGGTGACCGTGGGAATGCTGCAACCATCATCAAAAACGATCATAAATCACTTTTTTCAATGCTATTATAACTTCGAACCATCACTAAACGCACTTTGTTAAGTCAAGGATTCAGGGGTGGGTTCTACTTATCTTCCCTACCAGTTTGCATCGCGACGGAAGTGCGCGTTCTGCGCACGTGCGCTCCCTTCGCTCACACACCCCTGTCACGTCATGCAAAACACCCGGAAATGACCCTCTGCGCATGCGCAGAAGCCTTTGTGCATGTGCAGAGGGTTTTTTTTTCCCAAGCCACAGCAACCAGAGGACCGGTTCCGGAGCTTGGACTGCCAGTCATCGCTGCCGGTTCGGCGAGCAGCGGTAAATTTCCGCTACCGGTTCTAAAGAACCGTTCCGAACCGGCAGCAACCCACCACTGCAAGGATCGTATGGTACTTTGGATTTCTTGCACAAAGCTTAACTTGCTCTGTAGCCAACTTTTGTTTACTTCCTCCTTCTGGAAGCAAGAAAACATGGAAATGGATGGAAAATGATAATACTTTGTCTTATTGGAGCCTAGACATCCACGAAGCGTCCTGAAAAGTAACTGGCCAGTGCAATCCCCAAAACATGAAGTCAGATAAAAGCTGACTTTATCTGCTGGGAATTCTGAGTTGTGATTAAAGAACACCAAGCTGTATTATCTAATGTTTGTGTAAAGGGGAATAATTGTTATGCTGAGGACTAATTTGCATTACTGTTGACAAGCAGTGCTTAGTCAATCCTTCTGCATTATGGGGGATTTTATGCTGACTCCTTTAGAGCTGCACTTTAGTTTCACTTGGTGCAGATGCAATACAACTGCATAGCAAATAAACTGGTTTTCTACCGTTTGGTTGCTCTGGTTTGCTGCCCATCCTGTCAACCATAAACACACCATGGGATATCTCATTCGAGATTCCAAGGACAAGATAAAGATTCTCGTGTTTAAAGAGAGAGAATACTGTAGAATTATTGAACCTGGCAATTCTGAACAGCAGTGAGTCTGTATTATTGGCATTTCTTAAATCAGGCAGGCCTGGAACAATTGTTTTTAAATTTGTTAGAATGTCAAGCGAAAGAAGGAAAGAAGGGAAGGAAGGAAGGAAGGAAGGAAGGAAGGAAGGAAGGAAGGAAGGAAGGAAGGAAGGAAGGAAGGAAGGAAGGAAGGAAGGAAGGAAGGAAGGAAAAAATAGATATTTTGAATATGTCCTGGAAACTGATAGAACTAAGGGCTCTATGACACATAAGGAGAGAATGTTGGAAATTAGCCAGTATATTGGACAGTAATATTACTAACTTTGTATCACATTACTTTTTAGAAATGTTATATGGAATAGAATTAATGATTGCCAGACCTGTGTTAGGATAGTTTCCAATGTACTTCTAAGATGGTTATAGGCATTGTATATTCACAAGAGCCTTTCACTTCAAGGAAAGATATAGTGATTTGCCAAATGTAATTTGTGTATCAATGTCTATCAGGAAATCAGTAAAAAAAAATATTGGAATACCTCCACAACAATGCCCCTTTTGCCAGGCTGTTTCTACTTTACCAATAAAGGAGGTTATTTGTAGCTCAGGGTTGAAATGAGGGGTCCTTGGTGCTCTCTGAGCTTGGTTGTTTTCTTGCAGACGTTTCGTTACCAAACTAGGTAACGACATCAGTGCTATTAAGGAGTGGGGTTTGCTCTCAGTTTATATTCTAATGCAACCAGAGCGAGCTACTAAAATGTAAACTGAGAGCAAACCCCACTCTTTACTAGCATTGATGATGTTACCTAGTTTGGGTAATGAAATGTCTGCAAAAAAACCCACCAAGCTCAGAGACCACCAAGGACCCCTTGTTTCTACTTTAGCTGTGTAAAAGGTATATTGCAAACATCAAACCTTTGGAAAAATACTTAAGGCATAAAATTACACTAAAAAAGCAACTAAACTGACTACACCTAGAAGTATTTTATATTCAAAGAATAATGGCATCCTTATAATCTCTGAAGATATCTGCATAGAACACTCCTTCGGTGCGCTTAGATTCTTATCTAAATATTGAAATGAAAGCCACATGTACACTTTTTAAAAACTCTTAACACTACATGAATAGCATCCTGAAAATGAATCATGGAACAAGATGATCCATCTTAAGCATCTTTCATTAAACTATAAGCAAACGCATTTAGAACAGCATCAACCTCCTCAGTCCTTATTCATATTTATTTATTCAAATGGTTATCTGATAAGTCATCACCAGGTTTCAAAGAGCTTAAAGTTGCATTTAAGATTTGTGCTGCCTCAAGTGGTTTTAAAAACCTGAAGACCGCCCTCCCCAGGATGATATATATAAATTGCTTAGCATATGCAATATGCATACTCATATGTATGCATATATGTAAATACATATGCTATTGAGAAATATTTGAATGTTAGCACAATTCTTTGGAATCTGAGCAATGCCTAATATTATGAAACGATCACTAATTCTATTGTGCTTAGCTATCACTTAAATCATTGGGGGGGAAGTAAATATCATTTCGTATTTAAATACATCACTTATAAATTCTTATAAATAAAAAAGAGCCGAGGTGGCGCAGCGGTTAGAGGCAGGTACTGCAGGCCACTTTAGCTGACACTGATCCGCAGGTCAGCGGTTCAAATCTCACCGGCTCAAGGTTGACTCAGCCTTCCATCCTTCCGAGGTAGGTAAAATGAGAACCCAGATTGTTGGGGGCAATATAAATATACATTGCTTACTGGTCTAAACCGCTTAGAGAGTGCTTGCACTGTGAGGCGGTATATAAATCTCACAAAATAAATAATAAATAAATAAATAAATTCATTTATAAAGAGAATGACTCATAAATCAAGAAATGGCATAGCGAAATCATTATTTTCAGGGTCTAGCTGATCATTGGTGTGAATTTTGACAATAACTAACCGTTCCAGAAGTAGAAAGAAATCCACATAGCTACGAGTATTAGTATTTAGTAATTAGGAATTCAGTTGTTCATTTAATCTTTCACTTTATGAGGTTTAGCCTAAACTTCAGAAAAATTGCACGGCTATACTTTAAGGAAAAGAAAGCATTGTAGCATATTTTTAAATTTTAATTTTTAAGAAAGATGTTGACATTTAGTTCGTCTGCCTATTTCCTCAACCTTTTCCCGTGTACCTTTGAAATTTTTTTCTGCATTTGTAAGACTTATTTTAAGCAATGTCCAAAATAGGAAAAAGTATGTTTAAACAAATAGTCTAATCCCTTTTTGAATAGCTATTGTCAGAACTACTAACATGGGCAAGGCACAGTGAGATCTATGCACCAAGACAGGTCAGACAGTAGAAAAATCCACTGCAATTCTAGCACAGAAAACCCTTTCACATCAATAGGAACACCAATTTATCAAAAACCATTGAATGGCAATGTTTCCACATCGAACTATGCCGTAAATGCGATCTGAATGTCCTTGCGTTTACTTGTTGTGTGAAGTCACCCATTATAGTTTATAAAACAGGGCTTAGCATATTGTATGATCTGTTGGGTAAATTATGATTGAGCAAGCATGAATTACCATAATTTATATCTATAATTTATGATCTAAACGTAGTTCATAAAATTATATACCAAAATGTCCTTCCTGTTAATGACTACTTCAGCTTCAACCGCAGCAATACACGAGCACGTAATAGATTCAAACTTAAGGTAAACCGCTCCAAACTTGACTGCAGAAAATACGACTTCAGCAACAGAGTGATCAATGCCTGGAATGCACTACCTGACTCTGTGGTTTCTTCCCCAAACCCCCCAAAACTTTAACCTTAGACTGTCTACAGTCGACCTCTCCTCGTTTCTAAGAGGTCTGTAAGGGGCGTGCATAAGCGCACCAGCGTGCCTACCGTCCCAGTCCTACTGTCCTCTTTTATCGTTACTTTTTACTTATGTTTTTACAAACTACTACTATCCTATAATGTGTGACCTCTGAACCTCTCTAAAACTCCGACCCTCTTCATTCAAAAATCCCATCAAGCAGAATCAGATCTGGATTGCTTGTTAGCAATTTGTTCTGCAGGCCTGTTTCCCTGGTGGTGGAGATATCCCAATTCAGGGAACAAAAAAAATAAAGTTGGAGCTTCCTAATTGTATCTTAAATGGATCTATTTTTTTTATTTAAAAAAAATAGCAGTAAGCCATGTCTCTGCATGGCACAAATTGATTTTTCAGAGGTTATCAGCTTTTAATGGCCATAAAGGATCAGACAAATACCTTTTATCTGCTTGTCGGGTTGCCGTGATCTGTTTTCCATCATTTACAAGTTCTAAAGTGCTCTTGAAGAGAGCAACCCTCTAGTAAATTTCTTAAATATCCTTTTCAAGGTAAGCTTTGTTGAGAAAAAAAAAAGAAAACACCCTAATTCTGTGAATCTTTATTTAATCTCTATTCTTGTCAGTTTCAAAACCTGGTGTTCAACAGAAGTGCATTCATTTCCATCTGAACAGTAACTCTAACCACAGAAGATATTTTATTTGCTTTACAAATGACGGAATCCTAAGGATTCAATTTGGAAATGAAATCCTGAACAGCGACATAAACATTGAATGTCTGCATTCACAAACTCGCGTAGAGATTAGTGCAATTTATGGATATATTACTGTAGAACACGGGGGTATCTAGTGTGAATTAGACACCCGTTCATAGCCTTTAAAAAAACCATGAGGAATTTAATGTTTGTTACACCTTCCTTAGGAAAAACAGTAGCCAAAAGTTTTATAAATAAAAAGAAACAAGTTATTTAAACAAAGCAGCTTTGCAATGTCTATGGAGATTCTCTGTCATTCAGGTCATGGTTGGATCCCAAAGGTGCTATTCAAAAGGCAACTGGACTTTCTTGGGGTTTTTTTCCTTGAAAGAGGAAGGATAGGATACCACCTCTCTCTTGTCAATAATACAGTCCTTTCAGCGGTACCAAGAAGGTTCCACACCCATTTGCACTCTGATTCAGAGGGCACAGATAAACCCCCAAGAGGCCTCAATGGCTCTCAGAGAGAGTACTAACGACCAGATGACTGCAAAACATACAAATCCTTCCATTCCTCCACCATTCAGCCAGAACTGAAGAAGCTTCTTGGATGAGAAGCAAAGCATTTTCAAAGAAAAAAAAAAGCAAGGAAGTCCAAGTTGCCTTTTAGAAGGGGGAAAAAAAGCCCCTTCGGCTCAGCTTTGCAATGTTAACATCATAAAGAGAGACAAAGGTTATGAACCTCACTGTTATTTCCTGCAGGTATTCTCGAAATACGAACGGTGGCGGTTGGAATAGTGGCAATCAAAGGAGTCGCAAGCGAATACTTTCTGGCTATGAACAAGTCTGGGAAGCTTTATGGAAAGGTACTGGCATAATTATTAGAAGCCGCTTGCATTAAATAAAAAAATAGGTCTGCTCCTGATTTTTTTTGTTTTTGTTTTTGATCAGCTGCGTTTTATACCAGGGGTCCCCAACCCCTGGTCTGTGGCCCGGCACCGCCAGAAACCGGGCCGCGCAAAGAAGCAGAAGCCCCATCTGCGGGATGCAGGCAGCATGAGAAACCACAACCCCTCCTGTCCACGGAAAAAACTCTCTCCGTGGAACCGGTCCCTGATGCCCAAAAGGCTTGTGGGGCACTGTTTTATACTCTACTGGCCCCAGTCCATGGGAGTTGCTAGATGATGGCATACGACTGGTGGCTTTTATGATTGGCTCTCATTTACGGACAGTTGCGTTGGAATGCAAACTTCCTGGGGATCAGACTTTTCTCTGTTTTGACTTCATTCTCCCAGAAGCCACATATATATATGCCAAACAAAAGTCAACAGGAAGAAGCAGCTGCTGGCAGGTTGATCTGTGGTTTCTTGGCAGTTTTGGGATTCTTTTTGGGCTCTGATTTACTTTACTTGCCTATTTTGCTTTGGGCTAACCAGCTATGCCACCCTTATCCTTCTTCCCTCGCTCCCCGAGGCAGATTAAATGCTGAACTACAACTCCCAGCATCCCATGCAATTGACCTTGTTCACTTTGGATGATACAGCTGTTCAGCAACATCGGGAATGTTATCGATGTATATCTGTGCTTATTAAAAAGTGTAAGGCATTTGCATAGTCAGTAGGCACATTTTAAGTGGATTGTACTGCGTGTAGGTAGTCCTCGACTTACGACTGGTCACTTAGTGACCATTTGAAGTTACAAAAAAGGGGACTTACAACCTAAAGTTCCAACAGTCGAACCCCCAGGTCACGTGACTGCACTTCAGGTGCTCGACAACACAGTCACATCTGCGGTATTGTGACCACGTTATATGATGGCCTCTGATGAAAATCAGCTCTTATTTCTGGTTTTTGGCAAAAGTGCATCAAAGCGAACAATGGCTTCGCTTAACGTCCATTGCGTTCACTTAATGACTACTGCAACAAACAGGTCATGAAAATCACATGGCCAACCCATTTGATGACCGTTACGACTTACGACCGTAACGGGTAGGCTTCATTGCAGTCGTAACTCAAGGACTATCTTAGTTCAAGGACAATATGATTTTTGTGAAATGATACACACCCCTGCCAGGTGTTTTCGGTATTCGACTGATCATCTCGTTTTCTTTTAAACAACAGAAAGTGTGCAATGAAGACTGCAACTTCGTAGAACTCATTCAAGAGAATCACTACAACACCTACGCTTCGGCAAACTGGACCCACAAAGGGAAAGAAATGTACATCGCATTAAAACAGAATGGAGCCCCTAAAAGAGGCCAAAAAACAAGCAAAGAAGACACATCCTGCCATTTTCTTCCATTTACAATATCCTAATCTTATATGAACTATGGACAACCAGTTCCAGCAATATATATATATATGTATATATCAAATGAGATATATATACACATATATATATATATTTATCGTTTGAAAAGGGGACTGTATGAAAGGAAGAGAAGCTGGAATACTACTGAAAAACTGAACAAGCTGGACTTGAGCATGATGTTTTATTTTTAAGAGACTGGCTTTAAAAATAATAAATAAATAAATAAATAAATAAATAAATGAAAATATACACTACTTCAGATTTAGTAACTAAAAGTTGTAAAAAATTGTAAAGAGTTGTACGATCCTTACGTTAGCATAAAGAGTAGCTTTGCAGATTCTTAAATTAAATGTACCCTTTGCGCCTTGTTCAATGACTTGATTATCTGACGATCTTTTATTTAAAATAAACCTATCTGCTTCGTTAAACATGGCTGCTATAATAAATAATAAAGCAGATGAAAAATGTTATGTAAAATATGACGGACTTGATGGCTGCTGGATTAAGTCTTCAGATGATCAAGTCGGTACGAATCGTGAAGGCTAAGCAGTATTAAATACTTCCCGGGGGGGGAAAAAGGAAAAATAAAATAAAGGTTTTAAGTATTAAAGCAAATTGAAATTGGAACGCTGTGGTATTCAAGACAATAAAGGTAATATGACAGATGAAAGTTGCATCCGTGCAATGTATTCATATGTATCAGTAAGAATGCCTAATGCTGCTCTGAAAGATGTTACAAAATAGTGTAATATTAAATAATATTAATAAGGGAAATGTATTTCATCTCACTTTCCTCAAAATATCCTTTTATGTAACGATGAAGTAAAAAAAAAAATTCAGACAACATCATATGGGTTTTTATGTAACATAACCTAATCTTTTTATATAATTCCTGTTTGGGCATATGGCTCCTAAGTTGTTGTTTTTTTCTTCCGACCGATATTCATGCTTTTCTGTGGTTACAGCATTAAACTTTATTTTAAGTTATAATTGAACTTTATTGTTTTAAGTTATTTAAGTTGATGTAATTTATAAAAAAAAATTATCAAGATGCATCTGTTTCATATGCTTTTAATTCCAAAGGAGTATCAAAACAGTCTGGCTTAGCGGCCTTTTCTTTTCTCCTCTTATGACCAGACATGAAGTCTAGTACACAAAATTCCTGCCAACATGTACTGGATAAGAGACAAAAATGACAGCCTGTGGCAATTCTTGCAATGAAAGTTTCGGATGCAATAATCCCGGTTTGCAAAATAAAAAACAAAACGAAACCCAAATGCCATCTCCCCCTGCCAGTTAAGGCTGCGGCTAATATTTTGAAAGTGATAGGAGTGGCTTCTGTCCCATCATGAGAAGTCAAATGAGAGAGAAAAAGAACTCGCCTGCCACTACGATCTGGATCGAATATGAAGCTATCCATTCAGACGGCAAATTCAGAAAGTTTTAATGGAAGAAGCTCAGAATGGCCAAATCCTCAGATGGAGAAATGAGGCGTGACATTAACGGCAAACCTTCTCCCCCCCCCAAAAAAAAGAACGGAGTCACCGTGGGTGAGGGCCAGAAGATATGCACCATGACTGGTCCAAATGAAAACCAGCTTCTTCCCTTTGGCTTCACAATTGGCACCACTGTGGTCCCACCCACAAAAGAGGATTAATAAGCAAATGGATATGGACCAATTTTCATTCAGAGCAAATGAAGAGGGTCCCAAAGGCAACACATTTGCTGGCCTATCTAATCCAGTATTCTTCCCCATGTTATTAGATATCTTCGGAAGGTGACAAGTCACCCTGACTGCAAA
Organism: Diadophis punctatus similis; assembly: GCA_023053685.1. Classification (NCBI taxonomy): domain Eukaryota; kingdom Metazoa; phylum Chordata; class Lepidosauria; order Squamata; family Dipsadidae; genus Diadophis; species Diadophis punctatus. Next base: position 13,449,361 of record JALIGW010000012.1, on the reverse strand, counting down.
AGCTGTTTATGTCCTCTACTGATAGTTGGAGGTACTGCAGTAAACTACATATATATCACATACATTACTGATCTGTGCATCAAGGATAATAATCAGGAATGAGCTTCATATCTCACAGATTTCTTCAGGACAACATGCCCACGTGATGTTCCAGAAAATCTTCAAGACATTCCCACACTCAAAACAAGTCTAGAGTTGCATAAATCTCACTATCGTTCCTTGTGGATATTGCTGTATAAGACTACAGTTGAAGAACTGAAAATAGTATATTTAAAAAAAGTTACCTATTTTGGCATACATCGCTCTACATAGTGGAGAGGTCCGGTGGCTCAACGGCTTAAGGATGCTGGAGAAGGTCTGTACTCCAGCAGTTCGAGCCCTAGCACCGCGGGACGGGGTGAGTTCACGTCACTCACCTCCGCTCCTGCCAACTGAGCGGCTTGAAAGCATGCAAAATGCAAGTGGATAAATACTGAGCGTGAACAGAACCCACCAACAGGCAGCCAAACAGCTACTTTGTAATAGCACTGTAGTCTCCTGGCGAATGTAACTTCGTCGTATGCAAAATAAATAAACGCCACAAAATTCTCAAAGAACCATTGGATAATCCCTTTTCTCGGTACTTACAGGTTTTTGATCTTGAACTGGAACTAGATCTTGACCTTGAACTGGATCTTGACCGTGACCGTGACCTGGATGTTGTCCTACTTCTAGGCGGTAGTTTCATCACATCTGATGATATCTGAGAAAAGGAGTCTTTCTCGACCGGTACAATGGATTTTCTAGGCTTTTCCGTGGAGGGACACTTCCAATTTTTCCAAGCAAATCTTTGTGGTTTAAAACCTGTAAGAGGGACAACTAATGAACTGAATAATACTAACCAACCAAATGTTTTTGAACTAGATCAGAGGTCCCCAAACACTTCAGATCATTAGCCCTTTTATGAAGTGGCAGATTGTTCATGGATCCACAAACAATTTAATAAATACCGTACTACTTTAATTAATATTACTTTGAATAATAATACTATATTAATAGTAGTAGTATAGCAACAACAATGGACAATCTTTGCAGGTACTGACCACTTTGGGGGATACCTGAGCTAGTTGATCCTTGTGGTCCCTTTCATTCCAACAATTCTATGATTTTGTGGGGGAATCTTAACATTTTCTATATATATATATGCATAATAATAAAACAGTTCATCCTTACACTTCCAATCATATAGTATTTGCATATAGTATATACATAGTAATGTTTCAATTCAGCCTTACATTTCCTCTTATATCTATCCTTAAGAATAATACAATTTTATATATAGAAGTCCCATTCCTATTGCCTCTATTATTTTTTATCTATGTTTCTGTAAAATTCATTTTGATTTGTTGTTTGGGGCATAAATCATAACCAATAGTATCTTTTTTTGGTGAACTTCTATCTCAATCATCAACGTCCTCTTATTATTAGATTTTTATTCCAGCTTTATTTTGTACCAAGCAAGAT